>BTPG01000002.1:255437682-256022682 GCA_036245525.1 Semisulcospira habei | reverse complement strand
TGCTTGCTCCACACGGAGAGGGGCCTAGAAAAGGTGGCCTAACCAAAGCTCGTCCCCTCGCAACCCCAGTTGGCTAGCCGCGGTCAACGGGCACCTTCTCCTGCGGTCAAAAAACAAGAAAGAATAACGGATCCACTCTCATGACGACCAAGACCGGACTCAACGTAGCATGCTGGAACATCCGAACCATGCTCGACAAAGCAGACAGCGGACGCCCTGAACGTCGCTCCGCCCTCATTGCCCATGAATTGCGGAGGTTAAGCATCGACATCGCCGCGCTCAGTGAAGTACGTTTTCCGGACGAAGGCAGCCTCCAAGAACTTGGCGCTGGGTACACCCTCTACTGGTCAGGCAGGCCTGAATCAGAAAGACGGCTCTCAGGCGTGGGTTTCATGGTCAAGACCTCCATTGCGACTAAGCTGGAAAACCTACCAACAGGTCACTCAGACCGCATCATATCCATGCGCCTCCCACTGAGACACCAGCAACACGTCACCCTTCTCAGTGTGTACTCCCCAACCCTCCTGGCAGAGCCTGCTGAAAAGGACAAGTTTTACACTGACCTGCGCAGCCTCATACAGAGCACCCCTGCAGACGACAAAGTCATCATCCTTGGCGACTTCAACGCCAGAGTGGGCCAGGACTCTGAAGCCTGGAAAGGAGTCCTCGGCAAGCATGGCGTCGGGAACTGCAATGACAATGGCCGCATACTGTTGGAGTTCTGTGCAGAGCAGCAACTGGTCATCACCAACACTACTTTTCAGCAAAAGGACAGTCGAAAGACCACCTGGATGCATCCTCGCTCCAAACACTGGCACCTTATCGACTATGTCCTAGTGCGTCAGAGGGACCGCAGTGACGTCCTCCTCACCAAAGTGATGCCCAGCGCAGAGTGCCACACTAACCACCGTCTTGTCCGCTGCAAACTCAGGCTCCACGTCAAGCCAAAACCCAAGAAATGGGGCCCCCCCAAGAAAAAGCCTGATGTTGCCAGCCTTCAGCGTGACGACGTGAAAGCTGCCTTTCAGACAGATTTACAGCGCAGGCTCAAAGACACAGTGGACCCAGCAGACTCCTCCCCTGAAACACTTTGGGAACAACTGAAAACTGCTATTGCAAAATCCTCTGCAGAAGTCCTGGGTTTCGCTAGAAAGAAGAACAAAGACTGGTTTGACGAGAACGATGTAGAGATCCAGGAACACCTAGCAAAAAAAAAAAGAGCCGCCCATCAGGCCCACCTAGCCCAGCCTTCCTGGCCTGTGAAGAAGTCTGCCTTCCGCCTCGTCTGCAGCAGTCTCCAGCGCAAGCTCAGAGATCTCCAGAATGAGTTGTGGACCAGACTTGCACAGAGGACCCAGCTTTGCGCTGACAATGGTGACTACAGTGGCTTCTACGAAGCACTGAAAGCAGTGTATGGCCCCAGACACCTGGTACAAAGTCCCCTGCGAAGCGCGAATGACCAGGCACTCCTCACAGATAATACCTCCATCTTGAACCGCTGGTCGGAGTACTTTCAGAGCCTCTTCAGCGCTGAGCGCACTGTTCAAGAAGCAGTCGTCCTACAAATCCCACAACTACCAGTAAAGGTTGAATTGGACGAACCGCCCACCGCTGAAGAGACCCTCACAGCCATCCACCAGCTCAAGAGTGGCAAAAGCAGCAGGCATTGACGGAATACCACCAGAGATCTGGAAACATAGAGGCACAGCACTGCACAACAAGCTCCATGACCTCTTTCTCTGCTGCTGGGAGGAAGGAACACTACCAAAGGATCTCCGTGATGCTGTCGTTATCACCCTGTACAAGAACAAAGGCGAGAAGCCAGACTGTTCCAACTATCGGGGAATTACCCTGCTGTCCATTGCTGGGAAAATTCTTGCAAGGCTGCTCCTGAATCGGCTGGTACCTGCCATCGCTGAAGACCAACTCCCAGAGGGCCAGTGTGGCTTCAGAGCAAACAGGAGCACCACCGATATGGTCTTTGTGCTGAGACAGCTTCAGGAGAAGTGCCGCGAGCAGAACAAAGGGCTGTACGTAACGTTTGTCGACCTAACAAAAGCGTTCGACACTGTGAACAGGCAAGGCATGTGGCAGATCCTGGAGCGACTTGGCTGTCCCCCAAAGTTCCTCAACATGATTGTCCAGCTACACGAGGACCAGCAAGGCCAGGTCAGACTCAACAATGACCTCTCAGAACCATTCCCTATTCTCAACGGCGTAAAGCAGGGCTGCGTGCTGGCACCGACCCTCTTCACCATCTTTTTTAGCATGATGTTGAAGCAGGCCACAGTAGACCTCGATGATGACGATGCAGTGTACATCAGGTATCGTCTTGATGGCAGCCTGTTCAACCTCAGACGACTGCAGGCCCACACGAAAACCCTAGACCAACTGATTCGTGAGCTGTTTTTGCTGATGACGCTGCCCTCGTTGCACACACAGAGAGAGCCCTGCAGCGCATCACGTCCTGCTTTGCAGACGCTGCCCAACTCTTTGGACTCGAGGTCAGTCTGAAAAAGACAGAGGTCCTCCATCAGCCGGCACCCAAGACAGTGTATCGCCTCCTCACATCACCATTGGCGAGTCTGAACTAAAGTCAGTGCACCAGTTTACTTACCTTGGCTGCATTATCACGTCGGACGCCAAGCTGGACAGGGAGCTTGACAGCAGGCTGGCAAAGCGAACAGCGCTTTTGGGCGACTTTTCAAGCGGGTGTGGCACAATCAACAGCTGAAAACAGGCACCAAGATCAGCGTGTACAGAGCTGTGGTCCTCACCACCCTGCTGTATGGTTCCGAGTCCTGGGCCCTCTACCGCAGCCAACTACGACTCCTCGAACGTTTCCACCAGCGCTGCCTGCGTACCATCCTGGGCATTCACTGGAGTGACCATGTCACCAAAGTCGAGGTCCTTGAACAGGCTGAAACTGTGAGCATCGAGGCCTTGCTACTGCGGACACAGCTCCGCTGGGCGGGGCATGTCTCCAGGATGGAGGATCATCGCCTACCAAAGATCACCCTGTTCAGCGAGCTTGCTACTGGACACCGTGACAGAGGGGCACCAAAGAAAAGATACAAAGACTGTCTCAAGAAGTCACTTAGTGCCTGCCAAATCGACCACCACCAGTGGTCCTCGCTTGCTGTGGACCGTGACACCTGGCGCTCCACCATTTACAAGGCAGCTGTCTCCTTTGAGGACTCTCGCAGAGCTAGCCTTAAGGACAAGCGGCTCAGGAGAAAAAACAGAGATGCCGCAACTCAGAACCCTGGCCATACCTTCCCCTGCAGCCACTGCGGTCGAACCTGCCTGTCCCGGATTGGCCTCCGCAGCCACGAACAAGCCTGCAGACGCCATGGGCAACTCCTATAAAAAAGTGATTCCCCTTGGTTTGTTGTACTATAAAATCTTCGTTCGCGAAGTCAAGCCAAGAGAGAAAAAAAAAGAAAAAGGTGTCAGAATAGCTTGGCACCGGTCGGCACCACCATTGAACTATCATGGTTGATCCACATCCTGTCGAAGGATGTCAGGGCTTTATGGGTTAAAAACCCTTTCTCAAAATATACAAACAAGTATACAATTCCCTACTTGTCAGTGTGAAGAAGCTATGTGGCCTGTGTTCTTGGCAGTGACTGAAGGGGTTCAGCAAATTTACAAGAGATGGACAGGAAAATGGGAGAAACACTTGACACAAAACTGCTGTATCATCACTGGAAGCACAAGAGAATATACTGAAAGCGTATCTTGAATTTACATAAAGAAGTAAATCGCCTTCAGTCTGTCAGCCACTTGCACCTGGAAAAAAACATTCACACGAGCCGCGGCAGTCGACAGGGTCCCATGAGACAATTTGTCTCGCCTGCCTATTTAAATCAGCTGCAGCTGTACTACAGATTGAGAATGCCACGATGGGTATGACTGTACAGCCAACACACACGGTATCTTTCCCATTATCAACTGCAATGGACCTTGAGCGTGCTCTATCTCAGGGGAGGACGAGTTTATCTGCGTTCCTCATATGCTAATGCTGCACTTATCTGGCTGCAATATTGCATAATACTTGATATGACACACATACACGCACACACTTTACTAAATGACAAAACAATGAGTGGAATGTTGTTTTCATGAAAGATTTAATGCAAGTAATGATTTCAAACAATACGTCCTCAACGAGTACTGTAATGCTGGAAATGAAAATGAAATAAAAGCAGAGCCTAAAAGCTTGTCAAACAACTGTTAACCCATATCATACTGAGGCTAAAAGCCTCAAATTTGTGCACTGCCATATGCAAGCTACATTATAGTACTTACAGATAAGGATATGGCTTTAGTTCAAGGATGGTGCCAGAATAGCTTGGCGCCTAGAGGCACCAAGCTATTCTGGCACTACCCTTGAACTATTTTTAGTCAAACTTATTTCACACACTGGTGTATTCTAAATGATAAGGGTTAAATGCAATCTAATTAAGCTTAAAGAAAAGAGGCAATGAAAACAAACAGAAAAGTACAAAGAAACTGGCTTGAACAATTTTAAGAAAAATGTAATACTAAAGAACAAGGAAACAAAGGTCCCCAGCAAGGGCATGCTGATAAAATGTATTATTATGGTTTCTCTGAGTGAACCCACAAACACCAGGTACAGATTCAGTAGCGACACTCTCTGTCAGGAGTGTGAGTATTCACTCAATGAAACCATAATGACACATTAGATCAACGCATGGTTGGCCAATGCCATTACAAGAATACTAATTACAACAGCACTGCAAACCACAATGCCATAATCAAAGAATTCGCTGACAATACGCAGTTCAGTGTGCTAGGAGTATCATGTCCTTTGACACCATGAAAGTGAGATCACAGATGGGACTTGGAGAATGATTTTACAATAAAATACAAAATCTGTATTTAAAATCCTAAAAACTCAGCCTCTAAGGTAAAATCTCCCCGATCTAGAAGTTTTCCTTTTGGAGTCTACATTACATACCTATTAGTGTATCATGAAACATAAGCATGCAAGGCCAATGCAGCTGGTGCCTACCTATGCTTCCCAAAGGCTGCCTCAGGTGTCTATTTTAACCCTTCTGTTGTCAGTGGATTTAGTAGCGACGATTCCTGCAGGAATCATCGCGACTAAAACCACTACCGACAGCGAAAGGGGTAAGATGGGTACTTAATATGCTGTGTTGTGATAAGTTTATATTACACTTAAGGCGATGAATTAACCATGTTAGTTTATGGGTGGTGCCAGAATAGCTTAGTGCCAGAGGCAGTAAGCTATTCTGTTTTCACCCTTGAACTATCTTGGTCCATCCACTTCCTCTCGATGAGTACAAGGGCTGGATTCAACCAATCCAAAAAGTAGGTTCAGCATTGTCATCATGGAATTCTGTGGGTTGTTATAGCATAGGGGCCAGCTGCGTGAGTAGGCTAAAATCCTATGCACCACTAAGTAAGGTGCTCCTGAGTGTGCAAAATATGAACTCATTCATGCAACTGGCCAAAGGTCTTTGACATAACCCCATAGTGGACGCTTTTCTCATACACCTCTGCACCACAATCAGTGAACATAAATAACACTTGTTTTGATGGCCTGTTTTGATGCCAGAACTTGTATAGACTCCATCAGCTTCGTTTTATTATGTGTGCTAGTCTGTGATTTGAACCTTATCACTTGAAGCTATATGGCCCAAAATCACGAGCATGCATGCACTACGACCTACCGTTTCAACTAATCGACTTCCTTCTAAACTAAAACACTAAGATAACGTGTCCTTGTGTTCATGTTTATAAGGAAATGCACCCTACCACTTTAATTTTCAAAATCCAGTTTCATCTGCCACAACATGATAGAGATTTTCAAGTCTTGTGCTTTAAAATCCTGCAGCCCAAAGAAGAGAACAATGTACCCTGTATATGGTACTGTATGTAAAACCCATGTGACATTTCACCCTTGAAAGAAACTAAGAGTTGTAAACAATAAAACAAATGTCAACTAAAAAAAAAAAAAAAGCATCAAAGCACTACAAAAATATTTTAAAATGCAAAAACAAAACAAAGCTCAAAAGAAAAGTTGAAATTCCTTAGAAAATGACAAAATATTTGCAACATCAGTTGACTTATCCGATTTACCGAAGTAAAGGTACATGTAAATGTCTGCCCTGTAAAGGAAAAAAACACTAAGTCCATATACATAACCCATTTAACCCAAAACCGCATTTCCAAATGTTTGGAGGTGTCACCTGACTATACCAGTTCAAGGTGATGGCCCATGATAATTCCTGGGTAGCGCCAGATTAGCTTGGCGCCAAGCACCTCAAATTATCATGGTTGATCCATCTCCTTCTGTAGTGCATCGGGGCTAAATAGGTTAAAAGCAAGATTTTCATTGTAATTTTTTTTAATTTGCTTCTCGCAAAAATGGATTTACTTTTATTTGAATAATTCACAAGACAGATGTACACATTGCGCTGAATTGTGTCCGAGGTACAAAATACCCACATTCTGGAGTTGTTCTCTGAGGACTGCATTACAATATATGAGACAGACCAACCATGATAGTTCAAGGTTGGTGCCAGAATAGCTTGGCGCCTATAGGCGCCAAGCTATTCTGGCACCACCCTTGAACTATCATGGGTGAGCCATATCTTACTGTGGTGTGTCGGGACTGAACGAGTTAAAGGGAAAGGCAAGTCTGAGCAACAATTGAGCTAAATTGACCTGTCTCATCAAAAAGAAATGTAAATCAAGGCGAACTTCTCCATCCACGCTTTCATTTAGATGTAAGATGGCGTTGAAAATGCTGCCAGAGCAGACGATGGGGTGCACCACATTTGTGCACTTTGCAACATTGCCATACCAGATAGCTACCAGCAAAGTCAAGGGTACACATGGACGCTGCATCGCTTTTTGCTTGCATCCTCGCTATTTACCGCACACCTCAGATCTGTCACTGAAAAATGTCAAGGCACAGACATAATAACAGTGCTTAGCTGGGCCACCAGTGTCTTCCTTTACCTCTTGTCATGCCTTGATTGACGAACAGTATTTGGTATCATGCTCGGTCTTTTGCTGCCAACCAGCATAACCAGTTTTCTTGTAAACACAGCTAACGTTGCTTTTTGTTGGGACCGTGTCTTTTTCTTTTTTTTTTTACCATGAAAGTTGAGCAAGGAAACTATACTGCTGCAGTACATGACTTCAAAACAGTCAGGTGTGAGATGATCTTTGCTTACAAAATGAGGGTTTAAAGGGTGGGGTCAGCACTGCGCACATTGCACTCCACCAAAAAGCTCCACCGCGCAGGCTTTAGGAAATGACCACGGACCATGACACCGACCATTCCAAGTCCTGTAGCGACGGGCAAGGGGCGAAACGGCAGGTGAAAGATGTGACTGGAAGCCGTAGTCTCAAACCTGCATGCAGGAGGTTCAGGATATTGGTCGCCTGATGCTGACGGCACGCCCTGAACGACCAAGCAGCCTTCTCTAGGGACAACACTGCTTGCTTCACACGGAGAGGGGCCTAGAAAAGGTGGCCTAACCAAAGCTCGTCCCCTCACAACCCCAGTTGGCTAGCCGCGGTCAACGGGCATCTTCTCCCGCGGTCAGAAAACAAAAAAGAACAACGGATCCACTCTCATGACAACCACGACCGGACTCAACGTAGCATGCTGGAACATCTGAACCATGCTCGACACAGCAGACAGCGGACACTCTGAATGTTGCTCCGCCCTCATTGCCCATGAATTGCGGAGGTTAAACATCGCCATCGCCGAGCTCAGCGAAGTACGCCTCCCGGACGAAAGCAGCCTCCAAGAACTTGGTGCTGGATACACCCTCTACTGGTCAGGCTGGCCTGCAGCAGAAAGACGGCTCTCAGGCGTGGGCTTCGTGGTCAAGACCTCCATTGCGACTAAGCTGGAAAACCTACCAACGGGTCTCTCAGACCGCATCTTGTCTATGCGCCTCCCACTGAGACACCAGCAATATGTCACCCTTCTCAGTGTGTACTCCCCAACCCTCCTGGCAGAGCCTGCAGAAAAGGACAAGTTCTACACTGACCTGCGCAGCCTCCTACAGAGCACCCTTGCAGACGACAAAGTCATCATCCTTGGCGACTTTAACGCCAGAGTGGGCCAGGACTCTGAAGCCTGGAAAGGAGTCCTCGGCAAGCATGGCGTCGGGAACTGCAATGACAATGGCCGCCTACTGTTGGAGTTCTGTGCGGAGCAGCAACGTGTCATCACCAACACTACTTTCCAGCAAAAGGACAGTCGAAAAACTACCTGGATGCATCCTCGCTCCAAACACTGGCACCTTATCGACTATGTCCTAGTGCGTCAGAGGGACCGCAGTGATGCCCAGCGCAGAGTGCCACACTGACCACCGTCTTGTCCGCTGAAAACTCAGGCTTCACTTCAAGCCAAAACCCAAGAAAGGGGGGCCCCCCAAGAAAAGCTTGATGTTGCCAGCCTTCAGCGTGACGATGTGAAAGCTGCCTTTCAGGCAGATTTACAGCGCAGGCTCAAAGACACAGCTGACCCAGCAGACTCCTCCCCTGAAACACTCTGGGAACAACTGAAAACTGCTATTGCAAAATCCTCTGCAGAAGTCTTGGGTTTCGCTAGAAAAAGGAACAAAGACTGGTTTAATGAAAACGACGTAGAGATCCAGGAACTCCTAGCAAAAAAAAAGAGCCGCCCATCAGGCCCACCTAGCCCAGCCTTCCTGCCATGTGAAGAAGTCTGCCTTCCGCCTCAACTGCAGCAGTCTCCAGCGCAAGCTCATTGATCTCCGGAACAAGTGATGGACCAGACTAGCACAGAGGACCCAGCTTTGCGCTGACAACAGTGACTACAGGGGCTTCCATAAAGCACTAAAGGCAGTGTATGGCCCCAGGCACCTGGTACAAAGTCCCCTGCGAAGCGCTGATGAACAGGCACTCGTCACAGATAATACGTCCATCTTGAACCGCTGGACGGAATACTTTCAGAACTTCTTCAGCGCTGAGCGCACTGTTCAAGAAACAGTCATCCTCCAAATCCCACACCTGACCTCCCAGTAAAGGTTGAATTGGACGAACCGCCCACCACTGAAGAGATCCTCACAACCATCCACCAGCTCAAGAGTGGCAAAGCAGCATGCATTGATGGAATCCCGCCAGAGATCTGGAAACATGGAAGCCCAGCACTGCACAAGCTCCATGACCTCTTTCTCTGCTGCTGGGAGGAAGGAACACTACCAAAGGATCTCCATGATGCACTCGTCATCACCCTGTACAAGAACAAAGGAGAGAAGTCTGCCTGCTCCAACTATCGTGGAATTACCCTGCTGTCCATTGCCGGGAAAATTTTCGCAAGGCTGCTCCTGAATTGGCTGGTACCTGCCATTGCTGAAGACCACCTCCCAGAGGGCCAGTGTGGCTTCAGAGCCAACAGGAGCACCACCGACATGGTCTTACTGCTGAGACAGCTTCAGGAGAAGTGCAGCGAGCAGAACAAAGGGTTGTACGTAACGTTTGTCGACCTAACAAAAGCGTTCGACACTGTGAACAGGCAAGGCATGTGGCAAATCCTGGAGCGACTTGGCTGTCCCCCAAAGTTCCTCAGCATGATCGTCCAGCTACACGAGGACCAGCAAGGCCAGGTCAGATTCAACAATGACCTCTCAGAACCATTCCCCATTCTCAACGATGTGAAGAAGGGCTGCATGCTGGCATCGACCCTCTTCACCATCTTTTTTAGCATGATGTTGAAGCAGGCAGGGCTGCCTACCCCATCCTGAGCAAATCAGGAACAAGATGGAAAAAAATCAGGAACTAAGTGTAATTTTCAGGAACACCCACCTTTAAAAAAAAACTAAGTGTATATCAGAAATGGAAGATGCTGGTTACTTGGAGATCTGCAATATGCATTCTACAGATCCTTTAGGTCTGTGTCGCTGTACACTCTGGCTACAGCTTCTCCTGAGCGACATTTGGCGACAATGATTGCGTCCAGAGTGCCCCGATTCATGCTGCCCCGACCACACTGAAAATCCTTCGCAATTTTTTAATCTGGGAACATGAATTTCACACATGTGCTCAGCTTGTCTAATGAGGTCATCGGAAGATTCAAGTCCACCACTATGTCTACCATCATTGTTTCTGCTCGGATGACTTTCAGGTCCTCATCATGGGACGTAGATGGCATTCCTACACAAAAAAGCCCGTTATCTTGGTGGCTTGGCTCTTGCGTAGGTGTCCGTTTGTCTTGTGCTTTTCAGTTTTCATGTGTTGGGAGATGTCGTTTTTCCCCCCACTATGAATGGAGAGATCCGACACATATTTCACAATATGCAAATGATTCACCTTTTTTCCCTGGTTTCATAAAAGGGAATTCCTCCGTATATTCAGCACGGAAGTCTTGAAATCTCATTCGCTTTTTGGAATCATCGCCGTCAGCCTTTTTCATTTTTGACGCCTTTCTACCAAATTTGATTTTCGCTTCTTTGCTTGCTGGTTCGTTTCTGAATTGTCACTCGATCCTCTGCGCATGCGCACAACGGTCTCGGTAAATTCCATGATAAAACTAAACCATAACTGACCAATCAGAGGTTAGTAACGTAAACCGGTTCCAATTCAGCATGTGTGATGTGACTACTCCTTCACCCCGCTCCCCCCCAAAAAAAAAATAATAAATAAATAAATAAAATAAAATTAAAAAAAAAAAAAAAAAATCGCTTTTCCAGAATAGCCACAGCAATTATCGTATTCCCAGAACACCCATCCTATTTTCAAGAAAAATCAGAACAAATACGGGTACACCGGAATGGTAGGCAGCTCTGAGCAGGCCACAGTGGACCTCCACGATGACGATGCAGTGTACATCCAGCATCGTCTCGATGGTAGCCTGTTCAACCTCAGACGACTGCAGGCCCACACCAAAACCCTAGACCAACTGATTCGTGACCTGCTCTTTGCTGACGACGCTGCCCTCGTTGCACACACAGAGAGAGCCCTGCAGCGCATCATGTCCTGCTTCGCAGACGCTGCCCAGCTCTTTGGATTTGAGGTCAATCAGAAAAAGACAGAGGTCCTCCACCAGCCGGCACCCAAGAAGAGCATCACCCTCCCCACATTACCATTGGTGAGTCTTAAATGAAGTCAGTGCACCAGTTTACCTACCTCGGCTGCATCATCACGTCAGATGCCAAGCTGGAAAAGGAGCTGGACAGCAGGCTGGCAAAAGCGAACACACTTTCGGGTGACTATTCAAGCAGGTGTGGCACAATCAACAGCTGAAACCAGGCACCAAGATCAGCGTGTACAGAGCTGTCGTCTTCACCACCCTGCTGTATGGTTCCGAGTCCTGGGCCCTCTACCGCAGCCAACTACGACTCCTCGAATGCTTCCACCAGCGCTGCCTGCGCACCATCCTCGGCATTCACTGGAGTGACTATGTCACCAATGTCGAGGTCCTTGAACAGGCAGAAGCAGTGAGCATCGAGGCTTTGCTGCTGCGGACACAGCTCTGCTGGGCAGGGCATGTCTCCAGGTTGGAGGATCATCGCCTACCCAAGATCACCCTGTTCGGCAAGCTCACCAAAGAAGAGATACAAAGACTGTCTCAAGAAGTCACTTAGTGTCTGCCAAATTGACCACTGCCAGTGGTCTTCGCTTGCTGCAGACCGCGACACCTGGTGCTCCACCATTTATAAGGCAGCCGTCTCCTTTGAGGACTCTCGCAGAGCTAGCCTTAAGGACAAGCGGCTCAGGAGAAAAAACAGAGATGCTGCAACTCAGAACCCTGGCCAGACCTCCCCCTTCAGCCACTGCGGTCGAACCTGCCTGTCCCGGATTGCCCTCCGCAGCCACGAGCATACCTGCAGACGTCGTGGGAAACCCCTATAGAATCTTCGTTCGCGAAGTCAAGCCAAGAGATTACAAAATGAGACTTCTTCCATTTGTAATCATCCACTTTTTCGCGTAGTTTTTCATTTCTCAAGTTCTTCAGCCACACTTGGCAATGCTTTGGATGTTTCTTCTCATTGCCTTTGTGTTGCAAGTTGAGACAGCCATTTGTGCAAGTGGTCATCGCAATGGGTATACCGACATCACTTTCCTGCTAGAAATTTGTCTGCTAAGGATGCCGGCGCATCAACATGTTGCCCTCCAATCAGTGGAAATATCTGCGAATAAACTTCATTTTCTTTTAATCAGGAAGGTTCCAAGGGAAAAAAGTGGCAAAGACAGTGTTTTGAATAAGTATTGGAGGATTCTAGGTCCATTTTTTTGTCAGACTTGCCCTTCTCTTTAAGCGATAGCATTGTTTTATTTCTAAATGATTTTTTATGGGAATATCAAGCATAATATTCTATAAAGGACATGTATGAACTGGTCTGCAAATTATGATCTAACCACTCAAAGCCATAATGTCCAAAACCCCCGACCAACTTACAGAAAGATCTAATATCTGTGATAAATGTTAAAATATTTGCTTATAATCTGATTCTTACATCAGACAACAAACATCTCAACAACATGTGCCAATAAAAATTCATTTATGTCAAGCATGTGCAGAAATTGTATTGTCATCACTCCCGATGAGTACATGGCCAGAATATATGCATATATATATTGTACTCACAATCGAAGACATTATAAATTACCATTTCACTACAGTTCATGTTCATGATAAAATGGAATGAAGTGAATAGTGCGCATATTTCACACACATTTTACAGAGTAAAAGAAAAGAACAGGATTCCATGAATGACAAGCATACATTTGCAAATGGTACAGTAGGAAGTTTTCCTCCACCAGTGGCCATACACAGTGGCCGAGTTGTACGAGTGAGATTAGTCCTGCACCAGCCAGTAAGCAAGGTGCTCTGCTATACTGGAGCACGTTGCTTGGTGGCTGGTGCAAGACTAAGTTCACTCATACAACTGGGCAAAGGAGGTTAACAGGATAAAAGGATTTCACACTCTGCTTTGTTTTTCTGAAGAAACAAATAAGCAACACCTGACAGCATTCCATGTACATTTATATGTAAATCTTAATAGCAAATTATAGCAATGTATTGAAAAAATAGTTGGAATACACAAACAAAAGCACACACTCGCTGTCATAATAATGCTGCTTACAACTGGTAGACCTCTGCTTCCATTGAAGAATAAATTGGGGATGTATCAATGTCATTGCTTGAAATAGTCAATAAATGTGACATAGAATGTGCAGATCCTCAAGTGGCTCTTACCCTGATCCACAGTCAGTCTTTCACAGCTCTTTTCAGAAAATGTGAACAGCACAAATTTCATAGGCAGAAATGTGTGCTGCTCTCTCATTTTGGACCTAAGGGCTCTAACTTGTATGATCCTAAACCACACACCAACATGCACAAAATGAAGCACACTTGAAAAAAAGGTTAACTGTGTATTTGTTATTTAAATTCAGTGAACAATAAAAAAGGCCTCTAGGCTAGTGTTTCATGAGCTTCACACCTCTTCAAGTGTAAAATAACAATCAGGCACAACCCTCAGTAAATGGAGACGATGATCTCCATGACGCGTGCCAATCACTTTGCAGACCATTCTAAGTATCCTACACAGCATGCAAAAAGTCAAAGGGCCTAAGTTGGTCACAGCTGACCTGCAAACAGCCGCCCAATGACCTTTCCTTATAGGGTATTAGCCATTTGGCTGTGGAAGAGAAAGGATTACAAACTACAATGTATAGTAGTAGTATTAGTACACACTCAAATATTGCAGAAAAAAAGGAAAGTCACCAACTAAACACAAAATGCTAATTAACCCTCTTGTACCAGCCACGACTTGACTGTTTACAGTAATAGTGGCTTAATGCACTGGCAATATGAAGCACTTCACCTCACAAACACCCGAGTATGATGGATCAGTAAATGCTTTGCTGGAGGAGAAAAATTACAGTAATATACATAATCTATGCAGTCATACAACTAAGCCAGATGATTTTATCCATTTGAGGCTGAATATTGGGCCACTATCTGCCAGCAAGACACATAAATGTTGATGCAGACTGTGGCAGACCCGTCAAGCCTTTTTTAAAAATCACATTTTGTGTATTCTGCTTGACAGAACTGTGTACTCCACATTAATATTTTGTAACTGCCCCCCCACACCCCCCGCCTCCCCTCCCTCCCGTTAGAAATTTCTACAGGAAAAATTACAAAGGCAAAGCCCTCATGGCTTACATGCATGACTGATCTGCATCATTTATCTGACCAATTGTGACCTTGACCTTTCTGACAGGTCACTCATGTGAGCAAGTTTTTAAATGTCAATAGTACTGCAAAATACTACATCATGTCAACAAAGTGCATTTTTTACACATTTGTCAACCTCCCTTGATCCTTGGCCTTTACAAATGGTCTGCCAAATGAGCATACACATAGGAAGATCTTCACATCAACTAGCCTTCTGCCAAGTTTGATTGAAATGTTTGCAACAGTGCCAATAAAATCTTACATAGTTACTCATTTTCTGATCTCATGTGACCCTTGGCCATTGAGCATGGTCACCCAATTTAGTATGCACAGGGTGTCTTATCACCTGGTATGTGTACATCAAGTTTGGCTTTGAAGTTGAAAATAGTATTTGATAAAACACGACTTCTATTAAAAAATAAGTAATTACTGACCTATTTCTTGACCCACTGTGGCCTTGACCTTTGAGACACTCAAATTGGTATGTTTAGAAAGATTTTGCCATAAGTTTTCAGTCAAGTTTGAAGTCTGTGTCTTGAATAATTTCCAAGAAAGTGCCAACATTGAAGCTTACCATGGACAACAGACAGACAACAGAGGCCCAATACACAGACTCAATTATGCTATTGCATGCGAGCCAAAAATATAGATTTATACATACAAAGAGCGAGACAAAAGTGTTTTGGGAAATATGCAGTCTGATGTGATTTGGTCCAGGTTTCTTTTTTCTGTTGTGGTGTGAAATGTTGTAGTTCTTGTACTCTGTTATTGCTTTGCGTATCTAGCATTTGTATTATTACACTGTATACTGGACCATCCATCTGTCTTCAAATTAATAAAAAAAATTGTAAGGTAAACAGATTTGCTGCAAAGGCTCATGAAAATCTATGCTTCTTGCATTTGCACAGAACAGACTGAGGGACTTCACCTGCACTACTATACTATGCTCTAGTGCTATGCATGCTCATGGATTAAAATAATTGCTGTAAATATATTTTTTAAAATAAAGACAACAATACAAATCTCTTAGGAATTAGTGTGGGTCACAAGCACATAAATTTTCAATCCTGAATTTTCAAAAATAGCTTCCAGCTAAATGTACTTTCTCAGCTTAACCCCTCAACTGCGGATAAGGCGAATGTTACCCATCTGCAAGAGACATAAATCATCACAAGCCCCCACAGGCTCATGAGGATTTATGTCTCTTGTTAGTCTTGTGTTCATGTTTGTTTCATTTCATTTGAGTTCTTCACACGAATGTTGGTCAGTGTGCAGTGGTTTCAGGTGCGAAATCAGTGTCTACTGGCAGAGAAGGGGTTAAAGAAATAACTAACAAAGAAGAACAGACTTGAAGAACATAAACATCCTCTGACAGCAGACTTACAATGACCAAATTTGAGATATATCATGCATAAATTTCATTAGCTAATTACTATCACTGCAATTTTTTATTGTCATTTCTGTGAGTACTAAGTGTAATGTGTGATACACTACATCACAGAGTCAGACACCAAAACATTTTTCCCTAACCCTAGACGGATGGCAGTGAATCAAAAAACCATTCCCACAAACACTACTCTACAGAACAGGTGCATCAGTTGAACGCGAAATCTCCATTTCACACACTGATGTCAACCTTTTCTTTTGAAGAAAACAGTACAATTCAGGACACAAACTGACCACAATAGTTCAAGACTGGTGCCAGTGGAGGTTGGCCCAAAGCCATTCTTTCACCATCCCGGAACTATAATGGCTAATAAACATCTTGTTGGAAAGTGCCAGGGCTGAATGCACAATGGATTAAGTTACATTTTAGCACAAAAAAGTTCCTGTTGCAAGTGTCCCATCTTCTGCACTGAATATATGACAACACAAGTGACTGTCTGGAATCACAGCACTGTCCATCACTCAGTATTTGTTGATGCCAAAAATTCGTACACCATGAAGCTGTGGTAATTTGGGAATGATGTTCAGAGCTAACACACTGGCGTTTAACATGAAATGGTACTTGTCATAACGGGAGTAAAAGCTTGCCAGGAAAAACCTGAAACAGAGAGCAACAAATTTACTGTGTACCCTGAAATTGGATATATTTGTGCTTCTTCAGAAGTATTGACTAGATTTTTTTAAATAAATCTGACATAACACTGTACTAAAAAACAGTAAAAAAAAAAAATATGTTTCTTAGCAGATTGTTACAATGAAGTTCAATGTGCCACACTGCAGCAAAAATAACCAAAGAGCAATATATACTTTCAGCGTTCACATAAAAGGGTAATTCTTGGTTTTTGTAGGCAAATTACAGAATGAAAGAACCAGTATAAGCTACCCCGCACCCCCCCCCCTCCCCCGCCAACCCCCCTCAGGTTCATCACAAATTGTGTGTATACCAGTTGCCAAAACATCACAGCACAAGACTGACTTACAAAACTATTGGCACTGTAGTGAGGAATTTCTTGGTGGCAGTGAACTGTTTGCCGTAGTCAATTTGTTCCCACTGGGTCTCTGTTCTTGCATCCCCCTGGTCTGGTGTTTCCCATGGAGTACCTTTTGTCACATGCAGCATAACAAACATCACCTGCAAAAGTAAGATCAAACAGAAAATTGATAACAGAATTAAAAACAAACATGACACATACACAGTAAATGAATTTTATTAAACAAATATGCTGCAAATTTACCTTAACCCTTTGAACCCAGCAAACCGCTGTAGCGGTTGGCGGCCTTGTATACCGTTCAGCCCGGCAAATCGCTACAGCGGTGTCAGGTGTTTCGAATCGCACGCCTGGTGACGCGCGAGCCTCGCTGCGCGTGTGGTGACCTCGCCCTTCACACTGACACAACCTGTTTACACTACACAGGTCCTGACAGTGCGCACGTATGTTCGTCTGTGGTATGCGGTCAGTTTTGCGGCACTAGAGTGGGAATTATGGTCAGAATGGCGAGTGGATGTGTAGATATTCGGAGTGATACAATTTTGCGTTTGGAGACATGGTTTCAAAAGCAGATACAGATAGCTTTGATGTAACATGTGTGCCTACCCACTGCATGGCAGCATAACCACGTGTTGGCAGTGTCAGCTGGAGTGATCGCTGTTTGAGGCACTGACAACGGCAATGACTTACAGCTTGATTCTGATGCTGAATTCGGAGGTTCTAATTGATATTCCGTTTTTTTGATGCCACACCTTGGTGCACCTGTAGGTGACTCTGTGGACACCAATGACACACATTGGTCACATGTGTAGTACGTGTATAGTCTTTACAACACTGGTACTTCCATCCGATTGTGTACGAGACACAACACAGACACACTGATCATCATTCGATGTCGCTTATTACACGTTGTCTAGACCGTGGATATACCTTATCAGGGGCAGGTGTAAACATTGACATCTGGTGACAAGGTAGGGGCCTTACGTTGTATTGGCATGCTGTAAATGCATGGACACTTATGTGTCACACTAACAGACGCCCTATTTAATGATGCATTGTAAGTACCAGCGATCTGTCATGCACAAAAGACTTTTTTTTTTCAAGTTTATTGTCACCTGTCACTATTTTTGTCACCAGGCATTACGACACATGTGACACAGTGTGGTCAAATCCATAAAACGGTAGTCCATCCAATGGCAAGTCTATATACCTTTATGGGGATATCTGTTGTAAAGTATTATTTACAAATATTTTACAGTGCACACCCATTTTCAACAGAAATTTCTCAAATAAAGTCTGGGCTGAAGGGTATACTTCTTATTTACTCAGGGATGAAAGGGTTAACCCCCTTGCGCATGCAGCCACCAGTACCATATATACCTATAGTGTACCACTACCACTGGCTACATCATACGTGTACAAAGGGGTTAATGTCTTATTTTGAAGTTGCATTGCCTATCACCATTCTGCATCTGTGAATGTACACCTTCAGCAAAAACGCAAACAGGACAGGAAATATAATGGCATTTCTGACACACTGACATAGCACTTGTGGAGACCATCTCATTTCTAAACACATTTCCATACACAAAAGTTTTTCTTTTAGGCGACCCGTTTCTGGTCATAAAAAATAAACTCTGTTTCAACCATTGACAGTGATTATAAGCCCAGTGTCTATCAGCGCATACTTACAATATCATGCATAACATTTGTGAGGGTCCAGGCAACGGCAACGCTGAAGAAAGGCACCGAGAGGATGAAGAGGTGAACAAGGAAAATCAAGAGCAGGTAGGTGATCCAGATGCCCTTGCTGTTAAAGATGGAGTGTGTAGGGTTGGTGTCACTGTGCGCCACTCCCACGTTCATTTTGATGGCCTTTTTGTTCCCAACGTGTCACCTGCTTCTCATACTACTGCAACAGGTTTAAAAAAAAAAAAGAAATATAAGTAAATCTTAAAATGAACACTGAGTCAGTCAGTGAGAGTTCGAGTATAGATCTGTCATACAATAGTTCATACAGAGAAACGTATTGCAATCCTGTATGAAGTTATGGTCGCTCTTATTAGTCTTAATGGAGCATAGTAGTTAATACACTCCCAGTCCCACGTTCATTTTGATGACCTTTTTGTTCCTAACGTGTCACCTGCTTCTCATACTACTGAAACAGGTTTTTTAAAAGAAATATAAGTAAATCTTAAAGTGAACACTGGAGTCAGTGAGTGAGAGTATAGATCTGCAAGTGTGATACAACAGTTCATACAGAGGAAAGTATTGCAATCCTGTATGAAGGTATGGTGTCTCTTAATGGAGCATAGTAAGTGAAAAAGGAGATTACGCCTCAAAATATTTCCTGGGAAACCCCAGCAATGAAACCATTACTGAATGGTGATGATGATCTAAACAATCCGCCCGCCCAGTCATGTCCCTTGATACAAGAGCTTTCATGGTGCTGA
The DNA here is from genome assembly GCA_036245525.1 of Semisulcospira habei. Classification (NCBI taxonomy): domain Eukaryota; kingdom Metazoa; phylum Mollusca; class Gastropoda; family Semisulcospiridae; genus Semisulcospira; species Semisulcospira habei. The sequence goes on along the minus strand of BTPG01000002.1, from coordinate 256,003,573 downwards.
CAGTAAAGCCTGTGAGCAAAGAAAATACGTGTAACTTGTACAAATAGTAATCAGAGTGATATCCATAGCGAAATGTATTTGTTTCACGAACAGATAGCACCTGATGCGATTTCTAGCAAAACCGTGAATACGAAACGCAGTACTTTGACGCGTGGAAACATGTAAGACAAACAGATGAACTGACGCGCTACACCGAAATTTGAAATTTCGACGTGTATATCGACCGATTTATGTCAGAGGGTGCACCCTTTCAAAATCTCCAAAACGATGCGTAGAATGGATAGTCTCTACCTTCTCAGAATATACACGGCAGAGAGATAAGACGGTGTCCCCAAAAGTAAGAAAGCTGGTCCGTCACCGGATGTTGATCGTCGTTGTGGTAAATTAAAAAGATTGAATATTTCTTGTGTCGATTTTTAAAACAAGTATAGTTTCAGAAACACAATGATTAGATCATAAATTTCTAACACGATACACTTTGTACACATAAAGTAAAGTTTATAGTATTATCTTGAACACGGCTATTTGTGTATATACGTTTTCGGCCTAACTCCAATCATACTTTTTATTATTTTTGATGGCGGGATCGTCATGAAACACCTACCCAACGCGACTGTTAGACTTTTGGGAAGCACCCAAGTGATAACGTCTGTGTTCAGCGTTGTTAAGGAGTTGTTCGAAAACTCTCTTGATGCAGGCGCTACCTCTATCGAAGTGAAACTGGTACACAAATACTTTATTGCAGAACATATTTATGACTGATTTATTGGTGTCGTGGGTCATGGATCTGTCGTCTGCTGAGGGGCGGAGAACAGAACGCCACGACTAATGTAGTTCTAAAAACTGTGTACAAGTGTACTTTAAACAGAGGAAGTACAACAGACGTAACAGATCTGCAAGTGCTTTGGAGTAGGCCGCGTACATCTAACCAGGGCTGCTCTTTGAATAATGAGTATTCACTTCGTGGCCACTAATACAGCATGCCTTTTGTTCATATATGAGCCTGTGACAAAAGGTCGTGTTGTGAAAGCGGTTTAATAAATTGTTTTTGATTACATAACAATTTGCATTTTTGTAATGTGTATGTATAGACTACAAGGAAATGTGCATGAAAAGATAACTCGGTGAACGATTTTTCATAAAAAGCCATGTATGTGAGAAAAACTGACAATAAAGTGACGGTTGTTACCCTGACATCCTCAATTGGGCCATAATTTAATAGATGGAAGAAATGGGTAAATTAAAACTATTAAAAATAATAAAGCCTCCACAATTGAAAGAAAAAATAATAGAAAAGGCAAAGTGAATGAAATATCAAAAAGCAGAATTTGAACATGATCATGTCGTGTGTAACAACCATCACGCAAATCTGGTTTATTTTTTTTTTTATGGCTGTGTTATGATTTGCTTTGATGGTGTAAGATATGTTTGTTTCTAAAACATTTGGATTACATTTCATAATGAAACACATTTAAACATTGTTAAGTAATACAAAATGTTGATATTGAAAAACATCGTGTTGGTTGTGACATGAGACACTGTTGTCAACAGTGTTGACATACACAATGAAGCAATGTGCACATTTAAGACAGAAAGACAAATTATTCTTGTTATCAGCATATTTATTAATTATTATCTACTCAAGCAAAACAGTAAAAAAGTATCCAACACTGGTGAGAAATGATAGTTAAGTCACTTAAGTTGATACTTTACGCATGTGACGGTTGTAACACTTTTGAGCATGACATTACCACTTATGTGATGGTTGTACTATTGAAAGATCTTTGACATTTTATGAAAACTTACCTCATTTTTCCGCCGGCATGCTTTTTTCTGAAGTAGGCACCATTAGTCTTTTCGGTTAAGGTCACGTGATTCATAAAATGTCGGAACGGGTTTGAAAACATAAAGTAATAAATAGAAAAACGATTGTGAACGGTCGTCACTTTTTGACATTTTTTTTTAAAAAGTGAGATATTCTGCCATTTTTTCCTATCAGAATTTCGTTTTATCCTTTGAACAAAATATATTTGTATTTGACATAAATCAAAATGTTTCTGCTTCGGTAATCCCAAAATTGGGATTAGAACTTCACTAAAGCATTGTTTTTTCATCTGCAAAGAGTAGTACGATTTTGACATTTGATGTAACGATCGTCCGTGAAAAAAATTATGTTATAAATTATATAATTTCAAAAAAGGTTAAGGATAAATTGTTACGCTTTTTAAAGTGCTTTAACATCGATAAGTCAAACTCCAAAATTTTATCCAGCTGTTATTTAATTTAAATGAGAAAATAGAAACTGATGTAAGCAACTAGAACTGACAGCTTTCAGGAAAGCAAAAAAATTCCTTTTATTCTCACTTTTTAAATTTTTTTCTATATTAATTCTACAATTAAAAGCATCGGTTTATTTTATGTATCTCTCTCAACATCCATTCACTATCACAAATTACAACGAACCTATAATTTCAAATACAAATTTATTTTCATTTTTAAAATGCATACTATTGCAAAACGACCTTTTGTCACAGGCTCATATTTTAAAAAGAATATGAACAACGTTAAATAAATCGGGCCTGATGGAGCATGTTTTATAGACCTGGTGGCTAGTCGCGTCAAGTATGTTATACATGAATTAGCAAGTAGGCCCTTGCCCGGGGGAGGCCCAGCCTGATGTCTCTAGAAACAAAGTAATACTAATATAAATAACATCATTTGGGTGTACGTATGTATAGACGCATATTGCTGGTGGTTTTGGACGGACAAGCTGAAAAGTGTAAGATGTAAGATTTTGCCCCAAATATAAGTTCATTTCAAGTTATCTTTAGCCCCAAGCCTAATGGCTATGTACCAGTTGCTGGAGATGGCTTGACCATGATAATTAACTCAAGGGTAGTGTCAGATTACTCTGGTGAGGAGGACGTCACTGCGGTCCCTCTGACGCACTAGGACATAGTCGATAAGGTGCCAGTGTTTGGAGCGAGGATGCATCCAGGTGGTCTTTCGACTGTCCTTTTGCTGAAAAGTAGTGTTGGTGATGACCATTTGCTGCTCCGCACAGAACTCCAACAGTAGGCGGCCATTGTCATTGCAGTTCCCCACGCCATGCTTGCCGAGGACTCCTTTCCAGGCTTCAGAGTCCTGGCCCACTCTGGCGTTGAAGTCGCCAAGGATGATGACTTTGTCGTCTGCAGGGGTACTCTGTAGGAGGCTGCGCAGGTCAGTGTAAAACTTGTCCTTTTCAGCAGGCTCTGCCAGGAGGGTTGGGGAGTACACACTGAGAAGGGTGACGTGTTGCTGGTGTCTCAGTGGGAGGCGCATGGACATGATGCGGTCTGAGTGGCCCGTTGGTAGGTTTTCCAGCTTAGTCGCAATGGATGTCTTGACCATGAAACCCACGCCTGAGAGCCGTCTTTCTGATGCAGGCCTGCCTGACCAGTAGAGGGTGTACCCAGCACCAAGTTCTTGGAGGCTGCCTTCGTCCGGAAGGCGTACTTCGCTGAGCGCGGCGATGTCGATGTTTAACCTCCGCAATTCATGGGCAATGAGGGCGGAGCGACGTTCAGGGCGTCCGCTGTCTGCTTTGTCGAGCATGGTTCGGACGTTCCAGCATGCTACGTTGAGTCCGGTCGTGGTCGTCATGAGAGTGGATCCGTTATTCTTTCTTGTTTTTTGACCGCAGGAGAAGATGCCCGTTGACCGCGGCTAGCCAACTGGGGTTGCGAGGGGACGAGCTTTGGTTAGGCCACCTTTTCTAGGCCCCTCTCCGTGTGGAGCAAGCAGTGCTGTCCCTAGAGAAGGCTGCTTGGTCGTTCAGGGTGTGCCGAGTGATGTTGTCATCCCCAGGTCAACATCAGGCGACCAATATCCTGAACCGCCTGCATGCAGGTTTGAGACTGCGGCTTCCAGTGACATCTTTCACCTGCCGTTTCGCCCCTTGCCCGTCGTTACAGGGCTTGGAATGGTCGGTGTCATGGTCCGTGGACGTTTCCTAAAGCCTGCGCGGTGGAGCTTTTTGGTGGAGTGCAGTGTGCGCAGTACTGGCCCCACCCTTTAAACCCTTGGTTCATCTGCCATGGCCTAGCAAGCTGGGACGATGGCATCGAGGTCCTCGGGTCGTAGGTTTTATATCAGACTGTCCTTGTCCTAGTCTCTGGCTCAAAAGCCTTCCCCGGAGACACGGGGGCTTTGATGTCAGGGGTTTCCTCCCTTAGCCTTTCCGCAGCCAAGCGGCCAGGCCTGCAAGGCAGCAGGCGACTCGTGGAGGGCGGGGTTGTCTATGTCCCGTGCAGATGTGAACATCTGCCCACTGCCCTTACCAGAGTGATGCCCAGCGCAGAGTGCCACACTGACCACCGCCTTGTCCGCTGCAAACTCAGGCTCCACTTCAAGCCAAAACCCAAGAAATGGGGGCCCCCCAAGAAAAAGCTTGATGTTGCCAGCCTTCAGCGTGACGATGTGAAAGCTGCCTTTCAGACAGATTTACAGCGCAGGCTCAAAGACACAGCGGACCCAGTAGACTCCTCCCCTGAAACACTTTGGGAACAACTGAAAACTGCTATTGCAAAATCCTCTGCAGAAGTCTTGGGTTTCGCCAGAAAGAAAAACAAAGACTGGTTTGATGAAAACGATGGAGAGATCCAGGAACACCTAGCAAAAAAAAGAACCGCCCATCAGGCCCACCTAACCCAGCCTTCCTGCCCTGTGAGGAAGTCTGCCTTCCGCCTCGTCTGCAGCAGTCTCCAGCGCAAGCTCAGAGATCTCCAGAATGAGTGGTGGACCAGACTTGCACAGAGGACCCAGCTTTGCGCTGACAATGGTGACTACAGGGGCTTCTACGAAGCACTGAAAGCAGTGTATGGCCCCAGGCACCTGGTACAAAGTCCCCTGCGAAGCGCGAATGGCCAGGCACTCCTCACAGATAATACCTCCATCTTGAACCGCTGGTCGGAATACTTTCAGAGCCTCTTCAGCGCTGAGCGCACTGTTCAAGAAGCAGTCGTCCTACAAATCCCACACCTCCCAGTAAAGGTTGAATTGGACGAACCGCCCACCGCTGAAGAGACCCTCACAGCCATCCACCAGCTCAAGAGTGGCAAAGCAGCAGGCATTGATGGAATACCGCCAGAGATCTGGAAACATGGAGGCACAGCACTGCACAACAAGCTCCATGACCTCTTTCTCTGCTGCTGGGAGGAAGGAACACTACCAAAAGATCTCCGTGATGCAGTCGTTATCACCCTGTACAAGAACAAAGGCGAGAAGTCTGACTGTTCCAACTATCAGGGAATTACCCTGCTGTCCATTGCTGGGAAAATTCTTGCAAGGCTGCTCCTGAATCGGCTGGTACCTGCCATCGCTGAAGACCAACTCCCAGAGGGCCAGTGTGGCTTCAGAGCAAACAGGAGCACCACCGATATGGTCTTTGTGCTGAGACAGCTACAGGAGAAGTGCCGCGAGCAGAACAAAGGGCTGTACGTAACATTTGTCGACCTAACAAAAGCGTTCGACACTGTGAGCAGGCAAGGCATGTGGCAGATCCTGGAGCGACTTGGCTGTCCCCCAAAGTTCCTCAACATGATTGTCCAGCTACACGAGGACCAGCAAGGCCAGGTCAGACTCAACAATGACCTCTCAGAACCATTCCCTATTCTCAACGGCGTAAAGCAGGGCTGCGTGCTGGCACCGACCCTCTTCACCATCTTTTTTAGCATGATGTTGAAGCAGGCCACAGTGGACCTCGATGATGACGATGCAGTGTACATCAGGTATCGTCTCGATGGCAGCCTGTTCAACCTCAGACGAGTGCAGGCCCACACGAAAACCCTAGACCAACTGATTTGTGAGCTGCTTTTTGCTGATGATGCTGCCCTCGTTGCACACACAGAGAGAGCCCTGCAGCGCATCACGTCTTGCTTCGCAGATGCTGCCCAGCTCTTTGGACTCGAGGTCAGTCTGAAAAAGACAGAGGTCCTCCATCAGCCGGCACCCAAGACAGTGTATCGCCCTCCTCACATCACCATTGGCGAGTCTGAACTAAAGTCAGTGCACCAGTTTACTTACCTTGGCTGCATTATCACGTCGGACGCCAAGCTGGACAAGGAGCTTGACAGCAGGCTGGCAAAAGCGAACAGCGCTTTCGGGCGACTTTCAAGCGGGTGTGGCACAATCAACATCTGAAAACAGGCACCAAGATCAGCGTGTACAGAGCTGTGGTCCTCACCACCCTGCTGTATGGTTCCGAGTCCTGGGCCCTCTACCGCAGCCAACTACGACTCCTCGAACGCTTCCACCAGCGCTGCCTGCGTACCATCCTGGGCATTCACTGGAGTGACTATGTCACCAACGTCGAGGTCCTTGAACAGGCTGAAACTGTGAGCATCGAGGCTTTGCTGCTGCGGACACAGCTCCGCTGGGCGGGGCATGTCTCCAGGATGGAGGATCATCGCCTACACGGCTGTGCAGAACCACACTTTTAGTTTAGGAGGACCGGGGTTCACTGAGTGCAAGATAAGCCATCTGTTGCAAGGCCGGGCGTAGGGGCATTTGATCATTAGCGCGCGCCACTTCAGGCAAAGTGGAAGAGCCGTTCATGGTCCTAGAAAGGAGTACTCTTCCATTACCCTACACTATGTGTACGTGCCGACAGCTGCATAGCGGCGCACTGCAGCGGAAACGCTGAAAAGTGTTAGTAACTGAACATTAATCACAAAATGCGTTTTTGTCTCAAGAATGTCATTATAACATAAGTGTAAATTTGTAGCTGATAAAATTTGCTTTCTTTTCATACTAAACATGCCCATGCTGCTTACTACCAGCACACCTGCAAGAGCAGTTACATTTCATATTTGCAATACAATGAACATGCACTGACAAAATAAAGCGTTAACTTTGAAGCTCAATCTGTTGTGCATGTCCCTTTTCTGTGGATGAAAAGTTGATGTATCTACGCAGCATTCTAGCCTCTACTGTTATCACTTACTAGAATTCCGGGGCCATTCCTGCTAGAGCAATACTAGCATCAGAAAGCACTCCACTGCTGAGAAGCTGGTAATCCGTTAGGTCCATCAAGACGATCAACACAAACATGCTGATACCAGCAACTGTGCACTGTGTTTATGCCGTACACTTGGGTTTACACAATACTGAATCATAACCACTAACTTTTTTTCAGTTTCATTAGTCTATGGTAACATTTCACACAAAACGAATTTGAGTACAAAAGTCCACTAGTTTCATCTATAGTGATTCCATGTATTTCCTGAAGTTCAGCTGCATACATTTCGCACAGTTTGATTGGTTTTTCATCAAGTTTTCGTTTTGACCTTCCTCCACATACTCTACATAGAGAATTTAACCTTTTAAAGTGAAAGGATTCTGTGTGTGCAAATGTTTCTTGTGTATGTTTTATTCCCGCCATAACTGTACTGTCTTTCTGTTGGAACAAAGGAACCAGGATAATATGAATGAGCAGACAACAGTTAGTACCTGAAACTACTAAACAGTATCGCAGAGAATACTGGACGCTATATATGCAACCCCACCCGGGTCTGCCCTGGGGGACTTGGGTGGGGTTAGGTATTTTTTAGTTCCCAGGGTCACCCTGGTCAGCCCCACAGGGTGGGTTTTTCTCTCTATTCTGGGGCATGTGTTTCTGTCTACCCTTTGTCCATTCACCTGTATTTGCCTTTTTAAAACTCTCCCTACTGTCTGCACTGCCTGTAGCTCTTGATATTGGATGTGTGTTGCTAAATGGTCTTAGCTTTATTTAGGCCCCATGTGTTAGGTTTATTTAACGTATTTGACCGGCTGGCGACATACATTCAATGTTCTGTTTTGGTTTTTTTTCACAAGCAGTGCAGGCACGTCCTGAGAAAGCCTTGTTGCTGTCGGGACGTTAAGCAATGTACAATCAATCAATCAAGCTATATATGCAGAGTATAAAGCACAGGGCCGATTACACTACACACAACAGTATTCCATAGAGAATGAATGTACAGACCTCCATGTTCGGTACTGTGCGAGGCATGTCTTATTATTCAGTCACACACAAAAACGGTACCTGCCTTTATCCTCGGATTGCACCCTTAAAAAAACCGTCCCCTGAATAATACCACCAACACAGGAACCAGCAGGCAATGGTGCACAAGTGTGTTAAACGGTTTTATGTAGAAAACTGGTGAAGAGGAGATAGAGAACATTAAACACAGGCATAACACATCACACGTTAGTAGTCCGTTACAGAGAATAGAGAAGGAATTTTTTGCTGCTAGCCAGTGACCTAGATAACCTGCTCGCAGGAGGGAGGGGCTACCGCACACCACAGCAGCAGGCTGCGGGCCAAACTAAAGAGTGAGAAATCAGCCTTTCTGTACAGCCGTGCCTACCAAAGATCACCCTGTTCGGGGAGCTTGCTACTGGACACCGTGACAGAGGGGCACCAAAGAAGAGATACAAAGACTGTCTCAAGAAGTCACTTAGTGCCTGCCAAATCGACCACCACCAGTGGTCTTCGCTTGCTGCGGACCGTGACACCTGGCGCTCCACCATTTACAAGGCAGCTGTCTCCTTTGAGGACTCTCACAGAGCTAGCCTTAAGGACAAGCGGCTCAGGAGAAAAAACAGAGATGCCGCAGCTCAGAACCCTGGCCATACCTTCCCCTGCAGCCACTGCGGTCGAACCTGCCTGTCTCGGATTGGCCTCCGCAGCCACGAACAAGCCTGCAGACGTCGTGGGCAACTCCTATAAAATCTTCGTTCGCGAAGTCAAGCCAAGAAAAAAAAGTGTCAGATTAGCTTGGCATCTGATACCCTTGAATTATCATGGTCAAGCCATCTCCTGCTGTAGAAATCCGGGGCTAAGAGTAAGAGGGTTAAGGGGGCCTCCAAGGATTTTGAAATTGGAGTACTCGTTGAAAACGTCCGTTTGAAGAAAACCAGTTGATCCGCATTTGTGTTCGTAATTTTTGCTATAGTTACTTGATATTTTGCATTTAGCTAGATTAGAGGAAGGCATTTAACAAGTTTGTTGTCCAGCTTTATACCTGGTCAGCTTTCTGAGTAGCAATGTGTTCATTTTGGGGGAAAAATAGTTATAAGAAAATTTTAATTCACACCCCAGTCAACACAGTCTTATAAAGTTATGGGTCCCATGCCGGCTGGCATATGGGGCTGATATGGGCTGCCTATATGGGGCCTACATGGGATGTGCAAACAGGTCCTAAATGGGCCCCATATGGGGCAATATGATTTGCCGGTATATATCCCATTCCCAGATGCCCCCCACATCTTCCCATGATGGATCCTAGATGCTCCCAAGATGTAACCACGATATCCCGCAAATACTTCCATGATGGATCCTAGATGCTCCGAGGATATCCCCATACTTCCATGATGGATCCTAGATGCTCCCATGATGTATCCCGGATACTTCCATGATGTATCCCGGATACTTCCATGATGTATCCCGGATACTTCCAGGATGTATCCCGCATACTTCCAGGATGTATCCTGCATACTTCCAGGATGGATCCTGGATGCTTTCAGGATGCAGAAGAGAATCCAGCGGAGAAAGAAACACACTTAGAAAAGACAACACAATTTATTAATATTTTGGGTATTTCAAAATAGACAGTAAAGTATACAATTCAGTCGCTACTTGTCAGCGAATAAGCAAAGTAGCTGACAAGTAGCGACTGAATTGTATGCTTGTTTATGTTGAAAATACCCAACATATTATTATTAATATATTGTGGTGTAAATGTCTATTTTAAGCGTGTTTCTTTCTCCTTTGGGTTCTTCTCTGCATTTTACACACTTGGCAGTCACCATATTGGTCTAGATTTTCCTGGATGCAACCCATGTTGTGCTTGTACAATATCCATGTATCGCTTCTTGTTCTTCAACCTTCACATAAACACACATACATGCATGCACTCACACACAAACTGCACCATCATCAGAGAGAGAGAGCACAAACATAAACTTTATAGTCACATACACACAAAACATAAAAATAATGCAGAACCTTCACTGGATTTATTTTTGCAGTTGTAGTTGTATTACATGTGTATGATATTTTATTACACTCCTCTAGTGAAAATGAGTAATGAGATATCTATGATATATACGTCTGAAAAAGAAAGAGAACACAGAACTTGTAAAACTCTCGGTGAGTTATGTCTTACTCAACACACACACGGTGTGTTGTGCCTCGTATCACACTCACGCTGGAATCTGGGATTGGCCTAAGAACCCTTTGTGTTTACCTACACAACAAGGGAAGCAACTCTAGGGAGTTGTAACCAAGAACCATGCGTAGCCTCCCTTCCCTCCATAAGGCCACATGAGCAGTGGTGTCACTCCAGTCTTACACTTAGCTTACTGGCGGCAAGCGGGGCAGGTGGGAGGGCCATTTGAGTAATGCCATTGGTAAGTATTTTTCAAAAATACATTTTAGAGAAAAAATACATGTTTCCTCGAAACCCTTACCGATGGCATTACTATATGGAAGAATAGCAAAAAGGTGGAGGGTGCCGCCCAACAACCCCGCAACTGCAAGAAGCCCTTGAGGGGCAACCTCCCGACAATTTCAGTTAAGCGTGACCTACGGCACCCGAGGCGCCGGGAGGGAGTGTTGCGCTGCCGAGAGGTCTCTGACCAGGCATCTGGTTGGCCGGAGAGGTCTCGGGGCTAGAAGCGGGCGAAGGTGGACTCTACTTGCCAACCGACATCCGCTACAATGTCTCTGATGGTGCAGTTGCGGTCACAGGTGACGCTCGCGGCGCTAGCTCTGACCTCGTGCGCCCGTATCCGCAGTCTCGTAGCGCCCTCCTGGGAGCGATCCTTGTATGCAGAGCAAACGGCCCATCCCTGCTAGGATGTTCTCGTCTGGTTGGAAGACGACCCGCCAGGGGTCAAGGGCAGGAAGAGGAGAGAGAGGCCTCTCCTGCTTTTATTCCTACGGGCCTTACTCTGCGTAGAGAGACTTATAGCGCTCGGCCCGGGTCCTGGAGTCGGGACTCCTGGGACTGGTCAAGTCTGTGAGCAGGCAGACTTATCCCCTGTGCCGCGGTCGAGGGGGGTCTATTCCTGGCCAAGAAGGACGAGCTGGTCAGGAGTTGAACCGAACCATAGACCCTGAACTGGAGGCAGGAAGGATCCACAGACAGCGTGTGCAGCTCGCGCACTCTGGCCGCAGTGGGCTTCTACTGGTCAGGTCCACTGGGCGAGCGAAGGGATGAGGTTTGAACTCTCCCGAGTGCCACCAGGTAAACACCCCATTGTAGGCCCCATCTCGGCATCATTGAGCGGGAGACCGGACGCTGGAGCTCGAAGTGGGCCAACAGGTCGGAGGGGGTCCTAGCGTGCTCCCAGTTAGGTAGGCCCAAGCGTCGATAAGTGTCCGCGATCATGGAGAGGAAGCTGCAGATGGCGATAGGGGCCAAGTTCTGCTCCCCGAAGCTAGCTGAGGCATGATCAGTGCCGTGGAGACAGGAGCCGCAACTTGCACCACGACTGTAGGACCCGCCACTTCCCTCGTACTCCCAGCGGGTGGATGGTCTACGAGCGGCCGCGATCGCCGTCACTGCCGCATGCGAGAACCTCTGCTGCGAGGGCTTGCCACACTACCGCCAGGCGTGCAGTAGGAGTCTCTTCGAGACTAACGGGAAGGCGAAGGTCCGTACCCGTGCCGTCCTGAGCTGGCTTCAGCACGATGAGGGCTCCGTCATGCGCTGGAGGGGCTGCCGGCAGGAATCTACGTCGAGCGTCTGCCAGAGTGTCTCCGTGTTGTGCAGGGCAAGGTCTCAACCACCACAACCGGGGAGCCATGAGAGACCAACTGCTGCGTCTCGGCCACCACAACTGGGGAGCCATGTGAGACGGAATGATGTGTCTCAGCAACCACAACCGGGGGACCATGCAAGACTGACTGCTGCGTCCGTCAGCCGTATGGGACCATTCGCGATTGCCGGAATCTACGTCAATTGAGGGTTTTTCCGCGTTGTGCTGGGCATGGTCTACGTCACCACAACCGGGGAGCCATGAGAGACCGACTGCTGCGTCTCAGCCACCACATGCGAGACAGAATGATGTGTCTCACGTCAGCTCTATCCCAGCCACCACTATCAGGGGGCCATACGAGACTGATCGCTGTGCCCGGCCGGAAGAAGGTCCCACAAAATCCAGCGCGCCTGTGAAGACCTGGTTTCTGTCTGCCGAGGGACCATAACTGACCCCAGAGATGCCCAACTCGAGGGCAGCTGATGAGAAGGCGAAGGAAGGTGTGCACCTGTGCCGGGCGTGAGAAGAGCCTGCCGAGGGGTGACAGCTCCGGGACTGCGTTCAGGAGGCCCAGGAGCTGAACCAGGTCCTGGCCGGAACCGCCTCTACGAGGGACACTTGGTGTGCGAGGGCCGCCAACTCCCAGATCCGGGCCTCCGGAATTTGCCTCGTGTTGAGGTCGGTCAAGAAGACCATGCCGATGGAGGAACCTGCGAGACGGAGCGAGTTCCAACTTCCCAAGTCGTCCAGGAAACTGAGCTGACGAAGGAGCGCCCGTAGCGCGTTCCTGACCATTTCTAGCGAGGTCGCATCCTGGTTCCCAGGGAGCAGGTCATCTAGGGCCCTGGATGTAAGGCTTGAGGAAGCCTGCCTGGCCTTGGCGACTACCGTATTCAAGAACCTCGTAAGGGGCTGAGGAGGAGAGAGCTCAGAACTGGTTACATCCCTCCGCGGAAGGCAAAGCGCAGTTAATGGCGCGCCGAAGGGTGCACGGAACGTGGAAGAGATTCCATCTGGGCTGCCTCAGCATAGCGCGAGGTGTGGGAAGCCTGAGAGGCGGCTCCGCGACGCAGGTAAAGAGGTCGGTTGTCCGTCTCCTGTTCCAACGAACGGGGCCACGAGGAGTCGGCCCGTGTTGCCTCCCCTGAGCGTCAGCAGGACCTTGGGCACCAGCACCGATGGAGGGTAAGCGCAGGCCACGAGGCCTTCCGAGGCAAAGAAAGCGCGACCATGACCCAGGCCTTGGGCACCAACACCGGGGAATGACTGCCTACTGCGTCTCGGCGCAAGGGGGCCCGGGATGGCGAACAAGAGCACGGGCGGCCTAGTCCATTGCGAGACTGATTGCTTTTGGATTGCTGTCCCCCCGACGGTCTGGTATATGTCCGACGCTCCAGTGCCATCCATCTCCAGGCTGGTAGATTCGGCAGGTGAGACGTACACCTTCCTTAGCGGAGTCTGACTTCCATGGCCACCAACCTACTGCAGTGCCTCTCGTCGCGAAAGGCCGAGGATGGGCGTCTCCTAGTGCGCATAGCACATCCGGAAACGTCCAGGCGGAGGGACCACTCGGAGAGGAGGAGATGATCCTGCGGAGGGAGATAGCCCATGAGAACATCCATTTAACCCATGATGCGCCGCTCCCGAAGTGAAATGCAATGATCTCTGTCCCACAGGAGAACCTGGAACAGGAGCCTGCCAGGACGGGAGGAACGGACCGCCTTGCGTCGGGGTAGGCCACAACCATCGCGTTGTCGGAAGGATCCGATCGCCTTCACAAGGCCTCCTGGCCGCGGCGATGCAAATCCGGTTGAAGAGCGCAAGCTAGCCGGTCTCCAACTCCAGCCAGGCGAAGAGCTTGTCCCGAAGATCTGGTGGCGCCCGACCCGAGAGTGAGTCAACCTCTGGCAGTAGAACGCTCCCCTATTCTTGCTGTTTCGAAGTGGAAGGAGGGGGGTGCGACAAAGAACCTGATCTCCGCTGAGAGATCTATGATTGGTGGCCCACTGCGAGGCGGCTGTAGAAGGCCGGGGGACAGAGGAGGGCTCCTACCTCCAAGGCGGTATTCTCTTCTTCTCTTACATCTTCTTCGTCTACTGCCAAGGCATTAGTCGAGGCATGGAGCCACGGGACTCGCCGTCACCACCAAAAGGAGGATATCACGCAAGTGTGGCGCACCCAGACACCTTCCCAAAACTCCTCCCCACTCTTCAACAGCACCAGTTGTTCCCAGGCGGACGCCCCACCAAGCACCAACTGCGCCCAAAAGTTGCTTAAACTTCAGAGATCAGATGAGAACCGGAGTGATCAATGTGGGATGGGCCTTAGACTCGTCAGAACCAGGAAGTCCGCGCCAACCAGGGAATCGTGGAACAAGGTTGTGGCGCTGTCGACCCATGAACCAGCAGCTTGCCTACTGCCTGCACCCCTGCTGCAGCGCGCTGTCGACCTTTCCAAGACTGGAAGGAGCAGACGAAGATTAGGAACAGGAGCCCCAACGAGGCCGAGGCCTTCCTCAACATGGGTGGGGATGGCGTACACACCCGCGGCGGCAAACGTCAGCGATAAGACGTGAGGACTCCTCCAAGGAACAATAGTCTGCGCGCCTGAGGCAGCATCCCCTTCGGCGTCGGGCGTGGGCAGGGGGGATGGGTTGCGGGGGAAGAGGCGGGACGACCGTCAAAATAGATCAGGGCCGAAGCAGAATCCTCCGGTGAAGACAGGGCAACCACCTCGTAAACCGAGGCTGGCGGGGTCCGGCCGTAAGGACGAACAATCCGAGGACCCACGAGAGGGGTAAAGGTGAGGCGCAGGCTGAGCGAGGAACCCCTTGGGAAGCTATGAACGCGGCGGCATTCCTGCTGTCTATACTACTGTCTTGCACTCACCTGAGTGCTCGCTCGCAGGGGGCAAGAGCAAAGGGCTTATCCTCTGGTAGTCCTCACCCGAGCGTGACGAAGAGAGCAGGCGCTAGGTTGAGAGTCGTGGCTGCTAGTGCTCACCTGATCTGTCGTGGGGAGCGGGGCCACCGGTCGCCAGCCCGTTGTCCTGGAACCTAGGGGATCAGCGTCGTGAGGCATAGTGCCGCCAAGAGGGAGAGGCCCGCGAGCGAACGGGGCGCCGAGAGCCAGTATCCGAGGGCCGCCGCACAATCCCCAAGCTGGGCCCCCTTCCGCTGCTTCCAGGAGGTGCACTCCTCGTCAGGGAGGAGAAGCAGCCGGAACAAGAACACAGAGGGTGTGAGTCACTGGCCACTGAAAGCGCACACCTTGTACAGGTACGTAAGTGCGCCCTATAACCAGAAGCACAACCCCATGAAAAGCAACCGCACGGGGCCATGAACGAAAGGTCCCGTGAAGAACTCACGAACACTCTCGAGAACTATGTCCACCAAAATCCCACGGGAGATGCCATCGTCTGCCGTAAAATCAAGACGGCCCTCTCGTAGGCATAACCCGAGGCCTTACCTCGCCATCTTCTTAGCCATTAGAAACAAGCTTGTAAGCATAGTAGCTGTAGAACGCTATCCAAACCAAGCCGGAAGGCTGAACCGGTGAACCGTGCTCACGGGGAGCTAATCGTAAGACTAATTGGCACCACTGCTCATGTGGCCTTATGGAGGGAAGGGAGGCTACCCATGGTTCTTGGTTACAACTCCCTAGAGTTTCTTCCCTTGTGTAGGTACACACAAAGGGTTCTTAGGTTGAAATCGATAAGCTAAGTGTACCTTCCATATAGTAATGCCATCGGTAAGGGTTTTGAGGAAACAAATCTGATGTGAAAACACCTGTCGCATCATGACATTACACATTGAATTTTGCTGTAAGCTTATGAATAATGCTGTTATGGTGTGAGACATAACACAGTTCCTTTGCTTTCTTCTTTTTTCAAACACATCACATTCACACTTGTAAATCTCATTTTGACTAGGGGAGCATAATAATTGGGAACAACTTTGAGATATTGATCATCCCATCTTTTTATGTGTATGTGCAGGACAACTATGGCTTGGACAAGATTGAAGTCCGAGACAATGGATGTGGCATTGAAGCAGAGGATGTTCCAGTCTTTGCCAAGCGCCATTACACATCAAAAATCAAGTCACACTCGGACCTCGAGTCACTTGCTACATATGGCTTCCGAGGAGAAGCGTTGGGTAATTTAACATATAAAATTCTCCAAGGCCTCGCAGCATGTACATGTAGAACACTATTCTAAGGTGAAACCCCCAGCATGCACGATCAGCATCAGCAGAACGCTATCATTTAAATTGTTGCCTTAAAGAAAAAAGTTCCAGTTTTGGGCATTTTTTGCTAATATGCCTGAAATTTTCATTTAAATGGTGTAATACTCGCTGTAGAACAATTTTATATAACACATTCAGGCTTTCCATTAACGGAAAATTATCTGTATTTGACAGACAGATGTTGACAGAAATGGAAAAAATGGAAGGCCGTCTGTCTCCAGGATGGAATCATCTTCAGAAAAAAATTAACTTATCCCTGCTGTGTTTCAAGTATGCGACGGACTATAGAGTGCCTGGGACAGATTTTTGTCATGCTATCCATCCCTATGACGGACAATTTTAAAATCCCAACCTGATTTTTCTGATGCATGGGGATTTTTTTGTTGTAGATTTTTAGTAAAATGTCTGAGAATTAACTTCCAGTCGTTCTTCATATTTTCTTTCCTCCTTACCAACTCCACTGGTTTTTATGGCTCTGAAGTTGCAGCTGTCTTGTATTTTTATCATCAAATCCTTAGTTTGTGGTATGACATTTAACATGTGAATCCTGCGGGGAACAGACATCGATCTTTAAGTTCAAGAGTGACCAAGTATTTTCTGACAAATATTTAAGGTTAAAAGATTGCAACGGAATAGCTGAATTTACACCCTAGATAAAAAAAATGTTATTATCGGTACAGTGATTCTTTCCGCTATTTGCTGCACATGAAACTGCATTGTTTGGCTCTGGATTTATGCACTATTTTTTTTATGCAACTGAAAAGCAATTAGTATGTTCTGTTTCATGTAATTAGTGTAAATCGAAACTGAACAGAACTGAACTGTGAATCGATTACAATATAATTATAATACAGTGTGAAAAATATCATTTTCTGAAATTTTCAGAAAGCAAAGCCCTGACTGGAAAATTATGTTTATGGTGAGAAGAAAAAAAAGTTGGTTTAAGGTGGAAGTACTCAGATGCACTGCAATTTCCAATCCATGAAAATGCTTTAGGAATGACTTTTTTTTTAAGTTCCCTAGGGTCCCAGCCCTTCACTAGACACAATACCTGCTCTGCCCAAGCTCTCCTAACATTCGTTATTATCATTTAAAAAATGTAAGTATGCATTCATATTTTTGTGTTTTGACAAGATAGTCTCTCTTGTCTGCATCCTTAAAACCAAGTGCATGTTTGAAGGGTTACAAATGGCCACGGATTAGGAAAGGCCAGCCATTTTTGCAATGAACAGTCAAACTGAGACTGATCTGCGCTCGCAGGTTTTGATTATATATCTCTCTCTTGGCTTGACTTCGCGAACGAAGATTCTATAGGGGTTGTCCACGACGTCTGCAGGCATGCTCGTGACTGCGGAGGCCAATCCGGGACAGGCAGGTTCGACCGCAGTGGCTGCAGAGGGAGGTCTGGCCAGGGTTCTGAGTTGCGGCATCTCTGTTTTTTCTCCTTGGCCGCTTGTCTTTAAGGCCAGCTCTGTGAGGGTCCTCAAAGGAGACAGCTGCCTTGTAAATGGTGGAGCGCCAGGTGTCACAGTCCGCAGCAAGTGAAGACCACTGGCTGTGGTCGATTTGGCAGGCACTAAGTGACTTCTTGAGACAGTCTTTGTATCTCTTCTTTGGTGCCCCTCTGTCTCTGTGTCCAGTGGCGAGCTCGCCGAACATGGTGATCTTGGGTAGGCGATGATCCTCCATCCTGGAGACGTGCCCAGCCCAGCGGAGCTGTGTCCGCAGCAGCAAAGCCTCGATGCTCACAGTTTCTGTCTGTTCAAGGACCTCGACATTTGTGACATAGTCGCTCCAGTGAATGCCAAGGATTGTACGCAGGCAGCGCTGGTGGAAGCGTTCGAGGAGTCCTAGTTGGCTGCGGTAGAGGGCCCAGGACTCGGAACCATACAACAGGGTGGTGAGGACGACAGCTCTGTACACGCTGATTTTGGTGCCTGTTTTCAGCTGTTGATTATGCCACACCCGCTTGTATAGATGCCCGAAAGCGCTGTTTGCTTTTGCCAGCCTGCTGTCCAGTTCCTTGTCCAGTTTGGCGTCTGACGTGATGATGCAGCCAAGTTAGGTAAACTGGTGCACTGACTTCAGTTCAGACTCGCTGATGGTGATGTGGGGAGGGCGATGCTCTACCTTGAGTGCCGGCTGATGGAGAACCTCTGTCTTTTTCAGACTGACCTCGAGTCCAAAGAGCTGGGCAGTGTCTGCGAAGCAGGATGTGATGCGCTGCTGGGCTCTCTCTGTGTGTGCAACGAGGGCAGCGTCATCAGCAAAGAGCAGCTCACGAATCAGTTGGTCTAGGGTTTTGGTGTGGGCCTGCAGTCGTCTCAGGTTGAACAGGCTGCCATCGAGACGATACCTGATGTACACTGCATCGTCATCGTCGAGGTCCACTGTGGCCTGCTTCAACATCATGCTAAAAAAGATGGTGAAGAGGGTCGGTGCTAGCACACAGCCCTGCTTCACACCGTTGAGAATGGGGAATGGTTTTGAGAGGTCATTGTTGAGTCTGTCCTGGCCTTGCTGGTCCTCGTGTAGCTGGACGATCATGCTGAGGAACTTTGGGGGACAGCCAAGTCGCTCCAGGATCTACCACATGCCTTGCCTGCTCACAGTGTTGAACGCTTTTGTTGGGTCGACAAACATTACGTACAGCACTTTGTTCTGCTCGCGTCACTTCTCCTGAAGCTGTCTCAGCACAAAGACCATGTCGATGGTGCTCCTGTTGGCTCTGAAGCCACACTGGCCCTCTGGGAGGTGGTCTTCTGCAATGGCAGGTACCAGCCGATTCAGGAGCAGCCTTGCGAGTATTTTCCCGACAATGGACAGCAGGGTAATTCCACGGTAGTTGGAGCAGGCAGACTTCTCTCCTTTGTTCTTGTACAGGGTGATGACGAGTGCATCGCGGAGATCCTTTGGTAGTGTTCCTTCCTCCCAGCAGCAGAGAAAGAGGTCATGGAGCTTGTTGTGCAGTGCTGGGCCTCCATGTTTCCAGATCTCTGGTGGGATTCCGTCAATGCCTGCTGCTTTGCCACTCTTGAGCTGGTGGAGCTCACTGGGCACCGGCCTCCACGTGGCGTGGGTGGGTAGTCTCTCCAGTCACTGACTGAGGGGGCTAGCAGAGTGGTGCCATCATTGTCCAGGATAGGACTTGACGTCAGCAGATATGTTGTTCAGTCTTTTTCTCTGGTTCGGTTTTTAAGGAGATGTGCTAACCCAGGTCTTACCATGTTGGATTGGTCCTTAAAAATACTCATTATTTTTTAATCCTTTGGATCCCAAGTGTTTGCCGTGCTTGGAGACCCGTGTCGGGGGAGAAGAGGATCCTGGTGGCTGAAACACTCCACTTTGGCCTTGACTTCTGCCTAAACGGGAGGCTAGTCGTACCGGCCTAGTCAATCGGCTCTTGTCACGTTGAGCCCTATCCCATTGTTGACATGCGGGCTGATATACAGAGCACCATGCTACAGCCGCCGCTGCTGATTAGGTGCTTTATGCCTGTATTCCCCTGCATTCAACGGTGTGATAGATTAGAAGGCGGTGGCTCAAACGGTTCAATGGGGCTTACCCCCTTGAGTATATCTTTCAGGTAGTCTCCATTGTGCGTCGGCTGGAGACCCGCCGACAAATGCACTTTCCCTTGTTGGGCTCGGTGGCGGGCGGGGACCCCCGGGGGATGAATATCTAACATACTATAATATGGAAAACCCCAAAAAAACAAAACTGTCACCAAAGCGGCACATAGCCGCCAACATTGTTATTGAGAACGATAGTGACTCTGACTGTGAGGAAGCGACGCCTCAGGCGTCGGCCGCCTGGCCTCGCTTTCTCATTATCCACAGCAAAGTTAAAGAGAAGCCTGTTTCCAAGCTGCACCCTTTCCTGGTAGGGGACAATGACAATGACAATGACAATGATTCTTTATTTTACAACGGTGAAAGTTTTGGCTGGCACAACCATTTTTCGAACTTGCCGTTGCTAATCTACAAATAATGCACAAAGTGTGAAAATATTATATGAGAAAAAAGAAATAGAAAAAAAAAAAGAAGAAGAAGAATAAATGATATAAAAACAAAACAAAACCAGCAACAACAACAACAACAAAAACGTGCGCGCACACACACACACACACACACACACACACACACACACACACACACACACACACACACACACACGCACACACTGAGTATTATAGGGTCGCAGTGAAAGTATTAAGATAATGACGTGAGGTAATTGAAAATACTGGCTCTAAAATAAGAAAGGGTTGTTGCTGTTGTAACTTTCCTAGGCAAATTGTTCCACAGGCTATGGCCTGAGAACGCTAAACTTGTCTTGTAGAGATCGATTCTAGGTCGTGGTACAATAATGAATTGCCTTGATCTTGAGTACGTTGGTGATGGAAAGGAAAATAGTTTATTAATATAATCAGGCATTTTGCTATTCAATGTTTTGAACATAATTATTCCCTTATTGTACATTAAGTGATTTTTCAGGGGAAGAATCTCCAAGGTTTTCAGTTTATTATCGGTAGTTGAGTTAGGATCAGGTAGGATAAGTTTTGCGGCTCTACGATGAAGAGCGTTCAGTCTCTTCAAGTGGACCTCGCTTGCTCCATCCCACACTGTAGAAGCATAGTCGATATGTGACCTGATGTGGGCGTTAAAGAACAGTTTACGTGTTTCTACATCAGTGATATATTTTAATTTGGCTAAAATGTAAAGTTTCTTTGATATTATGTTGCATATGTTAGTAATATGACACTGCCATTTAAACTGGTTATCTACAGTAACACCGAGAAGACGATGTTCTGTTACTTGACTGATGGGTTTTCCTTGAAGAGACAAGCTGAGTGAGAGAGAGCCTAGCTGGTGCTTTTGACGGGTACTTAATACCATACATTCAGTCTTCGCTGGGTTTAGGATCATGGAGTTGTTACTACACCAGCTGTCAATGTCTTGTAGTGCGCTTTGTAGGCGTGTATCAATAATAGATAAATCCTCGTCGGGCATGTGTATTGCAGCATCATCCGCGAACATATCGCATGAAACATTATGATCGTTAATTGTGAGCGGAAGGTCGTTAATGAACAAACAAAATAAAAGAGGGCCTAAAATAGAGCCCTGGGGCACGCCATGCTTGACTAAGCGGTGATTAGAATATGTACCATTAAGAAGGACTTTTTGTCTTCTGTCATCCAAGTAGGATTTGAAGAACGTGGCAGCGCTGTTGGTGTACAACGAAATTTTCTTTATCAATATATCATAGTTTACTAAATCAAAAGCTTTACGGAAGTCTAAAAAGACTACACCTGTTAGTTTGGATTCATTGATAGATGCTAACCAGGTGTCTGTCATCCTAATCAGCGCAGTATGGCAGGAATGGTTTGGTCTGAAACCTGACTGCAATGGATGGATAAGATTTCGGTTTTCTAAATATTTAGATGGATGTTTATGAATATGCCTCTCTAAAGGCTTTGACAAAACTGGTAGTAATGAAATGGGACGAAAATTATTAATTTCACTTAGATCTTTTGATTTTGGTAGTGGGATTACTTTTGCATCTTTAAATACATCCGGAAAACAGTTTTGTTTTATACAGAGATTGGAGACCCTAAGGAGCCATGTTGGCAGGCCTGAGGCCCAGCGCCTCAGGTCTGGTGACTTGCTGGTAGGGCACACTCCAATGGGCTACTGAGGCTCTCCTCTATCGGAGACACTCCAGTGGAGGTCACTCCCCACAAAACGATGAATTCTTCGAGAGGAGTGATTAAAGATCAAGCATTGGCCGAACTGTCTGAAGATGAACTTGTACGGAACCTTAAGTCACAGGGGGTGACCTACGTCAGGCGCTTCGTTTCTAAACGAGGTGGTAGGGAGATCCGTCTCCCTACCATCATCCTGACGTTTGGTATCCCCACCGCCCCTACTACCATCTGGGGAGGTTACTACTCCCTAAAAGTGAAAAAGTACGTCCCTCTCCCCCTCCGGTGCTTTAAGTGCCGAAAGTATGGCCATGGGCAGAAGACATACCGCCAGGCAGAGGCTCTATGCGCCCGCTGCACTAAGCCCGGACACTCTGCTGAGTCCTACACAGCCATCCCCCTGTGTGTGAATTGCCAGGGGGTGCATATGGCTTCGGACAAGAAGTGCCCTCGTTGGATCTCCGAGTGCAGGATTCAGCAGGTGCATGTGGAGAAGGGGCTGTCCTTCGTGGACGCCAAAAACTGGTTGATGGCCCTGGGGCAGCTGAGGCTGCGCCAAACTCAAATAACAACTTTGTGTATACTTTCAGTGCTGCGGTGGCAGGCAGGCGCCCCACCAAAGACTTCTCTTGTCAAACCCCAACTTACTTCTTAGTTGGGGGCGGAGCCTCGGATCCTCTCGCCCCTGGAGAGTAACCCTCCTCCGGTGGTGATGAGGAGCCAGGGAACGTAGAAGGCAGACGCTGCCGGTCCGGTGGCACCGCCTTCTGCTGCCCCTAAGCATCAGCCCCCACCCAAACCTGTCGATCTTACTACAAAGGCTTCTGGCTCAGGTCAGCCTTCTAAGGCCGCCAACTCTGGCGGCAGGAACACTGCCCCAGCCCAGAATTCTAAGAAAGTTACAGGACCGCTGTGCGTACGGGCCCAGAAGGGGGACACTGATGTCCCCCTTCAAAACAAATATGCTGCATTGGAGGAGCAGATGGAGGGGGTGGAGGTTGTCGTAGCTGGTGCTGCGGCAGCTTCTACCCCTCATTTCCGAGGAACCAGAGGAGGCCCGGGAGTCGACCCACCTCTGTTTCTTCGACTCCTTCCAAGGCACAGGAAAAGGGGGGAAGGAACTCTTCTCCTACACATAAAACCTAACCATGTACTCTCTGCTTCAGTGGAATTGTCGTGGTTTTCACACCAACTTTGAAGAATTACGCCTTCTAGTCAAGTCCTATAACCCCTCGGTAATATCTCTTCAGGAGACTTACCTGAAGACTTCTGACCCTGTCTCCTTTAATGGTTTTAATGCTGTCCATAAAGGTTCTGATTCGGAGAGACGCTCGGGTGGAGTGGCTCTTCTCATTAGCAACCAGTTTTTATGTAGCCCCGTTAGTGTTGACACCTGTCTTCAGGCTGTCGCAGCTCGGGTTACCTTAAAGAAGACTATAACCATATGCAGTATTTATCTGCCACCATCCCTGCAGGTCTGTTGTAATGATTTTTTTAATTTAGTAGATCAACTGCCCCCTCTCTTTATTCTCATAGGGGATTTTAATGGTCACGCTCACCTTGGGGGTAGTGACCACTATGATAACAGAGGTCAGATGTTAGAAGATGTTTTTTCTCAACTTAACCTATGTGTCTTTAACGATGGTTCACCTACATACTCTAACCCAGGTTCAGGATCTAGTTCTGTTCTAGACCTCACTGTGTGTGATCCTTCTCTCACGCCCACTTCCCAGTAGAACTGTCATCGGTCAGCTGTGGGGAGGATCCGCCGGTGGGGCGCTGGAATCTCAAGAAAGCTAACTGGCCTCTGTTCGCCTCCCTCTGTCAGTCTCGTATTACAGAGGAGGTGGTCATGTCAGCTGAAGAACCTGTTTCTTCTTTTACTATTATTTTGTTGGACGTAGTGGGTGAAACCATCCCTAAAACTTCTGCATCAGTCCCTCGGAAGCCCAGAGTACCATGGTTCAATGAGGAGTGCCGCAAGGCCCAAAAAGCGCGCAAATCTGCTCAGCGACGTGCTTTCCGTAATCCGTCACAAGTTAATATTTTAACCTTTAAAAGACAGAGGGCGAAAGCCCGTTACATTTTTAAACGTGAACGCCGTACTTCCTGGAGACGCTTCGTCTCATCTTTAACTTCTCGGACTCCGTCCCAGAAAGTCTGGAGGGCTGGGTTACAATAGCACTGTCAGGGGAGAGAAGTGTGCATGATCGACCAGTGATCATAGATCTACTGTGGCCAAAGCACACAAAAAAAAAAAAGAGATAGGAAAGAGAGGGGGCGCTAAAAAAGTAGCTGAAAGCAATGCATATGGAAGCCCCCCCGAAGGGGGGCGTATCACATATCCCACTGTTCCAGCCACTCAGTGCATGGCAGTTTAAATCTAGGTCCCCCCAAGGGGGGTCCATATATTTAGCCGGTGGTGTGCTGAAGAGGTCGCCAAGACATTGCTTTCGGTCACTTTCTTAGTGCCCCCTCTTTCCTATCTCTTTTTTTTTTGTGCTTCGGCCACAGTAGATCTATGATCACTGGTCGATCATGCACATTTCTCTCCCCTGACAGTGCTATAACCTACTTTACTTTTTAACCTTTGTGGCAAGACCTTTCTAAACCTACCAATTTCAGTGACCTCTCTCAAAGGTCAAGGCCACGGGAGATCAGAAATATATTTTGACAACTTTTTTTTCTTCTCAAATACTATTAGCAACTTCCAACTCAAATTTGGTACAAAGATTGCGAAGCAAAAGTGAGGCTATGTTCTGGGCCAGTGGTCATTTGTCCGTCTGCTGTCATCCGTGGTAAACTTTTAACATTTTCTCGGAGAATTTTCAAGCCACAGTCTTCAAACTTGGCCCAAAGATACTTTGTGGCAAGAACTTTCTATGCCTACCAATTTGAATAACCTTTCTCAGGTCAGGGCCACAAGCGACCAGGAAATAGGTAAAAAATATAGCCATATTTTGACCTCTTTTTTTTTTTTTTTTTTTTCAAATACCATTAACAACTTCCAACCCAAACTTGGTACAAAGATACCTTATGTTAAGACCTTTTTATGCATACTAATTTGATTGTCCCCTTGGAAAGGTCAAGGGTCACAAAAGCTCAGGAAAAAGACTTTGTGGATCTGTCTTGCACATGAGCCTTAAGCCAAGTTAAGGGCTTTACCATTTTTGTTTCCTCAGGGTTTGGGGTCATCAAGAAAAGATAAGGTTGGTTAGGGAACCTTAAACACCTCCAACATAAACCTGTTTAACCCAATGCTCTACAGCAGGAGAGGGACGGACCATAATAATTCAAAGGTAATGCCAGATTAGCTTGGCGCATGATGGCGCCCAGCTAATCTAGCACTATCATTGAATTATCATGGTCGATTCATCTCCTGCAGCTGGTTCATAATCGTTAGATGACACTTCCAAAATTCGGGAAATGTGGCCATGGGGTTAGATGGGTTAAACAGTTCTAACCCAACGTTAGATACAGAATATTTATGTGTCACTTTTCAGTCAGTTGTTTAATATTGGGCATACATTTCATGCCTGCTTCTTCTTTTTCAGCATCCCTGTGTTCTGTGTCTGATGTGATGGTCACAACAAAGACATCCACACAAGATGTTGGCTTCACTTATAGTCTGTCAGAAAATGGTGACGTACAAAGTACCACCCCATCCCATCTTGGGCAAGGTGAGAAAATTTTTGATCCAAGAATAATATTTTGTGAAAGTAAAAAGAAAAGTCTCACCCATTTTTAAGTCCCATTTATTCATAGAAGGGACTTTTTAGGACAGATCGTGGTGGGCCGAATTTAGTAGCAATTTAGCATGTCCATGATGTCAAAGGCGGGCGAGCTAAACCTCTAATAATTGAAGTAACAAGATAAAAATTACGTCATGTCTAGTTACGATAACCTCGCTGCAGAACGTACATTTGGCGAGAAGCGTATGTATGTGTGTGCGTATGTATGTAAACAAGAGAATCTCCGATATTTCTGTACACACAAGCTTGAAACTTGGCGAAATACTTTCTTAAGTGGGTGGCTAAGAGAGCCTCCGAGTATATTGTAATTTAATGACTGATTGAAGACATAAACAACTGTTTATAGGAAGTCGGTTGACCCAGATTAGAGTAGGTACTCCAAAGTGATTTTTTAAGTTACATGATCATATTTGTAAATATGTTTTTCAGATAGGTCTCATTTTTCTAATTCCAATGATATCAAGTTGAAAATAATCGGACAATTAGATCAAAAGTTATGAATTAATTTGTTTATTTTTTTTTTGCATGCCTTTTTGGCAACAGTGAAAATTGAATGATTTGGCATTTTTTGAATTTCACAGAACCAACCTTATAGTGATAATGGTACTAAATTCTGCTATAATCAACTCTTTTTAGTAATCTGTGACAGCCTAGTCTTTTTCAAGGCTCTTGAACAAGGGCATCTTGCTGAAAATGATCCTCAAAATATTAAAATCACTGATTTTGATGGCTGAAAATCAACAAAACACAAGAAAAATCATATCTTGGGTTGTAATTAAGATAGAAACATGATTTAAACATCAAAATGATCAGGATAATGAGATCTGAATAATAGAACAGGATAGATTACAAACAAAGAGGAAATTGTTTTTGCCATCCCCCCCCCCCCCCACCCCCCCCCCCCCCCCCCCCCCCGAACCCAATTTTAAAATAAATATATATATATATATATATATATATATATATATATATATATATATATATATATATATATATATATATATATATATATATATATATATAAATTGACAAACAACACAAAATTGATCACCAGCAATTTCAACTATTTAAATTGTTGAATTATAATTTTAACACTTGTGTGAAATTTGCTTGACTATACAAATCACGGACAGAAAACTACACACTGATCTAAAAAAAGAAAGTACTTCATCATACTGTAGTAGTAGCAGACGAAAAGCAGGTCACGTGACTTCACAAAAATAACTTTATCTCAAAGTCTACGACCGCCAGAAGATAATGACTTAAATATAAACGTACCTTAACATCTTTTATAAAGTAATAATGTTTAATTCATACTTTCTTGTGAAAGAGAAAATTATGTTCGGTATTTCTGACGATAACCCAACACGCTTTGTTTACCTCGCAAGACAGCACCGATGCTTGCTCAAAAGAAACACTTCGAATACAATTGAAAAGCAAATGTAAAAACTAGCAATGTACAGATCAATCAAAAAATGGTATTACATATCGATATTTTCATCTGAAGTCGGTAGATTGGTTAAATCTGACGCTATATTTTCGCCGAAGCACATGGTACAACTACAGCCTCGCTATCGTTTGTGCACGCCATTCTCCGAACACGCATTAGCTCGTACACAGAGGCAGCGTGTGCGCTCTTTTGCTTCGCGTGCGGAGTCAAAGTAATGAATATATACGAAACTTTGCAATAATATAGAAAAATGATTGACAATTTTAGGCATATATTTTTCGCTCCTGTCTGTTTTGTAGAAGAGTGAGAATATTACTTTGAAACTTTTCTACTTGAAATTTGAATACGTTCCCGTGATCGTATGCAAAAATAAATTATACGAAAATGAAGGGCTAGCTCTACTCTACCTAACTGGCTAGCTATTTTTAGCCTGTGTTGCTTCGACGCGACACGCAAGGCGATTGAAAAGCGGATGTGTGCTGTGAACAACGCGCGCACGCTGTGCCGCCGCGGCAAGTCATGAACAATAGATACGCCAGTAAAACACAAATAGAAGTACTAAACATGTAAAAATAAGCACAGAAACACACATGAACACAAAGAGTAGACACCATACTACAACCCAGTATATATTTTATTGATATATGCAGCGTATTTTGGTTAACATCACTGATGGAAAATGGGTGAAATTTAGGTCGCGCTTAGTCATGCAAAGAAGGCTTGGAGTACCTAATTAGAGTCCGTAATTTTTGTCATATTGAACTTTTGCATATAGCTAGTTTGGAGAAAGACATTCGATGAGTTCGTTAGCCAGCTTTGTATCCTTTCAACTACTTTAGTAAAATTTAATTCTTTTCAGAAAAGAATTTAAACAGTAAAAAAACTTGACTTCTATAGAAAATCAGACAGTGCCGGTTTCTTAAAAGAAGCAACTCCGTCACCACGCAGACATATGACGTAGTTCTCTCTTTCTCTCTCACTCGCTCTTTCTTACACATATGCACACGTCTCCAAGAAGCATAGATCCTCATGTGCCCGGAGGGCGCATGAACTTCTATGCCTCTTGAGGATGTTTGAAGCGCGCGCATGCACTCGCGCACACGCATACACATACACGCACATCGACACGCTTTCAGAAGAGCATGCAGGTGTACTTAGTATAGCAAGTAGCTAGGTAAAGTCAACCTGATTTCACACAATTTCTAGCAAGACTGTAATTGCACCGTGAAATTCTAGTTTTGTCACCATTTTTGCAAGTCTTGAATCGAAAGCGAAACTCATATCACGTTATTTATATAAAATTACTTAACAATAAAAAAAATACCTCATGATAAATGACGTTTGACAAACCAATGACACGTGCACGCATCTCCAAGAGGCATAGATCCTCAAGTGCCCCGAGGTGCATGAACATCTATGCCTCTTGAGGATGTTTGCAGCACGCGCATGGACGCACACACATGATACACATCGACGCGCTTTCAGAAGAAAATGCAGGTGTACTTAGTATAGCATGTTGCTAGGTAAAGTCAACCTGATTTCACACAAATTATAGCAAGACTGAAATAACTTATTTTTTGGGTGTACTGTGTTTCACTTTCTGACCCTTAAATATTTCAACAGAGCGTCGGGCAGACACTCAGAAAAAATCTTGCAGGGAACACTTGTCGCAATTTTTGAGCACCCACAAATCATGAACAACTAATCATGATATGCTGCACACATCACCTGCTCAGCTGAGCAAAAAAGAGTAACACTAAGAAAGAAGCATGGTGCATGTTGCCACTGGCAGTGATCTGTATACATGTACAGCCTACCCGGCACCGGCCTCCATGTGGCGTAGGTGGGTAGTCCGCTCAGTCCCTGACTGAGTGGGCAAGCAGACGGGTGCCATCTTTGTCCAGGATTAGGACTTGATGTCAGCAGATATGTTGTTCAGCCTTTTCACTGGTCCGGTTTTTAAGGAGATGTGCTAACCTAGGTCGTACCATGTTGGATTGGTCCTTAAAAATACTCGTGACTTTTTGGTCCTTTGTATCCCAAGTGTTTGCCGTGCTTGGAGACCCGTGTCGGGGGAGAAGAGGATCCTGGTGGCTGAGGTTCCCTTTGGGCTGCGGCTCACTGGTGCCAACACTCCACTTCGGCCTTGACTTCTACCTAAACGGGAGGCTAGTCGTACCGGCCTAGTCAATCGGCTCTTGTCACGTTGAGCCCTATCCCACTGTTGACATGCGGGTTGATATACGGAGCACCATGCTATAGCTTCTGCTGCTGATTAGGTGCTTTACGCCAGTATTCCCCTGCATTCAACAGTGTGATAGAAGGCGGTGGCTCAAACGGTTCAATCGGGCTTACCCCCTTGAGTATATCTTTCGGGCAGTTTCCATTGTGCGTCGGCTGGAGACCCGCCGACATTTGCACTTTCCCTTGTTGGGCTCGGTGGCGGGCGGGGACCCCCAGGGGATGAATATCTCTACTATTATAATATGGATACAACAAACAAAACCAAACTTGCACAGAAGCGGCACATAGCCACCAACATTGAACATGACAGTGACTCGGACTGTGAGGAAGCGACGCCTCAGGCGTCGGCCGTATGGCCTCGCTTCCTCATTGTCCATAGCAAGGTGAAGGAGAAACCTGTTACTAAGCTGCATCCTTTTCTGGTGGGGGAGACCCTCAGGAGCCGTGTTGGCAGGCCTGACGCCCAGCGCCTCAGGTCTGGTGACTTGCTGGTGGAGTGCCGTACCTGGGCACACTCCAGCGGGCTACTGAGGCTCTCTTCCATCGGAGACACTCCGGTGAAGGTCACACCCCACAAGACTATGAATTCGTCAAGAGGCGTAATCAAAGATCAAGCTTTGGCAGAACTGTCGGAAGATGAACTTGTACGGAACCTTAAGTCTCAGGGGGTGACTTACGTCAGGCGCTTCGCTTCCAAGCGAGGTGGTGGGGAGATCCGTCTCCCTACCATCATCCTGACGTTTGGCACCCCCACCCCTCCTACTACCATCTGGGAAGGTTACTACTCCCTGAGAGTGAAAAAGTATGTCCCTCTCCCCCTCCGGTACTTTAAGTGCCAAAAGTATGGCCATGGGCAGAAGACATGCCGTCAGGCAGAGGCTTCATGCGCCCGTTGCATCAAGCCCGGACACTCTGCTGAGTTCTGCACAGCCACCCCCTTGTGTGTGAATTGCCAGGGGGCGCATATGGCTTCGGATAAGAAATGCCCTCGTTGGATATCCGAGTGCAAGATTCAGCAGGTGCGTGTGGAGAAGGGACTGTCCTTTCTAGATGCCAAAAAACTGGTTGAAGGCTCTGGTGCAGCTGCGGCTGCCCCAACCTCTAACACCTCAGTATATACTTTCAGTGCAGCGGTGGCAGGCAAGCGTCCCACCAAAGATTTTTCATGTCAGACCCCAACTTCTTGGTTGGGGGCGGAGCCTCGGGTCATCTCGCCCCTGGAGAGTAACCCTCCTCCGGTGGTGACGAAAGAGCCAGGGAACGCAGAAGGCGGACACTGCCGGTCCGGTTGTGCCGCCTTCTGTTGTCCCTAAGCCTCAGCCCCCACCCAAACCTGTTAGTCAACTCCAAAGGCTTCTGGCTCTGGTCAGCCTTCTAAGGCCGCTAACTCTAGCGGCAGGAACGCTGCCCAGGACCAGGGGTCTAAGAAATCTATGGGACCGCTGTGCGCACGGGCCCAGAAGGGGAACACTGATGTCCCCCTTCAAAACAAATACGCTGCACTGGAGGAGCGGATGGAGGGAGTGGAAGTTGTCGTTGCTGATTTTGCGGCAGCTCCACCCCCCTCATCTCCGAGGAACCCCCCCCCCCCCCCCCCCCTCTGTTTCTTCAACTCCTTCCAAGGTAAAGGAAAAAGGGGGGAAAAACTCTTCACCCCCAGATAAGACATAATCATGTACTCTATACTTCAGTGGAATTGTCGTGGTTTTCAAGCTAACTTTGAGGAATTACATCTTTTAGTCAAGTTCTATAACCCCTCAGTAATATCTCTTCAGGAGACTTACCTGAAGACTTCTGACCATGTATCCTTTAATGGTTTTAACGTTATACACAAAGGCTCTGATTCGGAGAGGCGTTCGGGTGGAGCGGCTCTTCTCATTAGTAGCCAAATTTTAAGTAGCCCCGTTAGCATCGACACCTGTCTTCAGGCTGTCGCAGCTCGGGTTACCTTGAAGAAGACCATAACCGTATGCAGTATTTACCTGCCACCATCACTGCGGGTCAGTAGCAATGATATTTTTAACTTAGTAGATCAACTGCCCCCTCCCTTTATTCTCATGGGGGATTTTAACGGTCACGCTCACCTTTGGGGCAGTGACCACTATGATGGCAGAGGTCAGATGTTAGAAGATGTTTTTTCTCAACTTAACCTATGTGACTTTAACAATGGCTCACCTACATACTCTAACCCAGGTTCAGGATCTAGTTCTGTTCTAGACCTCACTGTGTGTGATCCTTCTCTCATGCTGGACTTTGACTGGAAGGTTCATGACGACCTGTGTGGTAGTGACCACTTCCCAGTAGTTCTGTCATCGGTCAGCTGTGAGGAGGATTCGCCGGTGGGGCGCTGGAATCTCAAGAAAGCTAACTGGCCTCTGTTCGCCTCCCTCTGTCAGTCTCGTCTTACAGAGGAGGTGGTCATGTCAGCTGAAGAACCTGTTTCTTGTTTTACTTTGATTTTGTTGGACGTAGCAGGTGAAACCATCCCTAGAACTTCTACATCAGTCCCTCGGAAGCCGAGAGTACCATGGTTCAATGAAGAGTGCCGCAAGGCCCAAAAAATACGCAAATCTGCTCAGCGACGTGCTTTTCGTAATCCGTCGCAAGCAAATATTTTAACATTTAAAAGACAGCGGGCGAAAGACCGTTACATTTTTAAACGCGAACGCCGTGCTTCCTGGAGACGCTTCGTCTCATCTTTATCTTCTAGGACTCCGTCCCAAACAGTCTGGAAGGCTGTTCGAAGAATTAGGGGCAGGGGTGGCTCGGCTTCTGTCGGCCATCTTAGAGATGGTGCCAGTTTGGTCACAGATAAAAAGGCTGTGGCCAATTTGCTTGCCTCCACCATTGCCCATAATTCTTCAACAGAGCATTATTCACCTTTCTTCCAGAGAGAGAAGGAGAAGCGAGAATCTTGTGCTTGTGATTTTATATCAGATAACTCGGAAGACTATAATGCCCCCTTTACGTTTTCAGAATTGCAGCAAGCCATGCAGAAATGTACTGACTCTGCTGCTGGATTAGATACCATCCATTATCAGCTCCTAACTCATCTGCCTGAGGATTCACTCCTTGTACTTCTCAAGGCCTTTAACCATATCTGGATAACTGGTCGTTTTCCGCCATCTTTGCGCCAGGCTGTGGTTGTGCCAATCCCCAAGCCGGGTAAGGATCCTTCCGACCCGGGCAACTACCGGCCAATAGCTTTGACGTCATGTTTATGTAAGACTATGGAACGCTTGGTCAACGCCCGACTGGTGTGGCATCTTGAGTCACGTGGTCTCATCACAGACCTCCAGTGCGGTTTCCGGCGCTTCCGTAGTACAACTGACCATCTAGTTCGCTTTGAGTCTTTTATTCGAGATGCTTTTGTCAACAAGCAGCATGTCTATGCAATTTTCTTTGATCTTGAAAAGGCATATGACACTACCTGGAAGTATGGTATAATGTCTGATTTGTCGGACATGGGTTTTAAAGGGCACCTGCCTGTTTTTATTCACAATTTTTTGTCTAACAGGTCGTTCCATGTCCGTGTGGGCTCCACCCTCTCCGACTCCTTTGAACAGGATATGGGTGTCCCGCAGGGCAGTATTCTATCTCCTGTTTTATTTAGCATTAAAATAAATAACATTGTAAAGGCCGTCAAGGATGATTCTGAATGCTCTTTGTTTGTGGACGACTTTGCTTTGTGTGCACGAGGTCGAGGACTTGCGTCCCTTGAGAGGCGCTTGCAGCTGTGCGTTGATCGCATCCAGCAGTGGGTGTCTCTCAACGGATTCAGGTTCTCGCCCTCCAAGACAATCTGTGTGCATTTTACTAACCAGACGAAATTTTTTCCAAAACCTACCCTGAGCATTGCTGGAGTGCCAATTCAGGTGGCCGAAGAGGCAAAGTTTCTGGGGGTCATCTTTGACAAAAGATTGACCTTCTGCAACCATGTTACCTATCTTAGAACCTCTTGTCAGAAGGCCCTCGACATTCTTCGTGTCGTTGGTCGTACTGACTGGGGTGCAGACCGCATTGTCTTACTTCGACTGTACCGGGCCCTTGTTCGGTCCAAACTAGATTACGGCTCTGTGGTATATGGCTCGGCTTCAAAGTCTGTTCTACAGCGTCTGAACACAATTCACCATCAAGGTCTGCGCATATGTCTGGGAGCCTTCAGGACATCTCCAGTTCCTAGTCTGTATGCAGAGGCAGGGGAACCTTCTCTCGGGCTCCGCCGCATCCGCCTCATGCTCAGCTACGTTCTGAGGCTGAAGGCCCATCCAGACAATCCTGCCTATGATTGTGTTTTTAACCCATCGTTTGCAGAGATTTACGATGCCCATCCGGGAGCTGTCCGTCCACTTTCCTTCCGTGTCCGACCTCATCTGCAGGCGGCCGGAGTGGATCTGGACAAAGTTTCGGAATCTCTGCAACACGTCACTCCACCCTGGCTACTACCAGTTTCTGACATCTTGCTGGACTTGACCGCCCACAAGAAGGATTGTACTCCACCAGCCATATACCAACAGAGCCTCAATGAACTCCTTTCAATTTTTCCTGGCTATTGTCGTCTTTATACGGATGGGTCCAAGTCTGAGGATGGGAGGGTGGCTGCGGCTGCAGTGTCCTCTCGCCATCCTAAACGCCCATTTAAGCTCCGTCTCCCCGACCATTCCTCTGTATTTAGTGCAGAACTGCAGGCCATTCTGCTGGCACTCAAGCATGCCTATCAGTCTCGGGAAAGGAACTTCCTGATTCTGTCTGACTCTCTTTCTGCCCTGCAGGCCCTTCAGGGCGCGGGAACAGACCATCCACTGCTGGTGCAGATTAGAGAGCTTTACGCAGACTTGATGAAGGAATATTATGACATCATTTTTATTTGGGTCCCAGGCCATGTGGGCATCAAAGGCAACAGAATCGCAGATTCTGCTGCCAACAGTGCCCGCAGTGACCCTGTCCCTGACACACAGACTGTCTATAGTGATTTTAAACCTGTGATTAGTGCGTACGTGGCCCGCGAGTGGCAGTCCGAGTGGGACAAAGAGGAAGGGAACAAGCTTCATGAAGCTCTTCCTAAGTTGTCTGACAGTCTACCTTTCCGCTGCGGCAGCCGCCGTGAGAAGACTGTTCTTGCTCGGCTCCACATCGGGCACACGTATGTTACGCACTCTTACTTACTTAAACAGGATGAGCGTCCATGGTGTTTTGCCTGTGATGAGCAGTTTTCTGTTCGACACTTTTTGCTGTATTGTGCTGACCTAATTGACACCAGATATAAACACTTTACAGCAGACTCCTTGAAGGTTTTGTTCCGGGATGTTCCCCCGGACAAAATCTTCAATTTCTTGCGAGCATGCAATATTTTTAACAAGATTTGAGCATTCATAGACTATGTGAATCTTTTTTATTTGCCCTTTTTGAGAGTCTGTAGACATTTCTTTTAAAGACATGTGCGACATTTTAGCCTGAGATTTTTAATCTATATTTACATCTTGTCTTAAGACCTTGCTTTTAGTCTGGCTGACCAGATTTTTACCCATCCCGCCGTGAGAAGGCCTTAGTCGCCTGCTCGGCGTTGAACCCAAATAACTAACTAACTAACTGTATACATGTACATGTACCATAGGTGATATGACCAGATGCTGACCCCATGCAATTACCACTCCCTCCCCATTCATTCATCATGAAGACACAGCAACCACACGCATTGACACTCACCAAGGGAACTCTTTACTCATACACACAGACATGTTTTATCCTTTTTCACCACAAAATATCAACATCTCTAATGGGAATACAGATATCAGAGAGGTGTGAAAATATCGACTGAGGTTCTTGTGTAAACCATGTGGACACATCAGCATATGTTCCTATCTGAGTATCTCAAGCACTTCTGAGTCTGTTTCTATCAAAGTTGCCTGCTCGGCGTTAAACCCAAATAACTAACTAACTGTTTCTATCAAACTTCACATAAACAACCACCTGCTGTTTATGGCCACTTTTGTTTGGCGGAAGGGGTGACCACTCATACAAGGAAGTTCTACTGTACTCTGAAACGTTTGGAGCTGATCTGTGCTCTTTTTTTTTTTTAATTGTAATTTATTCCCAACAGGTACCACTGTCTATGCCAAAAACCTGTTCAAGAATCTTCCTGTGAGGAAACAGTACCACAATGTGACCAAGAAAAAGAAAGAGGATATGAAGAATGTGGAAACTTTACTCATGGCGTACGGGTTGATCCAACCAGCTGTACGAATATCCCTGAGACACAACAAAGAGCTAGTGTGGCAGAAGGTGGCACTGCAAGACTCTGCTGCTGCAATGCAGAACATCTTTGGGAAAGGAGTCATGGGTCAGATGGAGTGGAAAACACAAAAGCTTGAGGATCCACAGGTATTAACACATTGAGTTGTTGAGTTCAATTTCTTAATGTTATAGTTTTTAGTTGGTGCCAGAATAACAGCACCAGACTATTCTGGCACCACCTTTGAACTATCATTATATATCTTGCTGTAGTGTGTGAGGACGGAGTGGTTAACTCATTCACACTTAATGGTGATTTATGATGAGAGATGGATTTGCCATGATTGTGCAAGAGCAGTGCCAGATTGTGTCCTAGTTTGTACTGCTTATATGTCTTATTTTGAAAAAAGGGGGTGGGTGGGTTGGGGGGGGGGGGGGGGGGGGGCTGGTGGTTACTGCATGGATGCGCACATCCTGAGGAAAAAGGTAGATGGCTGGAGTGTCACAGGGTGGACAACCCTCACATTTATAGCCAGTTTGTAGTGGACTACGATATCTGTGCTTTCATCAGCAAGCACTTTCACAAAAGGTGAGCTCCTGACGTTTTGTGTGATATATATTCTCATCTATCAAATTTGACAGCACTTTCAGAAACTCATTCAGTAGTGTGCCACTTGAGTGGTTTTGCTACTCTTCAAGTGCTCAATGTTGGGTACTTCAAGTAACTTAAGCAAATCTAACGGGGATGGAAATTTGCCAAAAGAAACTCCCTCTAAACATATAAAATATAACGCCATATAGACAATCATTACGTCCGTCACGTCTCTTGACAGAGCGTTCACAGCTGCGTTTTGCGTGCATTCTTTTTGTTTTAGGGGCAGTTATCAGCTGTTGAAGATCCGGCCTATCTGTGTGCATGGCCAACGTGCTTGTTCAGAAGTTTTAGTGTCATTGCTAGATTGTTCCTCTTCCTGTGCTCATGGCACAATTGACGAAACATAAGATTGTTCTCATAAGAACAAGACGTTAGATTTAGTGTATGGAAACGTCCCCAATGCATACCGATCGTTTGTCCTCCCTCCCGTAGGTAACTCTGACCACAATACTGTGTTTCTTGTCCCAGCATACAAACCCAAAATCCAGACAGAGCCCATAGTGAAGAAGTTAGTTAAGGTGTGGTCTAAGGATAGTGTAGAACAGTTGCAGGGGTGTTTTGAGTGTACAGATTGGGACGTGTTTCTTGATTCTAGTGCCAGTGTAGACGAAGCTACTGAAGTAACTTCTGACTATGTGAATTTCTGTAAAGATATGATTATCCCATCTAAGACAGTAAAATTGTATCCCAACAACAAACCATGGATTTCTAAGTCTCTCAAAGCCACACTGAATGAGAAAAAAGTTGCATTTCAGACTGGAGACAGAGTAGAAAGGAAAGCAGTACAGAATAAATTGAGGAAGCAGATTTTAGACGCTAAGAAAAAGTATAAAGAGAAAGTAGAGTCACAGTTTGAATCAGGTAGCTTAGCAGATGCATGGAAAGGACTTAAAACTTTATCAGGCCACAATAAATCAAAATTCAGTAGCAGTAGCATGCCAATGAAAGAACAAACTGAATTTTCTGAAAAACTGAATGAGTTCTATTGTAGATTTGAGAAAGATGATCTGAAGGATGATTTAGATAACATGATTTCCCAGCTTGAAGTAAATGTGGCAGGCAATGTTGATGAAGACTTTGAGATCCATGGCAAGGCGGTTGAGAAGCTTTTTAGCAAACTGAATGTTAAGAAAGCAGTAGGCCCTGATAATATTTGCGGTAGAGTTTTGAGAGTATGTGCCAGTCAATTGTCTGTTGTTTATAGCCGTTTGTTTAGCTGGTCTCTGAAGGATTGCACTGTACCTAGGCTCTGGAAAACATCTACAGTCTGCCCTGTCCCCAAGAACAACAAGCCCAAGACACTCAATGACTATCGCCCTGTAGCTCTCACCTCTATAGTAATGAAGTGCTTTGAGCGTGTTGTCCTTTCTAGACTGCTCGATCAGGTCAAGCCCTATCAAGATCCTTTCCAGTTTGCATACAAGCAAAACAGATGTACAGACGACGCCACACTCACACTCCTTCACCATGCATACACACATTTAGAAAAACCTGGCTCTTTTGTACGCATTCTTTTTATAGACTTTTCTTCAGCCTTCAACACTATACAACCCTATCTCATAGCTCAAAAACTTCTCTGTTACAATGTAACGCCAAAGCTTATCCTATGGATTGTCAACTTCCTTGTAAATAGGACCCAGTCAGTTCGCTTTCAAACAGCTCTCTCATCCCTTAGGTCCACTTCCATAGGCGCCCCTCAAGGTACAGTTCTCTCCCCTGTGCTGTTCACACTGTACACTAACAATTGTAGTGGCACTGACTCTACCCTTCTTATAAAATACTCGGATGACACTGCCTTAGAAGATCTCTCCAATAATGATGCGACTTACTTTGCAGAAGTAGAACGTTTTAGTGTTTGGTGTAAAGATAATTTTCTAGACCTAAATGTGAGTAAGACCAAGGAACTACTGATAGACTTTCGAAGAAACCCTGCCCCTGTCCCTGTTCTGATGATCGATGATGTGTCTGTTGAGCGTGTGACTGAGTATAAGTATCTTGGAACAGTCATAGATGATAAGTTGTCCTTTAACGAAAACACCTCCCTCATACACAAGAAATGTCAGTCACGCATCTACTGCCTCCAGAAACTCAGGAAGCTGAATGTGAACCCCTCTGTCCTTCACACTTTTTACTGCTCTTTTATTGAGTCTGTCATCACTTTCGGTTCTGTGTGCTGGTATGGAGGTCTGAGTGTGAAGAACAAGAACACCCTGGCACGAATGGTAAACATCTGCAGCAAAGTGACTGGCAGTAAGCAAAACAGTGTGGAGTCCCTGTATGAACAGCGTGTGGTGAGAAAGGGTAGGCGGTTAGCTTCAGACAGATCCCATGTCCTTGCCCACCTCTATGAACTCCTCCCCTCTGGCCGAAGACTCCGCACGCACAAAGCTAGAACGCTTAGACTACAGCACAGTTTCATCCCCAAATCCATCACTCTAAGCAATCTGTAGGTACATCCACGCATACCCAAACCTAACTCCTCCCCCTATCCCCCTTCACCTGTGCAATCAGTAGGAATGGAGCTTGTTGATTTTAGAGAAGTGATTATATTGCGTTTCATTTGGTGGTGAACATGGACATACTGGGATGGTTGTTACTGAGTGTTTACCCACTAATTATTTTACTATGGTAGACTTTAATTATGCAGCTTGTGTAATAATGTGTAATAATGTACTGAGATGTTTGTATAATAAGTAGTGAGGGTTAGGACTAGGTTGAAACACGCGTATTATGTATGCATATGTAGAGGTGGGTGTGAATGTATAAGTGCCGCTCAGTTCAGTCCATAAAAGATGTTTGTGTGAGATGTGTAAGAGTTATGTGTAAAGATTTTGTAGTGTTTACTTTATATCCATTTGGAATTTGTAGCTGTGCAAGTGCAGGGAGAAAATGTTCATAATTATGCTATAATGTTTTTATGTCTTGTTTGTACTATTTGTTACTGATAAATGTACCACAAGCGAATTTCTCTTTTCGAGATAATAAAGTACTCTTATTCTTATTCTTATTCTTATTCTTATTATAGAGCAGCCACAGAAACAAACAGAGCAAGGTGGCCTGGAACTTTTTTTATCTCTAGCATTGTCTATTCTTCTGCAGGCTGCAGCACTTTACTGTTGCACGTGCGCTGGATGGTCCCTTGGTGGACACAGCTGTACCAAATGTCAGTTTCCACTGTCTAGGAATAAGCTTCGCTTACTTTTTAGGCGCCATTTTGAGCTTTCGTCGGACATGATGGAGATGCTGAGAATGAGTGTTTGGACCAATCTACTTTCGTTTACTATGAAACAACTGTAGCCAGTCGTATTACGTGTTACAGTTTGAGAGGCATGTGTAGTTACTTCCCATCGTCGAGCAGATGACACATGCACCCTGCTTCGATCGATATCGACTGTGTTTAAGTTTGATGTGATTGCGGAAAAATAAAGGAAATGAGTGAAAAAGGAAGCATCGAAAGAAGAAAGAACGCAAAAGAGTGGTAGGCTTTTAGAAACAAGTATTGAGTGCTGGCTGCCTTGGGAAATCAATGGGTCATTGTCCCCTCAGCTCAAAATGCTATGGATCATTTCGGGAAATGATGCACCATTGGCACAGGGCGCGTGCCTAAAATGAACCCTGCAGATTAGTGTAGTGTCTTTACAGGCACCAGGCTCATCCGTCACTACACTTGCATTATCACTGTTTCATAACTGGTCATCCGTGTCTTCGTGTAAAAAATTGTAAAATTGAATTGGCATATTGCTGATGTGATCATTTGCACTTGCAGTTTGCTTATAGACCTCTTCATCAATTATTTGCAGCTGAAAATTGAACTGTGTGTACCTAAACCTGGATCTGATGTTTCCACAATGAGTCGGTCGTCAGCAGATAGGTCTTTCCTCAGTGTTAATGGCCGACCTGTGACAGTAAAGGACATTGACAAGGTCAGTTCTTTTCCATTGCATTTTATTGTAGAATGCAGTAAACTAACCCATTTAACCCCACGGCTGCATTTCCCAAATGTTGAAGGTTATACCTAATGACTATATAGTACTTAGCAGGAGATGGATTAACCATGATAATTCAAGGGTAGTGCCAGATTAGCTTGGTGCCTGAAGGTGCCAAGTCAGTCTGACACTACCCTTGAATTATCATGGTCAGTCCATCTCCTGCTCTGGGGTGTTGAGGCTAATTCAGTAATTGGGTTAAAGTAAGCTTGTATTGTGAGGTTTCACTTTTTCTGTGCTCTCATGTTTTGTCCGGGCGCTCTAATTTGGAGTCCAAACCTCCCACCAAGACACTATGAAAGGCTAGATGTGAACTCACTGAGCCCTGCAGTCCACTTTTTGGGACTTGTCTTATGAAGGCTACATGTACAATGCTAGGGAGGACCAAGTCCACTTGCCTGTCACCAAATGCTAGCTAGGAGATTTCTTGTCGGGTGAGGCAAGGTCATGTTTTTAAGAGCCCAAATGGCAAATGCAGAGCACACCAAAAATGTTCCGGCTACCAGAAACAAATTTGGGTTCCCAGACTACACTTGGTAGTCGGAATGGCTACTCGGAGCCCAGACTATTTGGACCTCCCTGAACTGAGGAGACAGGTCGATCATGATAGTTCAGGGATGGTGCCAGAATAGCTTGGTGCTTAGTGACACTAAGCTATTTTGGCACTGCCCTTGAACTTTTATGGTTAATCCATATCTTGTGGTGTGTATCTTGGCAGTATACAAGGACTTACTTCAATGGAAGAAAGTTTGTGCAAGCTACAGCTGATTCACCATTAACATAGCATCTGCCATGCTGGTCAAAGTCTGATGCTTTAACTCTTTGCTCTTGGCTATTTTAAGTGTTGAATGTGTCCTTACACTGTTACAGTCCATTATTTGGCAAGCACACCGGATCTAGAAATGAATTCTTAACATAATTACTTAGTGGCAGAGTACATAATACAAAAAAAAGTTACTTCATAGGCAAAGAGTTAATTTTTGGTATGATTTAGGTGAAAAATGTTTATGTACTTTGCAGTTAATTCGGCAGTACTACAGCAACTGCCATGCATGTGAAATGAGCCGCATTCACCCTGTGTACTTTATCAAGATAGAACTGCCAGCCAGAGATGTGGATGTCAACCTGGAGCCAAACAAAACGACCGTGATAACCACGAACATGGTCAGTATGATTGCTGAGTGTTGCTCTGTGAGGCATCCCCACATTCATAGCCAAAAATGCCAGGCACATTTTCCTGATCTACAGGTGTCTGAAGTGACCTCGAGCTGCTTATTCAACTTAGCAAGATTATTGAAACTAGCCTGTGAGGCATTCATGTACCCAGGATTCATTCTGAAAATTTATGCACATGGATCATCATGACCTGCAGAGTACAAATCCAGTGGGTCATTAAAAAAATTGGATGGGCCTAATGTGTGCATGAGCACGTCGGCCGCCGAAATATCTAAGAGGGGGGGGGGGGGGGGGGGGGGGGGGTCAGACACGTGTGTGTGGTGCAAGCACCTTCTCTTCGGCCGCCGAAATATAAAAAAGTTGGGGGGGGGGGGGGGGGGCTGAGAAGCAAAAGAGAAAACTGTGTGGGACTTTAGAAACACCTGAAGGGTAGAGAACGTTGCCTACAGAAACTTATGTGTCATTAACCCTTCAACTCCCAATTGTTATGGGTCATTTTCGGAAATTATGTGTCAATGGTGCCGGGTGTGTTCCAAAAATGAACCCTGTGTACCCATAGAAAAAAATTATTTACAAGTCTCTATAGCTTCCTTGAGACTTCTTCCAATGTGGTTAGCAAGATTATTGAAATTAATCTATGAGGCTTTCCTACCAACACAGAAAAAAGGGACAAGCACTTCCTCCCAAATGTTTTAGGAAACAGATGCAGCAGAATCTGCTTAACTCAAATTTGAGGGGTCACAGAAATGTATTTTTCTTTAAAATGAATTTTTTCGAAAAATACTTACCGATGGCATTACTATAGGAAGATACTCTTAGTTTATTGATTTCAGCGTAAAAGTTTGTTGTACCTTGCTACACAACCAGGGAAACAACTCTCCCTGTCCCCTGAGTAGCCTCCCTTCCTCATGACATGCGCTTTCCCATCATTCTTACGATTAGCGACTGGCGGGGTAGGTGGGAGGGAGCTTTGAGTAATGCCATCGGTAAGTATTTTTCGAAAAAATTCATTTTAAAGAAAAATACATTTGTTTCTTCAAAAACATTGCCGATGGCATTACTATAAGCAGAGCTGCCAACCCTTACGGAATTTCCGTAATTTGTTACTGAAATTGGCTTTGGTTACGGAAGTACGGAAAATGCGTGAATTTTTTACGGAAGGGGGGGGGGGGGGGGGGTTCTGGCGCCTATGCAAACGGCTTTGCGCGCCAAACTGATCACGCACATAGCTCGTGACGGAAGACAAATTAATAACCAATCAGTGCTCGAGTTGTATTTTTTAGCAGCCAATCGTATTGCTGTTATTACATCGTGTTGCAAAGATGGCGGCAAAGCGAAAATGTGATGCTGGTAGCAGTGTTTGGGGAAACGAACATAAGAAAATGCGTTCCACGGGCCAGGTTTACAGAGGTAGTTACACAGATAAATACCCGTGCATCAAGCCTACAGTGAAAATGGATTACGTGAGATGTGATGTTTGTTTGTGCGAATTCAGCATTCGACATGGAGGATTAAATGATGTTCAGCGCCATTGCGAAGGCAGTTGGCACAAGAATAGAGGCGAAGTTTCACAAGTGGCCAAAATCTCTACGTTTTTCAGCCCCGGCAATGACCTGTCTAGTATTATTGCGGAAACTCTATTCACGACCTTCTTAATTGAACATAATTTGCCAGCGGCCAGTGCCGACCATGCAGGAAAACTTTTCCGGCGTATGTTTCCTGACGCAAAGATAGCCGAAGAATATGGTTGTGGCCGAACAAAGACCGACGCTATCGTCAGAACTTTGGCTAAAGTTGCTATGGAACAAGCCAGCAAACAAATGAAAGACGGTCCTTTTGTGGTTGGTACAGATGGAAGTCAGGAAGGTGGAGACAAGTTGTTCCCCATTGTTGTGAGGTAAGTTGCATTTATCAAATTATTTTTCTTTATAAGTGCCCATTCAGTAGAAAACAAGAGATCTTGGTCAAATGATCATTTAACAAGACTAACAATAAAAAAAAAAATACACAAGAAATAATAATCTGATTTTTTTTCTGGTCTTTTTTCCTGTGGTGGGGGAGGAAATGGTGGGGAACATAAGCATTTCCAGACAGGCAGTGGCATAATGAGTGCTCTTTAGATGCAGATATTTAAACAACGCAAACATCAGCCAGTCTGAGCTTCTTGGTGTTCCATCATGCCCTAATGCTGCGACAGGAGAAAACATTTTTGAGCTGTTGGACAAGACATGCAAGCAGAATGGACTGTCGGACAATTGCATGGCATTTGTATGTGACAATGCCAACCTCATGGTTGGCAAACAAAATGTTGTTTTTTTCTCTTCTGTTTTGTTTTAATTTCTTAATAAAGTTTTCATGAACAATCATTTGATAGGTAAAATAATTTAAAGAAAAATTCATCATGTATACATGCTAGTTGCTACAGATAGTGCCCGAGTGCATATGTACTTGCCTACTTAATATAAAAGGTGTTAACAGAGTACATTAATCTTAAGAGTAACTCTTGTTCCTAGACTAGAGTGACAGGTGTTGATGCTAATAATTCTTAGTTTACAAATTATAGTGGGTAACATGCTTAACAGTTCTTATCACAACTAGCTAGCACATGAATAACTTTCTATTCTCACAGATTATACAGTAGAATCCAAATGAAAGGGTCACAAACTACCATTTTTTGTTAGCTCATTCTACCCCAGACACACCACAGCAAGATAAGGATGGACCATGATAGTTCAAGGGGCTGCCAGAATAGCTTTGCACCTATGGACGCCAAGCTATTCTGGCAT
Source organism: Semisulcospira habei (assembly GCA_036245525.1). Taxonomy (NCBI): domain Eukaryota; kingdom Metazoa; phylum Mollusca; class Gastropoda; family Semisulcospiridae; genus Semisulcospira; species Semisulcospira habei. The sequence continues at coordinate 255,959,559 of BTPG01000002.1, read as the reverse complement.
CCCCCTTGAACTATCATGGTCGATTTGTGTCCTGCACTGCAATGCAGATTTCAGAGAACAATGGCAAAATTTGGGGATTTCGGTCTTGGGGTACAATGAGTTAAGAGGTTTTTGTGTAAATAAACATTTCAAGGAAGAAAAAGTGCTTCAGGGACGTGAATAAATCTTTCTTGTTAAGCAGAATTGTGTGTTCTCAGTTTGTTTGGCATAAGAGGATTCCACTGTATAGTATATTAATAACAGACTGGCATATTTTATGTCTTCACAGTATGTTATTTTCTGATGTGCAGGCGTCATTGCATTTCTGAGGGAGAAGAACCAGCAAATACATCTAGCTGGCTGCGTCTGCCACCTGTTAAATTTGGCAGCCCAAAAGGCAACAAAGGCATTCCAAGGGAAATTCAACTTTGACGAGTTGCTGAGACAGATGGCTTGGTACATCAACAAAAGTTCTGGGAGACGGCAACGACTCCAGCAGCACCAGATTGGGTGTGGCACGCCCCAGCTCCAGTTTCAGCAACACTGCCCTACCCGGTGGCTGTCACTTGGTGCGTCCCTTCAGCGGCTTCTGCAACAGTGGGAACCATTGCAGAGTTTCTTCCAGGAAAAGTGCTGCAAGGAAAGCAAGCAGGCGGAGGAAGGAACATCAAAGGAACCTGACAGCATGAAGAAAAGAGCAAAAGACTTCCTGAAGAGGCGGACTGCAAAACTATGCACACTGTTCCTGAGTTTTACTATGGAGATGTTTGACCGCATCAACCAGGATATGCAGACAGAGGCTGCCTGCATTCACAGAGTTAAACGATCCATATAATCTTTCTTCAGAAAGCTCATCCTCTGCTTTGTGAAACCCTCTGCCATGAACAATGGCTTGCTTGTGGATGTGGACTTCATATCAAAGTACAACATCAGGAAAGGCAATGATCCGATGGTGGGTGAAGGTGCAAAACTCTTCATGAGTTCTGTGTCCAAGTCTGTGGAACAGAAGTTTTATGAAGATGTTATGTCATTCTACCAGGCCGCTTGTATGTACCTGAAGAAGAGACTGCTGACTGCAGAAAAGGATGACCCTCACCCAGCTGTGACTTTGTGGAACCATGCAGAGGTGACTGACCCAGCACTTCGAGCTACTGCATCATACTTCTCCGTGGAGTTCTTCACTTCAAGGTACAAGTGCTTGAAACCTGCCTCTAGTGATGATCTTCAGCTTGAGTTTCTAGACTACCAGACCTGTGACTTGCCAGCAGATGTCAGCCTCAAGCTAGTGGAGGAACAGTGGTCAGACATTGCCAAGTTGAAAGATGTGAATGGATCACCAAGATTCAAGTTACTGCCCCATGTTATGCTGGGTATATTGCTCATACCAGTAAGCAACGCAAGCTGTGAACAGGTCTTCAGCCAGGTACGCCGCACATGCACAGACTTTAGGTCTTCACCTGGACAACAGACAGAGGCCATTCTTGTGCTGAAGACCAAGATGCAGAGGACTGCCTGCTTTGACACTGTTTTTTTTCAGACAATTTGCTGCAGAAGTGCAAGTCTGCCACAGCTGAAGCTCTTGCAGCAGAGAGAAGGAAGAAGCAGGAAGAAACAAAAGTTTAGCAGACAGATAAATGGACTGATGTGGGTAGAATTGCAGGACAACTTTTTTTTTTTAATGTGTGGCTTCTCAGTGCACTACATTCCGCGATGTAATTACTGAAGTTCCTTTGAAAATTACTGAAATTCAGATTTTCCATTACTGAAATTAATTTTGGGGGTTGGCAGCTCTGTATAAGGATGCATAGCGAAGAGGAGGAGGGTGCCGCCCCTATTGCCTACCCCAGCAGGAACGCTTCACCAATGCTCCTTGGGCGCAAACTCCCGACGATTTCAGCTAAGAGTTACCTATGGCGCCTTCAGCGCCGGGAGGGCGTGTTGCGCCGCAGCGATGTCCCCCACTAGCGCCAGGTTCGCTCATTGGCCAGAGAGGTCTCGGAAGTAGAACCGTGCAAAGGTAGATTCCGTCCGCCAACCCACAGCTGCCACAATGTCCTTGACAGTTGCGGTTGAAGGCGACGCTGGCGGCAACAGCTCTGACCTCGTGCACCTTTATTTGTAGCCTCATAGCACCCCGCGGGGAAAGGTCTTCATATGCAGAACGTACAACTCCTTGGAGCCATTCGGATATAGACTGGGCGGAGATGTCTCCCCGGCCCGGTGTCAAGGGCAGAAATAGGCGAGAACGTCCCTCCGACGGGGCTTTGACCGGCGAAGGTAGATTTTCAAAGCCCTGACCGGGTCCTGCTGTCGGGATTCCCGGGACTGGTCACGGCCTCTGAGAAGACGAAAAGTGATCGGCTGAGGAGCTGCTGAGGGGGTTCTATTGTTTTGCCAAAAACGTTGGGCTGGTAAGAAGTTGAACTGAGCTGCAGACAGGAGGGATGCACAGAGAGGGCATGCAGCTTGCTCACTTGTGATGCTGTGGCGAGGGCCAACAGGAAGCACGTCTTCCGAGTCAAATCAGCGAACCGTGCCAAGGGCAGAGGTTTTAAAACGGTCAGAGTTTAGCCAAGTTTAGACCCATGGTAAATCCCATCTTGGGATCAGCGAGCGAGACACCGGTCGTTGAAGGTCAAAATGTGCCATTAGGTCGGCTAGATCCTTACAAGTTCCCGGGTCCGTCCGACCCAAGTGCCGGTAAGTGTCAGCCACCATAGACACGTAGCCCCGGATGGTGATAGGTGCCAAGTGCTGTTCTGCAAAGAGCCACAGGAAGAACTCGGCGAGCTGGGGCATCGTCAAATCTGTGGGAGAGAGGTGCTTGCCGCTGCACCAGGACTGCAAGACCCTCCATTTGCCCTTGTAGAATTTTAGGGTTGAAGGTCTGCGTGCTGTAGCGATAGCCTCCACCGCTGCACCAGAGAAGCCTCTATTGGCGAGGGCACTCCGCACAATCTCCAGGCGTGTAAGAGGAGTCGCTCCGGGCAAGGATGAAAGAGATCCTGCCGCGGCTGTTTCAGCATCGTCTATAGTGTGCGGAGTCTCAGGGGAGGGTCCGTGGTGAGGCGTAGGAGTTCGGTGGTCCAGCTCCGGTTCCAATTGAACGAGGCTACCAGAAATAGCTCTGTTTGGCATCCCTTGAGTTTTTTGGAGGACCTTGGGTACCAGCACGGCCGGGGGATATGCACAAGCCAGGAGGCCGTCCTAGGGGATGGAGAGGGCATCCACCGCCCAAGCAATTGGATTTGGTACTGGCGAAACCAAGAGGGGAAGCTGCATGTTCTACCTCGTCGCGAACAGGTCGATCATGGGTGTCTCCCAGTGTGTGCAGATCATCCAGAAAAGGTTGGGCGCGGAGGGTCCACTCGGTGTGCAGTAGTTGGCCCCACCTCGAGAGGGAGTCCGCTAGGACGTTCAAGTGGCCTGGAATGTGTCGCGCACGAAGCAAAATGCCGCGGTCCCTGCACCACACTAACATGATTAAGGAGGATGCAGAACGAAGCCGAGCGAGTCCCGCCCTGCTTTTGGATGTAGGAGACCACCGTCGCGTTGAGAGAATCAGAACCGCCTGATGTCTGAGGCGAGTTTCCCATGTGACGAGAACAAGCCACACTGCCTTCACTTCCAGCCAGTTGATATGTCGCCCGACCAGGTCCGGCCACCATTGGCCGGCTACAGTGCAGAATTCTGGGAGGAGGTGAGCGCCCCAACCTGAGAGGCTCGCGTCCGAGCAGAGGGACAGGTGGGGAAGGGGAGAGGATAGGTGAACTCCCGTAACCAGCCACTTTGGGTCCGTCAATCTCTGGAGATGTGGGCGGACTAGCTGTAACACGGGAACCACAGCCGCAAGGTCATCCGAGAATGGGCGCCAATGGAGCAAGAGATGTAGCTGGAGTGGCCGCGAGTAGAGCCGGCCTAGAGGTAAAAGGTCCGCCGCGGCGCTGATGAGCCCTAGGAGTTGGAAGCCAAACTCTGGCTGGGACCGCATCGGAGCGGGACACCTGTAGGGCTCTCCCGCCAACTTCTGGACACGCGCCTTGGGTAGTCACTGTGTTGAGATCTGTCAAGAACTCCATGCCGAGATGTGTAAATCGTTGGGAGGGCGTGAGGTCCGACTTTCCCAAGTTGACCAGAAAGCCAAGGTGGTGCAGAAGGGAGAGTAAGGCGTCCCTGTCGCTCAACATAGTGGCCGCATCCTGGTTCCGGAGGAGCAGGTCGTCGAGATAGTTGGAGGTCAGACTCGAAGACGACTGCTGGGCTCTGGCCACAACCGCATTGATAATCTGAGTAAAGCAGGCATGGGAATTGTCCGCCTAAAGGCAAATTTCCGCCGAAATGATATTGCTCGGCCACAAAAAAAAAAAAAAAAAAAAAAAAAATTGTCCGCCCCCAAAAAAAATTAGGGTGCAAAAAGTAACTGAGCACCGGTCATTATACACTGCGAGGCATTTATTAACTTTTTATTGTCTTTGTAAATGCCTCCAGAACGCGCCAGATTGCACAGATTTTAATCTAGATTTTAAAATTTCCCGGGGAGCATGCCCCCAGACTCCCCTAGTTTCAGACTTTTTTCACTTTTCTAATTCCCATGCCTGTAAAGGCCCAGGGGCTGAGGATAAGGCCAAAAGGTAGGGCCCAGAACTGGTAAACCACCCCGCGGTAGGCGAAGCGTAGGTACTGCCGAGCTGCGGGATGCATGAGCACATGTAGGTATGCGTCGTACAAGTCGAGGCTGACGGCAAAATCCATGGGCTGGATCGCCGCTCTCAAGGCTCTGGTGGTTTCCATCTGAAAGGTCGGGGCGGTAATGAACTTGTTCAGCGCCGAAAGATCTATGACTGGTCGCCACCCACTGTCCGGCTTTGGCACCACTAAGAGACGACTGTAGAAACCCAGCAAATCGGAATGCGTGACTACTTCAGTGGCAGCCTTCAGAAGCAGCGAGTCCACCTCTTGTAGAGCATGAGCCTTGACCGGGTCGCCCGGAATCTGGGTCCACAGAGGGAAGCGCCGTAGTGGAGGAGGGGACCGAAAGGAGATCTGTAGAACCCCGGTGATTGTAGACAGGATCCATGGGTCGTCCGGGAACAGTGCGCGCCACACGTCGCTGTGTCGCGCCAGCCTCCCGCTGACGGGAGACCCTACAGTGGTCTGTGAGGGCAAAATGGGCGGAGAGTCAGTGAGCCCTACCCCGCCCAGGTCTCCAGGCAGTCTGGGGCCAGGTGGGGTTGAGGGCCGGGGCCGGGAAGGAGCGGGAGCGACCGGCCGGGAAGGAGCGGGAGTGACCGACCCGGGAGGGGGCGAGCGGAGCCACGGAAGCCTCTGGAAGGACAGGAAATGGGTCTGTACGTCCGCAGGGCGCGACCCACGGCCTTGCTGGCAGCGTGAAAGCGAGTGGAACTTGGACCCACGGGACTGGGCCATAGGTCCTTGTTGGCTTCTTTAACCGACTGCCAGGTAGGGCCGAAGAGGAGAGAGCTGCCGAGCGGAGCTTGACGCAACTGGGACTTCAGTAATACAGGGATCTGCGGGAAGCCAGCAAGAGCAACGTCACGCCTCATCAGGTCGCAGTTGGCGTTGACCGAAGAATGGTAAGATGCCCGATTCGAAGGAGTGTACCTCGCGAAGCTGGGGAGAGAAATCCAGGCCTGCGTATTCAAGTCGAGGAACCCAGCACAGGCCAGAGAGTTGCGGATCAGGGTGGCTGTCTTGTCCAAACCACGAGGCATCTGAAGCTGTAGCGCCTTATGTCCGCCGGCATGCGTTTCTGCCCTGACGTCGATCAGAGGGAGGGGGCAGGCGAAGGATTGGGAGTGGTCGGCATACCAGTGTTGGCAGAACTTGATGTCAGTGCCATCCGGCCATTTGTTGTCAGCGAAGAAGCCAGAGCCCGTCCAAGGTCTCTGCAGCTGAGCGGAGAACGCGTCCGAAAGGTCCCGGAAGCTGGGTGGTTGAGGTAGTGACCTTAATCACTTTGCCTGATGTGGAGCATCCACCGAAGCAGAGGCCTTCCTCTTGAGAGGTGGAGCTTGGGGGCAAACCTCTGGAGGAAGAATTTCCACGATGAGGAGCGCAGCTTCTTCTAAAGAGCATAGAGTCTCCACCCGTGGTGGATCGGAGGACGAAGCCCGCGAACGAGGTGAGTTGAGTGGAGAAGGGCGCCATTCAGTCAGAACCAACGCTGACACAGAGTCCTCGAGATGAAGACTGAGAGCGTCCTTCGTCACGTTAGCAGGTGTGTATCGTTAGGGATTGAGACAAATTTGGGAACGATGAGGACTGCCATGCTGTTGACTATCCGGCTAAAGGACGGGTAAACGGCTGTAAGGACGGTAGGCGCGGTCTTTCGTACAGGTGTCGAGTGTCTCCATGACGCAAAAGGGTCGGAAGGATCCCTCCACTGCCGGCAGGGTTGATCTGAGAGGTCAGGCAAAAGACAAGCACGGATGGAAGACGCCGCAATGTCTGGAGACCGCCATAGCCGTTTGTCATGCTCCGGAGAGCGGGTGTGCACCAACAGAGTATCACGCTCCGCAGAGCAGCAGTGCCCAATCCGCCAGCCCCCCTCCTCCAATCGTGTATGCTCCGCAGAGCTGGAAGGGCCGGAACATCTTTTACACTCTGCAGAGGGGGAAGGCCTAGTAACATGATCATACTTTGCCGATCAAGAGTGCTCCTCAGAGCTTGGCCAATTAGCACGTTGTGTCTCCGTATAACATAAACTGTTCCCAGATCGGCTGTGGTCAACACATAGTCTACGCTCCGCAGAGCGGAATGACCCATTATCAGTATGACTCGCCACATGATGTTCACTCTCCACAGAGCGTTAAGGCCTAGAACCTGGTATATTCACATAATATGTACGCTCCGCAGAGCCGATTGGGCCCAGAGCCACGCGAACGCTCCGCAGAGCAGGATGAGTGTGTCCGACGGTTACGTGTCTCATAATATTTAACCTGAGACTGGCTTACCTGTATCTCGAAACGAGGGGGCATGGTCGTAGTGGGTCGGACTACATGGCGTGAGGCCCTTTGCCGTTGTCGACATCTGTCTGCAGATCGTGTGGGCATGGACTGTAACTGAAGTTCCGCAGAGCGGGAGGGTTGTAGCTTTAAGTCACGCTCCGCGGAGCGGGTGGGTGTGGTCTCGATAACACTGGTGACCACGTGGCACAGATGAACCAGCGGAACGTTTGCGTCCCTCCCTCAGTGTGGGCAGTGCCTGGGAAGGTAAAGGCAGTAACAGAGGAGTCAGATGCGACGCTGGGGGTAGGGGTGGACCTGTCGACCCGCTAGGACGCTCACGCCGGTAAAAGCCCCACAGCTGCGACCAGCGTTCCTCCTCCCATGTAGTGCATGTAACACAAGTCCGTTCAGATGAACAACCCAAACACGGCAGGCATAAGGCGTGGGTATCACTTGGCCACTGAAAGTGGCCGCACTTGGTGCAAGCCCGTACCTGCATAATGGAACAGAAAGCAGAAACGTGAAAGACAACCGAACGCAGCGCCGACGCCACGTAATGTACGATCAGTCATTGTCCGTTGGGACCGAATCTTAAGTCGAATTCAATGCCACAGAAAATGCCAGAGCCAGAAGTCGAATCTCGCCGGCTGCGGGCAGTAACTTAGGCCGTACAGAATGTAAAAGACAACCGAACGTGGCACTGATGCCACGGAATAAACGATCGGTCAATGTCCGTTGAGACCGACTTCCAAGTCAAATTCAATGCCACAGAAAATGCCAGAGACGAATTGTGCCGGCTGCGGGCATTAACTGAGGCCTTACCTCGACATATCGTAAGAAAAATGGACCAAAATCCAAGGAAAATTCAGGAGAATCCTGAAGGAATGTGAGGTAGACTGAAAACAGTAAATGATGGGAAGACGCCACGTCATGAGGAAGGGAGGCTACTCGGGGGACAGGGAGAGTTGTTTCCCTGGTTGTGTAGCAAAGCACAACAAACTTTTAGGCTGCAATCAATTAACTAAGAGTATCTTCCTTATAGTAATGCCATCTGTAATGTTTTTGAAGAAACAAATTACAGTGGAGTCCGCTTAACACAAATTTTTGGGGACGCAGAAAATCACTTCGTGTTAAACGTATTTCGTGTTAATGAATATAGCCTCAAAATTTATCACAGCCCTCAAGGAGAAAGTGTGTAAGAGATGTGTGCGTGAATGAGTACGAGGTTAAAAGTGCACATTATCGTACTTTATATGCATATCTTCAGCTCGCTAGGAAAACACAAGGAAACGTGTTCAGCTCGCGTATTTAATGTAAAATCCATCAGGTAAAATCCATGGTAAGTTACAATTCATCAGGTAAAAGCAACACAGGCTGAAGTACAATCCCGCATCGGTAAAAGGGTTGTGTTGGTACACAAATGAAGCAACATGAATACAGTTCAGAAACGCTAGCCAATGAGAAGACAGATTACAACAGCCGAAAGCTATTCAGCCAATCACAGACTAGAGTTCGCTCTGATCTGTCGTGTACTACACAGACTGTACAGCGCGAGAGCAACACGTGAATTGGTTTTCGGTGAATGGAATCTGTGCTCGTGTTAAACAGGTGAATAATAGTGAAATTGCCCTGGTTGGGAACCGAAACCAGCTTCGTGTAAAGCGAAATTTCGTGTTGAGCATTTTGTGTTATCAGTGAAATTTTAATACAGAATAAGAAGGCTGTCGGCCGGGAATGCAAAAACGGTTCGTATTAACCGGAAATTTGTGTAAAGCGAGTTCGTGTTAACTGGACTCCACTGTACCTTGTGTAAAATGAATTTTGTGTTAACTAATTTAGCCTCAAAATTGTTTACAGTCTGCAAAAAGAGAGTGTCAGCCCTGAAAATGGCGAGTAATTTACTCGCCATGGTGAGTGAATTTTTTTTTGGCGAGTAAAAAAAAAAGACCCACTCGCCAAATGCGAGAGCGCTTGTGCGTTTTCCAATCCAACTGCAAACCACCAGCCGAATATCAGGTAACCACGCGTGACATGACCGCACCGCGAGCCGCCTCTAACATCACTTTGCGGCAGTAGCCGAACATACCACTGTGCGTACCATAACAGTGGTCGGTGACAGTCGTTCTATTTTTAGTGATGAACTGGTTCGTTTAGCCGCTCGCTCAGTCGCGGCTGCATTCAGAATCGACCCGACGCCGGGGTCTGTGCGAGTGTAACAGGGCGGGCAAACTGTTAGTTTATATATGGTGTCAGCATGTTATTACAAAGTGCGCGCTACATGTTGAACGCGTTACTTGCTGTGACGTCACCATACATGCTATTATGGGATATGGCATCGTGCGTTTCGCTTTCGATCTTGAACGAAGTTGTACATGGCGGAGAAAAAGCAAAGGAAACTGGAATGCTTCGGATTCTTCAATCTGGCACCGTCTGATCTTGATAATCGCTAAGAATAAAGTTGCACTTCGACACCGCCATCTCCATCGACAAGCGACAGTACCAGAAATGCTACCCCTGGGCCGTGTGTGGCACCGCCGCTACGCGGACGCAGTTTTCAGAGTTCATGGCTGTGCTGCGTATATTTCCATGGCTAAAGCATGACAGCACTCGAATGGCATGTGCATTTAAATGTGCACTGAGGCAAACTCCAAAAGCAAGTCCAGAAATTTGAACAGAAATAAGTTTGTCAGTTTTTTTTAAATCGTGGTCGATCCATCTTCTGGTACACAGTTGTTAGGCAAAAATTGGAGAAACACGTCTTTCTGAGTGGTTAAACGGGTTGAAACAAACTTTTAAGTAGATCAGTTCACACACACACACACACACACACACACACACACACACACACACACACACACACACACACAGAGTTTAGACAAGTCACACTTTGGTTGTCAATCTGCCGCGTTCAGCAGAAAACGCTATATTCTTTGTTACAAAACATTATCAAACGATCATACAAATAAATAGATATGTTTTTCTGTGTGTGAGAGAGCGAGCGAGACAGACTTTGCGCGATAGCTCACCAGTTAAAGAATCATGGAAAAGACTCGCATACACTGTCACAACACATTTAAAGAGGAGAGAGCGAAATGAGTTAATTTATTTTAAGGAACATACAGATGATGCAGTTTTTCTTAAATAAATCTGCGGACCCTCTAATAGTATAATGCTAGGATGGGGGTCTGTGTACCCTCTGAAATTTATACCTGGGGGTCTACAGACCCTTTAACCTGTTGTGAAAACAGAAGCCCAGCTCTACTTACAAAAAATAAATAATTAAAAAATTACAAAAAATAATAAATAAATAAAAATCCCACCACAGTTCACATGGGGACTTTGTCAGTTATTTCTCCACTTGATACTATAAAAAGCCTGAAGTCAGGACATAAACATTAACTTGGTTATGATTGTTCAAATATTTGTTCTCAATGCCTCTGGGCAGAAAATACTCTCAAACATTGGGCGTCAAACACTTGTGGTACATTATATTGTTGAGTTGGGCTATTTTCAGTTTTGGCTACTAACATTTTCAGTTTGGCTAGTAAAACTTGGAAGTCACTAGCCAAAGGCTGGTGGGCAAAATTTTAGACTTTCAGGGCTGAGTGTGTGAGAGATGTGTGACTGAGTGTATACTGCCCTGGAGGATAAAAGTGTAAAAGTATCATACTTTACGTGTTTACCCTCAGCTCAATAGGAGAACACCAGACCACGTGTGCAGCTCATGAATTTATTGTAAATCCTTTTCAGTAACCACAGGAAGTGTGAGCTAGTGTGCTATTTTTTAACCACCAATGTGTTCAGTAATGCTGTGAATGCTACACATACGTTGATCAGTGTCGCAGTCCTTAGAACTTCTGTTTTCCCCCTCTGTTACACTTTGCATCTGTTGCTTTCAAATCAGCTCGGAAAATGTGTTTTATCACTATCATATTGAAGAATGAAATAAGTCATTCAATAAAAATGACTGACTGTGACTGAATGATCCGTTGAGATATGTCTATAATTTCTCTATTATCCTATATCACTCACTCCTACCCCACATCACATTGTCACACAGTCAGTCTTTGTCAGGTTCCCTCGTTTTCACAGTCTTGGGCTGAATAAAGAAAGGGAAAGAAAGAATCTCGTATAATTATAGCACACTGTGCCTCCTCCATCTAATCATTATTCAGAAATGTGCAACTCTCCCCCCTCTCTTCCTTTACCCACCACTTCACCACCCTCTCTATTGCTAGTTTGGAAGATTTGATTTTGGCTGCCAGTGTATGCACAGAACAGTGGCGGGCGTTTCAGTGTATGCATGTATGCACAGAACAGTGGCGGGCGTTTGAAGTAGGAATTTTGTGCAATGCAGTCATGTTATCCATGAAATTTTGATAGAGAACAAGAGGACTGCCTGCCGGGAATTCAAAAATTGGTGTCTTGTGTTAACCAGATATTCGTGTAAAGTGTACTTGTGTTAACTGGACTCTACTGTACAGTCGACCTCGCTTATGACAAGGGTAGATTACTGGATACAGAAAAGTCATAATGACGATTTTTTACAGAGGTCCCGACTACACTTTCAATTTAAATTACTTCCCTTTGAACAAACCTTGAGATATAACAACAAGAAGTTTAGGTTTCCTGTCACTTTGTTATATTCAACGTTTACTGTATAAAGGGTCTCTGTGTATTTTTTCCTAGGTATCAATCCATGTACATTCCAACTTCAGGTGATGGATCAGTAGTAACCGATCAAAGTTAGTGCCTGATTGTCTGGGGCTTTGTCAGATGCTTCATCTTTGATTGAGCTTTTTTCTCCCAAACTGACATGATTAGAGCACACATTTTAAAGTCTCGAAAGTTTCCTCCGTGCATTTGTTCTTGTACATGTCCAACTCCAGCTTTAAAAAGTTTAAGGGATGGATCGACAGTTATTGATTAAGTGGTAGTGCCTGATTAGCTTGAGCCTTTTTAGGTACCAAGCTTACCAGGCACTGTCCATAACCCTTTGGCTGCCAGTAGCACTTTTTGTTGCAATATGATTCCTGCAGGAATCATCGAGACAAAAGGAGCTGATCAACTGATCAAAAGCCAAGCTGATCAGGCACTACCAAGGAGCTATCATCAGGTGCTATTTAATTCCTTTAACTGGTGGGGCAGGTTGAACGCTGCCTGACTACAAGAGACATAAATCCTCATAGGGGGGCTCATGAAGGTTTATATCTGTTGTTTGTCCTATGATCTTTATGCTGCGTTTGTTCACATTTACATCTGACATTTCCGCTTGGATGTCGGTCAGTGTGCAGTGGTGTTCAGATGTGCTATTCGTGATCACTGGCAGTCAGGGGGTTAATCAAGTATAATCTTTCAGCTGTTACTTTTTCCTAGGGGGTTCTGCGTAATAAACTGGAAGAGATGTTGCTGTACATATATGGACCACTGGACAATGCTGCATCGTGGCGATACAGAGATGCCAGTGATGAAGGATCAAACCCAAAACCCCAAGAGGAACTGCCATCAAGCTCTGAAATACACCAACCTTCTAGAAATCCAGATGTTCAGAGTGATGGTTCTAAAAATTCTGCGGAATCTTCAGATGTTGGATTTACTTCATCTGAAAAAAGTTTTGCACCCATTTCACGTGAAAAGCTTGCAGAAAATGGAGTTGGCAGTGATGCACAAAACAACAGTGACAGCTGTACCAACAGTGTTCGTACACACACATCTCAAGTTGAAAGCAAGTTTTCATCACAGGAACACAGTACAGAATGTGCCCCAAATCAGAAAGACAGTGCAGAAAAATATTTACCACAAAAAAACATGCAGAGAACGAATGAAAATCATAACATTGCCAGTAACTTTGATCTAGGGAAGGAAATCCTAGATGAAGTTCTCTGTTCATTTCCATCAACGTCTGATGTGAGAAATAATCACGGCAAATCAGATGGTAGTGCTCTGAGTCCAGGAATTATTGTGCCTATGGCAGAAACTTTTCCAGAAAGCAAAGGCTGTGACAATAATGACGGTGCTATCAATAGCATCAGTTCTGACAAACCAGCTGGATTGGGCATGCAGTCACTGGTACTGTCCACAGGGCCAGTGGCTGCAAGCGAAGTGGGATCAGGGGAAGATAAAAGTGACACTGGTAGTATGCATAGAAATCCGTGTAAAACCAAAGCTAACGATGACAAAGCTGATGGTGCAGTGTTGGAAGCTACTTGTGATGTTCCCAAGCCTGGTCCATCTGGCTGGAGCCGAGGCACTAGCATTGTGTCCACAACTGGTGCCCCCATTCAGGTAAATTTGAGTGATAATGATACAAACCATTTGTAAATGATTGGATGTGGCAGGCAGACTGTTAAGAAGTGATAAGATTACAGGTGCAATGGGAATTTTATTTTAAAAAGTACCCAGAACAGTTATCATACAATTTTTGACTCATCGTACGCAAAAGTAGTATGTTCTGGGCCAGTGGTCATTCGTCTGGTGTCTGTCGTCCGTGGTAAACTCTCTCAAAGGTCAAGGCCACAGGGTGCACAAATAGGTCCAAAATAGCCATATTTTAACTCACTCAGCACTGGCTGGCTTTTCGTTAGCAATGCTCTGTATACTGGCTGTTTCAATGGGTTAGAAAAGAAATCATTAAAAAAAAACTTTCTGACAAATGTAAATAAATGTTCAGGTTAGTTGATTAGTAAATGAGTGCATGCATATACAAAATTTTGAGTTACTCACCCCAAAAATGTATATTCTGGAGCATAGTAAAGATACCATTTATTTTCCACACTGCACTTCCAAGTGTAATCGGTTATCAGTCCCACTGAACAGTTCAATCAGATGCATTCTCCTCACTCTCTATGGTTCAGAATCGCTATCACTGTCTTCATCAGCCTCTTCTGCATCAGAACCCTCAATCTGGATGATTTCTATCACTTCTCTGACAGTGCCCCACCCAGGTCTGCCCTGGGGCACGGGTGGGGTTAACTACTTTTTAGTTCCCAGGGTCACCCTGGTCAGCCCCACAGGGTGGGTTTTCCTCTCTATTCTCATTCTGGGGCATGTGTTTCTGTCTACCCTTTGTCCATTCACCTGTATTTGCCTTTTTAAAACTCTCCCTACTGTCTGTAGCTCTTGATATTGGATGTTTGTTGCTAAATGGTCTTAGCTTTATTTAGGCCCCGTGTCTTAGGTTTATTTAACGTATTGGACCGGCTGGCGACATACATTCAATGTTCTGTTTAGTTTTTCTTTCACAAGCAGTGCAGGCACGTCCTGAGAAAGCCTCATTGCTGTCGGGACTTTAAGCAATGTACAATCAATCAATCAACTTCTCTGACAGTAAATCGACGATTACTTTGCGCTCTTGTTGTGAGTGAAGCACGCGGAGACGCCATGTTGTTTCACAAATGTAAACAAAGCTAGTATGTTCGAAAACCACGCTCTACTACAGTAACTGTGAGGCCTAGTGATAAAAATAGGAATGAGGTCATTGTACAAAAACAGCTGCAGAACTAGGCAGGTTAGTTTTGTATTCAGTAATGCCCAGTTCTCGTAGAAGGTGGCCAACGTCACAACCCGCGATCGCGGTGATCAGAAGGCAAGCGATGTGCCTCATCAACGGGATCGCGGTGATCAGGGCGGAGTGAGTTAACAAAAACTGCTTTTTATCAAATACTATTTTCAACTCCAAACCCAAAGTTGTACAGAGATACCTCATGGTAAGACCTATCTATGCGTGCTAATTTGGATTATCCCTCGGATAGGTCAAGGGTCACGAGAGGTCAGCAAATGTGTGAAAAATGTCAATTTTGGATAGAATTGTAGTTCTGTATGTGCATCAGTTATACACTTGAGCAATAAGGGCTTTGCCTTTCTTGGTTTTCTTTTATCCTTGCATGTCTTTGTGACATTGACAAATTTTAAAAAACTTGTCCATCTACTGTTTGCCATGAAGGGATTAATGTACATCTGGTGTGAACAGGACATTTACAGGTGGTTGACAGTGTATAATTTAGTGTCATAGAAATGAGGCACAGATATAATTTTACCCGTTAGTTTTAGTACACATTTTACAAATGCTAGTTTTACTATCAACATCACCTGCATTATTGTTTTGAGGGTCGCACTACACATAAAATAGATGTAAAAAAATGAGGGTAGAGAGGATACGAAAGCCTTTGCAGTTTTGCGAATGTTATTGTCTATTTCTTGCATGGCAGTAATCAGTCATCACTGATCCTGTGTTGACAGCCAGTGCAGCTGCTAGCTCCAACATCATCCCATTTCCCAGGCAAGCGACCTTTGTCCCCATCACATGATCAGCAGGTTCAGAAGCAGATGGCACCTGCTGAGAAACGTCGGGCAACAGGAAGGGTAGGTGTTTTAGACATACCAAGAAAAATCACTTAATGCTTGACAAGTAATCCAACAGTAAGATCCGTTTACTCCATCAGCCCAACATCTGCCGCAGTCTCGCCCACGCACAGCCATGAGGCCTGCGTTGGCCACTATGCCTCTCGTTGGCCAATGCAGGCCTCATGACCTTTTGCGCACTAGGAAATTGTCAGCCCACAACAAAGACAAGGCATTAAAGTATATGACACTCATCACCCTCATGTTAGTGTGATGAACTGGAACTAGACAGTGCTTTGGGGTGCACAACCTGTGTGATGCGTTTTTTTTGTGGGTTGTTTCCATCTAACACTGTCACTAGTTGCGATTACGCCCGTCGCTGCTAGAGGACGCAGATCAAATTCATATATTTAGTGTCAAAGATTCCTAGCCGTCAAAGGAACATAGATACAAAGTGGTTTTACCAGGAGGCAACTGCAGGGGCTCATTAGGATCTATGTCTCTATCAGTTGGATCGTGTTCACTTTTTCTCGGCAGTGAAGGGGCTAAGTCTCAAATTGACAGGAAGGTCTGGTTGACCCTGTCTGTCTAGGTGACAGACCAATGATGCACTTGTGTTCAAGTTCACTTATGATCGATCCATCTGTCAGTATTTGGTTTAGAAAATGAATACTGTCTCTAGATCTCATAGATTACTTACTTACTTACTTACGCCTGTCACCCCTACCCGGGTATAGGCCGTCGACGAGAGACCTCCAGCAACTCCTGTCCTGTGCTTCTCCTTCGATTCTACTCCAGGTGGTTCCCAGTCTCTTGATGTCTGCTTGGAGGTCTCGACGCCAGGAGTTTCTCGGCCTACCTCTTTTCCTCTTTCCCTGGGGGTTCCATGACAATGCCTGCCTAGTGATACTGGAGATCTCATAGATTATATTGTATTATTTGTATGCTGTCATAGATTATATTGTATTATTTGTATGCTGTCATAGATTATATTGTATTATTTGTTTGCTGTTTTCTTCAGACTATATCTGTATGTTTTTGTTTTCTCAAAACTCTTACCAATGGCATGACTAATCCTTGCGGGATTGGCACCCTCACCCCCACCGTCGGGGCCTCACAGACAGTGGCCTGTCGTCAGTCTCGGTGGGTTCATCCCCACGTTCCCGCTCTAGCCAGCCCCGGCGGGCTTCGTCTCTTCGCGGGAGCAGGCGCTCTTTTCCCCCTACGCCTCCAGCTGCGCGTACGGACCTCCGCTCCTTCCCTTGGCTCGCGGGGAACAACGACGTGGCCCTTAGCCTCCACCCGGAGGACTCTGTGTCTGCCCTAGTGCTGGCAGACTTCCACTCGGCGTCGTCTAGCGCTCGTTTGTCCGGTTCGTCGTCTTCGGCGGGTGCAGCTCTGACTTTGCAGATGCTTCACTCCCTGAGCGAGGCATCCCGACTCATCTCCTCCTTCCTCCCCCCGGGCTCCTGCCCTCCTTCTCCCCCTCTGAAGAGGAAGGCTGCGCCGATGGTGGACACACCGCGGCAGTCCAAGCGCTTCAAGTCCCCCTCTCAGCCGCCGGCGTTTAGGGACCTGACGGAGGCATTTTCTCCGCAGCTTCCAGCGGACAGATTCAGCGACAAGGGCTTCTTCTCCAATGCCCCCCACCCAGGTCTGCTCTGGTGGACTGGGGTGGGGTTAACTACTTTTTAGTTCCCAGGGTCACCCTGTTCAGCCCCACAGGGTGGGCTTTTCTCTTTATTCTGGGGCATGTGTTTCTGTCTACCCTTTGTCCATTCACCTGTATTTGCCTTTTTAAAACTCTCCCTACTGTCTGTGCTGCCTGTAGCTCTTGATATTGGATGTGTGTTGCTAAATGGTCTTAGCTTTATTTAGGCCCCATGTGTTAGGTTTATTTAACGTATTGGACCGGCTGGCGACATACATTCAATGTTCTGTTTAGGTTTTTTTCACAAGCAGTGCAGGCACGTCCTGAGAAAGTCTTGTTGCTGTCGGGACGTTAAGCAATGTACAATCAATCAATTCTTCTCCGATGCCAGTTGGCCAGCGGGAATGGACATCAGCTTCCGCCAGCAGTGGTATGCCGGGCATTCTCCAGCGTTCTCTTGCCCCCTGCCGGCGATAGACAAGGTGGTGCTGCTGCAGACACGGGCCCCAGTGGCAGGCGGCTACGGATCCCTTGCGGCCTGGAGAAGACGTCAAAGCTGGTGAGGAACTCCTTAGTGTGTGCTGGCTTCCTCGAGATGGCAGTGCAGGCCGTGGTGAGACGCCTCGAGTATACCTGGAACCTCTCTGCCTCGGCTCCTCTCCGTGACGTACACTCTGTGCTCATGGCGGCGAACAGAGCGGCGTTTCACTCCTCGGTTATCACCCTGGCGGCGGCAGCTAACTGCGACCTGATGCAGCGGGACGCCCTGCTGGGACTCTGCTCGTCTCTCCCGGCTTCAGGTAAGATGCAGCTTTGCCAGGCTCCCTTTGGGGGATCTCTTCTCTTTGGACCGACCTGGCAGACCGTCAAGGAGTCTTCCAAGGAGCTTTGGCCAGCCTCGACTCTCCCTGCCGCGTCTCGCTTTCAGTCGGCCCGCAGAGCCGTGGGTCGTGCCCTGCGGTCTTTCAGACCTCCCGTCTTCCCAGAGGATGCGGTGCGCTCCCCCCCCCCCCCTCCTCCCCAGCGCGCTCGCGCGCTTTCCCCACAACTACCCCTACCTGGTCTAGAAGCGCCCGGAAACCGGGGCGTGGCCCGGGTCCACTGTCTTGTCTCCCGTCCCCCCGCCGATTCCTGCAGGGTCTCCAGTCGGTGGGAGGTTAGCCCATTACAGCGACGCGTGGTGCCGACTGTTTCAGAACGACCCTTGGATTCTCTCGACCATCTCGGAGGGCCTCAGGATCTCTTTCCAGTCTCCCCCTCCATTGCATCACTCCCCCCTGTGGACTCAGGTGCCAGGGGAACAAAGCAAGGCGGAAGCTCTGCTCGACAAAGTAGCCTCTCTGCTGCAGAAGGAGGCCACGGAAGTGGTCTCCTGTCTCGACTCCCCGGCCTTCTACAGCCGTGTCTTCCTCGTCCCCAAGCCCGGCAGCAAGTGGCGTCCGGTCATCGACCTCTCGGCGCTAAACAAGTACATTTCGGCCCCTCACTTCCGGATGGAGACGGCCAGAGCTTTGACTTGAGGACCGCGGTGCTGCCCCAGGACTTCGCCGTGAGTCTCGACCTGGCGGACGCCTATCTTCACGTTCCTGTGCACCCGGCTTCCCGCCGTTACCTTCGCTTCACCTTCGTCGGAGTTGTGGATCAGTTTCGGGCCATGTCCTTCGGACTCAACCTCAGCCCTTGGGTATTTACCAGGATCATCGACGGCGTCGTCTCCTGGTTCCGACAGATGGCCACGAGCCCAACTTCCAACTATCTGGACGATCTGCTCCTCCGGAACTAGATGGCGACAGCCTTAGAGGAGGACCGGGACACCTTACTGACCCTGCTCCGCCAGCTCGGATTTCTGGTCAATGGAGGCAAGTCCGATCTCATTCCTAGTTCATTCACCTAGACATGGAGTTCCTGACTGATATCAACCACATCCGACTCCCAGAACGACGAATCCAGAAGGTAGCAGATCTGGCGCTCCAAGTCTCTCGCGCGGAGGCTCTCCCGGCCAGGGTGTGGCTCCAGCTGTGGGGTCTCCTAACCGCGGCGGTGGACCACCTGCCTCTCGGCAGACTCTACTCTCGCCCGATCCAGCCGCATCTACTCCTCCACTGGCGCCCATCGTCCGGTGTGATGAAACTCTATGCTCACGCATAGGGTTCACACAGAGGGTTTTCTATGGTACGGTTTTGTCAGCGGTTTGTCTTGTGACAAATATTCCGTGTAGGCATGAGGCCACGTGAAATCGTAGGGAAGCGGTTTGCACGGGGGGTTTTAGTGAGAGTTGAGGTGAACAGATCTGTAAGGAAGTCAGTATGGGGCTCGACTGTCAGTGTGGGCAGACGTGTGTGAGATATCTTAGCCCGTATTCCAAGACTCAGAAACCTAGAATTTAGAGTGCTTGCGTGGAGCAGAGCGACAGACGCCGAGACATCAGTCAACAGAGGCTACCACCGAAGGACCTACTGTGAGGTCATCTCTTCACTCAGGGAGTGAGCGACCGGTGCCGAGACACCCGGGTCAGCAAGGACTACGCTACGGAGCGAGCCCAGAGGACGTCCACGGTATGAGAAACGGGACGACTCAGAAGCGTGCGACGAAAGACTTACACGCCTAGACATGAAAGGACAGAACGTTACCAAGCAAGAACACCAGCAAACAGGTTGGATTGTGAGAGACAATTACCTAGCCTGGCATTTACATTGTGTATGTGTATGCGGTGGTCATATGCTTGTAGTGAGAAGGGGTGTTATACATAATTTAGATAGTGTTTTCGTTGTTTTATTTACATAAAGGTCCATAGAAGAAAGAAAGCTAGTGTGTTGAGTTTTACCGCGTGAATGCGCCCGTCTGAGTCAGTGGCGGTGTATTCGTCCGTTGTGTGAGAGTTTGTACGTGCGTCTGGGGCTAGTCTGTGTGCATTACATCCGGCGATCTGATGGCCCTGGTCCCTGTCTCCCCCTTGGTCAGATCTCATCTTCTGTGATGGACGGACAGGATCTGGTCGGGGGTTCCGCTCTCCTCTCCAGCACCCCGGCTCTCCATCTGCACGTACGCGAGCTGCTCTGGCTGGGGAGCACACTTACTCCCGGAGTTCCTCACAGCCTCGGGCAGCTGGCTGCAGGACCAAGCAGACGGACACAGCAACTGGCTGAAGCTGAAGGCCGTGTGGTTAGCGCTGTCCGCCTGGGAAGATCGCCTCGCTCTACAAGAGATCCTGGTGCTGTCCGACAACTCAACGGTTGTGGCCTACATACAGAACCAGGGCGGGACGTGCTCTCCCTCTCTCTGCATCCTCCTGTACCAGGTCCTCCTGTGGTGCAGAGATCGCAGCATCTCACTTCGGGCACGGCACATCCCGGGCCACCTGAACGTTCTCGCAGACTCCCTCTTGCGGCACGGGCAGCTGCTCCTCACTGAGTGGTCCCTACACCCGGACATCTTCCGCCTACTCTGTGCGCGCTGGGAGACATCCATGATTGACCTCTTCGCCACGAGGTGGAACAGACAGCTTCCGCTCTTCGTCTCCCCCATTCCAGATCTACTCGCCTGGGCCGTAGACGCGCTCTCCATCCCATGGGACGGACTGGTGGCTTACGTGTTCCCCCCTCCGTCCTCATACCGAAGGTGCTACAGAAGCTCCGAAACAGCAACGCGATACTGCTCCTAGTGGCGTCATTCAGCTGGACCAAGAGCTGGACCAGCGACCATCTGAGCCTCGCCACGGACTCCCCGCTGTTGCTCCCCACTCCTCGGACGATGCTCAAGCAGCCCCAGCAGCAGCTTTTCCACCCTTGCCCGGAATGGCTGCTATTACACGCTTGTAGGTTGTCCGGCAAGCCCTCACCGCTAGAGGCTTCTCGGGTGCAGCGGTGGGGGCGATCGCAGCAGCGCGCAGGGCTTCTACCCGTAACGTCTACGAAGGAAGTGGCGGGTCCTCCGGTCCTGGTGCGCAGCCGAGCAGCTCTCCCCCACATACTTGACTACCCCGCAGCTGGCCGAGTTCTTTCTGTGGCTCTTCGCCCAGCAGAACCTGGCCCCCATCACCATCAGATGTTTCCTGGCAATGATTGCGGACACGTATAGACACCTGGGACGGCCGGACTCGGGTGCCTGCAAAGACCTCTCGGATTTGATGGCTCACCTGGATCTTCAGAGACCGGTTGCCTGCTCGCTGATCCCTCGCTGGGATTTGTTCTGGGTCCTAACCTGGCTCAACTCCGGAGAATTTCGAGCCTCTACCCCTAGCGCGGCTGGGAGACCTAACCAGGAAGACCTGCTTCCTGATTGCCCTCGCCACGGCGTCCAGAGTGAGCAAGATCCATGTCTTCTCTATGCGACCCGCATGTCTCCAGTTTCGGGCTGATGGTTCGGTACAGCTCCTCACTGACCCAGCGTCCCTGGCCAAGAACCGACTCCCAGCTACCATGCCGCAGGTCTTGACCGTCCGCCTCCGCTCAGGGCGATCGACCAGTCCCAGGGGTCCCAACAGCAGGACCCCATCCGAGCGCTCACAATTTACCTGCGCCGGACTAAACCGCTGAGACAAGGGCGCACGCGCCTATTCCTGCTCCTGGCTCCGGGCAGTCGAGACATCTCCGCGCAGACAATCTCATTCTGGCTCTGCTGGGTCATCCGGTTGGCATACAAGGAGCTCTCCCCGGTAGGGGCGAAGACGATGCACATACGCGCACATGAGGTCAGAGCAGTGGCTGCGAGCATCGCCTTTGACCGCAACTGTGCTGTGAGAGACATTGTGGCGGCTGTGGGTTGGCGGGCTGAGTCTACCTTCGCCCGATTCTACCTGCGAGACCTATCCAGCCAGGGCGACAACCTGGCTTTGGTGCGGCGCAGCACACCCTCCAGGCACCACAGGTGCCTTAGGTGATGCCTAGCTGAAATTGTCAGGTGTGGCGCGCGGGGGGTCCTCACTGCTCAGTGCACTTGAGGGGGCGTTCTGCCAGAGGTTCCCTGGTGGAATACATAGGGGGCGGCACCCTCCTTCTATTCACTATTCTTCCTATTAGTCATGCCATCGGTAAGAGTTTTGAGAAAACAAATGGCTTTTTCTCTAAAATGTATTTTTTCGAAAAATACTTACTGATGGCATGACTCAGAGGTCCCTCCCTCCTGCCCCGCTTGCCGCTGTTGAGCTAAGGCAAAAAGACTGGTGGGAAACGGCCAGGCATGTGACTGGATAGGGAGGCAAGGGGGTGCTACTTGAGGCGTCCTGGTAACTACCCCCTAGAGTCGCGCCCCTGGTTGTGAGGTGTACACAACAAATTTTGGGGCTGAAATTGGTAAGCTAAGCGTACCTTCCTATTAGTCATGCCATCGATAAGTATTTTTTGAAAAAATACATTTTAGAGAAAAATCCATTTTTCTTCCAGAAACTATGTCCGGCTCAGTCCACTTTGTATGACATGATCAACAACATAGCTGTCAAACGACCACTTTCTGCCAGAGAGATCTTTTTCAAGGAAAAACGCCCGAAAGGTTTGTTTGATCTTGCATGTCACTTTTTCTACACCAGGGACTGTTCATCTTTATTGTTTAGAAGAAGTTGAAAATTAAACTGAAATATCTTTGGCAAAAGCAAAATGATTGCTGACCATAGTAAACTTTAAACGACACACTTTTGACTTGGTGCAAGGGTACTTTATACTAACGTAGTCTAGTTGACTGTTTTCAAAAGTCAAAATCACAGAAAACCAACATGTAATTGCTATGTTTTAATTTGTCTTGCTTTTAACCCATTACATCCTGAGGCTGATGATGTAAATTTGCTTTTTGTCCTATGAAGGCTGCATTACAGTCGCATTAGGAGATGGATCAACTGTTTTAGTTAAAGGGCGGTGCCAGAATAGCTCGGCGCCTGTGGTGCCAAGCTATTCTGGCACCACCCTTGAACTATCAGTCACATTTATTTTAAGCTATGGGTGTACCAGGATGAAAAGGGTTCAACAAGTTTTGTGTTGATTTATTTGACAGTGGTTCAGGATAACCCTTGCTCAGATTATGATGAGGTGACTGACAAACTTGCACAGATGTGGGATGAATTGTCAGAAACTGAGCAAACTGAATTTCGTGAAAAGTGCTGGCAGGATACCCAGAGGTAAAAATGACTGCAGCTGCGTTCATGAAACCAATACAGGTCAGCCTCAGTATATACTACACTAACCAGGAGCCATAAGGTCAAACAGCAGTATAGGTGATCACGTTATTGTAGTGCCGAATTTACAGACGTGAAGAAAATCCACTTCATAAGCAACAGGTCCTCAGGCAGACATCAGCCTTGGCTGGTTCGCACACTATGGCTAATGTTAACCTGGGACCTTTTGCTCACTGGACATCCCCATGTACTATCTGGACATCCCCATGTACTATATATATATATATATATATATATATATATATATATATATATATATATATATATATATATATATATATATATATATATATATATATATTATAAGGTACTGTGGTATGCTCAAGCATGTAATGCTGAGACTGATCTGTACTTCACATTTCATGAAGAAGCTTGTAATAATTAGCAGTCCAATCTCATTTATTATTATATTTTTAACCCTGGCTGTCAGGGGCTGCAGGGTTAAAAACATCTTTACCTTCATAAAGCTATCACTGCGGGAGATGGATTGACCATTATATCACAATGGGAGAAGGATCTACTAGGATAGTTTAACCCTTTTAAATAATAATAATAAATCAGCGCATTAAATAGGTGCTTTACCCAATTGAATATCGGCTCAAAGCGCCGCCGCAAACTGAACCCAACAAGCATGCTCACGTGAATCACGCGCATTCATTCACACACTGTACATAAACACAGAACATTCACATGGTGCTAAGGGCAAGCTCAAGCGAGCTAGCCTACTGACCTTTCTGGAAATTCAAATCGTTTTTTTTTTTTAAATTTGATAAGTGGGCTGAAATTGATTCCAAAGTCGTGGGGGAGGAAGTACCGGAGAAAGAACCCCCAACGGTCCGCCCGAATTAACGGTGACACTTACTAGAGGTTCTACGCGCGGTTCGACGTTTACGACTTCACTCCCGAGTGCACAAAGCTCCTGGATACTGTCCCGCCTCCCATCCCTGGCGCCATCACCATCACCGAGGATGACGTCACCCGACTGTTCCAACGTACCGACGTCAGAAAGGCAGCTGGACCTGACAACGTGTCGGGTCGTCTCCGGTGCTGTACAAGCGAGCTGTCACCTGCATACCAGCCCCTCTATCAGGCATCCGTAGACTTCGGGGTTGTACCCACCCTGTGGAAGTCGAGCACCATCATTCCTGTCCCCTCAAAAAACTCTCCTAATGAACTGAATGACTACAGACCCGTGGCCCTCACCTCCCTACCCATGAAATCCCTTGAGAAGCTGATCCTCAGTAACTCGCACCACTTGTGCAGGACAAGCTGGACCCTTACCAGTTTGCCTACTGGCATGGACGTAGTGTGGAGGATGCAGTGGCCACCCTGCTGCATTTAGGACACTCCAGGCACCTATGCACGTGTGCTCTTTGTGGCCTATTCGAGCGCGTTTAATACCATTCAGTGCCACAAAATGCTTGAGAAGCTGCTAGATCTACAAGTTCCACCTACCTTCAACCATTGGGTGTACAGCTTTCTCAGTGACAGACCCCAGCATGTTAGAGTGGGCGACACCCTTTCCCTCGGCATCACCACCAACACGCGCGCCCTACAGGGCTGTGTGGCAAACCCCGTAATCTACTCACTGTACACTGTACAACGACTGTCGCAGTAAAAACGACTCCAACTCCTTTGTCAAGTTTGCTGACGACATGGCAGTGGTGGCTCGAACTTACCAACAGGGAGTCCTTCAGTGTGTATAAGGACACAGTGGCCGACCTGTCTGCATGGTGCCAAGAAATTCTTTTGGAATTAAGTGTTCCCAGGACAAAGGAGATGGTCTTTGATTTCCGCAGCAAGGGCCACTTTGATGGCGACATAACCATCGATGGTAAAACTGTAGAAATTGTTGACAGTTTCAAATAGTTGGGCGTGACTCTTGATTCTAAGCTTACCTTTGGCCCACATGTGCAGACCGTTTTCAAAAAGTGCCAACAAAGACTGTACATACTGAGGAAACTAAGATCTTTTAACGTGAGCCCTAAACTGCTGTCACTTTTGTATGTCAGCATCATTGAGTCTGTTTTGTCATTCTGCACAATCTGTTTCTTCCCCGCATTGTCTACAGCAAACAAAAACATGCTGCACCGCATTACCAAGACGGCCGCCAAAATCATCGGCTTATCTACCAACAGCCTCCTACAACTGACTGAGAGAGCGCTGGCTGGGAAAGCACGTGCAATCATGAGTAACCCAACCCACCCACTTCACTCGCATTTTGAACTCCTTCCCTCCAAAAGATGCTATCGCTGCCCGAAATGTAACAGGAACAAATTCAAACTCTCTTTTATTCCGCAGGCAATGCAGTTGTTGAACAAGTCTAAACTGTAATCCCCAGCCCTCAGGATTGCACGTGACTTTCCAGCTGACATGACTTTCCAGCGGAGCAGACTCACACCTACTGACCTACAGTTCCCTTTTGGGACAGACAGGGTAGCTCCAACATTGTCATACTGGACTTGCCGTGTTTTGCCTTCAGAGGGCTGTACTGCCGTAAACTAAGTTTGTGAGTCTCTGCGCATGTCTGTGCGTGCATATGATGCTAGTATCAAAACGTACTATTTTATATTTTTGTCTAGTCAGAGATTTAGCTATGTTGTTTATTTGATTTGTATTTGAGATATTATGTTTTTAACCTTGACATACGCTCGGCAGGCAAGGACAAATATCCTTTAATGGACAATAAATTTCTTGAATCTTGAAAAGTCCAAAGCCGGAACCCGGTATCGAACCTCGCACCTTTAGCATTGGTGGCAGGCACCTTAACCACTGCGCCACGGACTGCCCCACAGGTGCATTTTCCAAATTTGGGAAGTGTTACTTAACGACTATGTACCAGTTGCAGAAGGTTGATTGACCATGATAATTTAAGGGGAGTACCAGAGTAGCTTGGCACCTTCAGGCGCCAAGCTAATCTGGCACTGTTCTTGAATTATAATGGTGAATCATTCTCCTGCTGTAGGGACTTGGGGCTAAATGAGTTAAAGAAAAACCCGGGTAACTTGTCCTGTTTTTCCTAATCCTACACTTTCTGTTTGTATCACAAGATACAATAAGGAGGCTGCTGCTGCCAAGAACGTTGCTGGAAAGGTCAAGATGACAACTAAAGTAAAAGCTGTAAGTCTCTGTCATATCAGTACAATAATTTACACATCACACAGTTGCTGTCTCATTTACATTGGCCAGTGGGAATGTTTTACAAAGTAATTCTACCTTACTGATGTGTTTATGAAAATGTATAGAATTTACCTTAACTCTAGTGACTTAAATTCGCACAATTCTATACATCTTCATATCAGTATGGTGGAACGTTTAACCTGTCGAGCCCTGATACATGAACCATTTCAAATTACACACTGGGCTTGTAATTTTCCGCAGTTCCGTGAATTTCCGCTATTAAAAAAAAAATTCCGCCGAGAACAGTATGGTTTTCCACGGAACAAAAAAGTTTGACGATTTTCCTCCAATGAAAAAGTTTGTTGTGCATGTCCTCAAGTCAAACGGAAACACGGAACTGCGCATGCGTGTGTCTGAATCGCAGCCGGTAAAATGGATGCAAGACGCATTGTTCAGCGTGGCGATGCAGTTGATGATAAAGGCATGAAAAACGTGTGGAGGTGGGAATGGATAGAAAAAGATGTGGGTGATGAATGACTAGGACAATATTTGAAGAAGATCTCAAGAAATGGAACAGCCTTTTATACAGTGTGCCAGTCGGAAATCAAATATGGGCCCCGTGGTTGTGTGGCTTTGGAAGAGCATACCAAGAGCGAGTATGTTGAAAATTTTTAAACTAAATTTGGATGATGGTGAATAGTGACTGTCAGCTGAGCATCAGTGTGTGTTTACACTTAGATTTGTAGTTGGACTTTGTTGGCGAATAATAACTGTAAGCTATGCATCGATAAAGACAGGCTACTTCAAGAGTTCAGCTGTGTGTAAGTAAGCAAGCTAGTCTTTCCTTCACTATGTTATGTGTATTTTGCTCATCAAGAATGCACGTTAAAAATGCTACAATTTGTATGCGGGGGAGGAAGGGGGGTCATTCTCCTGCACCCTCTAACAGCACCTAGGTGGCACGTTATTGTAGTGCCGAATTTACAGACATAAAGAAAATCCACTTATAAGCAACAGGTCCTCAGGCAGACATCAGCCTTGGCTGGTTCACACACTATGGCTAATGTTAACCTGGGACCTTTTTTGCTCACTGGACATCCCCGTGTAATATATATATATATATATATATATATATATATATATATATATATATATATATATATATATATATATATATATATATATATATATATATAAAATCAATCCAGACCAAAAAGGTGACTGCCAAGCATGTAATATGCAAAGAAGTACCCAACGGAGAAAGAAACACGCTTAGAAAGGATGGTTACAACACAAGTTATTAATATTTCGGGTAAATACCCTTTGTCAAAATAGACAAACAGAGAGATTAGCTGCTACTTATCTTCATTGGCAGAAGGAATGTGGAAACTGAAGGAGGTGACGTAAAATAAAATAAAAGGAAGAACAAAAGTGCGGAAAAAGTAAAAATGACGTCATCGAAAAATCGTAAGAGAGAGACTCGGAGAGAACCTGAACACGAGAGACAAGAGTGTATGCAAGCACGTGCAGGAGCGAGCAAACGTAAATGCGTGTAGGTGAGGCCAGAGAAAGAGAGAGAGAGACGGAGAGAGAGAGAACGAACGGGGAGTACCCTTGGGCACGAAGTAGGCTGAGTGTCTAATACACAAAGCCTGCTAAACACCAACCCGAAGGCAAACTTTATATCACCTTCAAGTTGAGGACTACCTCGGGGGAAAAACGTGAGGACCCCGGGAAAAAAAACCCAACATTTAGCACGGTACACAAGAAGTAATAAGTCATTGAAACAAAGCAAATAATCAAATTCAGTAAGAGAATAATGGTATAAGTGGAGAGTAGGTAGTTGTGAAACCGTCTTCAAGGGTAACTCAACAAAAAAAAAATAATAAAATTTTTTTTTTTTTTAAATGGGGGGGGGGGGGGGGGGGGGGGGGGGCGGGGAGGGGTGAGGCAGAAAGACCAACGGTCACTCGCCGGTGTTGGGCGCTCGTGCCGATAAATCCCCATAGCTGCGACGCAGACATCACGGGCGTGGTCGGAAGTGTAGGCAGCGCAGGGAAGGCAAAGCTAGTTGGTATTGCTCGGCCACTGGAAGTCGCCATACTGTGTCGGGCGCTCGCGCCGATAAATCCCCATAGCTGCGACGCAGACATCACGGGCATGGTCGGAAGTGTAGGCAGCGCAGGGAAGGCAAAGCTAGTTGGTATTGCTCGGCCACGAAGTCGCCGTACTGTGGGCAGATGAGTACTTGGTCACTGCAACATAACAGATATGATGGGCGACCGAGTTGCGCGATCCTGCCAACAAAAACGAGAAAGATCGGTGCAACCGCTGTACGCTGAAAACAAAGCCTCAAGCCGACGCTGGCAACCCGGCCCGGGGGCCAGTCGAGGGCTGGGACCGATACCTTACCTCTCGTGAATCGCGGGGACGGGGGAAAAAACCTCCAAACCAACCACCAAGCGCGTCGGCGGGAATTTCAATCAGTCGTGATACTTAGCTTACCAGCGGCAAGCAGGGCAGGTGGGAGGGTCCTCCGAGTAATGTCATCGGTAAGTATTTTTCGAAAAAATATATTTGAAAGAAAAATTAATTTGTTTCTTCAAAAACATTACCGATGACATTACTGTTTGAGGTGGAGACCAGCCTCTTGAGCGGGGCACGGGGCGCATGCGTTTTCAGACAGAGCGGCCGCGATCCAATGGGCTGCTTCGTCGATCGCCAGAAGCGTCTCTCTCTCTCTCTCTCTCTCTCTTTCTCTAGCCTCACCTACACGCATTTACTTTTGCTCGCTCCTGCATGTGCTTGCATACACTCTTGTCTCTCGTGTTCAGGTTCTCTCCGAGTCTCTCTCATGATTTTTCGTTGACGTCATTTTTACTTTTTCCGCACTTTTGTTCTTCCTTTTCTTTTATTTTACATCACCTCCTTCAGTTGCCACATTCCTTCTGCCAATGAAGATAAGTAGCGGCTAATCTCTCTGTTTGTTTGTTTATTTTGACAAAGGGTATTTACCCGAAATATTAATAACTTGTGTTGTACCCGTCTTTTCTAAGCGTGTTTCTTTCTCCTTTGTGTACTTCTTTATATATATATATATATATATATATATATATATATATATATATATATATATATATATATATATATATATATATATATATATATATATATATATATATATATATATATATATATATATATATATATATATATATATTAGATACTGTGGTATGCTCAAGCATGTAATGCTGAGACTGATCTGCTCTTCACATTTCATGAAGAAGCTTGTAATAATTAGCAGTCCAATCTCATTGTTGTTTATTATTATATTTTAAACCCTGGCTGTCAGGGGCTGCAGGGTTAAAAACATCTTTACCTTCATAAAGATATCACTGTGGGAGATGGATTGACCATTATATCACAATGGGAGAAGGATCTACTAGGATAGTTTAACCCTTTTAAATAATAATAATAAATCAGTGCATTAAATAGGTGCTTTACCCAATTGAATATCGGCTCAAAGCGCCACCACGAACTGAACCCAACAAGCATTATCACGTGAATCACACGCATTCATTCACACACTGTACATAAACACAGAACATTCACATGGTGGTGGGGGGGGGGGGGGGGGGGGGGGGGGTCATTCTCCTGCACCCTCTACCAGCGCCTAGGTGGCACCTGCACCTCGGCCAATTTCCTCTTTTTTTAACTCCAGACCATTATAAGTCCTGTACACAGTACGTATGTGCACACTCACAAAAGCAAACTTAAACCATTTAACCCCAATGCAGTACAGCAGGAAGAGATGGATCAACCATAATAATTCAAGGGTAGTGCCAGATTAGCTTGGCGCCAAGCTAATCTAGCACTACTCTTGACCTATCATGGTCATTCCATCTCCTGTGACTGGTGAGGTGACACCTCTAAAACTTGTGAAATGCAGCGATGGGGTTAAAGGGTTAAGAAATATGTCGCACAATTTTCGGTGTACTCGGCAGCCAATGTGTGTTAGAGACATGGTGGCAGCAGCAAGCACCCAACCCTCGCCCAGACAGTCCGGGAAGAAAAAGGCAGTGAGGTATACCAGCCAGCGCTCGGTTCCCTTCAGTTTTGCCTGCCTGAAGACTTGCATGGGTCAGGACACTCCACTGAGGTACTTTAGTTTGCATGATGTGTAAGACTGTTACCTTTCAGTGTCAATGTTATCTCAATTGGCCTTTTATTTTCTCAAAATCATTACCGATGACATTACTACTACTACTAGGAAGCTTCGCTTAGCATACCAATTTTAGCCCCAAAAACTCGTGTCCCTCACAACAGGGGAGGCAACTACTTTGGGGTGTCGTTACCAGGACACCCCTAGTACCCTCCCGTGATTCCATATCAGCGGGGCACTCACCCTTTCCTGCCATCTCTTCGCTTAGCTACACCTAACCAGTCGTGTGCACCTCGCGCTCCGACTGTGTATGGTGGGATTACCTTTTGTGAACTCGACTTCCGTTGGAATTATCCCCCACCTGGGTCTGCCCTGGGGGACTTGGGTGGCTGGTCAGCCCCACAGGGTGGGTTTCCCTTCTACTCTGGGCCATGTGTTTCTGTCTACCCTTGGTCCATTCACCTGTATTTTCCTTTGTTAAACTCTCCCCACTGTCTGCGCTGCCTGTAGCTCTTGATATTGGATGTGTGTTGCTAAATGGTCTTGGCTTTATTTAGGCCCCATGTTGTAGGTTTATTTAACGTATTTGATCGGCTGGCGACATACATTCAATTTTCTGTTTAGTTTTTTTCACAAGCAGTGCAGGCACGTCCCGAGAAAGTCTTGTTGCTGTCGGGACATTAAGCAATGTACAATCAATCAATCCGTTGGAATTATGTTGGACGTGTGCTACTACCTGTGTGGTGTTGGGTGCTTGGATTACCTTCGGTTTATGAGGATTTACTTGGTACCCCACCCGGGTCTGCCCTGGGGGACTTGGGTGGGGTTAGGTATTTTTTAGTTCCCAGGGTCACCCTGGTCAGCCCCACAGGGTGGGTTTTTCTCTCTATTCTGGGGCATGCGTTTCTGTCTACCCTTTGTCCATTCACCTGTATTTGCCTTTTTAAAACTCTCCCTACTGTCTGCACTGCCTGTAGCTCTTGATATTGGATGTGTGTTGCTAAATGGTC
The DNA here is from genome assembly GCA_036245525.1 of Semisulcospira habei. NCBI lineage: Eukaryota > Metazoa > Mollusca > Gastropoda > Semisulcospiridae > Semisulcospira > Semisulcospira habei. The sequence continues at coordinate 255,928,166 of BTPG01000002.1, read as the reverse complement.
TTAGCTTTATTTAGGCCCCATGTTGTAGGTTTATTTAACGTATTTGACCGGCTGGCGACATACATTCAATTTTCTGTTTGGTTTTTTTTTCACAAGCAGTGCAGGCACGTCCTGAGAAAGCCTTGTTGCTGTCGGGACGTTAAGCAATGTACAATCAATCAATCAATTTACTTGGTGGTTGGCCTCTGTGGATTACTGGGTCTCGGGACATGACAAGGTAAAGCTTCGGTTACTGACTCAGCCAGCGATCTACCGGGCGGCGGCATTGACCGGAGTCTATGTATGCGACCGACTTGGAGCTTGGACCCTCGTAAGGAGGCTCCACGCACTCACGCTGGCCTTTGTCTGTCTTATGTTACAGTACTCAATGATGACCTGCACCAGGTGTGGCGCTCCAGTGAGAGACTGAGAGGCTGGCACGCAACCCCGCAGCGACCGCAGCCATGAAGTTTCATAGAGGAGGGCCACCTCAGACATCGTGAGCTTATCGGCGCAAAAAGGAACCTGCTGCCCCTACTGGTGCCTCGGACAGAGCTGCTCCGCCTTAATCGTTATAAAGCACCCGACGAGACTTGCAATCCCGTCTAGCACCAAGAGCTCTAACCCGGCTTTTCGGCCAGGGATATGCCATGACCGGGTTTATCCCCCATGGAGATACAGGCATTGAGAGCTCGGTCCCCCCGCAGGGAAATGTTGGGCCGCTCACACGCCCACCAGGAAAACAAAGAACCCAGGCAGCAGAAACAGGGGACCACCCCTCTGAGACGACAGCGCCCACACCAACAGTGCACCTCTCAAAACGGGATAGGAAATTAAGCCACCAACGGACAGGCCATGAAAGACTTCAGGGGCCAGAGACTGAGAACGGAGCCACAGGTCGGAGATGGTTCTCAGTCAGCGCAAACTACCGACTCCGAAACCCACCACAGGTAGGAAGGAAGCTCGGTCTGTCATTACAGCCGACGAGACGTGTTTCCTCGTCGAGGTCACGCCCCCGAAGCACCACCCCCTGACGGAGCAGGCCACAAACACAGACACCGGGGTCCCAAGACAATGGAAAGAATAAAAAGGAGAGAGTAAAGAGAGAGAGAGGAGCCACAGACGGGACGAATCAGGGCTGATCCACCGAGACCGAAGCCCGCCACAGAGAGGGAGCAAGCTCGGTCAGTATTACAGCTGATGAGATGGAGTTCCTCGTCGTGGGCGGACCCCGGAGCATACCCCCCTCTCTCCCCCCCCCCCCCCCCCCACCCCACGCGCTAGGAGCGGTGAGAGGGACACCCAGCGTCCTCGATCCACACGCCACACGGGGACAAAGTAACGTCTACATTTCTCGCTCCTCCTCGCCGGACCAGCAGACAAGTTCGGGCGGGATGCAGCGGCGGAGCTCTTCGCGGCACTGGACCTCCGAGGCACCCTCCAGGAGCAGCTGATCTTCCGGCCGAACTGGCGGGAATCGATCTTCCTTGAGGACTTGACGGCTTCGACGTTGGTGCCGGGATCACTGGGATAGCAGCCGCAGGATGGAAGCAGCCTCCCTTCGGCACCGGCCCAGCCCTTGTCAGCGGTCCACCACGATTCACAGGAACAGACTCCCCCGGGGGCTACGCTTCGGTCGGCGCACAGACTGGCAGCGTCTCCCTCTTCACGGGCAGCGGCAGATGGCGAGGAGGCGCTCAGTCTACACTTGGAGGACTCGGTGGCGGCGTCAGGCATAGACGACAGACACCTGGCGGATGGTTGGCGCTCTCCAACCCCGCAGTCGACGCGGCCCCGGCATGACAGACTCGCTGCTCCATGGACGAGTCGTCCCGGCTCATCGCATCATGCCTCACTCCGGACTACTGCCCTCTGTCTTCGCCCCTGAGGGGAAGGCCTTGGCGATGGTCGACGCACCGCGGCGGCCCCAAGCATTTCAAGTCACTCTCTCATCCGGCAAGCACCCGGGATCTAGCGAAGGCAGTCTTGGCTTGCCAGCGACAAGACGGCTTCGGAGACCACGGCTTCTTCGCAGACTCCCCGTTGACCAGAGAGGTTGATGTCATCTTGCGCCAGCGGTGGTTGGAGCTCACTCTCAGGCGTTTCCGGTGTCCTTTCAGTGGTGGGCTAGGAGGCGTTGATGCAGGCGGGGAGGTACCCCGCAGCCATGGACGCTGACGCGAGGCATGGACAGGACAGCTACCTTGGCATGCTTCCCCATAGTGGGCGCAGGATTCCTAGAGATGACGACGCATCCTGTGGTTGCGTGGCAGGGGACCTCCTGGAACCTCTCGGGGTGGCATCCGCCAACGGCGACCTGATGCGACGGGATGATCTGCTGGGACGATACCACGCTTTCCCAGTTTCGGTGAAGGCATAGCGGCACCAGGCGCCGCGCGGTGGCACCCTACTTTGGGAACGAGTTGGCAGATGGCAAGGAGTCAGCGAAGCCCCCCCACCCCCCCCTAACCCCCCCTGCTCACGCGCTTACCCGCACCCTCCACTGTCTGGTCCAGAGGCTCCCGGAAGCACCGGTCGGTGGGAGGCTAGCCCTCCACAGAGCGAAGCCACAGCTATTGCAGGTCGAACCATGGTTCGACGGTTATGGAGAAACGGAGAATCTCCTTCCAGTCGCCCCCTCCCTTGCGACTCTCACCCCTGTGGACACGAGTACCGGCGGATCAGCACAAGACGACAGCGCTGTGTGGCGTGGTGAGAACCCTACTCCAGGAGGTGGCTACGGAGGTGGTCTTGCGTCCCGATCCCTTGTGTCACAATTTATTTTAATCATTATGCAGTATTTTCTTTCGTGGAGAACTTTCGTTCTTTGTTGTGTGTTGCGGTTATGGCATGTACTTTTTAGTGACGTCAAGAACATATGACGTAAGATGTGTGTTTGGAACATGTGACGTACGATGTTGGTTTGAAGAGTCACGTCACTGTGAATCGTTTGGAAGACAGTCAGACATGAGAGATTTTTGCTCTCGAGTTAAGTTAGTTTTTGTGAGGAATTGAGGCGGTGTGGTGTGCCTCGTGCTATCTATCGAAGGATAGAATGTTAGTGAAGCTAAATGCTCAATGTTGGTTGTGTAAACACAGTAAGTAGTTGTGTATAACTACGCATGTAACCGGCTAATTATAACGGTGAATTTGTCAACGGCCATCAGTCGTGGGCGCTGGGACAAGCACGAGATAGTCGAAGACTGAGTAAACTTTTCACGCATCTTTGGGTATGTATTTGTTTATTATATAGCTGATTCGCGTTTGTTAAGTAGTAGATTCGGAAAATGTATTAGTTGTTCGGCTCTAGATCTGAGATTGTATGATATTCGGCGCGCATCGGCGAGTTTGCGGTGTCGTCTGGCGATCGGCGCGCGGGGATGAATCGAATGATCGGAGGACTTCGTAGAGCCTGTTAATTTTGAAATGAATGATTCGGATCGTGGTGAGAGGTTATGTGTTGTGCGGAAATATGTCGTATTCGTGTGTGTGCATGATATTTTGAATTGACTGTTTTTACAATATTTATTCGATGTCGGAAACGATCGGGAATCGGCGACAACGTCCGGAAGCCGTTAGCGGTCGTCATCGTTACAGTGTCGTCATTCCGGCGGAAGTAACTTTTTAGCAATGGCTGATTTCTTATGGAGAGATACGTTTTGTATGTGTTATAGATGCTTCCCCCCTTATCACCAGCTGAGAAGTGGGATTTGTGTATGCTTCATGTGGAAATGTAATCAATCAACGTGTTGTACGAGATAACAAGTTGATCCTGACGGTGTGCGTGTGGAGCTTCGACGTGTCATCGCGAGAGACAGTGCGATTATTCGACCAGTGGTGTGGCTGAATCAACGAGCAACGACGCTACATTCATCTTTATCCCAACAAGCAGCGACACTACATTCATCTTTATCCACGGTCGGAGTAATCAAACTGTTTAATCGTTCGAGGACCTAAGCATTAATTAGTGTCAGTTATTATCGACAGACATTGAGATGTGACATCGTAGTGGAACAATAAGTGTAGGATGTGTGGTTAGTGCTGTGAACATTGTACGAATGGTTAAGGGTGTGCGTGAGTTACAGGTGCATGTATGAATTGAGTAAATATTGCGTAGGTTTGCATACGTCCTGTCTGTTGTTTGTCGTGCGAATGAGAAGATCAAATCATTAAAATCGAAACAAATATCCAAATATTCCGAGTGACTTATATTCTTCCTCCCTGGTGTGACACCCGGGCAGGCTACAGTCGGTGCTTCCTGGTTCCCGAACCCAGAGGCAAGTGGCGTCCAATATCGACCTGTCGGCTCTTTACAAGTACTTCGGCCCCGCGCTTCAGGATGGATACGGCCAGAGCACTGAAGGGGTAGGGCGACCCCACGATTTCGCCGTGAACCTGGAAGCCTGGACCTTGTGGACGCATATCTTCACGTACCCTTCCATCCGATGGCGTGGCGTAACCTACTCTTTGCCTTCTGCGGGGTCCTGTGGTGGTTCGAACCCTACCCTTGGACTTAACCTCAGCCCGGGGTCCCCGCCGGGATGGTTGACGGAGTTGTCTCAAGGTTCCGACAAGCGGCCCCCAGCCCACTTCCAACCGCATGGTCGACCTGCTCCTCCGATGTAGAAGAGAAGAAAGGATAGAGAGGAAGAGAGAGGTTTTGAAGAGGAAAGGTAACAGCCAGATGGCGAAAGCGTTGGAGGACATGGCTTCCTGGCTGATGGCCCCACAGCACGGATTACTGGCCATGGAGGCAAGTCCGACGGGATACCAACACGCAGGTTTCCACCTAGGTATGGATGGGCTGACCGACAGCAACCAGGTACGAACTCCCGAAGGGCGGATATAGAAGATAGCGGAGATGGCTCTCGGAGCGTCGCACGCGGCCAGGACCTAACCCCAACTGTCGGGCCTACGTAGCGCTGCAGCGGATCGCCTACCCCTAGGCAGATTCTACTCTCGAGCGATACAGCTACAGCCGCTCCTGCACTGGCATCTCTCCTCGGTCAAGTCTCATCTCCTGCGGTGGATGGACAGTACTTGGCTAGCATCGGAGGCGCCACTCTTTTCCCCGCCGCCACAGATCCCCATCTGCATGGACGCAAGCCGCTCAGGCAGGGGAGCACACCTGTGACCAGAGTGTCACAGCCTCGGGCAGCTAGACGGGGAACACGCAGGCAGACCTATTAGCTGGCTGGAGGTGAAGGTGGGGTGGCGGACTTTTGTCGGATAGGAGGAATGACTCGCGCAACAGGGGGTACTGGTGCTCTCGGACAACTAGACGGTCGTGGCCTACCTTCGGGACCATTCACCTGTATTTGCCTTTTTAAAACTCTCCCTACTGTCTGCACTGCCTGTAGCTCTTGATATTGGATGTGTGTTGCTAAATGGTCTTCGCTTTATTTAGGCCCCATGTGTTAGGTTTATTTAATGTATTGGACCGGCTGGCGACATACATTCAATGTTCTGTTTAGTTTTTTTTTTTTTTTTTTTTTTTTCACAAGCAGTGCAGGCACGTCCTGAGAAAGCCTTGTTGCTGTCGGGACGTTAAGCAATGTACAATCAATCAATCAAAAACCTTCGGGACCACGGGGGAACGCACTCACCCTCCCCTTGCATCCTCGTGTACCAGGTCCGCCGGTGGTGCAGGGATCGGGGCATCACTCTGTGGGCACGGCACTTCCCAGGCCATTTCAGCATACGCGCGGACTCCCCCTCGCGCCGGGGGCAGCAGCTTCGCACAGAGTGATAACTGCGCCCATATACCTTACAGCTACTCTATGCGCAAGCAGAGACGCCAAGGTTCGACCTGTCTGCCACTAGGTAGAACCGTAGCTGCTTCCTACGTCTCCCCCATACCTGATCCACAAGCCTGGACGTGGACGTGCTCTCCATTTTGTGGGACGGATTCCTTGCTTACGCATTCCCACCGGCAGTGCGGGTACCAAGGTACTCCAGAGGCTCATTGGCAGCTACACGATACTGATAACTGGGGCCTAATTCGGCTGGACCAGGAGCTGGACCACAGATCTTCTGAGCCGCGCTACGGACCCCCCGGGTGAAGCTCCACGCTCGATGCTCAAGCAGCCCAAGCAGCAACTGTTTCCTCAATTAAGGAAAAGAAGCGCACCTGGAACGACCGCGGCTGCGCGCTTGGAGATGGTCAGGCATTGGAGATGGTCAGGCAGGCCCTCGCGCCCAGAGGCTTCTCGGGTGCAGTAGTGGAGACGATCACAGCGGCGTAGAGGGGCTCTACCCATAATGTATGTGGAGGTGGCGAGATCTCCAAGCCTGGTGTGCAGCCAAACGACTCGCCCCCACGGACCTGACTAACCCCCCAAAGGGCTGAATTCTTCGGTGGTTATGCCTCAAGCAGACCCGGGCCCCATCACCATCCAAGGTTACCTGGCAATGGTGACATGTTCTTACCGACTCCTGGCAGGGCCGGAACCAAGAGATGGATATATAGAGAGGACAAAAGCAGCATTATCATGACTGAGTTAACCCCTTAATTATTACTTTTTGAACCCTCATCGTCCATGTACCCCACACAGAGTAAATAGTCAGAATTTACCCCTAAAACATTGCTTTTGAACAATCACCATTTTATGTACCTCCACATAGTAATACCAACAGGGGTTAGCTCAGTAATTGTGTTAATAATACTTTTGTCCTCTCTATATATCAATCTCTCAATTAGCTCATATGTCCGCGGCCGCAGGGTTACTATGTACGTGCACACAGCCCATTGCTAGCGGGTAACACTCTGACTGGGACTGGCTTTATCTGTGCATGAAAAGACTCGACCCGTTTGCATGGAATTAAAATATGCACGGTGAAAAAAAAAAGATATTTACCACGCCACAATGGTATTGTCAAAATTCTCCAGGGCTGAAAGCGTTTTGCACTAGCGCCCTTAAATATGTACAAGCAATTACCACTAAGCACAACATAAAAAAAATGACCCTGATACATGCCTGAGCGCCCCTTCATATTCTATTATCAGAATTGTAAACCCGGAACATGTAAATAGGATTAGATAAAGGACAACACTGTCGCATTGACAAGTCTGATTAGCTACCTCACAGGGAGAGACACCTGACTTAAAAGTCAGTGTATCTATGCTACAATGGCTAGCATAGATACACTATTAGCCATTGTGAGAAAACGCAAACTGAAGTGGTATGGGCATGTCACGCGCTCAGCAGGGCTTGCCAAAACAATCCTGCAAGGCACTGTGCAAGGAGGACGAAGGAGAGGAAGACGGAGGAAAAGATGGGAGGACAATATCTCAGAGTGGACAGGACTGAAGCTGGGCGATACGCTGAGAATAGCAGAGAACAGAGAGGAATGGAGGGAGCTGGTTGCCAAGTCATCAGTGGTGCCCCAACGGTCGACAAGACTACGGGATATAGATAGATAGATAGTATCTATGCTATTACCCCGCCCTGTTTTAAGTCAGTGGTTTAGTCAACAAAACATGTGTGGTTTAAGAGTTACCTAACTGGTTTCTGAGGAATTGATTTTTCAGAAAATCGACCTATATGCAGTATACAGGCACTCGATAACATACATAAAAAATTATGCTTTTCTAGTAAACAGTATGGTAGTGCTAATCAGATGAATGTGTTTTATTCACAGACGACAAAGAGCAAAGTGCTAATGCACGTGTCAATACGGGCAATAAGGCATTGAAAGCTTGCATGCAATGCACTGTATTTGTTTAGAATAGCCACTTTAGACAGCCCCTCAGTGCCGGTGATAAAAAAGCCAGCCATTATTTAACAGGCGAGTTAAATTCAAATGCCTTTGGCAGAACCCCACCCGGTCTGCCCTGGGGGACTTGGGTGGGGTTAACTACTTTTTAGTTCCCAGGGTCACCCTGGTCAGCCCCACAGGGTGGGTTTTCCTCTCTATTCTGGGGCATGTGTTTCTGTCTACCCTTTGTCCATTCACCTGTATTTGCCTTTTTAAAACTCTCCCTACTGTCTGCACTGCCTGTAGCTCTTGATATTGGATGTGTGTTGCTAAATGGTCTTAGCTTTATTTTTGCCCCATGTGTTAGGTTTATTTAATGTATTGGACCGGCTGGCGACATACATTCAATGTTATGTTTAGTTGTTTTTTTCACAAGCAGTGCAGGCACGTCCTGAGAAAGTCTTGTTGCTGTCGGGACGTTAAGCAATGTATAATCAGCCTTTGGCAGAAACAGAGCATAAATGAGTTTGCAACTGTTGGAAACAGAGAAACCTTATGAGTCAGACCTCTGTCTAAAAGTTAGACTGAGGGGTGTTGACTGTTTTTTTACGCACTTCAAAACAGCTTGGCCAAACCAGCTTGAACCTGAACTGGTAGCGTGCCTGCTAACTAATTTTATTGGCCAGCAAGATTTTATCCAACGTGTGTCAAGATATTTTCTAGAATAAAACCGAACTCCCGAGCAAGGCACAGTCAAACATGACTCAAAATTTTGGAAAATGCGATATTATGCAAGATTGTCTTCTTTGTAAGCGGTGGCATGCTCGTGAGAAAAAAGTGACTCGTTTTGAAGAAGAATTAGAAAAACTGAAAGTTAATGTACAGGAGTTAAAAGAAAGCTTAAATAATATTGAACAAGAGATGATACATATTGTTGATACAATAATGGTGTGTGATGATGAAAAAAAACTATGAGTCACTTTCAAGCACGAAAAAAGAATATGGTATACTTGAGAAAAAAACAGGAAAAATTAAAAGAGCTATTTTCGAGAGGAGCAAAAGATAAGATTAAAAGAGAAGGATGTATAGCTGAATAAGAAAATTGCAAGTGATCTCCAAGAAAAAAAATGAGACAGTTGCAAGAAAATAGCCCCTCGCTCAAAAGATTGACTGCATTTATTGCAGAGAGGAGAAAAGAAAAAACAACAGCAAGTGGAAGCAATGCATAATAACGGAGTAAGTCCACAGTGCTAAACCGCTTACTGAGAACCGAAATGAAAGTGGTTTTTACAACGCTCTCATGTTTTTGTTACTTACTTACTTACTACGCCTGTCACCCCTCCCCGGGTATAGGCCATCGACGAGAGACCTCCAGCGACTCCTGTCCTGTGCTTCTCCTTCGATTTTTCTTCAGGTGGTTTCCAGTCTCTTGATGTCTGTTTGGAGGTCTCGACGCCAGGTGTTTCGCGGCCTGCCTCTTTTCCTCTTTCCCTGGGGGTTCCATGACAATGCCTGCCTAGTGATACTGGAAGCTGGCTTTCTCAGACCAATCCATCCCCATCTTCGCCCAATTTCATTCTCTGCTGTTATCTGCTCTGTTCTCTCCCAGAGTCTGACGTTGCTGATCTTCTCTGGCCAGTGGATTTTCAAAATTCTTATAAGGCAACTGTTTATGAAGATCTGTACTCTGTTGACTGGTTTTTGTCAATCTCCAAGTCTCTGCTCCATATAGGAGAACTGCTTTTACGTTGGAGTTAAAAATCTGGACTTTGGTGTGTTGTGACACTCTCTGGAACTCCACACTTTTTTCAACTGGAGAAAGGCTGCTCTGGCTTTACCGATTCGTTCTCTGACATCTGCATCAGTGCCGCCTTTTTTGTCTATGATGCTCCTGAGATAGGTGAAGGACTCCACCTCCTCCAATGGGGTGCCAGCAAGCAAGACTGGTTCTTCTCTAGTTGCGTTCAGCCTCATTGTCTGTTTTCTGTTTGTGGATGGTGAGGCCCACTTGGGACGAGATGTCAGCAAGCCTCGTGGTCTTGTCCTGCATTTGTTGATGAGTGTGGGACAGTAAAGCCGAGGCGTCTGCAAAATCGAGGTCGTCAAGCTGTGTCCACAGTATCTACTGTATTCCACTTCGTCTGTGCTCTGTGGTCCTCTTCATGACCCAGTCTATGGCCAGTAGGAAGAGGAACGGAGACAGCAAACACCCCTGCCTGACACCGGTTCTGACCTGGAGCTCCCTGGTTAACTGCCCTTCATGGATCACGCGACATGTCATGCCATCGTAGCTGCTCTTGATCAGGTGTATGAGCTTTGTGGGTACACCATAGTGTCGTAGGAGTTTCCACAAAGTCTCTCGGTCCACGCTGTCAAATGCTTTCTCGTAATCCACAAAGTTGACGTACAGCGGGGAGCTCCACTCCAGAGCTGAGACTGTTCCACGATGATGCAGAGAGTGGCGATCTGGTCTGTACATGATCGGTTTTTCCTGAATCCTGCTTGCTGGTCTCTCAGCTGGGGGTCGACAGATCTCTTCATTCTCTCCAGGATGATCCTGTTGAAGACCTTTCCTGGTACTGACAGCAAGGTGATTCCTCTGTAGTTGGAACACTTGCTGAGGTCGCCTTTCTTGAGAAGCTTGATTAGGTATCCCTCCTTCCAGTCAGCCGGCATCACCTCCTCTTCTTCTTCTTGTTGTCATTCGCAGTGGGCTATACGGTCAGACACACCGGCGGTGAATGACGTCGTTTTCACCAGGTCTTCTCGGCTGCCGTAGGGTTTGGTCTGCAGTGGAGTTGGTGATGGCCACACTTCTTTTCTTTTATCGTCCAGTAGAGGGCATCTATGGAAAATATGTTCCGCTGTTTGGTCTTCCTGACCACAGGCGCAGGTTGGTGATGGCGCCAGCTTCAGCTTTCTGTTCATGTTCCTAGCAGTAATGTCATCAGTAATGATTTGAGAAAATAAATGGATTTTTCTCTAAAATGTATTTTTTAAAAAAATACTTACCGATGACATTACTCAGAGGTCCCTCCCTCCTATCCCGCTTGCCACAGTAGAGCTAAGGCTCAGAGACTGGTGGGAAAGGGTGAGTGCGCCGCCGGATAGGGAATCACGGGACGCTACTCGGGGTGTCCTGGTAACGACACCCCAGAGTAGTTGCCTCCCCTGTTGTGAGGGACAACAAGTTTTTGGGGCTAAAATTGGTATGCTAAGCGAAGCTTCCTAGTAGTAATGTCATCGGTAAGTATTTTTCCAAAAAATACATTTTAGAGAAAAATACATTTTTTCTCAGCAGTCAAGTGACTTGCATGCAAGATAACTGTCACAAGCTTTTTTGGATAAATCAACCATGATAATTCAGAGGTATTTTTTGAATAACAGTCAAAACTGTTAACATCGATGAAAATACCGTTTGCTGGCTGTGGGAGATGAATCAACCATAATAGTTAAGGAACATGCCAGATTAGGTGCCAAGCTACTGTCATTCAAGGCGCACCATATCATTAGCAGCAAGGGTCATACAGTGTTGCCAGCAGCATCACTATATGACACTTAATGCATGTATCGATGTGGGGCACCTTGCCATCAGTTAAACAGTTGGTTTTTTTACAGAATGTAAAAAAAACAACTTACCGCAACTCTCCAAACATAACGAGGAAAGGCTAGTAATGCCCAATATTACATTACAATAGATTTGTTTTTCTTCCTGCAGTGCATGTTAAGGACTACTGTAATTATCTGTTTCCAGCCAGACCTACTTTTCAAATGTGCAAGTCCTTGGCTACCTCCCTTCATGCAAAGCATGGATGTGTGGACGAGGGGCAGGACTTGGTGTGCTCAACTTGCATCGCTTGACGGAGACCATATTGTATCATCGCTTATTGCACCAACACAAACTGGTGCCCCACCATTGCCAGCCGATAAGGCTGACTCCAAGGTATGTTTTTCAATTCATGTTCTCTATGGCACATGTGCAATAACAGAGTGAGTGTATACTGAGCCTTGCATGAATTTGTACTGTTTCAGTTTGTTTTAAAGTCCGAGTTCCTTTATGCTTTATTGAGCCCTAGATTTAGGAGTTCTCCTCAGAAATTACATTTTAGTTTAATAATAATAATAATAATTACGGTATTTATAATGCGCTTATCTTATAATAATTATAACTCTAAGCGCGCACTCACAAATCGCACACGCATGCGCACGCTTTAGACAATGACTCACGTAACACAAATAGTGAAGATACATTAGGACGGTCAGCTTGGGCTGGGGAGTGTGGTGATATAGTGCTAGAACTGTTGAAAGAGATGAGTTTTGAGGGCAGACTGGAAGGAGGAGAGCGAGTGTTTCTGACGGAGAGAGAGTGGGAGAGTGTTCCAGGTGGTTGGACCGTATACTGAGAAAGAGCGGGGGCCGAAAGTGCTGAGTTTGGTGCGGGGGATGAGGAGGCGGAGAGGGTCAGAGGCGGAGCGGAGGGAGCGGGGAGGAGTGTAGGGGTGAAGTAAGTTGGAGAGATACGCAGGAGCGTAGTTGTTCAGGGATTTGTAGCAGAGACACAGAATCTTGTATTGGATGCGTTGGGGGATGGGGAGCCAGTGAAGGAGCTTGAGCAGGGGAGTGATGTGGTCGGATTTTTTCTTTCTGAGGACGAGGCTGGCAGCATTGTTCTGGACGCACCGTTGGGTGTCAGTAGCGGTTTTTGTTGCAATGATTTCTACATGAATCATCATGACTGAAGCCGCTAACAACACCAAGGGGTTAATATATTGAGCCCTGGTGTCGTAATTCCCAGAACTCAAAATTGTTAGCTAAAAGTTACATTACCGTTCATTAGATAGTTCAACCATGGTTGTTCAAGGGTGGTACCAGGGTAGCTTGGCACCAAGAGGCGCCAAGCTATTCTGGCACCACCTATGAACTATCATGGTCTGTCTTAATCCTCTTGTGGTGTGTTGGGACTAAATGGGTTCTTTTAAGAATACATTGACCATGATGGATCAAGGGTAGTGCTAAAAAAGCTTAGCATCTACTCTGGCACTTCCCTTGAACTATTATGGTTGTCTGTCTCCCATTTTTTGGTGTTGGGACTGAATATTTTATAGTGCAGATGTGTGTAATCTACACTGTATTCTTGGCCAGACACTACACCCCCCAAAAAAAATCTGTTTTAACTCTTAATCACCTATAAGAACATACACTGTCTGTTCTGCTGTACCTAGAAGATAATAAGAAAATTACTGAGAAAATGGGTTACTTCACCAAAGCGTCTATAACTTTTTTGAATAGACAGACATTTAAGTCTGGTTTTTTTTTCTTAGCTCATATGGATGGATAGTACTTCATGTTGTGGTGGAGTATATTTGGTACATGTTTATAATATTTACTGTAATTAATTACAGGTAAATTAACTGAAAAAAAATGCACCTTGATTATTTTGATATCTGTAAATGACAAACAAAAGACATAAAACTGAAAAATGTGTCAGTGTGTGAAAATATGAATGTGTGTGATAGTGGAGTGAGATCATTTTACATTAGTGATCACGATGACCAGGCAATCCACTGATAATCCTTCAGGTAAATCGTAATCGAAGTGCACGTATCTCGTCAGCGGAGTTGCTACAAATTGATCGCCAAGTTCGTCTGTTGGGCGAAAGTTTCGAACATTCCAGCAGGGAAATACTGATAAAAATAATCAAGTGGTGTCACTTCCAACTCAAGTGGAGTTGTTGGGCCCACATATCGCGTGAAAGGCTGCAAAACAGGGTCTGAAATTGGCTGCTGATGCAGATAGCATCGCCGCCGCCATCTTGCAGTCGTCGCCTCGGTAAACACTGCTGAAATACTCCGGTATCTTGGTCATCCCAGTCCGACAGATCGCTAGTATGTACACTAGACACACTTATGTCACTTCCCTCTACTCTGAAACTGAATTGTTGCCAATTTACTCCGAAATAGCTGTTAACTCGGGGTCACTGTCACTCGATGGAACGTATGTCGCCATGTTTGTAAACACGTGCGTTAGCGAGCAGCCAGGTACGCGATAAAACTGCCACAGTTCGACACACACAGTGGCTTAGAGCGCATGCTCAGTGTCTAAAGTTAGTTTGACCTTGCCCCCTACGGTATACAATCTCACCTCCTTCACAGAAGAGCCCACCAACGTATCACATGACTTCTAAATTTAGTACCGAGGACGGGCGTCTACGGGCGCTTTAGGTAAAAACCCGAAGGGCGTTTACGGGCGTTATAGGTGATTAAGAGTTAAACTGTTGATGTATTTTGATAGAGTTTGTTGAGCCGAGACCAAAAAAGTTGTTTTTGGGTGTGTACGACTCCCCGTTGCCCTGGAAACCAACCAAGATGGCTTACTTACTTACGCCTGTCACCCCTACCCGGGTATAGGCCGTCGACGAGAGACCTCCAGCAACTCCTGTCCTGTGCTTCTCCTTCAATTCTACTCCAGGTGGTTCCCAGTCTCTTGATGTCTGCTTGGAGGTCTCGACGCCAGGAGTTTCTCGGCCTACCTCTTTTCCTCTTTCCCTGGGGGTTCCATGACAATGCCTGCCTAGTGATACTGGAACCAAGATGGCTGCTGTATACATATTTAGATCTCAAACATTACTAAACTTAGAAACAATGTTGTGGTTTTGTTTCTTCAAAACCCTTACCGATGGCATTACTGATAGGAAGACACGCTAACTAGCCTGATTTCAGCCTAAATCCGTTGTGTGAAAAAACACAAACAGGGAGGCGACTCCGGGGAGCCCGTTAATCAAACGCAATCCCAGGTGGCCTCCCCTCCCTTCCCATCAGGCCCCATGGGCTGATCGACCAGTTTTCACGCTTAGCTCACTTCCGGTCGGTTGCACCGTTTTCCGTTGTGATCGTTTACGCTGGTTCTCGTCACCTTTTCGGTATTCTTCGACAGACTGGTTGTTGGTGGTGCTTGCCTGAAGGATTCCCTCCTTCTTTTTCTTCTGAACTCTCTCTCTCTTCCTGCAGAGATTTTAATGAGGTAAGGTAGTTTTGGCGCCTGAGTCGTCGGCCAGGGCGGACGGTCTTCGGCCACGTGGTGTTCATCGCGCCTCGGCGAGGGACACTTGCCACACGCGATGTTGCACATAATTTTTGGTGCCATTGTTTTGCCTTTCCTCCCATTTTAGTTCGGATTATTTTTACATAGAGCACATCAGTACCACAGCTCGGGAATTGTAGCAATTTGTGCGGGCATTTTTTTGCGCCACAGTGCGCCATGGCTAGCGTGTCGCACGGTGATGATGATAATGATGAAATCCACTTGTGATGCGCATCCACTCCATACTAGCAGCATGCTCAGGGCGGGGCAAGTTGGGGGAAACAAATAAATAAATCGATAAATTAAACAACACCCGCAACTTCTGGTTAGTTCACGGAGGTTGTGTTATCATCCTTACCAACTTTCCTATTGTGAGCGGGGTACCACGATGGCACAGCGGTACGACCTTCGCTCTCAGGCTCTTCTGTTCACGTGCTCTGTTGGTCTGTTGCAGTGCTCAACTGCGTTCGTGCCCATCCTGCCGGGGATTCCAGTGTGCCAGTGATAATCATGGCCTATGTCTACCCTGTACGGGCTGCTCCTCTTCCCGACCTTGCTGGATTTGTGAATCTTGGAAGGAGCAACACTGGTCCCTCCTCAGGGATTTCTATCGACGGAACTGACCCTCGGCTGCCCAGGATCGCAGTATGTTGCCTCCTGCCCCACTCCCCTTTGCTTCCGTGACCTTCCGCTGCTGTGCCTACTAGACCCCTGAGACCTCGCAAGTGCGCTTTCTCGGACATTGCTGGGCTGTCTACGCGACAGCTGACCGCTACTGACCAGTGTGCTTACTCCCTGACTGCTCTCCCCCCAGTTGGGAATCATAGCTTACGGGATGTTACAACACTCGCACAAGAGAAGCATTCACAGGCCCGATGCGCTCCCACCTGTGGCCTCACTCGAGCGTTGCCCAGTGAGCTGCACGCTCCCAAGGCCCGCTCAACCCTGAACCCCTGCGGCACGGGGCTCAGATCGCAGACCACGAAATGACCACACATGAGCGTTGCCCTGTGAGCTGAGCGCTCCGGAGGCCCGCTCATCCTTGAGCTCCGCCCATGAGGCGCCTATCCACCCTAAGGCACGCAGCTCAGATCGCAGACCACCACGGCACCAGCGGATGGACGGACATTCGCGGCGTGGACGCTCTCCGTCACTCGTCGTTCTTCCTGGACGGAGGACCTTCCATTGGCTTTCAGGGAGCTCTTATCCTCCCCACGGGGATCTTCGCTCCGATTTTCGCCGCTCTCGTTCGCCGAGGGCCGCTCGCCGCTCGGACTCCCCCCTTTTGGTGCGTGGGGACTCTCGGGATGGCTGCATTCGCGCCACGCCACAGCGCCCTCGATCTCAAGCGAGTGCCGTTTTGGCTCCGGGCTCCCGGCGTTCCTCTCGTCGCTTCGCCTCCTCTGAGCTCCGAGCTCGGCCTTCGGGTTCACGGACCCCTTCTCCCTACGCGAACGCGGCCCCCTGCGTGCTGCTCTCTTCAGTCCGCCTACACGCAGGCTCACCCTCCCCCCTCCACCCCTTGCGGACCTTTCTGGTGGAGAGTGGGAAGAGGATGTCCTTAGTCTACATCCAGAGGATTCCGCTTCTACACTTCTATCTCATCGTCCCACGGCACCCTCTCTCTCTGCAATCAGCAGTCCTCGCTCTTCGCTTTGCAGCTCCTCACCCTCTGCTCCTCACGGACCCGCGGGATCCGAGACCATTAAGGCGCTGGATGCGGCCACGTGCGTGATTGCCAGCTCCCTCCCTCCAGCCTGGTGCCCTCCGTCTCCTCCACTCAAGCAGAAGACCTCTGCCTCGGTCGACGCCTCACAGCAGGCCAAGCGCATCAAGTCCCTCCCGCATCCTCCCATGTTTTGTGAACTCGCAGAAGCGTTCAACTCCCACCTGCAGCAGGGCAAGTTGGGGGAAAGGAACTTCTTCACTGAACGCCGATGGCCTGCGGATGTCGACATCCGTTTTCAGCAGTCTTGGTATGCGGGACACTCCCAGCACGCCTTTACCATAGCTGACACTTAGTTCGCTTCCAGCTGCCAGAGAGATAAGGCTGCCGCGAGGTAACATTCCACTCTCGCCCGCTCATTCTATTTATATCGCACTTGAAGTTTGCTACTGTGCGGTACACGGCGTGACCGGCTCTCTGCCGCTATAACAACTACCTACACATTTGTATTCATAACACATCTCTGCCTACAGTGACTGTTGTGGAAGCAACATCGTTCAAAAGTTGAAATTCTCACCTACACACTGATACCAAACATGACAACATTACGACTTGCACTTGTGTAGCAGGTCATGGTGAAAATAAAGAGAACGGGAATTTGTTGATGCGTACGAGAACGAGAATTTATTGTGAAATTGACAAAGTTCCCACAGCCATAACACAAAGACGCTACTTTTCCCAGTGAAACACACTTGCATGCATAAGGGTTAGCATGCCTACAGTACGTATCACTTAATGGATTTTGGGTTCATAGTGGGGGACGGAAGCAGGAGGGTAATTAATGAGGTCACTGACAGGTGTCGACAGACAAGTTCCAGACATCCGACTTGGTGTACACTCCCGGCATTGGGGAAAGAGAGGGCTTAGTTACACGGATACTATTGAGGAGATAGCCTCGTTTCTTTCTTGGGAAATAGTGTAACGCTAACAGTCAACCTTGTAAATGTACTTTTGATTTAACTTTTGATCATGATGGAGTCTGATGAAACGCGTACAGTCTGTGTACACACAGTTGTGTTCCATACAATGAGAGTAAATGCATTGTGCAGAATATGTGGCGGGAGATCACAAAAGAGATACACGGATAAAAAGCCATTTCTTTGTATCAATTATGAACACTTAATCCACAAGTGTTATGGAATTAATATCCAGGAAGACAAAGACATGATGCACTCCAAAACAATGTGTAGGAGTTGCTATTGTCGGATGAAACGGATAGACTCGACTGAAACACGTGTGTCCGAGGAGACAACACGAAATGCGGCGTATATTGCCTCATCACAACACATATGGACCATGTTCGATCCAAATACGAGTGTTGAAGAATGTGTCGCGTGTGTTCACTTCATGCAGCTAGGTAAAGGAGGACGACCAGTGAAGCGGGGTTCCCGGCATGGAAAGAAACGATCGTTTCAATCCGCGGCATGTGACACTCATAACACTGACACTGATAACAGCACTAATGAAGGTGATGGTGGTATACAAGGTTTTATTCCGCCGACGTCTACTCCCCGTAAAACGCCATGCACAGTCGATGCTCAAACGTCGCCGTTACAAAGAGTGTGGACCCCATCTCCACCAGCCAAGCGGACGCATGAAATAGCCATTTCACCCATTGAAAAAACGGGTGTCGATATTGCCACATCTCCACATATCAAACGACCCAGCCTTCGACCTATCCAGGAACTGCAGACGCCACTGACAAAGGAGGAAGAAAAATATCAGACGGCACTAAACCGCACAATGCTTAATGAATCAGCTGATGCCACAATTCGTTGCAAGACTGGAGGACAGCCTTTGTATTTTATGCACATACCCAAACCGAGAAAACCAACAACAGTGGCATCATCGGCCGTAATACAAAGAAGGTCGAAGGTGCTAGCCCGTGCTAGAGCGAATATGTCTGGCGGATCAGAGGTGGACGAAACTGAACAAATAGCTGACGAGTTAAAACGAGAAAGAAATGAAAAAATGACTGCAATATTAGACAGAGCAGGCCATAGGCGATCCGTGTATATCTGTAGAAAACAGGGTATTGCGCTGAGAACCAATCTAGGATTAAGCTGGTCCAAGTACAGAACATATAAACGCTTCATGAGAAGTATTGGTGTCAACCTTGAAAGTGAAAGAAAAGAAAGGCAGGCCCAGAAGGAAGCACTCTGTGGCAGAGTGACCATTGAACAAAAGAATCTGACCTTTGAAAACAAAGTCACAAACAAGAAGGAAAGCCAGAAAACGCCTGTCGCATACATAGAAGATCTCACACATTTTGTTCCTGAACTGCTTGACAAGTATGAAGCTGCAAATCTTCTTGAATGGCATGAACAAATACCAAAAGATGAAATTTGGATAAAACTAGGAGGAGATCATGGCGGTAACAGTTATAAAACAATGCTTCAAGTTGCTAATCTCCAAAACCCTAACTCTAAACACAATACGTTTTTGGTGTGTATGGCTAACTGTAAAGACAGTCATGAAAATCTTCAAACAATTTTGCAGCCGTTTAAAGAGCAGGTGTCAGTTCTCCAAACCATGAAATGGAAAGAAAAACAGATACGTGTATTTCTGTTTGGCGATTACGATTTTCTCCTCAAACTTTTTGGTCTCTCAGGAGCACAAGGGGTCCACCCTTGTCTTTGGTGCACAGCTTCGAAAGTCAGCTACAAAGAGCTCCACATGAGCGAGTACAAGTGAAACAACGAACTCTGAACAACATCAAGAGGGATTACAGGCGATACATTCGTGCAGGAGGAGACAAAAAGAATGCCAAGGGTTACAACAATGTTGTAATGAACCAATCTTTGATGTTGAGATTTCGCAAACGGCACCACCATACCTCCATCTTCTGTTAGGTATAGTAAAAAAACATCATTCCCTCCTTGAGCAAGAATGCCACGAACTTGATAAAGCCATTGCTGAAAGACTGGCCGAGGGAAAGGAGGCACATGATGAAAACACACCTTTTGAAAAGTACATTTCAGAAGTAAGAGTCATCAAAGAACTGGAAAAAAGAAAACAGCTGACTGAGGGTATTGCAGTGTTGAGCGACAAGAGACACAATGAGAGTGCGAAGAATTTTGATGAACGACGTGAGCAGAAGATGCAGCGGGTAGCAGAATTAGAGGACAAAATAGAAGCTCTGAGAGAAGAGACAAAGTTGCCATTTCTGTGCGGGCCTGTCACTTCTGGCCTTGATGAAGCACTAAAGAGGAATAAGATATTCATGCAAGCATACCATGGCCGTTAGTTTGTTGGCAACCACTGCCACCGTTACTTGAAGTATGATGTGTTGACTGATGTTGGTGACAGTGTTATCAGCAATACCATGAAGCTGACAGATGATCCTAAACTTCATGCAGCAGCGCATGACATATCCTTAAAGTTCCGAATTCTGAACGACCTTTACTCACAAGTTCATACTAATGTTTCTCACAAAATGCCGGTGAAGAGCAAGAATGAATCAATGCAAGACATCAATGACAAGATTGCAAACTACATGCGTTTTTTTCGAAGTACTTTTCCAGCCAGTAGCATCATTCCGAAACAACATATCCTGGAATGCCACTGCGTTGAATTTATGACAAAGTGGGGATTTGGTTTGGCGCTTCATGGTGAGCAGGGAGGTGAAGAGAGTCACGCTACCATTAACATTCTAAAGAGCAGGACATATGGCTTGCAGACAGAGGAGGAAAAACTCAGACTGCTCATGACCGAGCACATGCACTCGTGTCACCCGTCCTCCACTCCGTCATTCCTACAGTAGTCAAACAGAAACAAATTCTCGCATAGACGGCGCCGGAGTTGTGTATCTGTGAACAGAAACTCGGTATTCGGTTCTTATGTCTAGTGTGTCAGAAAATGTGTTAAACCTCAAGGTATGTTTTAAAACACTGTTGAATATTGTGACCTGTTATGGACTGATCGTATTTCGGGATGGCAATAGCAGTCTGTGGAGTACCGAGACGGCTGCGGGCGAGAAATGCCAGAACACGCGACCTGTCAGTGACCTCATTAACCACCCTCCTGCTTTCGTCCCCCACCATGAATCCAAAATCCGGTAAGTGATACTTACTGTAGGCATGCTGACCCTTATGCATGCAAGTGTGTTTCGTTGGGAAAAGTAGCGTCTTTGTGTTATGGCTGTGGGAACTTTGTCAATTTCACAACAAACACCGACATCGTACATCAACAAATTCCCGTTCTCTTTATTTTCACCATGACCTGCTACACAAGTGCAAGTCGTAATGTTGTCATATTTGGTATCAGTGTGTAGGTGAGAATTTCAACTTTTGAACGATGTTGCTTCCACAACAGTCACTGTAGGCAGAGATGTGTTATGAATACAAATGTGTAGGTAGTTGTTATAGCGGCAGAGAGCCGGTCACACGCCGTGTACCGCACAGTAGCAAACTTCAAGTGCGATATAAATAGAATGAGCGGGCGAGAGTGGAATGTTACCTCGCGGCGCCTTATCTCTCTGGCAGCTGGAAGCGAACTAAGTGCTAGGTGCCAGCACTGGCTGGTAAAGCCGTGCCAGGCTTTTCTGTGCCCCCTCCCGCCGGTGGACTCTGCGGCGCTGGCACAGAGCGGCGGTAGGGGGAGCGCGGGGAGAGACTCTACACCGGGGCTTGAGAAGACAGCTACCCTTTATCAGAATACCTTAGCTTGCCTTGGCTTCTTGGAGCTGGCACACCCCACCCGGGTCTGCCCTGGGGGACTTGGGTGGGGTTAGGTATTTTTTAGTTCCCAGGGTCACCCTGGTCAGCCCCACAGGGTGGGGTTTTCTCTCTATTCTGGGGCATGTGTTTCTGTCTACCCGAGGTCCATTCACCTGTATTTGCCTTTTTTAAACTCTCCCTACTGTCTGCACTGCCTGTAGCTCTTGATATTGGATGTGTGTTGCTAAATGGTCTTAGCTTTATTTAGGCCCCATGTGTTAGGTTTATTTAATGTGTTTGACCGGCTGGCGACATACATTCAATGTTCTGTTTAGTTGGTTGTTTTTTTTCACAAGCAGTGCAGGCACGTCCTGAGAAAGCCTTGTTGCTGTCGGGACGTTAAGCAATGTACAATCAATCAATCTTGGAGCTGACTACACAGACAGTGGTCCGCCGCATTGAAGATTTCTGGGCTTCCCCGGAGACTCCGGATCCCCTGCGCGATCTGCATTCTTTAGCTGTGACTGCCAATCGGGTGGTTTACCATGCCTTCACGAACACAGTAGCAGCTGCAGCCAACTGCGACTTGAGACGGGACGCGATACTGCGGCGGTGCACGGACTTCCAGCCTCAGTCAAGATACAGCTCCGACAGGCCCCCCTGAGGGGAGCTCTTTTTTTTTGCCCTACTTGGCAGTCCGTTCGGGAGGCGTCCAAAGATCTGTGGCCTCCACGGAGTCCTCCCGCTTTCCTACGGTCCGCAGGCCCGCGGGTCGCCCCTTGCGGAAT
Source organism: Semisulcospira habei (assembly GCA_036245525.1). Lineage (NCBI taxonomy): Eukaryota > Metazoa > Mollusca > Gastropoda > Semisulcospiridae > Semisulcospira > Semisulcospira habei. The sequence continues at coordinate 255,906,237 of BTPG01000002.1, read as the reverse complement.
TACAGACCCTCCTCGCGCCCAGCCCCTCGGGATCTGCGAGGCGCGGAACCCCCTCGCTTCTTCCTCCGTGGACGCAGATCGCGGAGCCGCTTCGTCCCTGCTCCTCGTGGTGCTCGGCGCCGAGGCTGCGGGCGGACCCAGTGACTCACTTCCTCCACGACCTCCCTCCCCCCCGACCGGTCCGGGGTCCCCGGTCGGCGGGAGGTTGGCCCTCTTCTGGGATGAGTGGCGGTCTCTTTTTGCCGACGACCCTTGGGTACTCGCCACCGTCTCAGAGGGGCTCCAGATCTCTTTCAAGCTTCCGCCCCTCTACGCCGCTCGCCACTCTGGACCCAGTCCCCTTCCAATCCCCAAAAAGCAGATGCTCTGGCCGACGAGATCGCCTCCCTGCTTCGGAAGTCCGCCACGGAGGTTGTCGCACGCCCTGACTCACCAGCCTTCTACAGCCGCCCCTTCCTAGTTCCCAAACCGGACGGCAGGTGGCGTCCGGTCATCGACTTGTTGGCTTTTAACAAGTTCATCACGGCCCCTTTTGGATGGAGACAGCACGGGCGGTGAGAGTGGCCGTACGTCCCATGGACTTTGCGATCATCCTGGATCTGGCCGACACCTATCTGCATGTCCCGATACATCCTGCGTCCCGCCGATACTTGCGCTTCACCTTTCACGGGATAGTCTACCAATTCCGAGCGCTCCCTTTCGGCCTCAACCTCAGTCCTTGGGCCTTCACCAGGATCATGTATGCGGTGGTGGCCCTCTCCCGGAGGGATTCCTCCAGCCTGACGTCAAATTACTTGGATGACCTGCTCCTACGGAATCAGGTGGCGTCTGCTCTGGAGACGGACCGGGACAGTTTTATGTCACTCTTGCAGTGACTGGGCTTCCTGGTCAAACAAGGGAAATCGGACCTTGCTCCCTCCCACACCTATGTCCATCTGGGAATGGAGTTCTTGACCGAGCAGAACAGAGTGCGACTGACGGAAGCACGGATTCTGAAGCTCTCGCTGTTAGCGCAATAGATGTGCATCGAGGACACGTGCCCGGCCAGGACCTGGCTGCAGGTGCTGGGACTCATCAGCTCCGCCGCGGAACTGCTTCCCCTCGGCCGGCTCTATTCGCGACCAATCCAGCTATATCTCCTGTACCACTGGTGCCCGTCTTCGGGCGACATGGTCGCTCCAGTTTCTGTGGATCCCCTGGTCCTTCCACACCTCCTTCGGTGGGCGGACGCCACCTGGCTCGGGAGTGCCCCTCACCTCCCCCCCTCCGTGGCTCTCGCTGTATATAGACGCGAGCCGGTCGGGATGGGTTGCACATCTCCTGCCCGAATTCGACGAGATTGTGGGCCAGTGGCCTCCAGACTTTTGGAACAAACACAGCAACTGGAGGCAGTGCGCCGGGCTTTGGAACACTGGGAGCCTCGCCTCACGCATCAGGCGGTACTGATCCTCTCGGACAACTCCACGGTGGTGTCCTACATTCAGAAGCAAGGGGGCACCCATTCTCCTTCCCTTTCCATGCTCCTGTACCAGCTGATGCTTTGGTGCAGGGATCGAGCTCCGAGCGCGACACATCCCGGGCCGCCTGAACGTTCTCGCAGACTCTCTCTCCCATCGAGGACAGCTCCTACACACCGACTGGACACTCAAGCCGGAGCTCTTCCGGATGATAGGCGCTCGTTGGGAGATGCCCATGGTCGACCTGTTTGCGACACGATGGAATGCCCAGCTTCCCCTCTTTGTCTCGCCCGTGCCGGACCCTCTCGCGTGGGCAGTAGATGCCCTGTCGATCCCTTGGGAGGACCTAGTGGCCTACGCGTACCCCCCCCAGCGGTTTTGGTCCCCAAGGTTCTGCAGACGCTCTGGGGCGCCAATACGATCGTCTTCCTGATCGCCCCCTTCTCTTGGACTCGAAGCCGGACGACGGACCTTCTCAGTTTGGCCACGGACCCCCCCGCTGCGGCTACCGTCACCGCGCACGATGCTGAAACAGCCGAGGCAAAACCTGTTCCACCCGTGCCCCGAGAGGCTCCTACTACACGTTTGGAGGTTGTGCGGGCGGCCCTCGCCGCAAGAGGCTTCTCGGGTACGGCAGTGGCGGCTATTGCAGCAGCTCGCAGATCTTCCACTCTGAGAGTTTACGAGGGGAAGTGGAAGGTCTTGCAGGATTGGTGCCAGGCCAGAAACCTGTCTCCCACGACTCTTTTGGCACCCCAGCGGGTCGGGTTTTTCCTCTGGCTATTTACCGATCAAGGTCTGGCCCCCATTACCATCCGGGGCTATCTCTCCATGATCGCCGACACATACCGGCACTTAGGACGACCGGATCCAAGAGCGTGTAAAGATCTGGCAGACCTCAGGGCTCACGACCAGTCCAACGTTCCTTGCTTCCGCGGTGGGACCTTGCTTAAGTGCTCACGTGGCTTAATTCAGGCCGGTTCGAACCTTTGCACCTGGCCACTTTGGCGGATGTAACCAGGAAGACGTGCTTCCTCCTTGCTCTCGCTTCAGCTTCCAGGGTCAGCGAACTCCATGCATTGTCTGTGGCCCCATCATGGGTCAGTGCAACTCCTGACGAACCCTGCCTTCCTGGCAAAGAACGGGCTGCCAGCGGTCGGGGCACAAGTAATTACGCTCCAACCCCTTCAGGGGTCTGATAGGTCACAGGAGTCGCTCCAGCAGGACCCAGTGCGCGCATTACGGATCTACCTGCGGCGAACACGCCCCCACCGGCAGGGCCAGACACGCCTCTTCCTGCCTCTGCGGCGAGGCAGGAACGACATTTCGGCCATCTCTTCTTGGCTCCGATGGGTCATACGGTCTGCGTATGAGGACCTCTCCCCTGAGGGGGCTAAGAGGCTGCAAATACGAGCCCATGAAATCAGAGCGGTTTCCACTAGTGTTGCATTGGACCGCAACTGTGCGAGACATTGTGTCAGCGGTGGGGTGGCGATCGAGTTCCACCTTTGCACGCTTCTACCTGCGCGATCTCTCAGGACAGCGCGAGAACCTGGGACTCCTGGGCAATGTCTCGGCGGTGCAGCACTCACTCCCGGCGCCAGAAGCGCCATAAGGTAACGCTTAGTTGAAATCGTCAGGAGTGCACTCTTGACGCCTTACTAAGCTTGTTACGATCACGACGTTTGTGGGCGGCACCCTCCGCCTTTTCGTTATTCTTCCTATCAGTAATGCCATTGGTAAGGGTTTTGAAGAACCAAATTAATTTTTCTCTAAAATATATTTTTTCGAAAAATACTTACCGATGGCATTATTCGAAGGGCCCTCCCGCCTACCCCGCTTGCCGCCAGTTCGCTTAGCGTGAAACTGGTCGATTGGCCCATAGGGCCCGATGGGAAGGGAGGGGAGGCCACCCGGGATTGCGTTTGATTAACGGGCTCCCCGGAGTCGCCTCCCAGTTTGTGTTTTTTCACACAACGGATTTAGGCTGAAATCAGGCTAGCTAGCGTGTCTTCCTATCAGTAATGCCATCGGTAAGTATTTTCCCCAAAAATATATTTTAGAGAAAAATTTATTTTTCTGGTGATTTTTGGTCAAAACAACTACATTTTGTCAGGAGAATTTTATTCTGAAGCTGTTGGAAAAAAGTTATTCATGATGAAATAAGCTGCATGAGCTGATTTCGGGGAATTGAATAGCCACAACTTTTTCCTTGCGCAATCACAAAATCCTCTTGACAAAATGCAGCATAGTGAATAACAATCATAACTGCAAAGTTTGAATGCTGTGCCTCTTCCTGTATCTATTCAGTCAAGGATGGAAAAAAGTGAAAATGAGAAAAACAGAATACGGTAAACATCAACATTTACTTTGTCATAATTTAGCTTTGTCGTCATAAATATGTGAATTATGCAGTATAAACATATTTCGCATGAGAAAATGAAAAGCAAAAGGTTTCTTAGTCTTGGATATGTGCACACTGATTAAGTTGCTGCAGGTAAAATGTCAAAGGAAACTCATGTGCACAAAATGTCTGCTGTACTGTGTAACTTCAGATACTCCTGAGCGATGTGTAAAACCAAATTTCTTTTATCATTTACTGTCCAATGCCGATGTCACGAGCATCTTTCATCAATTCAATTTTCTTGCGTGTTGCGGATTTCACCACCGTCTCATCGGCATTTACAATAGGAGGCTTTGGAATGTTTTCTTTCTCTCTCTCTCTTCACTTGCCCACTGGGCATCGGCCTCCACGTGGCATGGGTGGGTAGTCCCCTCAGTCCCTGACTGAGTGGGCTAGCAGAGGGGTGCCATCTTTGTCCATGATTAGGACTTGATGTCAGCAGATATGTTGTTCAGTCTTTTTCACTGGTCCGGTTTTTAAGGAGCTGTGCGAACCCGGGTCCTACCATGTTGGATTGGTCCTTAAAACACTCGTGAGCTTTTGGTCCTTTGGATCCCAAGTGTTTGCCGTGCTTGGAGACCCGTGTCGGGGGAGAAGAGGATCCTGGTGGCTGAAATACTCCACTTTGGCCTTGACTTCCGCCTAAACGGGAGGCTAGTCGTACCGGCCTAGTCAATCGGCTCTTGTCACGTTGAGCCCTATCCCATTGTTGACATGCAGGCTGATATACGGAGCACCATGCTATATAGCCTCTGCTGCTGATTAGGTGCTCTACGCCAGTATTCTCCTGCATTCAACTGTGTGATAGAAGGCAGTGGCTCAGATGGTTCAATCGGACATAACCCCCTGAGTATATCTTTCAGGCAGTCTCCATTGTGCGTCGGCTGGAGACCCGCCGACGAATGCACTTTCCCTTGTTGGGCTGGATGGCAGGCGGGGACCCCCGGGGGATGAATATCTATCATACTATAATATGGAAAATACAACAACAACAAAAACTGGCACAAAAGCGGCACATAGCCACTGACATTGACCTTAAGAATGATAGCGACTCTGATTGTGAGGAAGCGATGCCTCAGGCGTCAGCCGTCTGGCCTCACTTTCTCATTATCCACAGAAAAGTTAAAGAGAAGCCTGTTTCCAAGCTGCACCCTTTCCTGGTAGGGGAGACCCTCAGGAGCTGTGTTGGCAGGCCTGAGGCCCAGCACCTCAGGTCTGGCGACTTGCTGGTAGAGTGCCGTACCCGGGCACACTCCAATGGGCTACTGAGGCTCTCCTCTATCGGAGACACTCCAGTGGAGGTCACTCCCCACAAAACGATGAATTCTTCTAGAGGAGTGATTAAAGATCAAGCATTGGCAGAACTGTCTGAAGATGAACTTGTACGGAACCTTAAGTCACAGGGGGTTACCTACGTCAGGCGCTTCGTTTCCAAATGAGGCGGGAGATCCGTCTCCCTACCATCATCCTGACGTTTGGCACCCCCACCGCTCCTAATACCATCTGGGGAGGTTACTACTCCCTAAAAGTTGAAAAATACTTCCCTCTCCCCCTCCGGTGCTTTAAGTGCCAAAAGTATGGCCATGGGCAGAAGACATGCCGCCAGGCAGAGGCTCTATGCGCCGGTTGCACTAAGCCTGGACACTCTGCTGAGTCCTGCACAGCCATCCCCCTGTGTGTGAATTGCCAGGGGCGCATAGGGCTTCGGACAAGAAGTGCCCTCGTTGAATATCCGAGTGCAGGATTCAGCAGGTGCATGTGGAGAAGGGGCTGTCCTTTGCGGACGCCAAAAAAACGCCCTGGTGTAGCTGAGGCTGTGCCAAACTCAAATAATACCTCTGTGTATACTTTCAGTGCTGTGGTGGCAGGCAAGCGCCCCACCAAAGACTTCTCTTGTCAAACCCCAACTTCTTGGTTGGGTGTGGAGCCTCGGATCCTCTCGCCCCTGGAGAGTAACCCTCCTCCGGTGGTGATGAGGAGCCAGGGAACGCAGAATGCAGACGATACCGGTCCGGTGGCACCGCCTTCTGCTGCCCCTAAGCATCAGCCCCCACCCAAGCATGTCAATCTTACTACAAAGACTTCTGGCTCTGGTCAGCCTTCTAAGGCCGCCAACTCTGGCGGCAGGAACACTGCCCCGGCCCAGAAGTCTAAAGGCCCCGCTACACGAGCCCGGTTTTGAGGCCGATTCCCGATCAGTTTTCGAATCGGGCCGGACTAAAAAACGTGTGCACTGCCACACTGACATTTCCCGACTTGTTTAGCCGACCATCTTGAACCGAAGATCAAAGTCGTACCTGTTCTACAAAATGACTGCTAGTTTTGACAGTGATGATGATGTGCTTGCATTATCAGCAGTTTTGCGTCATATTCGGGAAGAGGCGTGCGAAACATCAGCGGCAACGGCAGTGGTACTGATCACAACAGGCGTGTTCGGCCATTTGCAAACCGTGCTGAAACGACATGCTTTGCGAGACGCGCTCTGATTGGTTGAAGCTTACGATCGGGACCGATTCGGATCGGGAAAATAGAGCAGGTTCTAGACACCCGATTCCCAGCCGATTGGGACCGGATCGGATAATTGACGTCATCCAATTGCAATCGGATCGGAATCGGCTTCAAAATCGGGGGAAACCGGCCTGTGTGGCGGGGCCTTAAGAAAGTTACGGGACCGCTGTGCGTATGGGCCCAAAAGGGGGACACAGATGTTCCCCTTCAAAATAAATATGCTGCATTGGAGGAGCAGATGGAGGGAGTGGAAGTTGTCGTAGCTGGTGCTGCGGCAGCTCCTCCCCCCTCATCTCCGAGGAACCAGAGGAGGCCCGGGAGTCGACCCCCCTCTGTTTCTTCGACTCCTTCCAAAGCACAGGAAAAGGGGGGAAAGAACTCTTCTCCTCCACATAAAACCTAATCATGTACTCTCTGCTTTAGTGGAATTGTCGTGGTTTTCACACCAACTTTGAAGAATTACACCTTCTGGTCAAGTCCTATAACCCCTCAGTAATATCTCTTCAGGAGACTTACGTGAAGACTTCTGCCCCTGTCTCCTTTAATGATTTTAATGCTATCCATAAAGGCTCTGATTCGGAGAGACCCTCGGGTGGAGTGGCTCTTCTCATTAGCAACCAGTTTTTATGTAGCCCCGTTAGTGTTGACACCTGTCTTCAGGCTGTCACAGCTCGGGTTACCTTAAAGAAGATATTAACCATATGCAGTATTTACCTGCCACCATCCCTGCGGGTCTGTAGTAATGATATTTTTAACTTAGTAGATCAGCTGCCCCCTCCCTTTATTTTCATGGGAGATTTTAACGGTCACGCTCACCTGTGTGGTAGTGACCACTATGATGGCAGAGGTCAGATGTTAGAAGATGTTTTTTCTCAACTTAACCTATGTGTTTTTAATGATGGCTCACCTATCTACTCTATCCTAGGTTCAGGATCTAGTTCTGTTCTAGACCTCACTGTGTGTGACCCTTCTCTCATGCTGGACTTTGACTGGAAGGTTCACGATGACCTGTGTGGTCATGACCACTTCCCAGTAGTCCTGTCATCGGTCAGCTGTGGGGAGGACCCACCAGTGGGGCGCTGAAATCTCAAGAAAGCTAACTGGCCTCTGTTCGCCTCCCTCTGTCAGTCTCGTATTACAGAGGAGGTGGTCATGTCATCTGAAGTACCTATTTCTTCTTTTACTACTATTTTGTTGGACGTAGCGGGTGAAACCATCCCTAAAACTTCCGCATCAGTCCCTCGGAAGCCGAGAGTACCATGGTTCAATGAAGAGTGCCGCAAGGCCCAAAAAGCGCGCAAATCTGCTCAGCAACATGCTTTCCGTAATCCGTCGCAAGTGAACATTTTAACCTTTAAAAGACAGAGGGCGAAAGCCCGTTACATTTTTAACGTGAACGCTGTGCTTCCTGGAGACGCTTCGTCATCTTTAACTTCTCAGACTCCGTCCCAGAAAGTCTGGAAGGCTGTTCGAAGAATTAGGGGCAGGGGTGGCTCGGCTTCTGTCGGCCATCTTAGAGATGGTGCCAGCTCGGTCACAGATAAAAAAGCAGTGGCCAATTTGCTTGCTTCCACCATTGCCCATAATTCTTCAACAGAGTGTTATTCACCCTTCTTCCAGAGAGAGAAGGAGAAGTGAGAGTCTCGTATTTGTGATTTTAAGTTCGATAACTCAGAAGACTATAATGTCCCTTTTACATTATCCGAATTGCAGCAAGCCTTGCAGAAATGTAATGACTCTGCTGCTGGCCTAGATACCATCCACTATCAATTCCTAACGCATCTGCCTGAGAGGTCACTCCTTGTACTTCTCAAGGTCTTTAACCATATCTGGAGAACTGGCCATTTTCCATCGTCTTGGCACCAGGCTGTGGTTGTACCGATCCCCAAGCCGGGTAAGGATCCTTCCGATCCGGGCAACTACCGGCCTATCGCTTTGACATCATGTTTATGTAAAACTATGGAGCGCCTGGTTAACGCCCACCTGGTGTGGCATCTTGAGTCACAGGGCCTCCTCACAGACCTCCAGTGCGGTTTCCCGCGCTTCCGTAGTACAACTGACCATTTGAATCATTTATTCGAGATGCTTTTGTCAACAAGCTGCATGTCTATGTAATTTTCTTCGATCATGAGAAGGCATATGACACTACCTGGAAGTATGGCATAATGTCTGACTTGTTGGACATGGGTTTTAAAGTTCCCCCCCCCCCCCCTCCCCCGTTTTCATTCACAATTTTTTGACTACCCCCCCTCCCCCGTTTTCATTCACAATTTTTTGACTAACTGGTCGTTCCATGTCCGTGTGGGCTCCACCCTCTCCGACACCTTTGAACAGGAGATGGGTGTCCCGCAGGGCAGCATTCTATCTCCTGTTTTATTTAGTATTAAAATTAATAACATTGTAAAGGCCGTTAAGGATGATTCTGAATGCTCTTTGTTTGTTGTCGACTTTGCTTTGTGCACACGTGGGCGAGGACTTGTGTCCCTTGAGAGGCGCTTGCAGCTGTGCATTGATCGCATCCAGTGGTGGGTGTCTCTCAATGGATTCAAGTTCTCGCCCTCCAAGACAGTCTGTGTGCATTTTACTAACCAGACGAAATTTTTTCCAGAACCTAGCCTGAGCATTGCTGGAGTGCCAATTATGGTGGCCGAGGAGGCAAAGTTTCTGGGGGTCATCTTTGACAAAAGACTTACCTTCCGCAACCATATTAATTACCTCAGAACCTCTTGTCAGAAGGCTCTCGACGTTCTTCATGTCGTTGGTCGTTCTGACTGGGGTGCGGACCGTACTGTCTTACTTCGACTGTACCGGGCCCTTGTTCAGTCCAAACTGGATTACGGCTCTGTGGTGTATGGCTCAGCTTCCAAGTCTGTGCTACAGCGTCTGAACACAATTCACCATCAGGGTCTGCGGATATGTCTTGGGGCCTTCAGGGCGTCTCCAGTTCCTAGTCTGCCGAGGCAGGGGAGCCTTCTCTCAAGCTCCGCCGCATCCGCCTCATGCTCAGCTACGTTCTGAAACCGAAGGCCCATCCAGACAATCCTGCCTATGATTGTGTTTTTAAACCATTGTTTGCAGAGATTTACGATGCCCATCCGGGAGCTGTCCGTGCCTCAATGAACTCCTTTCAATTTTTCCTGGGCACGGGAAATGACCACCCACTGCTGGTGCAGATCAGAGAGCTCTATGCAGACTTGATGAAGGAATATTAGGACATCATTTTTATTTGGGTCCCAGGGCATGTGGGCATCGAAAGCAACAGGATCGCAGATTCTGCTGCTAGCGATGCCCGCAACGACCCTGTCCCTGACACACAGACTGTTTATAGTGATTTTAGACATGTGGTTAGTACGTACATAGCCCGTGAGTGGCAGTCCGAGTGGGACAAAGAGGAAGCTAACAAGCTGCATGAAGTCCTTCCTAAGTTGTCCGAAGGTCTACCTTATCGCTGCGGCAGCCGCCGTGAGGAGACTGTCCTTGCTCGGCTCCACATCGGGCACACGTATGTTACGCACTCTTATTTACTAAAACAGGAGGAGCGTCCATGGTGTTATGCCTGCGACGAGCAGTACTCTGTTCAACACTTTTTGCTGTCTTGTGCTGATCTAATCGACACAAGGTATAAACATTTCACAGCAGACTCCTTGAAGGTTTTGTTCCGGGATGTGCCCCAGACAAAATCTTCAGTTTTCTGAGAGAGTGCCATATTTTTCATAAGATTTGAGCGCTTATAGACTATGATGTTTCTATTATTTTAACCTATTTGAGAGTCTGTCGACGCTTTCTTTAAAGACCTGTGCGACTTTTTAGCCTGACATATTTTTAAGGTATATTTACATCATGTCTTAAGACCTTTCTTTTAGTCTGGCTGACCAGATTTTTACCCTTCCCGCCGTGAGATGGCCTTAGTTGCCTGCTCAGCGTTAAACCATAGTGCCATATTTTTAATAAGATTTGAGCGTTTATAGACTATGATGTTTCTATTATTTTGACCTTTTTGAGAGTCTGTCAACGTTTTCTTTAAAGACCTGTGCGACATTTTAGCCTGACATTTTTAAGGTATATTTACATCATGTCTTAAGACCTTTCTTTTAGTCTGGCTGACCAGATTTTTACCCTTCCCGCCGTGAGATGGCCTTAGTTGTCTGCTCGGCGTTAAACCCAAATAACTAACTCACTCTCTTCACTTGGGTTCGTGTGCTCGAAAACATCTCTCTTAAATGGGTTACAAAGTAGAGTAGGTATAGCACTGTCAGGGGAGAGAAGTGTGCATGATCGACCAGTGATCATAGATCTACTGTGGTCAAAGCACACAAAAAAAGAGATAGGAAAGAGAGGGGGCGCTAAGAGAGTGACTGAAAGCAATGCATATGGAAGCCCCCCTCCCCCCCCGAAGGGGGGCGTATCACATATCCCACTGTTCCAGCCACTCAGTGCATGGAAATTTAAATCTAGGTCCCCCAAAGGGGGTCCAGATATTTAGCCGGTGTGGACAGCTGTTTCGATCTTGGCGACCTCTTCAGCACACCATCGGCAATCTCCCCTTTTCTTTTCATCTCTCTTAAATGCGTGATCTGAATAAGAGATTCTAGTATTTTGATGGAGTTGTACACCATGCGAATTGGTGCATTGTGGGACGGTCAGAAAAAAGAAGCCGCCCGGAACCTGGCTAAAAAAAAAAACGAAGCCGCCAGGAACACTAGACGCGCACTGCTCATTGATTGGTTGCTGAAAATAGTATTATCTCATTAGCATAACGTCCGTACAAGGAAATCTAATGTCGTTTGTGATAATAATAAATAATAATAATAATAATTACGGTATTTATAATGCGCTTATCTTATAATAATTATAACTCTAAGCGCGCACTCACAACTCACGCACGCATGCTCACGCTTTTTGACAATGACTCGCGTACCACAAATACATTGCGACAGTCAGCTTAGGGTGGGGAGTGTGGTGGCGTTATATTGCTAGAACTGTTGAAAGAGGTGAGTTTTTGAGCGCGGACTAGAAGGAGGATGTCCGTTTCGCACCAATAGCTATTTATAGAGCCTTTGTGACCTTCAGCTGTTTGTGAATGGTAAAGTAGAGATGGAACCGGTTTGAATGGACGCAAACATGGTGGCATTCGTCCCTTGCAAAGCAGTGTTGTCAGGGTCCAAACATTGGATGTTTTTGAGCAAAAGACGTTGCAAACGCTTGAAACATTGAGCAGGTGCTTCACTTTATTTTTATTTTTTTACAGCAAATAAAAGGTATTTTGTGATATTTTATGGTTGTGGCTGGGGTGTAAGGGTTTCAAACAACCCAAAAATCCAGTCAACCCAAAAACACTTCGGACACCAAAAATGTTTTTGGGGTAACGTGTCTGGCCTTCAGTGCTGTGCAGCTAGCAATATCAAGAATTGTTTTTTGTGCATCACTACAAGTACAAAGATTTTAGTTTTATTTCTATCATAACAGTAATCTGATACCGAAAAAAAAAATCAGCCAATTACTGCAGCAGTACAGAGCTGTTTGTCTTTTTTTTGTGGCTCATGTGAAAGCAAAGTGAGTCTATGTCAGTGGTTGTCAGTTTATCTGTCATCATCTGACCATCTGTGGTAAACTGTAACGTTGGCATTTTTTTCAAGCTGTGTTCAAAGATACTTTTGGAATGTACCAATTTCAGTTACCTTTTAGGCCAAGGTCACAGCCGATCAAGACAGGTAAAAAATAGCCATATTTTGACAAAAACACTTTTTCTCACTGCTCATCCCCAACTTGGTACAGAGCTACGTGGCGGTAAGACCCTCTTATGAATACTAATTTGAATGACCCATCAGAAAGGCCAAGAGTTGCAAGAGGTCAGCATATGTGCGAAAAATGACTACATACATCAGCTATTTTGCAAAGATTTGGCACAAAGGTAGCTAATGATAAGACCTTTCTATGCATACTAATTTGTTTGACCCTTGCAAATGACAAGAGTCAGGGGAGGTTCACAAAAGGCTGATACATACATTTTGAGAAACATGGATTTTGCAGGTACAAAAGCCAGCCCTTGTATTAGCAGACCTGCCAACCACTACGATTTTGCCGTATTTTCCTATGCCAACATTCCCAACACTACGCTGCTACAATCATTAATGAAATTTTACGCCAAAGAAAAAAAATATATCAAAATCTTTTTTGGTGTTGTTTTCGGTTTGTAGTCAGTAAGAGCATGTGGTTTGGGGCCAATGTGAACGAGCGGAGCGAACTTCCAGTTTTCCCAGCGTGCATCATTTCTCAGATAAACAACAGTCTGAACCATGCCGAAGAGAAAGGAATCCGAATCGAAAAGCGCACGGCCTGAAAAGAAGAAAGTTTGTACCAGCCAGCCAAAGCTTCGATCGCTATATATAAGGCAAATTTCTGTCGTGCTTTGACTCTAACAGACAATAAAGTTGTGTTGTATTGAGAAATTTCTGTGCATCAAGCGTTCGGCATTGAGTGAACAGTAACTTACGTGCTAAACTACGCTTGACATCTCCAAAACTACTACCACTTGTCCAAAATTCTACTACCATAGCTGTGTAGGGGTTGGCAGGTCTGTATTAGGACCCTTGGACACTTATCAGTGACCTCTCAGGAAGGTCAAGGTCACAAGCGTCAGATTATTTATGTGCATCAGTCATACATTTGAGCCTTAATGGCTTTTGCCATTCTTGTTTTTAAGTCTCATCTATTTATAAAAGAGGCTTTTTAGGATGGGATGCAGTGGAGCAATTTCAAAAGAACACAGACAATATCCTAGGCAGGCTAGACTAAAACTCTGACAGTAAAGTAACAAGATACAAATTACGTCGTGTCTAGTTACACAAACCTCGCTGTAGAACATACTTTGGCGTGAAGCACCGTATGTGTGTGTGTGCGTATGTAGGTAAACAAGAAAATCTGTAAAATTTGTGTATGTACAAGCTTGAAATTAGGGGAGGTGTTTCCTTCAGGGGGTGCCTAGGAGCCCCTCCGAGCATTTTGAAACTGGATGTCTCATTGAAGAGTTAAATGACCGTTTATAGGAAGTCAGTTGACCCACATTAGAGTCTGTTATTTTCATTATATTCACTTGCAGTCTGGATATAACCGGATTGGAGAAAGACTTTGGATGAGTTAATTAGCCAGCTTTGTATCTTTTGAACTTTTTCAGTCTTCTTCTTCTTCTTCTTCTTGTCGTTCGCAGTGGGCTATGCGGTCAGACCAGCACCGGTGATGAATGACGTCGTTTTCTCCAGGTCTTCTCGACTGCCGTAGAGTTTGATCTGCAGTGGAGTTGGCGATGGCCACACTTCTTTTCTTTCATCGTCCAGTAGGGGACATCTCTGGAGAATATGTTCCGCAACTTTTTCTGTAAAAGTTAATTCTGTGAAGAAAAATTTTTAAAAGTAAAAAGCCGCAACTTCTGGGGAAAACCAGACAGTGACCACGGCTGTGCAGAACCACACTTTTAGTTAGGAGCGGACCGGGGGCCACTGAGTGCAAGATAAGCCATCTGTGGCAGTTTCCGGGCGTGGGGGCAAGTAATCATTAGCGTGCGCCTCTTCATGCAGAGTGAAAGAGCTATTCATGGTCCTAGAAAGGCGTGCTCTTCCATTAACCTACATTATGTGTACGTGCCGACAGCCGCCTACCAGCGCACAGCAGTGTAAACGCTGAAAAGTGTTAGTAACTGAACATTCACAAAATTCAGTTTTTTTTTCTTTAACATGTCATTATAACATGAGTGTAAATTTGTAGCTGATAAAATTTGCTTTCTTTTCATACTAAACATGCCCATGCTGATTACTACCAGCACACCTTCAAGAGCAGTTACATTTCATATTTGCAATACAATGAACATGCACTGACAAAAAAAAGCATTAACTTTTAAGCTCAATCTGTTGTGCATGTCGTTTTTCTGTGGGATGAAAAGTTGATGTATCTACGCAGCATTCTAGCCTCTACTGTTATCACTTACTAGAATTCGGGTTCCATTCCTGCAAGAGCAACACTAGCGTCAGAAAGTACTCCACTGCTGAGAAGCTGGTAAGCTGGTAATCCGTTAGGTCCATCAAGACGATCAACACAAACATGCTGATCCCAGCATTTGTGTACTGTGTTTATATGCCGTACACTTGGGTTTACACAATAAACGCATATCCACTAACACAAGTAACAGGTCTTAAGCACATCACACTGGTTCCTTTATATTAACATTAACACAAATAACAGGTCTAAAACACATGACACCGGGCGTTTATATCAACACAAACACAAGTAACGGGTCCTAAGCATATCACACTGGTGGTTCCTTTATATTAGCAGTTTTTAGAATTTCCCTTTCAGGGGTGAATACAGTTTTTGTAATTGAATTGAATTACGTCTCCTTTTTCCGGTTGTTCGTTAATTATGTGTCCCTTTTGTTTGTTCCTACAAAAAGGGGAGACTGCTAGTTCAGTGATTCCATCTATTTCCTGAAGTTCAGTTACATACATTTTACAAAGATTGATTGTTTTTTCATCAAATCTTCGTTTTGACCTTCTTCCACATACTCTACATAGAGAATTTAAACTTTTAAAGTGAAAGGCTTTTGTGTGTGCAACAGTTTCTTGTGAATGTTTTAGTATTCCCGCCATAACTGTACTGTCTTTTCCTTAGATTGCACCATTTGGAACAAAGGAACTACGATAATATAAATGAGGAGACAAGAGTTAGTACCTGATACTATTACTGAACAGTATCACAGAGAACACTCTAGGCTAAAAAGCTGAGCATAAAGCACAGGAATTACACAATACCAAAAGTATTCCCGAATACAGAATGAATGCTCAGAACTACTCGGTACTGTGAGGCTCCGATAACTTATTGTTCAGTCACACACAAACACGGTACCTGTTTTTATCCTCGGATTGCACCCTTAATAAAAGCGGAACCCGAATAATACCATCAACACAGGAACCAGCAGACAACAGTACACAAGTGTGTCAAACGGTTTCATGTAGAAAAGCGCTGAAGAGGTGATAGAGACGATTAAACACAGGGTGAGGCAAACACATCACACATCAGTAGTCCGTTATAGAAGGAATAGTTGGCACCAGCCAGTGACCTAGATAGGCTCCTCGCAGCGGGAAGTGACGGCCGCATACACAGCAGCAGCTGGTGGGCCAAACTAAAGAGTGCAAAATCTGGCAAACTACACCGCTGGGTGACGTAAAAGCAGAAATTTCGTCATCACACAGACAGCGACGCAATACTCCAGATGTGACGTATTTCTCTCTCTCTCTCTCTCTCTCTCTCCCTTCAGCCACATTCTCATGGTGTGATGATTTGTTACCATGATGGATACGGTGCAGCAACGTAACAACAAAGACATACACCTTCTCGGAGATTTTAATATTGACCTGCTAAAGAATGGTAATGCGGTGTGGAATTACACCACCTCATTATTTGGCCTGCAGCAGATGGTTCGGTCTCCCATTATAGTTTCTTTGTCATCCGCTACATTGATTGACCTCATCTACACTACAAATACACCAGCTGTCAAAAAAGTCCATGTGCCGAATGTAGCCAGTAGTGATCACTTTCGCACTTGTTTTAATCTTTCAGTTAAACGTGATAAACCCAAGCACAAACAACACATTACTATCACATACAGGTCTTACAAAAAGTTCAACAAGGATGACTTTCTTCATGACCTATCAAACACGCCTTTTCACCTTATTTATCACACTAATGATCCCAGTGAAGCCCTAGCGCTTTGGTACAAGCTATTTCATTGGGTCCTAGATAAACATGCCCCACTAAGGACTAAAAGAGTTAAACGCCCTACCCTTCTGTCTTGGTTGTCAAAGGAAATCATTCACGCAATGAAAATAAGAGATGACTTAAAACGGCAGAAAAGAATTGCAGATTTTAAGAAACAACGTAATCTTGTAAAATCCTTAGTTAGAAAAGCTCAGAAGACACTTGTGGAAAAAGTAATCACAGAAGGTAAAGAAACTCGAAGTGTCTGGAATGCAATCAATTTGACAAATTTTGTTTAGAAAGAAGAAAAGTTCCATTAATGCCACTACCTCTCCAGGCATGAATCCAGATGACTTCAATTTCCCCTTTTTAAATATTGCTGAATCCCTTGTACAGTCTTTTTCCTCTAGCACTGATACAGTTGTACCAGGTGCCTAGGGCCATACACTGCTTTCAGTGCTCCCTAGGCACCTGGTACAAAGTCCCCTGCGAAGCGCTGATGGACAGGCACTCCTCACAGATAATACCTCCATCTTGAACCGCTGGTCGGAATACTTTCAGGACCTCTTCGGCGCTGAGCGCACTGTTCAAGAAACAGTCATCCTTCAAATCCCACACCTTCCACTAAAGGTTGAATTGGACGAACCGCCCACCGCCGAAGAGACCCTCACAGCCATCCACCAGCTCAAGAGTGGCAAAGCAGCAGGCATTGACGGAATCCCGCCAGAGATCTGGAAACATGGAGGCCCAGCACTGCACAACAAGCTCCACGACCTCTTTCTCTGCTGCTGGGAAAAAGGAACACTACCAAAGGATCTCCGTGATGCAGTCATCATCACCCTGTACAAGAACAAAGGAGAGAAGTCTGCCTGCTCTAATTATCGTGGAATTACCCTGCTGTCCATTGCCGGGAAAATTCTCGCAAGGTTGCTCCTGAATCGGCTGGTACCTGCCATCGCTGAAGACCACCTCCCAGAGGGCCAGTGTGGCTTCAGAGCCAACAGGAGTACCACCGACATGGTCTTTGTGCTGAGACAGCTTCAGGAGAAGTGCCGCGAGCAGAACAAAGGGCTGTACGTAACGTTTGTCGACCTAACAAAAGCGTTTGACACTGTGAGCAGGCAAGGTATGTGGCAGATCCTGGAGCGACTAGGCTGTCCCCCAAAGTTCCTCAACATGATCGTCCAGCTCCACGAGGACCAGCAAGGCCAGGTCAGACTAAACAGTGACCTCTCAGAACCATTCCCCATTCGCAACGGCGTGAAGCAAAGCTGCGTGCTGGCACCGACCCTCTTCACCATCTTCTTCAGCATGATGTTGAAGCAGGCCACAGTGGACCTCGACGACGACGATGCAGTGTACATCAGGTATCGTCTCGATGGCAGCCTGTTCAACCTCAGACGACTGCAGGCCCACACGAAAACCCTAGACCAACTGATTCGTGAGCTGCTCTTTGCTGATGACGCTGCCCTCGTTGCACACACAGAGAGAGCCTTGCAGCGCATTACGTCCTGCTTCGCAGATGCCGCCCAGCTCTTTGGACTTGAGGTCAGTCTGAAAAAGACAGAGGTCCTTCATCAGCTGGCACCCAAGGAAGAGCATCGCCCTCCCCACATCACCATCGGCGAGTCCGAACTGAAGTCTGTACACCAGTTTACCTACCTTGGCTGCATCATCACGTCAGACGCCAAGCTGGACAAGGAGCTGGACAACAGGCTGGCAAAAGCGAACAGTGCTTTCGGGCGACTATTCAAGCGGGTGTGGCACAATCAACAGCTGAAAAAAGGCACCAAGATCAGCGTGTACAGAGCTGTCGTCCTCACCACCCTGCTGTACGGTTCCGAGTCCTGGGCCCTCTACCGCAGCCAACTACGACTCCTCGAACGCTTTCACCAGCGCTGCCTGCGTACCATCCTCAGCATTCACTGGAGTGACTATGTCACCAACGTCGAGGTCCTTGAACAGGCGGAAACTGTGAGCATCGAGGCTTTGCTGCTGCGGACACAGCTTCGCTGGGCGGGGCACGTCTCCAGGATGGAGGATCATTGCCTACCCAAGATCACTCTGTTCGGCAAGCTCGCCACTGGACACCGAGACAGAGGGGCACCAAAGAAGAGATACAAAGACGGTCTCAAGAAGTCACTTAGTGCCTGCCAAATCGACCACCGCCAGTGGTCTTCGCTTGCTGCGGACCGTGACACCTGGCGCTCCACCATTCACAAGGCAGCCGTCTCCTTTGAGGACTCTCGCAGAGCTAACCTTAAGGACAAGCGGCTCAGAAGAAAAAACAGAGCTGTCGCAACTCAGAACCCTGAACAGACCTTCCCCTGCAGCCACTGCGGTCGTACCTGCCTGTCCAGGATTGGCCTCCGCAGCCACGAAAATGCCTGCAGACGACGTGGGCAAGCCCTATAGAATCTTCGTTCGCGAAGTCAAGCCAAGAAAAAGATACAGTTGTTCTGATAAACTGCGCGCACACTGTGAGTCTGCAACAGGTGCGTCATTCTCCATACCTCTTATGAGAGTGTTTGAAGTAGGTAAATATATTTCTACTTTAACAAGCAAATCATGTGGCCTGTATGGAATAAACAACACGATACTGAAATTGTCCCTTCCATACACAGCTGAAACCATGACATTTATATTCAACTTTTCTAACGAACAAGGTATTTATCCAGATGCCATGAAACATGGTAAAGTTGTCCCCATACCCAAATGTAAAGATCCCAAAAGTCCAAATGATTTCCATCCTATTTCAGTGTTACCAATATTATTGAAGCCAATAGAAAGACACGTTCACAAGCACCTACTCCAATTCTTGGAGAATCAGCGCCTACTTACATCTCTTTAGTCCGGTTTTAGACCTAAACACTCACGTCATACTGCACTCGTTCACATTGTCGACTCTTGGCTTTCATCAATAAACAGTTCCAAATTAAATGGTGCAGTTTTTCTGGACCTAACCAAAGCATTTGATTTAGTCAATCACAACATTCTTTTAAAGACACTTTTAAGCTTGATTCGAACTCTATAGCTTTTTTCTTCTCCTACCTAAGTATTCGATTGTAGTTAATTAAAAAAACAACAGGATCAACATTGCAGCCAGCAACCACCAAAACTCAAGGAAAAGAGAGAGAGAGAAAATGCAATTAAAACCTAGTATAAATCGGGAAAATGAGATTGGTGCACCGGGATGGGGGTGGGGACCTTTCTAAAGCTTTTGATCTTGTCAATCATGATCTTTTAATTAAAAAGCTTGCTGCCTATCAGCTGAGTGATGGCACCCTTGCCTTCATTACATCATATCTAAATGAGCGCACACAGTACGTCTGTGTGAATGGTACAAACTCACGTGAGGGGGTGATAGAGCACAGAGTACCACAAGGATCCGTCCTCGGTCCATTATTATTTTCAGTTTTTATAAACGACTTACTTACGCCTGTCACCCCTACCCGGGTATAGGCCGTCGACGAGAGACCTCCAGCAACTCCTGTCCTGTGCTTCTCCTTCGATTCTACTCCAGGTGGTTCCCAGTCTCTTGATGTCTGCTTGGAGGTCTCGACGCCAGGAGTTTCTCGGCCTACCTCTTTTCCTCTTTCCCTGGGGGTTCCATGACAATGCCTGCCTAGTGATACCTAGCAGGGAAAGGTTGTACTTTTGCATTTCCGCTGCTATCTTTACCCCACCCGGGTCTGCCCTGTGGGACTTGGGTGGGGTTAGGTATTTTTTAGTTCCCAGGGTCACCCTGGTCAGCCCCACAGGGTGGGGTTTTCTCTCTATTCTGGGGCATGTGTTTCTGTCTACCCGAGGTCCATTCACCTGTATTTGCCTTTTTTAAACTCTCCCTACTGTCTGCACTGCCTGTAGCTCTTGATATTGGATGTGTGTTGCTAAATGGTCTTAGCTTTATTTAGGCCCCATGTGTTAGGTTTATTTAATGTGTTTGACCGGCTGGCGACATACATTCAATGTTCTGTTTAGTTGGTTGTTTTTTTTCAGAAGCAGTGCAGGCACGTCCTGAGAAAGCCTTGTTGCTGTCGGGACGTTAAGCAATGTACAATCAATCCGCTGCTATCTGGGCGGCCTTGCCGCTCTGGTACATGGTCTTGACGTTCCATGTGCCCATGGTTGTATCCCTGGATAGAGAGAGGCGGCTCGGTCCTGTGGCTTCCGAAGACTTCCGGCTTTCACCACAGGACGTCATAAGTCTTCTGGCAGAAGAACCTTCCTCCTCCAGGAATGGAATTACTGTTAGTCTTTTCATCGGCGTTTTTGTAGCTATTTCCTTTTTTGCAGGGTGGGGAAGCTACCCCCACGCCCAACCCCCTTACTAGGAGGACCAGGGGTTTTCTGTCGGGGTCACCTTCCCTTAGACCATGTTGGTTCACGGCACCTTATTTCATTCGGTGCACCCCTCTCACGAGGGACCCCCTATCCACCACCCAGGGGACGCGCCTCAACGCCATATGGTCCCAGCGCGAGGTTTTATAAACGATCTTCCCTTACATATAACCGACCCCCGTGTAATCTGTTGTCTCTTTGCTGATGATGGAACTCTTGATGTGTCATCGTCGGATGCATCCTGTATAACCCAGTCCCTACAAAGCGGCCTGAATAATGTTTACACATGGTGTCAAAACAATTATATGATTCTGAATCCTACTAAGACCAAATGTATGTTAATTACTACTAGACAAAAGCATCAGCTCCCCTACAGCTCTATTTGAATGGGCAGTCTGTTGAGCAAGTCAAGGAACAGTGTGTGCTTGGAATCATCATTGATGACAAACTGTGTTGGCAAAGCCATATTATCAAAGTGTGTAAAACAATATCAAAAAACTTATTCTTACTGTCAAAATTAATATTTTTTACTAACGAACCAACAAGGAAACTTTTACTGTGCCCATATTCAGCCACATTTGGATTATGCCTCCTCAGTTTGGGATGGGAGCAGTGATGCTAATCTCAAAAGGATGAATTCGCTTCACAGGCAGGCAATCAAATTAATCGTTGACAGACCCATGCAAGTCATTAGTACTGATTACAAGGCTATTGAACTTCAGCCCTAGGCATCGGCTTAACACGAGGAATGACTTGCTTCATTTACGCTGCCCCAGGATAGATATCTATAAATCTAGCCTACTATTTTCAGGTAGTTCTGTCTGGAACTCATTGCCATTAAAAATTAAATCATTTTCAAGTAAAACCCATTTTAAATTTGCTTTGCACACTCACTCCAATCAGCGTGACTTCACAGTTTGCCATATAAACATAATACTGCTGATAACATGTAAACGTATAACATTTTCTCTTTCTCCATACATTTGCTAAATGAACATCTATTATATTGTTGGTGTCGCTATAAGCTATTGATGCTGCTGATTCTATGACACTGTCATAGACGAGTATAATATTAATGTTATGCACTAATTTATTTCCCTTGCTTTTTGCATCAGTGCCTTTTTTTTTTAAATTATTTTTTATTTTTAATAATTCACCTATTGTGTTTGTTAATTTTTTCCGTGATTTATTTTTGTTTAATTTTTTTTTAATGCTGTGTTTGTTTTCCTGTTGTGTTCTGTTTTGTTTACAGGACAGCTTGTAAGAGAGCATTGAGTTGACTAATAGCTTTATCCTGAATAAAAGATTCATCATCATCTCTCTCAAAACGATGACATGTATGCACTGTGATCCTTATAGAGCTCACTGATGCATTGGCAAATTTGCGAGGCTTTTTCAAATATATTTCAAAATCAGAATCAGGTCAAAGACAACAGGTAGAGACTTTCGACAGCAAGTACAGCTCGCATATATATAAGAGGGACTTTGTGAGCTATGGCTCTTATGTAGAAGTGACTTTGCGGGTCATGATTCATCCCGTCTTGTTTATTTGTGCAGCAATGTAGGGAGACACTGGGCAGTGTTTCAGAAGCTTGCAGAAAGCAGTCTGACCCTTGACCCCTTCGCTCACATCACGGACTGTCGCATTTCTGCCAATGGATTCCATATCAAGTGCTGGACAAGTAAGAGGTGTAAACTTTTTATATCTTGATGTCTGCATTCGTATGGGCCAAAAAGGGGGGTATACCCCTTGATTTTTTAAGTCCCTTCTATTTATAGAAGGGACTTTTTATGATGGGACATGTTGGAGTGAATTCAATAGCATGCCTTTGACATTGTAGACAGGTAGGCTTCAACCTGTGACAACTGTGACAACTTAAGTGAAAACTGAAGTAACAAAATAAAAATTAGATCATGTCTAGTTATGCTAACCTTCCTGATTCAACCTGACATGTAATTTTTTGTCGTTTAGTCTGAGTCTATTTTTTTTTTTTATGTGTACTTAGTGTGTGTGTATGTGGGAGGACTTGGGGGGGGGGGGGGGGGGGGGTGGATGATGTGAACATGTAACCTTTTATTCTTGTCTCTTTATGTATGTTATACCACTGCTCCAAAATTTCCCCTCAGGGACAACAAAATATTATTGTATTGTATACATACTGTGCCCCTTGCAAAGTTCACTTGGGCATTGACAAATCTGCCAGCTTTTTTTTAGTAAGTGTTATTTAGACATCAGAATCGGGTCAATGACAACAGGTAGAGACTCTTAACAGCAAGGACTGCTCTCATATATAGAAGGAACTTTGTGGGTGTGGCTCATCCATATATTGGACAGGTCACCTGAATATGTGTTAACACAATTTTTTTCAGTCATTTTAAATTATTGTTAAAATTTGATGAACTCATTTCAGACACAGATGGCAACCTGTGTTCAGAGCTGGTGGGTTTGTGTAGCTCTGTGCCAACCTATGGGCTCCCAGATCTGCTAGAAGTCTTGGACTTGATCAGCAGCAGTGATGGCAACTCACTTGCCCAGACACGGCCACTGAAAGTTATTAATTATCTCCGGGTAAGCTTTTTGACTCACATGTAATAGCAAAAATGAATCTGTGTATTGGGCCTTCGTCATCTGTCTGCCATCCATCGTCATCTGTGGTAAACTTTAATGTTGGCATTTTCTCAGAAACTATTTTATTTAACTATATTAAGACACAGACTTCCATCTTGGCCCACAGGTACTTTGAGGCAAAAGCTTTTTAAACATACCAATTTGAGTGACCTCATTAAAGGTCAAGGTCACAGTGGATCAAGAAGTAAGTCAAACTTTGCCTATTTTTGAACAGGAATTGTCTTTTATCAAACCTGGTGACAGATACCGGAAGGTAAGACCTTCCTGCATATACTAATCTAGGTGACACCGCTCAAACATCAAGGGTCATAGGAGGTCAGGAAATGCATTTAAAAAATGCATATTTTTTGATGAAATTTAAGTTTCTGATGACTCTTCAAATATTTCACTCAAACTTGGTTAGTTGATCATAATAATAATAATAATGGATATTCACATAAAGCGCCTACTTTACAATAGACACACAGTATGCAAGAATAAATATACAAATAACTATTAACAAAATATAAGAATAAAACTAAAAAGCCACAAAAATACTGGTGTGTATGTGCACATACGCAATAACGAACACACACACGCACGCCCACCCACACACACGGAACACAGAACACACACAAACAGGTCATCAGTAGGCAGACTTGAAGAGATACATTTTGAGGGAAATTTTGAAGGAAACTGCACTGCATGTAGTGTATTATTTGTGGGAGGCTGCGCATAGGATTTGGTTTTAGCCGAGGGAATGCAAAGAGTGCAGGTATCAAAAGAAGACTGCAGCTGTCTGGATGGAGTGTAAATGTGCAACAGATCAG
Source organism: Semisulcospira habei (assembly GCA_036245525.1). Classification (NCBI taxonomy): domain Eukaryota; kingdom Metazoa; phylum Mollusca; class Gastropoda; family Semisulcospiridae; genus Semisulcospira; species Semisulcospira habei. The sequence continues at coordinate 255,882,342 of BTPG01000002.1, read as the reverse complement.
AGAGATACACAAGTCCACAGTCAGAGAGAGCAGTGTGTGTCACTGAGAGAATTTTATACTGTAAGACCTTCCTATACATGAAATTTTTGCTGACCGCTCGTAAAGGGTCAAGAGAGGTGTGTAAAATGCACATATGTTGATAAGATGTAGGATTTTGCAGGTATTATTGCCATTTGATATGTAAGCATCTGCTTATATAAGTGACCTGTCAGAAGGGTCAAGGTCACAGAAGGTCAAGTTTACAGAACGACAGATAAATGATGCGGGTCATTTGGATGCAGATGAGGCGTTTGCAGTTCTTTAAAATACTGTCAAACTTCAATAATATTACTATGGGTACAGGGTGTCATGGTTGTTCAATATCTTGTAGCGTGTGGGGGCAAGAAAGGTCATTTTGTGCTGCTTTGGTAACACAATTATCCTGATTAATCTGTCTCCAGAAATAGTGCCATCTTTAGAGGACTGCTCAATACACTAACCCTTTAGCTGTCATTAATGCGTTTTGTTGAGACGATTCCTGCAGATATCACTTCAACAGAAAGTGCTGTGGTCAGCCAAATGGTTAAATAAAGATATTACATCTTCCAACAGGGTGAGGCAGTACGCATGGCACGGCAGCAGACGGGAGAGAAAAACCTGGAGGATGTGCAGGACGTCATGGAACAAGCCTCCAGCTTCCTCTCCCCAGGTACATTGTGTACACATTCTATATTAGATTTATCATTGCACGTGTGCGTGGTAGCATTTTCAAATCAAACTTTATTCTTTGAGTATGTTAATTTGATCTCCCTTGTGAGTCAGACTGGATTTGGGACATGACTAAAAAAGGACATCTACCTAGCCATTTATCTTTGGGAAATACAGTTTTATCATTTTATTTCAGGTACCACCACCTGTCTACATGATCGTCCTTTCTTCCATACCCTGATCCATGACTTAGACGCAGTGGCTGCAAATAGCACGCAGCTCAACACATCAAGTCCGCAGCAGAGCAAAGCTTCAGAAGATGGCAACCTTCTAGAGGGGAGTGTGAGATCGGATGTAGCAAATTTTTCAAATGTCTCTGGTGAAGCTAGTGACAAGAGTATTGGTGTTGATGATGATGTAGGCGTGTTTTTGGATGACTTGATGGACTTTTGAGCGATGCACTTCATACAGTCATTTCTTCATTTATTCCTTTTGTAAGTTTTCCCCTCACAAATGAATGCCCGCACAAATGTCACTGGTTAAGATTATTATTAAAGTCTTAAAATTTGTCCATCCACTCAGATCCTGGCAACATGGGATCTTGACAACACTGTGTCTAGATAGGTGTCCGGTCATCCATGGCATGGCTGCTGTGGCATTGATGGTTCCAAGCAAAAGACTGAAGAGTCCTGTGGCCATGGAAAACAGCCACTTTGGCTGTTCGCTATGCTGACTCCAAGCAATTTGAGAGCGGTTTCGAGTCAGCTGGCTTCACAGCAGCAGTCGGAAAGAATCTCCTCTTTCTTTTCATCCTGTAGATTACGTGGAGGGCCCACACCTCCTGCTGGGCTGTCTGAATACAGGCTTTTGCCTCCAACAAATGCTCCAACCATGACAGCATTTCCACCTCTGGAAACTGTTCATGGCCAAGAAACTTTGAACACCACCCAACTGCAAGAGGTATAGATCCTCATGAGCCCCCGCAGTTGCGGGGGCTCATGAGGATCTATGCCTCTTGCTGACACCACTTTCAATCCATGTTCCTGGGACAGCTCGGACTCTTTGGTATTAGAGAAACAAAGGTTGCAGAAACAGAGTCCGCATCAGCTGGCACTCAACAGGTTAACTCTTTTGAGACGTTCCACAACCAGATTCGCGGCGTAAAGCAGCGAATCCGGTTGCGGCACGTCTCGAAAGAGTTAAGTAGATCAGGCATGGGAATTGCCAAAGCAAAAATCGGCTGAAACTAGGGGGGTCTGGGGGCATGCCCCCCCTCGAAAAAACAAATAAGCGAACATGAAAATCTGAGCATATTTTGTGTATTTGTATTCAGTGAAAACAAAGTGACCAATGTAACAAGAAAAGCTGAAACATCTTGTTATTTATTTGTGTACTGAGCAAAAGAATTTTTTAAAAAAATTATACTGAGCAGATCCCATCTCATTCAACCCCTGTGTACCAGTTCGTGGAAATTATCACACACACAAAGAAAAACTCAAGTTATTTATTTAACATGAAGGTTTGTGTACTAACAAAAATGTGAAAAGAAAAATTAGAAACAATTATACTGAGCAGATCACATCTCATTTAACACCTGTTACCAGTTCTTTTGCACACAGAAGACATCGTCCTGCTCCCACAACATCGATCTTCCGAAAATGAGTTCCCAAGCGTTCAGTCTTGTCTGCTTTGCTGTTAGTTTCCACCATTTTGAAAAGCCACCTGTCTCGATCATCGCGCTTGGCAATTTTAGCTATCGAAGACATAAATTATCGCCATGTGTTAAACGCAAAACATCGTCTTTTCTTCAAATGAAAAATTCCAAGATGGCAGAGACGGAAATGAAATCCGCCTCTAGTAGAAAATGTGGAGTGACATGATTTGGAAGAGGGTGAAAAACGAAATTGTACCAATAATTTTTTTTCTGAGGATTTTGTTTTCCCCTGAGGAGTGTGAAATTATTTTCTGCGCATCCGAAGACAACTCCCTTGCCTGGTATATTCTTGGTTGGGTCAGCATTGGGAACTGCGGAGGTATGCATCAATGCATAAGCTGAATTATCGTGTAGAAACCTCAAGGGTAAGGAGAAAAGTGGTGGCCACCACAGAAGTTTTACATATTTTTCCTCAATCACCTTGTGCATGCAGCCACTGGGTTAATCTTTCTGCACTTGGCACTGTCACCTTGTTTCCAAGTAGACTCATAAATGCCATACTTATCAGTATATAGAATAGGTGACTAGAGTCTTGATTTGTCCTTGCTGATATTACAGCTCTGTCTTTAATATCACCTTTGTTGTGGCAATTAACCATTTAGCTGTCAGCGTGTTTGGCCCAAGGTGATTCCTGCAGGAATGCTCAAAGGTTAACCTATTTAGTCCCAAGTCCCTACAGCAGGAGATGGATTGACCATGATAATTCAAGGATAGTGCCAGTTTAGCTTGGTGCCTAAAGGCACCAAGCTAATCTGGCACTACCCTTGGCACCAAGCTAAACTGGCACTACCCTTTAATTATCATGGTCAATCCATCTCCTGCAACTGGTACATAGTCATTAGCAGACCTGCCTACCTTCCAAAGTGACAATCAGGAACATCAGCTCCAAAAATCATGAACACAGAAAAAAAAATCATATCCGCCATGTGCGATGGAAAACTCGGTCACACACTCGGCAGTAAGAAGCAGTTGCAGCTTTTCATCCGGCTGACAGAGTAGGAAACTTTCTTGTATAATCCTCGCGAAATGGCTGAAGTCTTCTCGGTTTCTTAATCTCTGCCGTCTTTGGTGGTGTTTTGTCTGGGTCTTCTTCATCGCTCGCAGTCACAGTAATGTGCTCCGCTGTATGCTTGGCCATGCTTTTGAAAAATCAAATGGCAGCCACAGCATGCTGTAAAGTTGTGACTGTGTAGACTGTGATGTTGATCCTTCATTGGACGTCGATGGGCGCATGAGAAAATTTTTCAAAGGAACTGCTGGTCGGCTGGCTCTCAACAATTCCATGCGTTTCTTCCCCTTTACATGACTTGTGAGAGCCGATTCTCCCATTACACGGACGTCAATTTTCTTCTTGCACACAGCACAATAACATGAATACTTGTTGTCTTTGTCTTCACGCAGCCAATCTGAGAATTTAGACTTTTCCGACCACGAACGGTTGAAAACACAATATCCCCCGGGCATTTTCTTTTCTGCATCAACTCAAGCGGAGCAGAAATTCAAGATACGTAAGATGCTCACAAGTGCACGAATACGCATGTGCGAACCAGAGAAGGAAGTTTAATTCGCTCAACTGCCTTATCTAGCAGACGACAAACGTCAGCATTTGACTGATTTTCAAGGAGTTTTAGAATAAGAATAAGAGTACTTTATTATCTCGGAAAGAGAAATTCGGTTGTGGTACATTTATAACAAATAGTACAAACAAGACATTATAGCATAATTATGAACATTTTCTCCCTGCACTTACACAGCTACAAATTCCAAATGGGCACAAGTAAACACTACAAAATCTTTACACATAGCTCTTACACATCTCGCACATAAACGTCTTTTATGAACTGAACTGAGCGGCACTTGTACATTCACACCCACCTCTACACATGCATCCATAATACACGTGTTTCAACCCAATCCAAACCCTCATTACTTTTTATACAAACATCTCAATACATTATTACACATTATTACACAAGCTGTGTAATTAAAATCTACCTTAGTTATATAATTAGTGGGTAAACACTCGGTAACAAAAATCTCGATATGTCCATGTTCACCACAGCACAATAATATCAGTTTTCAAGGAGGTAAGACAAATCTGCGATTTTCAAGGAGATTCAAGGGCCTTGAAAATTAACTTTCAAAATCAAGGAGGTTCAAGGAGCGTACGAACCGTGTAAACGGTCTGACTGCGCATGCTCGTAAGCGGCTTTGGTTTCATTTAGGAATCATCGTAAGCGGCTTCGGTTTCACTCGGTTTGCAAATTGTCGGTAACTTCTGCCAAATGTTACACCGCAAGCAATAGGCGTGTGAAGAAAAAAAAATCTAGACGAATTTTCATTTTCCGGAACGCTCATATAATTCCCGTACTTTCAGGAACGCAGCCTTCTGCCTTCAATTTTCAGGAACAAAATACGGAAAATCATAACGGTAGGCAGGTCTGCATTGGGCAAAATTTGAGAAAAGGGACCTTGGGGCTAAAAGGGTTAATATTCTTCATCTTTTTGCCGTTTGATTGACTAGAGCTTGGAAAGGAAGGCCTGCTGAGCTTGTAGGGTCTTTCCGTGCTCCTTCACCTCTTGTTTGAGCTCCTCCAAAGCTGTGAATAAACACTCAAGAATGCGCACAGGAACTGGAACATAAATAACAAGATGAGGCTTTCATCCCAAAGTCTACCATATTGTTTGGAGCTCACATGCGTTTATCTTTTAGGAACATTCAGAGTTGTTCATATTTTTAGGCGTATTATGCTGATCCATTTCCCTCCTCTCTAAGCCAACTGATCAACACACACGTCGGCGCACACAAATAAAGACGGACACACGGCGCTTCCAGCCATTAGTACGCTCTGTGGGCTCGTGTAGCGACAGGAATCCATCTCTTTCTACTCTAATCCACCATCTGAACCACACACACTGGCACACAGAAGTAAAGCTTCACGTCATGGCATTAGTCCCACAATGCCTTGTTTATATTGACAACCCAATGTTATACGATGCTCATCGCAGTACTAACATTTGACATATTGGAGGATCAAACTTTGCAATTTTCTTCTTGATTTTCACACCTAGGGCTTAGAGGTCACAATTTGACCTAATCCTACCCAAGAACTGGGACAAACGGCAGGCTTATGCAAACACTGTTTATGAAAAATTTTGCGGGGACCCATTAATGAGAAGATAGTTTTTTTCAAAAAAGAAAAATTAAAGTTATGTTAGTTGTTTTACAAATGAACAACAACAAAAAAAAAAGTGCAGAAAATTGATTTTCACACCGAGGGCATGCAGGTCACAATTGACCTAATCGTACCCTCGGCCGAGAAACTGTAGGCTTATGTAAATACTGTATATGAAAAATCATGGGATTATTAATGAGAAGATTGTTTTTTTCATAAAAAAGATTCAATTGTTTTAAGATTAATCCCAACTCTTGGGAACTATCATGGTAAATCCATCATGTACTGTAGGGCATTGTAAATGGTTAAGGCGGCCAGAGGGAAACGGATCAGGGAAGTCTTTAATCTCAAGAGCATCACCCTTCGAGGACCTGTACAATCAGGAGTAGAGGATGTTGCAGGAATGGAGACAAACATATTGATCGAGGCCTGTTGGTCTCTTTAAGCTCACATGGCCGAAATAAGAAACCATTTCTTCTTGATCATGTATGCAATAAATTCATATAGTTGTAAAACTTGTGTGGATAGTTTTAGTGTATACCTTTACTGTGGGTGTCGGCTAGATGGGCAGTGTGTGTGTTTGCAAATTGTACAATTCGAGTGCATGTGTAGTTGACCAACTGATGAACATACTTTGATATAATTGTAATTGAAATGAAGTATTGTTAAATAAAGATATGTTGAGAGAATTTGTGTGTTGTGTTGCTTGGCTCATTCACCATTTGCAGATGCATTGACCATGTTAGTGGTGTGAAAAGCACTTCATTTTGGGTTGGTCTATTTGACATATTTAAATATGAATGCTTCATTTATAGTCGGCCCATCTGTACTATAAGTGTGTCGGTCTAAGATTTTGGACCTTACCACAAGCTGTATGGCTTGTGATAAGGCCCAAAGTCACAGCACAGTGTTCCAGATACACACACACATGCTCAAACTTCAAACATATTGGAAGATTTAGTGAGCAGTTTTAATGGCAACTCTTTACAATTAAACTTGGCCCTGAATGACTTTCAGGGTGACCATACATGTATTTGAGAAATGTGACTCGAATATCGGTAAGTACCATACATTTCCTTTGACAATTTACAAACACGCGTCTTCAACTTTCAAGAGGCAGTTAAAATGGTTAGCAATGTAGCCATGGCATCAAGTTCTTGATGCTGATGTTTCTGACAATAATAACTCGATGGAATGTTTGAGCTACAAATATGTTCGCAGTAAAGCTGACTGCATACTCAACACTTTCAACCCTTGGACCTAATACCTAAATTTGGATGACTTCTTTATTGACTACTTAACCCTTTTAAGGCTATTCCTGTAAGAATTCATTCAGCCCTGTTACTACAGCAGGAGAGTTCTCAAACTAGGCACCAAACTGCATCAGCACCACTCTTGAACTATCATGGTTGATCTATCCCACAGGACAATGCAGTAATGATCCCCATGCAGGTGTCAAACTAATCTGGGAATGCCCTTGAACTGTTCTGGCTGATTCATATCCTACTGCAATGTGCCAGGGCAAAATGACAAACATTCCCCCTTGTATTTCCATGGGCGACATTAAAAAATTGAAATGACTAAAAACGGTCTGTGAACTATGCCCCGTGATCCCTGGCAAGCAAGCAACATACATAAGCAGGGGCTTATGAGAATTTGTGCTGGCTGGTGAAGAGCCGTTCTGTCTGACCCAAAAAGCTGAAATTTCACTTTTGTGGGATTCTGAAAAAGCTGAATCGGTCTCCAGGACTGAGAACTGTCACCCATGTATTTCTCTACAAGAAGTTGTAGACGAAGTGATCAGATACGGAGAAAAAGTCAAAGACAATGGCGATGTTAAAATCAAAATCTGTTTTTCTGTATGCTGGCTGCCCTTAACCCTTCAGCTGCTGTTAGCAGTTTTCATCGCAATGATTCCTGCAGGAATCGTCTGGACAAAAAGCGCCACCAAAAGCGAAAAGGCTAACGAACATCTAAAACCTACATTGTTCATTTGCTGTCATGGCATGTCTGCCATAGGCTTCATGAGAATGTACAAACTTTGACAGCAAATGTAGAATGCAGCCTGTTAATTTCATACACATGTTTATAGAAGACAAATTATTTGAGGGGAAAAGGGAAGAAGATGAAAATGCAAACCCCATGAAGACAAGCAAACAAAAGTTATTGAGGTGTACATGAACTGTTAAGATTTGCGAAGAAAAATGCAGAATGAGCCACAAAATCTGAAGGCATTTGAACAAGCAGCCATAGTTGAGACATGAGAAACAAATGTTATAACCGAGTGTTGATTTGTGATTTAGGACCATACAACCCTTCACCGCAAGGTCCAAAATCCCCGACTAGCAGATATTTACAACAGAATGAGATACAACTGTCCATCTTTCAACCAAATCATGAGTGAGAAATTGCTATTCCCACTTGCAACCCACCCCATATTGAACAGCTTGTGCTACTTAATATCTGCAGAACCTAACCACCCTTTTTTGCAAGAACAAAGTGGTCTTAAAATAAAGGTGCTCTCTTAACTCATTCTACCCCAGACACACCACAGCAAGATAAGGATCGACCATGATAGTTCAAGGGTGATGCCAGAATAGCTTGGCGCCTATGGGCGCCAAGCTATTCTAGCATCACCCTTGAACTATCATGGTCGATCTGTGTCCTGCAGTCTTCAGAGGACAACGGCAACATTTGGGGATTTCGGTCTTGGGGTACAAAGAGTTAAGAGAAAGGCAAAAAATGCCGTCATCAAAGACCATCATTTAGGTGACAGCCACCTATATGGTGACCTTTTAGCCCCAACACCCTACAGCAGGAGATTGATTGACCATGATATTTCAAAGGTAGTGCCAGATTAGCTTGGCACCTGAAGGCGCCAAGCTAATCTGGCACTACTCTTGAATTATGGTCAATCCACCTCCTGCAACTGGTACAGTCATTAAGTAACACTTACAAAATTTGGGAAATGCTCCTGTGGGACTAAAAAGGTTAATGACGTGACCTCTGGTGAGGGTGATTGCTCAAAACAGGTCTTGCTATAGTGAACGAGACAAGGAATTAATGTATCTGTTTACACAGGAACTGATGAATGCAGAAGTGAAAAGAGTAACCCCCTTTATCCCATATATCATACTGATGTAAAAGCTTCAAATTTGTACTCTGCCATATGCAATTACATTATAGTACTTACAGATAAGGATATAGACCAACGGCTTTAGTTCAAGGGTGGTGACAGAATATCTTGGCGCCTAGAGGCGCCAAGCTATTTTGGCACTACCCTTGAACTATTTTGGTCAAACTTATTTCACACACTGGTGTATTCCGAATGATAAGGGTTAAGAAAGCCACCGCCAACCAGTAAGCAAAAGGTCCTTGTTGGGCCAGCACACAGTTGTCCACCCAAGGACCTTTTGCTCGCTGGGCAGCACTGTAAGTATTACCAGTGGCTGCATGCACAAAGAGTTAGGAGTGCAAGGCTCAAAAGGGCAAGTTTCAACAATTGCAATGTAATTGAGCAAAAATTGGTTCCAACTAGAAAATAGTGAAAGAAATTTGGGGAAATGGTTGAATTAGACCATGTTTGGGCAGGCCACACAGAAAAATTTATCATTTGCAATGAAAAAACAGCAATAAAGGAACAGTCTGATAGCTCAACTCCCAAGTAGTGTAGTCAAGTTTTCACCCATCATATATCTCACAGTCAACATGGAAATTAGATGCTTCGATCAACATTCAAATCATTACAGCATCATAAACAGGGTGAATGTTTTCAAAGTGTGTACAATACAAACTGTACATGTGACCCGATCAATATTGGTCCTTCAAAAAATAAGTTACTAAGCGAGATGTGTACATGTAAATACAATTGTCACGCACACACACAGACTGTAGATACAGTTTGACTCGTTCAGTCCCAACAGCCATCACTTTAACCTCCAGGAATGTTAGCAAAATTAGTACCAAGGCATAAAGAAGTGCGTACGGAACTGGGGCCAGTTGCATGAGTGAGTTTAGTCCTGCACCAGCCACTAATCAAGGTGCGCCGCTATAGTGGCGCACCTTGCTTAATGGCTGGTGCAGGACGAAGCTCGCTCATGCAACTGACCCATGAACTGAATACACGTGATCCAAATTATTCTTTTGATTATACTTGTACTCAATTCATCCACAGCCCCTAGCAGTTTTTCAATGGCCGTAATGTCTACAAAGACAAGACTTACCATCATTTTGAAACCACAGACGCTATGTCTTTACAGTAAAAATGTTAATGACGTTAACAAAACACAAGTAACTCCAATGCAGAATCGAAATTAAAGCTGAAGTCGGTGTTCTATCACTTGGAAACAGAGATCTGTGGACTTGGTCAATTGCTCCAATGACTTGACAGTGGTGCAGATAAAGATAATGGTATTGGTAACAGAGTAATGAGAGCAACAGTGTTGAAAATAAGCCAGATCAATATGTTCAGGTTTCTAACCTGAACTACAGGCACAGTGCATTAGGTTATTCCTCTTCTCTAACTTATAGGCCTTCAAACATGGCTGAATTTCAAGAGCACATATACTGAAAACTTCACTTTGAACTTGGTGTTTGGCACTGTCTCTCCCCTTTCAGTGTGACATATTTGGCTCACTGGCACTTTTTCACCAGCATCTCTGACCTTCGGTGTGCAAACCACATGGGTGATAAAAGACCCTGCAAAAAGACAATGAAACTATCCGCAAATTGTGGCAGGTAGACAATAGAAGGAGGAGAATAAAATTGCTATTCTTTCCTGACCATCAGTCTAAGGACCTCCGTCCCACTCATATTGTTTGGCAGGCGTAGAGAAAGAAAATGAAAACTGGCTTATTGTGTATTAGCTGTCGCAGACCTTCAAACAGATTTAAGAGCCTGTGGTGTCCATTTATCACTTTTGACTAAATTTCACATCCACATCTTAAAGTACTGATATATAATAGATGACAACCTTGCCAAATAACATTCCTCCCATGCACAAAATTCAAGATAGGAGAATTTTTAACTTGGGTTACCTTCACAATTGCTGCTATTGAAAAACCTAACTCGCATACTGCTAGGGGCCGTATATACTCTAAATACAGACAGACAGAAAACAAATAAGAGGAATCAACACAACTCAGCAGATTTACCTTGATAAATGCACAATTTGATTAAATGTAATTTTGCCTTCACTTTTTCATAATCACAACAATGTTAGTAACAAAACTATTTTAACAAACCATATTGCACAGCTTAACCCAAAACCAAAGTTGAAATCTCATAAAAACTTAGGAGCTTTCGCTAGAAAAAAAGGTCTTGCAGAGCAAGAACACCAACAACCAAACAAAATATATAAGTATTTATAGTCTGTATGAGCCAAGCTTGCCTTGTTTTTTGCAAATAACTTGTGAACATAGATAATTGCAAGACAACCCTAGGAAGAAAAGATTGGACTAATTTATTTAATTTTTGTTTAGTCCTCACAAAAATGGTTTAGCCACTGCTCTCGGGTATTTAAACGTGCTTAAAAAATACCCTGATTGAGCCCCACTCAGAAACACCGACACATATTTATTCATGCAAACTTCACACTCTCCATGTTGAATGTTCAGTAGTTTAGTCTCGCAAGGTGTCTGATCCACGCATATAAAGCTTGTCATAGTTTAGCATCTGTGATGCAGGTCAGTGGTCACCGAGGCCAAAACGGGGTATATATTTAAACTTTTATGTAAGTCATCTCCATGATCTCCCGCAGGTAGTGGCAAAACTGTTGCATTTGAAGCAACCTAATTTAACATAAATTCAAATTAGATGATCACTTTTTGTTCATAGTGTTGTCCTGAAATGTCTTGTTTTTGTCAAGAGTTAATTGGAAAAAAAACACGAGGCAAATTTTGCTCAAACATGTTATACATGTTTTTAAAAAATGTAAAGCTCACCGTGTGCCATGAGTAAGCAAATGTAGTGCTTCCCTGGAAAATGCTACATTGCCTGTTAAATGGTATACAGCGAGCTTTAAAGGAAACATTTAGAAAATGTTGTCTCACTGCACACTGATGGTTCACACTTCAGAAATGGTTCTTGTGATCAGTTTATAATAATAATAATAATAATACCGTTATTATATAGGCGCTTTTTCTCAATTTTGGGGAAATCGACTCAAAGCGCCGCGCCTGAAACCCAACACACACACTCACGAAACAGACACAGATTTACGCCATTTAAGACAAACACAGTACAAGACAAACGAAGGGCCAGTCAGCTACTGAAGTTACAGAGATTTTTGATCGCTTGTATTTGAAATTTGTAAAGTGGCCTGAGACTGATACCAAAGTTTATACATACTGGCTGCGATATCTCTTCAAATCACACACATACACTTAAAAACAGAACAGAAAATGACAAAATCCCATGATTGCAAGCCCTATCTGTGCAATAAATGAAGAGTTCGCAACTTTCAGTATCACCTGTACAAAATCAACAAAGATGCAACACAGATCAAAACAAGATGTACACGACATTTTCCACAAACCCAAAACAGAAATGAAGGGGACACAAAAAACCCGGCATGTTTCTGATTCATCTACATAATGGGCACCATTAACCTACATTAACATAGTTAATTAACCAAAAGTTCAGCAGGGGAAATGCACTACGGGAGTCAACTTGTCTAAAATCACAGATGAGCACACGCGTCCACACGAGCTCCCCCTAGAAAACCGTCTAACCCCCTTGTGCATGCTGCCACCTGAGCAGTTCACAGTACCGGCGAATGCATGCATACAGGGGTAAAATAAATGTTACTTTCCCTTTCCTGAACCCTTACCATGCATCTGATAATTACAAACAAGTGCAATAGATGGTTAAAAAACTCAGTGAAGCCATTACCTGACTAGACTAATACTGATGACTTGTACCTTGAACAGTACAACCGATACGTCCATGGACATGTGCGAGACATAAATAATAACACACACACAACACACATACACACACACACACACACACACACACACAATTTCATAAATGCAGAATATGTGAAGACTAACACAGACCAGCTAAAAGACAACTGATCATGCATCAGGTGTTGCTCATGGAAGAAAAAAATAATGGTACATGGTCCGAAAATTGAAGACAAATGCCAACACACACATGATACGCAGAGCTAGTCAGGAAATGAACAAAAACTTAACAAGGATAATCTCACGCGTTTATCCTGTAACCTTTGGAGTAAACACAACCTATCTGTTTTTATTTACATGTAATCCATTAAGCCCTAAGGTCCAAATTCCCAAATCTGGGAGTTGTGCTCTGAAGACAACAGATTAGGAAATGGAATAACAATGATCGTTCAAGGGTTGTGCCAGAACAGCTTGGCGCCTAGAGACGCCAAGCTGTTCTGGCACAACCCTTGAACTATCACGGTCAAACCACCTCCTGTCGTAGTTGCAAGGATGAACAGGTTCACAAATGCATACATACATATGTATTTACAATCCTTTCTCTTTCAACCTGTGCCCTTTGCAACCATTTTGCTGGCCATCAACACAACAGTCTACAAAAAAATGTCAATGAATCAACTTAGTCCTATCGCATGTCCTTGTAAATTGATGATACAGCATAAATGTTTCTCGCAAGGTCTGGTGAGGTGCAATCACTGGTTTCTGAGTGGCATTGACACCAACATTCCTCACAATATCAGTGCATTGAACTGCTTTAAAGTCCTCTATCTCTCGCTTTGCATGCATACATACTTACGCATATGCCATGTGGACAACTTATTTAACCCATTTAGCCCCTGGACCCTGCAGCAGGAGATGGATCGATCATGGTAATTCAAGGGTTGTGCCAGATGAGCTTGGCGCCTGAAGGCGCCAAGCTCATCTGGTACTACCCTTGAATTATCATGATCAATCCATCTCCTACAACCGGTACAGTCGTTAGACGTCTCCAAAAGTTTGGAAATGCGGCCGTGGGGTTAAGAGGGTTAACCACTTGTGCATGTAGTACCAGTGACTGCATGCACAGGGAGGGTAATTAAACCACAGTCTCTCACACACACCCTTCAAGAAAATCATATGCAACACACGCAGACACACACAATACCCACCTACAACTAACACGCACGCAAACACACTGCCTAAAAAATCCTACGAGGCAAACCACCCATCTCAGTCTCTGTCACCGCTTCACTGGCCTTCGCCGCACTTTGTTGTTCCAGCCCCCCGACTCATGTCGATTCATAGCCGCTTTGACACGTTCTGAGCGTGAATGCTGTTTGCGAAAGAGGTGCTTGAACTTGTTGTCTGGGAAGAGGGAGTCGAGCACACCCTCGAGGAAGACGTAAGCAAATCGTCTGTTGAGTGTCTTGTGCTGGAACATGTTGAATACCATGAAGGTGCCCTGTCGGATGGAATCCGTCCCCATCATGGTACGCATCTCATCTGTCAAGAAAATTAAAAATCGTAAGTTAACCTTTTCATCCTGATACACCCATTGCTTGAAATAATTAAACTTGACTGAAAGTTAAAGGGTGGTGCTAGAATAGCTTAGCGCCTCAGGCGCCAATCTATTCTCACATCATCCTTGAACTAAAATGGTTGATCTATCTCCTAATCTGTAATAAGACAATAAGCAAATTATACAAAATCAGCCTCAGGATGTAATGGGTTAAATGTCACAACTTTACAAAATGGCAAATTAAAGCCACAAGTCCTCACAAAGAAGCAAAATAAAAGCCATAAGTCCTCGTAAAATAAAAATGAAAGCCTTGTCTTCACAAAATAAATACAACAGAAGTCCTAACAAAAAGCCCCCTCCAACACTCCCCCCCCCCCTCCTTCTCCCCCCTCCCCCACACACACACCCCTAAATTCAGTAAGACCTAACAAAATATCAAAATAACATCCAATCGTCCTCATAAATATGCTGACAGACATAAGACTTTCATACCTGGAACACTACCAAACATCTTAGCTTTGCACAGAACCCGTGTTCGCATCTTGGTAGCTTCTTCACGAGGTGGCCTTACCTCAGCTAATACTCCATTAGGCCAGAAAGAATTCCTGTAATCAACACAGGTGTCTGAATTCACAACATACTCAATCACTTAACAATTAACATTTTTACAATCATAATGAAATATCTATAATGCAACACAAAAACTAAACAAATTTGTGCAGCCAGGAATCAATATGTATATATTTCTGAAATCCGTTACAGGTAAAAAAAAATCAAGCCACAGAAAGAAGGCAAAAATATAAACAGACAATTAATACATAAATGGAAACTATTCCACCAACAGAAAGAAGGCAAAAATATAAACAGACAACAATTAATACATAAATGGAAACTATTCCATCAAACAGTCAACGTGAGCCACAATTTTACATGGCCTGCCAACACTGACCTGAAGGCCTTAACATATTCTGCCATCTGCTCCGCAGAGGTCATGAAGTTGACATGGTCCACAATTTTCCTGCACGCAAACACCACACATAAGATACAGTTTATTGCCATATGCTTTCACGTGTACAATTTTCATATCAAAGCCCCATTTTCATTGTCAGATAAGATGCACATGCAAGCATACTATTTGAACTCTAAAATGACAGACATTCTTCTCCAGGCGAAACACTTACCTGTTGATCATGTCCCCAAACGTGGCCTTGATAAGTTGTCGCAGGATGGCCACGATACGGCGGCGCAGCCACTGGTTGCGATGTTGAAGGTCAAAAACCTCGTCCAGCATCAGCAGCATAATGCGAAGAGGGATGTTGTCCGCGCCCTAAACAACACAGCTGGTTTAGGACAGTATTTCAAATTTCAAAGAATAACTGCCAGGCTTATCTGGCAGTACCCTTGAACTATCATGGTGGATCCATCTTGCTAGCTCATATGGAAGTTTCAGTCTGATTCATGTGTGAATCTCCCAGAACTGCTACACAATTAACCCTTTGGCTATTGGCAGTGCATTATTGCGATGAATCCTCCAGGAATCACAAGAAAAAGTGCTCCCAACAGCCAATGGGTTACAATTACACTCCCAAAAGCTGGGACAGCACAGCTGGTTCAGGATCGACATACATCAACAATGGATGCTGACATTATGAAGATTAGACGAATGGACATACAACAGTAATGTCTCAGCTCAGTAGAAAACACTCAAAAGGGATGATGTCAGCAAACCAGCATAACACAGCTGCTTTCACCCATTTGTCCCCAAGGCGCATTTCCCAAAGTTTAGAGATGTCACTTAGCAACTATCCCCAAGGCTGCATTTCCCAAAGTTTAGAGGTGTCACTTAGCAACTATCCCCAAGGCACATTTCCCAAAGTTTAGAGATGTCACTTAGCAACTATCCCCAAGGCTGCATTTCCCAAAGTTTAGAGGTGTCACTTAGCAACTATCCCCAAGGCGCATTTCCCAAAGTTTAGAGGTGTCACTTAGCAACTATCCCCAAGGCACATTTCACAAAGTTTAGAGATGTCACTTAGCAACTATCCCCAAGGCTGCATTTCCCAAAGTTTAGAGGTGTCACTTAGCAACTATCCCCAAGGCACATTTCCCAAAGTTTAGAGATGTCACTTAGCAACTATCCCCAAGGCTGCATTTCCCAAAGTTTAGAGGTGTCACTTAGCAACTATCCCCAAGGCGCATTTCCCAAAGTTTAGAGGTGTCACTTAGCAACTATCCCCAAGGCTGCATTTCCCAAAGTTTAGAGGTGTCACTTAGCAACTATCCCCAAGGCGCATTTCCCAAAGTTTAGAGATGTCACTTAGCAACTATCCCCAAGGCTGCATTTCCCAAAGTTTAGAGGTGTCACTTAGCAACTATCCCCAAGGCACATTTCCCAAAGTTTAGAGGTGTCACTTAGCAACTATCCCCAAGGCTGCATTTCCCAAAGTTTAGAGGTGTCACTTAGCAACTATCCCCAAGGCACATTTCCCAAAGTTTAGAGATGTCACTTAGCAACTATCCCCAAGGCTGCATTTCCCAAAGTTTAGAGGTGTCACTTAGCAACTATCCCCAAGGCACATTTCCCAAAGTTTAGAGATGTCACTTAGCAACTATCCCCAAGGCTGCATTTCCCAAAGTTTAGAGGTGTCACTTAGCAACTATCCCCAAGGCACATTTCCCAAAGTTTAGAGGTGTCACTTAGCAACTATCCCCAAGGCACATTTCACAAAGTTTTGAGGTGTCACTTAGCAACTATCCCCAAGGCTGCATTTCCCAAAGTTTAGAGGTGTCACTTAGCAACTATCCCCAAGGCACATTTCCCAAAGTTTAGAGGTGTCACTTAGCAACTATCCCCAAGGCGCATTTCCCAAAGTTTAGAGGTGTCACTTAGCAAATACGTACCAGTTCCAGGAGTTGAATCTACCATTATCATTCAAGGGTAGTGCCAGATGAGCTTGGCACCAAGCCCATCTAGCACTACCCTTGAAATATCATGGTCAATCAATTACCTGCTGTAGGGCATTGGGGCTATGGACAATTACAACATTAACTCCTTCAACAGCCAGCAAGGCAAAAATTGTGTCTTTAAAAATGAAACCATTGAAACCATCGCAGAAAAATGTAGGATAACTTAGTGTGCATGAGGCACATATGCACATGGACACAAAATGAGGCAAGCAAAAGGCATAGATCCTCACAAGCCCCTGTATCTACAGCACCTCATGAAGATCAGTATTATTCTTGCTTTTAGATGTTGACAGCTGTAATTCGGCAATCCGGTCAAGGAGATAAATGGAATCATGTTACCGGTATATGGACAAGGTATCTGCAAAAGCTTCTGAGCAAAATGTGGGAACAGGGTACCACACAAGATTAGCATCTGACTGGAAATGCACAAAATGAAGCCCTTGAGCGATCATGGTCAATCCCTCTCTTGCTCAAGATTGATCCCTCTCCTGCTCCATCTAATAAAGACAAAAAGCCATACCTCTGGGTCAAGTCCTGCTCCAACTTTACTGGCCAGCACATCACCATCTCCATCTTCCCCTCCCTGGGATGAAACATGATGTATATTTGACAATGGTAAGGCTTCAAACCATGTGATAGCTAGCACACTCATAAATTATTATTCTATCCTCGAGATTAGGAAATGTGATTTTGGAAGCCCTGAACACACGCAGTGACATAAAACACAAACACATAGAGGCCTATGCATAACATGCACACAAGCATACACACATGTAGTGATGCATGCATACACACACACTCACATACAAACGTGCGCACACACACCCCACAACAGCTTTTATGGAATGAAAATCACTATCTACAGGTGCACAAGAAAGCAGCACAAAAACAAGAATTAAAGGCAAAGCCATTATGGCTCACGTGTATGACTGAGCTACATATGTATGACCTTTGTGACAAGGGCTGGCTTCTGCAGCAGCAAAATCCATGTTTTCTGAAAATGTAAGCATTTTTCACACATCTATCAACCCCATGACCCTGGACCTTTGTGATGAGTCGACTAAATTAGTATGCATAGGAAGGTCTTATCATCAGCTATCTTTGTACCAAATGTGGTTGAAAAATTTGCAAAAAAATTTGGGAATACCTACAATTTTATAAAAAAAAATCAGCATTTTACACACATTTGCCAGCCTCTTGTGACCCTTGACCTTTCCAAGGGTCATCCAAATTAGTATGCATAGATAGGTCTTACCAGCAGGTATCTCTGTACCAAATTTGGGTTTGAAGTTGTAAATAGTATTTGAGAAAAAACATCTTTTGTCAAAATGTGGCTATTTCAGACCTATTTCCTGAGCTCTTGTGACCCTTGACCTTTCCGAGGGATCAACCAAATTAGTGTGCATAGAAAGGTCTTCCCATCAAGTATCTCTGTAGCAAGTTTGTGTTTAAAGTTGTGAATAGTATTTGAGAAAAAACATCTTTTGTCAAAATATGGCTATTTCGGACCTATTTCCTCAGCCCTTGTGACCTTGACCTTTCTGAGGGGTCATCAAAATTAGTATGCATAGATAGGTCTTACCATCAGGTATCTCTGAACCAAGTTTGGGTTTGAAGTTGTGAATAGTATTTGAGAAAAAACATCTTTTGTCAAAATATGGCTATTTTTCACCTAGTATTTGAGAAAAAATTAATTGTCACAATATAGCTTTTTTTTACCTACTTCCTGATCCCCTGTGACCTTGACCTTTGTGAGAGGTCACTCAAATTGGTATGTTTAGAAAGGTCTTATCACAAAGTATCCTTGGGCCAAGTTTGAAGAATGTGGCTTGAATAGTCTACGAGAAAATGCCAACGTTAACGTTTACCAGGGACGACGACGGACGGACGACCACTGGCCCAAAACATAGGCTCACTTTTGCTTCGCACGTGAGCCAAAAACCTGGTAGAAAGGGTTTGACAAAAATCTTGGGGCAGTGCTCGACTACCTTCACACGAGAATGTGCTATGCTAATCAAAATTAACCTATTTCCTGAGCTCTTGTGACCCTTGACCTTTCTGAGGGATCAACCAAATTAGTATGTATAGAAAGTATCTTTGTACCAAGTTTGGGTTTGAAATTGTGAATAGTATTTGAGAAAAAATAAATTATGTCAAAATATAGCTATTTTTGACCTATTTTCCTGATCCCCTGTGACCTTGACCTTTGTGAGAGGTCAATCAAATTGGTATGTTTAGAAAGGTCTTACCACAAAGTATCCTTGGGCCAAGTTTGAAGAATGTGGCTTGAATAGTCTCCGAGAAAGTGCCAACGTTAAAGTTTACCACGGACGATGACGGACGGACGACCACCGGCCCAAAATATAGACCACTTTTGCTTCGCACGTGAACCAAAAACCTGGTAGAAAGGGTTTGACAAAAATCTCGGGGGCAGTGCTTGAATAGCTTCACACGAGAATGTGCCATGCTAATCAAGCACTAAACCTGAGAGCTTGGTCAAACTCTCTCTAGAATAAAACATTCTTGCTTCTCCAGGTGCCAAGATGACCATGCACTCCCTAACTCTACTGTAGCAAGCTGCAAGAATACTATTACTAACTGCCTTATTGAAGACTTTGCCTAGGCCATCCGGAACACCTTTCACTGCATTGCCCACATTTTTCGAGGCACTTCTGATAGGGTTCACGATCGTATCCATCTGCACACACAGACAGGTATTTAACCCATATCATACTTTGGCTAAAAGCTTCAAATTTGTACACTGCCATATGCAAGCTACATTATAGTACTTACATATAAGGATATAGACCAATGGCTTTAGTTCAAGGGTATTGCCAGGATAGCTTGGTGCCTAGAGGCGCCTTGAACTATTTTAGTCAAACTTATTTCACACACTGGTGTATTCCGAATGATAAGGGTTAAGAGAAGCTATTCCTTAACCCATTCAACCCAAATTTTGGATGTCACCTCATGACTATGTACCAGCTGCAAGAGATATATTGACCATGATAATTCAAGGGTAGTGGTAGACTAGCTTGGCATCTGATGGCGCCAAGCTAATTTGACACACCCTTGAATTATCATGGCCGATCCATATCCTGCTGCAGGGTGTTGGGGGTTAAATGCGTTAATCAGAATCAGGTTAAAGATGGCAGGTAGTTCCCCTTGATAGTAGGGTAATCCAAGCAGTGTACTGGGGATAAATATCCCTCAATCACCATGATGACTGCAGAATGCAACAGCTGAACAATTACCTGGATCCGTATCTCAAACCAAGGATGTAAATGAGGCCTCTTCCCAGTAAACAAAGGTCCTCGGGCCAACGTCGGCCGCAGTGGGATCGCACATGACAGTGCGTGGGCCCACTGCAGCCAACGTCAGCCCAAGGGTTCTTTGCTTACTGGGTTCTAGCTAGCAAGAGGCATAAATTCTCCTAAGCCGCTGCGGTTGTCAGGACTCATGAAAATATATGACACTTGCAGATGGAGCTGGTTCGCTGGATTGACTGAATGTTTGAACTCCATGCATTTTCTGACATACTCTGATTTCCAGATAACTTGGATTGTTGGTGTACATCACTTTCCATCATTAAATCCTTCACAGCTACCGACAATAAAGCTCCGCATAAAAGACACGTAACAATGCGTTGTTTCTGCTGAACAGTATTGTCAGTAGCAGTCATGCTGGAAACATCTCGACAAAAAAGCTCTGCTTTAGCCCCGGGACCCCGTAGCAGGAGATGGATTGATCATGATAATTCAAGGGTAGCGCCAGATGAGCTTGGGGCCTTCAGGCGGCAAGGTCATCTGGCACTACCCTTGAATTATCATGATCGATCCATCTCCTACAACAGGTACATAGTTGTTAGGCAACACCTCCAAAATTTGAGAAATGGGATCTTGGAGCTAAAAGGGTTAAGAGAGTCCATGAAATCGTTATGAATTGATGGACTACTCACCTTTCTAGAGAATTCTGACTTGTGTTTCTCCCACACTCCTGGTGCCAGAAACTGGATCATTAGCTCCTCAAGGCCTGGCACTCTCTGCCATACATCTGGCTTCAGCAACACCTGAAAAATATGCTCATCCCTGACAACGACAAGCTGTCAAATGTAATGTCAAAGTAAAATGTCATGTTAACCCTTTTCATCCTGATACACCTATTGCTTCAAATAAATCTGACTGATAGTTCAAGGGTGGTGCCAGAATAGCTTGGCGCCTCAGGCGCCAAGCTATTCTGGCACCACCCTTGAACTAAAACAGTTGATCTTTCTCCTAATCTGTAATGTAGTCTTTAATAGGACAATAAGCAGATTTTACACAATCAGCCTCACAATGTAAAGGGTTAAGTCATACTCTTCACCTTTATTTTAAAAATCTGAAATATAATCGCTCGACGTGTGGCTTCAGCAAGGTAAGTTTTCAGGCACTGGAAATGCTCACTAGAAAAATAAGAAAGTCAAAGCCCTTATGCCTCACAAGTGACCAATCCACATAATAAGTCACTTTAAGTGTGACCTTGATCTTTCCAATAGGTCACTAAAAAGAGCAAGTGTTCAAGTGTCAAACATAAGTAAAGGGTTGACTTTATTCGAGTTTTTTCAAAATGTCAGCATTTTTCACAAATTTGTCAACCCTCCATGACCCTTTTGTGAGGGGTGGACTAAATTATTATGCACATATGAAATTATTAATCATCTGCTACATTTATGCCATATTTGATTGAAAAGTTTGCAAAAACTTTGCTAACTACAACTCTATCAAAAACTGGCATTTTTCACACACCTGCCAACCTCCCGTGACCGTTCACCTTTCCGAGGGGTCATCCAAATTAGTATACATGGAAAGGCCTCACCATCAGGTATCCTCTATACAAAGTTTGGGTTTGAAGTTTAAAAAAAAAGTATTTGACAAATACCAGTTATTATACAGACGCGTTTAACATTTAAAGGCGCAGATCCACGGTCAGATCGTGTCGTGCGACTGTGCGCGATCTGATGGGTTTCCAGGGCAACTATCAGATTTCTGACGTCACCATCGGATCGCGTGGGCTGCGGGACGAGTAGAGGCTGGCGCTACTTTCATCCCGCTGAGTCTGACAGCTGGCACCGGATGACCAATCACATTGCGAGTTTCACGCACACCCCTCTCTTTTGAAAAATGGCGCTGCTGCCGTCTGAATCCGCCATTGTTTACCGAAGCAGAGACCTTGACCCCGTCTGGAATGTCCAGCAGGTAGTGGTATCTGCGGGTCGGGCTATGCGGGAACGTGGAGCGCTCCATCCCGTCAGACATCCGATCAGGCGGCCGACTGTCCCGCATAGTCGCACGACACGAACGGACCGTGGATCTGCGTCATAACCAATTCTGCGAATCGCCTCATTCCTGACGGCATTACTACTAGGAATGCTTCGCTTAGCTTAGCAATTTTAACCCAAAAAACTCGTTGTGTACCTCACAACCGGAGAGGCGACTCACGGGAGTCCTTACCAAGATACCCTGAGTTGCCTCCCCTGTCTCCCTATCCGGTGGTGCGCTCACCGTTTCCCACCAGTCTCTGAGCCTTAGCTCTACTGCGGCAAGCGGGGAAGGCGGGAGGGACCTTTGAGTAATGCCGTCGGTAAGTATTTTTTTCGAAAAATGTATTTTTCTTTAAAATGAATTTTTCTGAAAAATACTTACCAATGGTATTACTATATGGGGGATTAGTTCTTAGCTAGTCTAATTTTAGCCCAAAATTCGTTGTGTACGATTATGGCCGTTATGGCAGGAGAGGGGCGCCATAGACTGGGCGGAAGCCCGGTTAGCCTCCCTTCCTGTATCACCACGCATGCGCTCCGCGCTTCCCATTTCAGTCAGTGTCTTAGCAGACCAGCGGCAAGCGGGGTAGGTGGGAGGGACCTCCGAGTAATACCATCGGTAAGTATTTTTCAAAAAAATTCATTTTAAAGAAAAATACATTTGTTTTCTCAAAACACATTACCGATAGTATTACTATATGGGAGAATTCCGAACAGGAGGCGGGTGCCGCTAAGACGCCCCTACCCCTGCCATCGCACTACTTCTAGTGGCCCACCCCAAGCAACCTCCCTCTAATTTTAGCAAAGATACTTACGGCGCCCTAAGGCGCCTGGAGGGAGTGTTGCGCCACGATGTCTCTCCGCAGCGAAGGTTCTGGCGCTGGCTGGAGAGGTCCCTCAGGTAGAAGCGTGCGAAGGCGGTCACCGCTCGCCTGCCCACAGCCAGGAAGTCTTGACAGCATAGTAGCGGTCGAACACTAGGCTTGCAGCCGTGACTAGATCTCATGCGCCCTGGAGTGCAAGCGTGTGGCTGTGTGAGAAGCCAGGTCCTGGTAGGCTGAACGTGACATCCACCGAAGCCAGTAGGATATCGTCTGGGCTGAGATGTCATTCTACCTGGGGACAGAGAGAGGAGAGTGTGTCCTGCGTAGCAGCTTGGTCCGGCGCAGGTACACATGTAAGGCCCGCACTGGGGCCTGTTGTCTGGACTCATGGCGGAGCCTGGGTCTCTTAATGGTGTAAGGTTCGCACCGGGTCTGTGTCTGGGCTTACTGGTGGAACCTGGTTTACTTAATGGCTGAATCGTAACCAATTGAGGAGCAACCAAGGAGATCTGGCCTTGACTATGAAGGCCGGGTCGGGCAGCAGCTGAAGTGAGCCGTCCGATCTGAACTGCAGACAGTCGGGGCTTGCCGAAAGGGGTGCAGCTCGCTGACCCTGGAAGCAGAGGCGAGGGCCGAGAGGAAGCAAGTCTTCCGCATCACATCTGGTAGTGTAGCCGACTGGATGGGCTCGAAGCCAGGCGCGTTGAACCGAGTAAGCATGTGAGGCAGGTCCCATCTAGACACCCAGGAGCATAGTAGAGTGGAACGTTGTGGACTGAACTGGTCCATTAGGTCGGCAAGGTGTTGCAGGCACCGGGGTCGGGCCATCCCAGATGTCTGTACGTGTCCGCGATCATGGCCAAGAATCCTCAAGGCGAAGGGCTCTGGTTACCGCAGCATCCAAATCCGAGAAACTCCCAAGGGCTTAAGTCGAGGCCGAAGGGAAGGGCGCGCAACTGGTAGACCCCTCTCTGGAAGGCAAACGTAGTAACGCCTGGAGGCTGGGTGTAAAGCAATGTGAAGTCACGCATCCGAGGTCCGGGCTGACAGCAAGTCGATCGGCTGCATGGCGGAGCAAAGGGCCCGGGCGGTCTCCAAGCGGAAGGATGGAGCACGAAGAACTTGTGGAGCGCTGAGAGGTCTAAGACTGGGCGCCACCTGCCGCCAGGATCGGGAGCCACGACGAACCGGCTGTAGAACGCAGAGGAGTCGTGTCGCATAACCACCTCCGCGGTCGCTACAGCAGCAAGGCGGCTACTTCGGCGCTGAGGGCCTCGTCTCAGGGTTTTTTTTTTTTTTCTCTTTTCCAACAGCACTTGGTGTTCCCAGGCGGTCACCCATCCAAGTACTAACCGAGCCCGACGTTGCCTAACTTCGGATCAGACGAGAACCGGTGTATTCAACGTGGTATGGCCGTTGGCTGGTCTGACGGCACCGCCGTCCACAAGGAGAGCGGCACAGGGGAAGTGAGACCGGAGAAGATGAGGAGTCCATTGGCGATCGTTGAAGGAATCCACGGGCCGTCCGGTAGAAGCGCTCGCCACACGTAGCTGAGGAGCGCTAGCCTGAAGAAGGGCGGGCACAGGAGAAGGCTGGAGCCTGGGGGGGGAGACGTCCAACTCTGGTAAGGGGTGGGGCTGGGACTGGAAGCCTGCAGGGCACGACCCGGAGCTTGCGGAGGACCCGAAGGGAGCTGAGCCGGTGCAGGTGGGCCAGGAGACCTAACCGCTTCCTCGACATCGAGACAGGCGGGCTCGAACCGGAGCTCTCCTCCGAGGGGAACTTGGCGAAGAAGTGTCTTAAGATCCGCCGGGATTTAGGCGAAGAGCCGCATCGCGTCACCATACAACACCGTGGACCGCCGCTGCCAAGCGTTGACGAAGGTGTGGTAGGCCACGTGGTTCCCAGGTACCGCCAGCGCTAGCAGGTCCCAGAGCCGAGAAGACAAGGAAGGGTGCCAGGCATCTATCCGACAGACGAAGGCTAGAGGCTCCAGAACAAGGAAACCCGCTGCAATCAGGGCGATCCAAAGAGAGTAGCTGTCTGTTCCACGGCAGGAAGAAGACTGAACTAAGGCAAACCTGCAAAGGTACCGCCGGGAAGTAATAGAGACAGGGGCAAAAGAACACTGCGAGCGCCTCGAGTACCACAATGCTGAAGGAGCACACACCTGCTGGTCACCTGCTTCTTCTTCCTCTCCCCGAGTCCGAGAAGAACTGGCGGAACCGCAGCGAACAAGGTCCTGAAGCCCGGCGGCTGGGGGAGTGACTTGAACCACTTGCCCTGACGATCGGCACCGACAAGCAGAGGCCTTATTTTTTTTATTTTTTTTCCCGCTGTGTCAGAGGCACTACCACACGGTAAGGGCCACTAGGCGGGTCTGTGGCGCCTACCGGGGAAGGATCGAAAACCGGTGCTTCCAAAAGAGGCTTAACTTTTCCTTTCATTCTTTATTCCCTTGGTGGGACTCGCCAATCCTGCACCGCACAACGACCACTAGACGGGACTGTGGTGGCTGCCGGTTTTAGCGCTCTAGCTCGCAGTCGAGGCTGCTGCGACCGAGGCGCTACCGCACGGTAAGGGCCACTAGGCGGGTCTGTGGCGCCTACCGGGGATGGATCGGAACTCCGTGCTGGGGTCGATTGTATTCGGCTGTAGAAGCTCTGCAGTTCTGTCCACTACTCTTCCGGCCATGGGGCACAGACTGGGCACGGGTTAGATGAGGCACAATCGGAACAGGTCAGGCAAGGAAATTCGTCACTTGGCCACTGGAAATGCTCACATTGTGTGCAGGTGCGCACTTGCGAACTGCAACACAAAGGGTACAATGACAATCGAGCGAGCGTGCCCCTGTGGACACGCAAAACGAACCTCGTTTGAGCGAAATTTCGAAAAAACAAAAATTCATTTTTCTTTAAAAGGTATTTTTTCGAAAAATACTTACCGATGACATGACTGCATGGAAGTGTCTACTACTTACTCATTCTAGCCTAAGAGCCAGTTGTGTAAAAACACAACCCGGGAGGCACTCAGGGAACCCCGAGGGGACCAAGAGTTGTCTCCCTATACCCACCACCCGGAAGCCGGGTACCCATAATCCCTCAGTCAGGATACTTAGCGCACCAGCGGCAAGCGGGGCAGGTGGGAGGGTCGTTTGAGTCATGTCATCGGTAAGTATTTTTCGAAAAAATACCTTTTAAAGAAAAATGAATTTGTTTCTTCAAAAACATTACCGATGACATGACTGCATGGAAGAATTGCGAAGAGGAGGTGGGTGCCGTGCTCCAGCACACCTTAGGGCCCAATGGCCGTCCTCCCTAACGCAAACTCCCGACGACCCTAGGTAGGTGAATACCTACGGCGCTGAGGCGCCCGGAGGGAGTTGTGCCCCCGCAAAACGCCCCCAGCAGAGCGAGGAGTCTCGCTGGCCTCCAGTAGCCACGAAGTGTAGGACCGAACAGTACCTGACGAATGTGACGTTCGAGGCCATGCAAGTGCCTTGATAACGTACTGTAGCCTCGAACCTCCCTGAGGGAGGGGTCCTGTAATTCCGAACGTATGACTGAGCTGAGCCAGGAAGAATGTCCGGCATGTAGCGTCAGCGGTGCCAGAACCGGCAAGAGGCGAGCACGTCCGTAGCGAACGGCTATGTCGTAGGCACACGTGAGGCTTGTACAGGTATTGCTACATGGTCTCCTGGTGGCATAGCGCCCCGTAAGCGGGCGCAAGGTGACCCCGTGGACCAAATGCGCGACGGTCCAGGTAAGGTATGGTCCGAGAGGAGCTGTACGTAAGTGTTCCCTCGAACTGTAGGCAAACTGGGCGAGTCGTAGCTCCTGAAGCTCGTTAACCAATCCACCATGGCAACATCCCTCAGGCGCCGTATGGCGGCAAGGGCAAGACGTAGCATGCGATGACTCCACACCCGGGGAGTCGACAGGAGGCTCCGGACGAGCGTGTGTAAGTCTCTCCGAACCGGGCTCCGAGGAGAGGCGGGTTATCTGCCGGCAAGTGGCCCCCAGCAGGATCCCGGCGGCTTACTTGGAGACGAGTAGGTACCGAGATTGGACGTGGGACGTCGCCCAGCGCGACTCCCTGAACTGGGCTCTGTGAGGCGAGTTCTCTGCTTCTCAAAGCTGTGTCCGGGCTCGCTCCGTCCGGGTAGCGGCCTCGGTCAAAACCCCACCCTGTGCCCTAGTCCACTGAAATCGTTGTGGAGACCCTCCACAGGATGATCCTAGTCTCATGCGCCGATCCTCCGAAGGTGTCCTGGTGCATTCCGTGTGTAGCCACTGTTCCCACCGGGGAAGACTGGCCCAGATCTACCGTCGGTCCAGGTAGCGACACGCACGGAGGGAGTTGAAGTTTTTTCCCCAAGCACCAGGGTAGGGGTTACGCACTGGTCAGAGGATCGCCAGCTGCCCTGATCCTGGAAGTACACCTCCGCTGTCGCGTTGCTGGAGAGGAGAAGCTCCTGTGACCTATCCTTTCTCCCACGAGCAAAAGAAGAAGGCCTAGTAGTCCGCGTCGGATCCAAGCGAAGCACGCTCTTGTCCGCGAAGCCCGAAGGTCGGAGGGTTGGACCTCGAGAAGAATCACGGAAGTAGGAAGCGTAGCTTGAGCAGCCGGGCTTAGAGACGACCAAGGTGCGTAGATCCGACTCCGTGTAGTGGCTAGGTCCTCCGCCACAAGCCCAGCCAAGCGGTACCACCTGTCCGAAGACTGGCACCCCCCGGGTGCCCAAAGAAACTTGTCGAGACGGCTAGACGGCAGGGAGCAGGGGCTGCGCCTTGGTTCCCCGGTGTCCACGATGGATGAGAACCCCCAGAGAGTCAGCTGGTGATGCCGGGCAAACTTCCGCAGAAGGGCGGCGGCGATGAGCTTGGAAGTCCCGTCCAGCGCCGGCCGAGTGTCCATCCGCGCAGCGCAGGACTGCCGGAACTGCAGCACTGGAAGCCGAGGAAGAGGGAGAGGAGAACGGCTGAGAACGTCCGAGCAACCAGTCCGAGGGGTCACCAGCCGTCACCCTCAGGGTGTCGAAGTCCCGCTGACTGGAACCGGCGACCGAGGAGGTCTCCGAGGGAAGGAATCCCACTGACGGCGAACCACAGAGGTCGAAGACTCCCTCCAAAGGGGAGAGCGAAGACGGAGCGACGCGGCGAGGGTCTCCTGAGAGCCGAAGGCGGGTCCCGACGAGGAGAACGGCTGCGACGAGGAGGAACGGAACGGAGAGGACGAGGGAAGGGGGAGTGGCCAGTTGATGGGAAGAGGATCGGGACGAAAGGGAGTCCGAACGAGATGGGGAACGCGAAGAAGGCGAAACCCGTCTGAGTCGAGGGAGACCTGATCCGTCAAACGCTGAGAGGAGAAGGTCCTCCTGCGCTCTTGCGAAGCAGAGCGGTAACGGTGAGTAGAATCCCGGCGCCTACGATCTTCGCCAACAGGAGGCTCCGTAGGAGTGCGTGTCAGTCTCTGCGAACCAGGCTCTTGGGAGAGGCGGGTTGCTTGCCGGCAAGGGTACCCCTGCGGCCAGAGACGAGTGGGGAATGAACCAGGGTCTTGGAAGAGGCGGCTTTCTGGGCACTACCCGTTGAAACTCAGTGCGCCTACCGTGTCGGATCATGTTGGCCTCGCACATCCCGTGCTGGGGGCACAGTGAAAGGCGTCCCGGTAATCTCCCAGGGGTGTAGGGGGCTCTGGATAGAGGTAGCACCTTGCTGTTCGGCAGCTGCGTCCTACATAGGACGGACGGGCATCACTGGTCCTCATCCATCTCCTTAATCTCTCCCGCGCTGGCTCCAAGCGCCACACCCTGGCTAACCACCTCGGCTGGTGGGCGAAACCACGTGAGGGGGTGGTGTTCACATTGCACCACTAGGCGGATGAGCTGTTTCTGACAGCCAACGGCTAGAGGAACGGAGGAGATCTGGTTGGATCCAACGGCCAAATGTGGGGGAGTAAACCTTTCCAATCAGGAGTGGAGCCCCGAAGGCAGACAGCTGCCTGTATGCACGCACTGTTCCGGCAGCACCTGCAGCCAACTGGTGCCAAACGTACTGCTTGCATTCCTTTGGCTACATCAGCGAGGCCGAGAGGGGAACCTTGACGACTGGGCACCCCAGGATCTCCATACCCTTCGCCCAGGCTTGCGCCCTGGAGAGGTCACTCCAGTGACTGACCCAGCAAGCGCACACCCATGGTCTTCCGAGACAGGATGCCAACAATCTCCCAGCCCCCGAGCGGGAAGGTCCTCCTATGATCTTGCGAGGGAGAGCGATAACGTCGCGTAGAATCCCTGTGTCTACGCTCTTCACAACCAGGAGGCTCCGGACGAGTGCGTGTACGTCTCTGTGAACCAGGCTCTTGGGAGAGGCGGGTTTCTTGCCGGCCAGGGGACCCCCAGCGGAATCCCGGCGGCTTCCTGAGAGACGAGTGGGGAACGACGGTGGAGGAGGGACGCCACGAGCGTCCCACCAAACCAGGCTCTTGGGAGAGGCGGGTTATTTCCACCAGCTGTGTCCGGGCGCGCTCTCTAACGGAGGCGGTCTTGACGGTCGAACTCCCACTTTGTGCACTAATCCCTCGATTACTCAGTGGCGTTTTCTGTGTCGGATCCAGTTGGTCTCGCACGTCCGGTGTCAGGGGCACAGCGGAATGGCGTCTCGGCAATCTTCAAGTACCCGCGAGGGGAGGAGGCTCCCTCCTATAAGTTCCAGAGATTAGACCATCGCAGCTCCGGCCAGGTAGCACAGACATCACCAGTGTGGTCGGAAGCACACCCAGCGTACAGGAGACAGACTGTATGGATATCCGATGGCCACTGGAAGCCTCCGCATCGTTTGCAGGTCACCAGTAGGCCCATGCAACACACCAAACCTGAGATGGCCTGGAACTGGGTCGATAGTAGTCTCCCCTTCCTTGGAGGCGAGCATCCTTACTAGAGTCCCTGGACGTGCACGTGAATGTCTCTGAGCCGGGCTCCGAGGGAGGCGGGCTTTCTTGCCGGTAAGGGGGACCCCCAGCGGGATCCCATGGACCTTCTTGGAGACAAGTGGGACCGATAGTGGACATGGCTTCATAGAAGGCTTCGTCCGGGCGTGCTCCCTCCTGGAAGCGGCCTCATCGATCCAGGCCCACTACGTGCACTAGTCCACTGAATCCGGTGTGTAGCTTCCCACAGGGACGTCCTGGTCTCAAGCGACCGGTGCCAAGGAGACGTTGGAGGCGTATCCCCATCCTGCGCCTAGGAGACCCGACCTAGTGGTTGTCCGACGGCCACCGGCACATCTGCCTTGCGTGAAGGACGTCAGCATGCCCCTCATCGGGGCGGAACGGGATCCTTCAAGCACCAACAGCATAGGTCGCTCCCGCCTGCAGACGCTTCAATGCCGCCATCTGCGCTGCTGAGGCCAGGTGACACAATCATTCCAATGGGCGCAGCCTGGACATGAAGAACACACCTACCAGGAGCAGCCGGGCTGGTGCTTACAGCCGAGACGCTGCTTGTCCTCTCCAGGTGGTAGAGTACTGCAACGTCCGAAGAAGTCGGACGTGTGCGTAATTGCCATACCGAGCGGGCCTTGCCAGAGGCTGTTCAAGTGCGCTCCCCCTGGCAGCGGCCTCCACAATCCACGCTCGCGCACTAGTCGTGACATTCGGTGTGGCTTCTCCATGTCAGTCCGTTGTCGTGCGGAAACCCGCGGTGTCCGGGAGGCGCCTAACCGGTGCCGATCGCTTGCAACGCAAGCATGGCCCGCGGGGCAGTGGCGAAAGACCCCTGGGGGCTGAACTAGCCACTGTCATCTGTGTGAATGGGTAGCACATCCCTGCAACAGACAACACACCCGAAGGCCTGCGGGCGAGTCCTGTGGGACTAAGCCACGAAAGGCAGCCTTCGTAACAACAAAACACACAAGCACCAAAGCGGGGTAACAGACTGTCAAGCCTGCCCGCCAGCAGTGTAGTAAGAAGGTCGACTCACTGCCATCAAGCACTAAGGTGAGCAACCAACATATGTAGCAAAAGTCAAACATGTCATGACAGAAGCGAGGTACCAAACTGCACGCCTACAACTAGCCGTGCAGGCAGCAAGTAGGCCCACTGCCGCCAAGCGCTAAGGCGAGGGAACAACATATGTACACAAAAGACGAATACGTCATGATGGAAGCGAGGTACCAAACTGCACGTCTGCAATCCAGCAGTGCAGTAACGAGGTAGCTTCACCGCCGTCAAGTGCTAAGGTGAGCAACAACATACGTACCAACCCCTGTCATAAAAGGAGTCAGGCCCCAACAACATTGCTAAGGGTGACCGTGTGTGGAAAACAACACCGGCCGCATGCTGCACAAATCAATACGCAATGACAACCAAGACAAGAAAAACATCCGGGGCAGTAAATCGCCACTTTATGTGGACATGTCACGAGGGGCCCGCCCAGCCAAGGAGCGTAAACCCCCAAGCTGCCCGCCGGAACGTATATTCACTCTCTAAGGTACGTGAGCACTTGTCCACAGCGTATGCCTGCATACGCGCGTGCGCTTAAATCCATCACCCGTATCTATACCAACATCCCGCAAGGGAAAACAGCTAATCAGGCCATGGAGTAAAAGAATTCTCCACACCCAAGGTACAAATGCGTAGGAACTTAGCTACGATTCACCGAAGGTGAGTGGGAGCACGATTACAGTGAGAAGAAGACGAAAAAGTTCGTACCTGCACAAACCAGTGCCCAGCCCGGGAACCGGCCGAGGGTCAACCCCGCTACCTTACCTCTCCGCCGAAGGGGAACGGTGGGAGACGTCCAAAAACCCGCCTGGCACGACCGGCGAAGCTCACCGGACAGCTCACCAGCGGTCGAAGCGTAGGCGGTACGCAGTGGGGACGAGAAAGCCACGCAGCAGCACAGGCAGGGCCGACGAAACGATCCTATCTCCCGCTCTTCATTCCAACAGCAAGTCCGAAACCCGAGAACCGGTCGAAAAACCAAAGTCCGTAGGCTAGAGCAGAGCGCAAGACGACCGAATCGTGCGCCTAAGTAGACTAGACTGAGGGATTATGGGTACCCGGCTTCCGGGTGGTGGGTATAGGGAGACAACTCTTGGTCCCCTCGGGGTTCCCCGAGTGCCTCCCGGGTTGTGTTTTTACACAACTGGCTCTTAGGCTAGAATGAGTAAGTAGTAGACACTTCCATGCAGTCATGTCATCGGTAATGTTTTTGAAGAAACAAACGGCTTATGCCGAGGCCCAGCGCTCTACCCACACCCCTGAGCGCCTGGCGTAGGCTCAAACCGAACCTATACCTCATCATTCGAAGAAGAAGGGCCAACCACCCGGCCAAGACCAACAGCCCCGTGGAGGATAGATGACCAGACGTAGAGGTGGCTCGCACTGTCACCGGTGGAGACACCAATCCACGCAGGAACGGCAGGGTCGACGGAAGCCGCCCGGAAGACGCCAGCCACGAACCAACACTCCAGGGATCGTCCTGCGTAAAGCCAAGGGTTGAACGACGAGCGAACACACCAGACACAGTTCTCAAACACACACCGCCCAGCCTGAACTGGCGTAAGCAAGCGCAGGCTAGAACCGGGCCACAAGGGCGAAGCTACAAGTCCGAGCGGCCCCAAACACGTGAAAACAGTTCACCGGCGCCACTGAAGGCTAGCCCTAAGTCACAAAACAACTGCAGAGCAGTCCCACACAAAAGCGTCCAAGCCTAAGCCACAGGGCGAAGGCAAACAACAGTCCAATGACCGGTCAACGGCTCAGTGAGAACAACAAAGCGTAGAGCTCATGACGTACACAACCGCTCAGTAACTAGCAAAGAAACTGACTGAAGTGGGAAGCGCGGAGCGCATGCGTGGTGATACAGGAAGGGAGGCTAACCGGGCTTCCGCCCAGTCTATGGCGCCCCTCTCCTGCCATAACGGCCATAATTGTACACAACGAATTTTGGGCTAAAATTAGACTAGCTAAGAACTAATCCCCCATATAGTAATACCACCGGTAATGTGTTTTGAGAAAACAAAATGCATTTTAGAGAAAAATCCATGTATTTTCTCAAAATCATTACCGACGGCATTACTACTAGGAAGAATGGCGAATAGGAGGCAGGTGCCACATTTCTTGGTACACGTCCCACGCTCGGGCGCCTCCACGCATAACTATCGAGGCCCCCCCCCCCCCTACGCGCCCACTCCCGACAATTTTAGCTAGGCATTACCTATGGCACCAGTGGCGCTGGGAGGGAGTGCTGCGCCGCCGATATGTCCCCCAGGGCCAGGTTGTAGCGCTGGCCGGATAGGTCTCGCAGGTAGAAGCGGGCGAAGGTAGACTCGACTGTTGTAAGTCATCTGCAACCACATTAAGGTTTTTATTTGCCGTGTGGATTGACGTATCGTCAGCAAACAGAGCAGATAACAGCAGAGAATGAAATTGGGCGAAGAAGATGGGGATGGATCGGTCACAGTCTGAGAAAGCCAGCTTCCAGTATCACTAGGCAGGCATTGTCATGGAACCCCCAGGGAAAGAGGAAAAGAGGTAGGCCGAGAAACTCCTGGCGTCGAGACCTCCAAGCAGACATCAAGAGACTGGGAACCACCTGGAGTAGAATCGAAGGAGAAGCACAGGACAGGAGTTGCTGGACGTCTCTTGTCGACGGCCTATACCCGGGTAGGGGTGACAGGCGTAAGTAAGTAAGTAAGTAAGCTGGCCGCGAAGTGTCCCTGAATGTGCCGACGCCTCCTTGTCTACGGCCGGAAGAGGACAGGAAAACGCCTGGGAGTGTCCTGCATACCAGTCCTGGCGAAAGCTGATATCCATCCCCGCCGGCCACCGGGAGTCTGAGAAGAAGCCCTGATTCCTGAAGTCGTCCTGTTGCAGGCGCGTCGAGAAAGCCTCTGCCAGGTCTCTAAAGCCTGGCGGTTGAGGCAGGGACTTGAAACACTTGGGTTGCCGTGGTGCGTCGACCATCGCTGAAGCCTTCCTCTTAGGGGGGGGGGGGGGGGGGGGGGGGGGGGAGATGGAGGGCAGCACTCCGGGGAAGGAAGCATGCGATGAGCCAGGACGCTTCGTCCAAGGAGTGGCGAACATGTCCCCCTGGTGCCGCGCTGACCAGCGAGGTGGGAGATGAAGGAGGGTCACTGGGAGAAAATGGGGGAACGTCTCCTACGCCCAACGCTGACACCGAATCCTCTGGGTGAACACTGAGCGCCTCCTCGTCGTCCCATCAGGACCCGCATAAGAGGAGGAACCGGAGGCCTATGCGTCGACCGCACTGAGAGGACTGAAGAGTATCCGGTAACCGTCAAAGACCACTGAGGGGAGCTGGGCAGGCATCTAGGGGAAGTTCCATGCGTAACGCGGCTGCTACCCGAGTGGGTCCCACGTCGACTTCGAGGGCGCCAAGACCACAACCTAGAACCATCCCTGGAGGTCCGGTCGGACGAACGGCTGGTCCTAGAGGGTGCAGTAGCCCGGTGACACGAAGCGGTCCAACGCTGCTGCGTACTTGATCCGGTCCGCCGGTCCATGGAGGAGGAGAGGGAAGACGAGTCCTCCCATTGCGAGTGGTGTCTGCTGCACGCCGACTCTGTACGTGGCGGACGCTCGTCCCGTCCTGTAGGGGAAGTCTAGTTGGTCGTGGCGCTTCTGTCCCCAAGCGTCAAGGGGGCCGAGACTGCTAGGCGTCCCTCTCCGAGCTCATAAGGCGAGGTAGAGGTGCTCTGGGGGTCCGATCATGACGGGGAAGCATGTCCTGTCGGCTTGATCGGTTGACCTAACGTCTGTCCTTGCTGGGGAGGGCTTCGGTCCCAACATCATTGCCCTGTCGGAAAATCATATCTCGCCTGTGTGTTCGTTCTCCGCCCCATGCCCTCGAAACATGGGTACGTGGCCAGTCCGGTCAGCGGCTAACTTTCCTCTCCCTCCCCGAGGCGCGCCTTTAAAGCGACCCGGTGACGGCGCTGGTCTGGCCTAAGGCTGGCGGGCACTAACCTCTCAGAGGGGGGGGCCCCGCTTTTGCTGCCTGGGCTCTCTCTCTCTCTCTCTCACCTGGAGGGTGTTTATTTCGCCCAACATCCTTACTGCAGGGGGACCGAGCTCGAGATGCCGACACATGCCTAGGGGACGAGTCCCGTCGTGGGTGGTCTTGCATATCCCAGGCCTCGGAGAGGCGAGGGTGGAGCTCTTGGTGCCAAGGCTTGACTGGGGGGCAAGTCTCGTCTGCTGCTGATAGGCTCTTTCCTCCGCTCGTGGCGGAGCAGCACTGTCCGAGGCACCGGTGGGGGCAGCAGGTCCCTTTTACGCGCCGACAAGCCCACGACACGGCCTTCCTCTGCAAACCCGTAATGGCTATCGTGGCTGCCGTAGCGGTCGGCTGTCTGAGCGGCGCCGGTCTTTCCCTCCGGTAAAATGCCCATAGCTGCGACCATCGCTCTTCCTCCCAGGTCGCGCACTTGTCGCAAGTCTGACTGGAGGAGCAGCCAGAGCAGGGTAGGCAGACATCATGGACGTTGCTAGGCCACTGGTAGTCGCCGCACTTGGTGCAGGTCCGAACCTGAGCACTGTAACAAAGGACAGACAAAGGCCGGAGTGAGGGCGGGGAGCCTCCTGAGAGGGTCTGCGCTCCCGGTTGGTTTGCATACGTAACGCCTGGTCAACGCCGCCGCCCGGTCGAAGCCGGCTGGAGGCAGTAACCGAAGCTTTACCTTGTCATGGCTTGACACCGGAAATCACAGAGACCCAACCACCAAGTATTCCACCGAAACATAGGTAATCCAAGTGCCCACACTACACAAAGCACCACACGTCCACGAAATATCCAATGTAACACCAGTAATCCAACGCAACGGTAGTCCCACCATCCACAGCCGGAGCACACGAGATGCACACAGCCTGCTTGGTGAGCTAAGCGAAGAGACTGGCAAGAAACGGTGAGGTACACAACGAGTTTTTTTGGGCTAAAATTGCTAAGCTAAGCGAAGCATTCCTAGTACAGTGGAGTCCAGTTAACACGAACTCGCTTTACACAAATTTCCGGATAACACAAACCGTTTTTGCATTCCCGGCTGACAGACTTCTTCTTCTGTATTAAAATTTCACTGATAACACGAAATGCTTAACACGAAGCTGGTTTCGGTTCCCAACCAGGGCAATTTCACTATTATTCACCTGTTTAACACGAGCACAGATTCCATTCACCAAAAACCAATTCATGTGTCGCTCTCACGCTGTAGTACACATGACAGATCAGAGTGAACTCTAGTTTGTGATTGGCCGAATAGCCTTCGGCTGTTGTAATCCGTCTTCGCATTGGCTAGCAATTCTGAACTGTATTCATGTTGCATCATTCGTGTACCAACACAACCCTTTTACTGATGCGGGATTCTACTTCAGCCCGTGTTGCTTTAACCTGATGGATTTTAACTTACTATGGATTTTACCTGATGGATTTTACGTTAAATAGGCGAGCTGTACACGTTTCCTTGTGTTTTCCTAGCGAGCTGAAGGTATGCATATAAAGTACGATAATGTACACTTTTAACCTCGTACTCATTCACGCACACATCCCTTACACACTTTCTCCTTGAGGGCCGTGATCAATTTTGAGGCCATATTACTTACTTACTTACGCCTGTCACCCCTACCCGGGTATAGGCCGTCTACGAGAGACCTCCAGCAACTCCTGTCCTGTGCTTCTCCTTCGATTCTACTCCAGGTGGTTCCCAGTCTCTTGATGTCTGCTTGGAGGTCTCGACGCCAGGAGTTTCTCGGCCTACCTCTTTTCCTCTTTCCCTGGGGGTTCCATGACAATGCCTGCCTAGTGATACTGGAAGCTGGCTTTCTCAGACTGTGACCGATCCATCCCCATCTTCTTCGCCCAATTTCATTCTCTGCTGTTATCTGCTCTGTTCTCTCCCAGAGTCTGACGTTGCTGATCTTCTCTGGCCAGTGGATTTTCAAAATTCTTCTAAGGCAACTGTTCATGAAGGTCTGTACTCTGTTGACTGTGGTTTTTGTCAATCTCCATGTCTCTGCTCCATATAGGAGAACTGATTTTACATTGGAGTTGAAAATCCGGACTTTGGTGTGTTGTGACAGCTCTCTGGAACTCCATACTTTTTTCAACTGGAGAAAGGCTGCTCTAGCTTTACCGATTCGTGCTCTGACATCTGCATCAGTGCCACCTTTTTTGTCTATGATGCTCCCGAGATATGTGAAGGACTCCACCTCCTCCAACGGGGTGCCAGCAAGCAAGACTGGTTCTTCCCTGGTTGCGTTCAGCCTCATTGTCTTTGTTTTCTGTTTGTGAATGGTGAGGCCCACTTGGGACGAGATGTCAGCAAGCCTCGTGGTCTTGTCCTGCATTTGTTGATGAGTGTGGGACAGTAATGCCAAGTCGTCTGCAAAATCGAGGTCGTCAAGCTGTGTCCACAGTGTCCACTGTATTCCACTTCGTCTGTGCTCTGTGGTCATCTTCATGACCCAGTCTATGGCCAGTAGGAAGAGGAACGGAGACAGCAGACACCCCTGCCTGACACCAGTTCTGACCTGGAGCTCTCTGGTGAACTGCCCTTCGTGGATCACGCGACATGTCATGCCATCATAGCTGCTCTTGATCAGGCGGACGAGCTTTGTGGGTACACCGTAGTGTCGTAGGAGTTTCCACAGAGTCTCTCGGTCCACGCTGTCAAATGCTTTCTCGTAATCCACAAAGTTGACGTACAGCGGGGAGCTCCACTCCAGAGACTGTTCCACGATGATGCGGAGAGTGGCGATCTGGTCTGTACATGATCGGTTCTTCCTGAATCCTGCTTGCTGGTCTCTCAGCTGGGGGTCAACGGAGCTCTTCATTCTTTCTAGGATGATCCTGTTGAAGACCTTTCCTGGTACTGACAGCAAGGTGATTCCTCTGTAGTTGGAACACTTGCTGAGGTCGCCTTTCTTGGGAAGCTTGATTAGGTACCCCTCCTTCCAGTCAGCCGGCATCACCTCCTCTTCCCAGATCTTTCCAAACAGTGGGTACAGCATCTCAACTGTTGTCTCTAGGTCTGCTTTCAGAGACTCTGCTGGGATGCCATCTGGCCCTGCTGCTTTGCCATTCTTCAAAAATGCCACTGCTTTTCTGATCTCTTCCCGGCTGGGTCTGTCACAGCTGATGGGTAGGTCAGTCTCTGCCGACTGGATGTCGGGGGGGTCGGGTGGGCTAGGTCTGTTCAGTAACTCTTCAAAATACTCGGCCCATCTGTCGAGTTGGTCTGTTCTGTCTGCAATAGGCTTGCCTTCTTTGTCTTTTACTGGTCTTTCTGTATGGCCATATTTACCCGACAATCTTCTGGTAATGTCGTAGAGCTGTTTCATGTTGCCGCTGCCTGCTGCCTTTTCTGCCTCTGCTGCCAGGCTTTCTGTGTAGGCCCTCTTGTCTGCCCTGATACTCCTCTTCACCTCGCGGTTGGCTTCCGAGTATTCCCCCTGTGCCCTTACTTTGGCTGCTCTCGTGCGACTGTTGTTGACCGCTGCTTTCTTCTGCTTCCTCGCTTCTATCTTCTTCAAGGTCTGTGCCGACAGCCAGTCCTTGTGGTGGTGTTTCCTGAACCCTACAGTGTCTTTGCAGGTTGAGTTCAGCGCCTCTCTAACTGCCTTCCACTGCTGCTCTGTGGTGACCGCCTCCTCTTCATTTACTAGCTCCTGTAGCGCTTGAAACCGGTTGGACAGCACCAGTTTGAACTCTTCTCTAACTCGAGGCCATATTGGTTAACACGAAATATGTTTAACACGAAGTGATTTTCCGTGTCCCTAGAAATTCGTGTTAAGCAGACTCCGCTGTAGTAATGCTGTTGATAAAGATTTTGAGAAAATAAAGTCAGACACCGGAACCCGGTATCAAACCTCACACCTTTAGTATTGGTGGCAGGCACGGACTGCCCCATGACCTTTGCAAGTAGACCGCTAAATTAGTATGCATAGAAAGGTCTTATTGTCAGATGCCTCTGTGCAAAATCTGACCGAAAAGTTTGCAAATTTGATTGAAAAGTTTGCAAAAACTTTGATAAAAACTACAATTCTGTCAACAAGATGAAGATTTCACCCCAAAGTCTACCGTATTGTTTGGAGCTTACAAGTGTTTTTCTTTTAGGAACATTGAGAGTTGTTCATATTTTAAGCTTATCCTTCTGATCCATTTCCCGCCTCTCTAACCCAACCTCTGATCAACACACGCCGGCGCACACAAATAAAGATGGACACATGGTGCTTCCCACCATTAGTAAGCTCTGTGACTGTGGACTGGTGTAGCAACAGGAATTCTGAAGAAGAATAGCACGAGCAGCAAAATGACATCACTATAAGCTTCATTTCATGGCATCGCTAGTCCCAGGACGCCGTGTGACGAATTTGATGTTTCACGTCACTCATCCAAAAGGCACGCAGCCTCTTCAAGGGCTGATGTTTTCTTCCCCACAGCCTCTTCCAGGGCTGACTGTTTGATGGGAGCATATACTTTTGTTGTGAATAGTATTTGAGAAAAACAAAAAACATCTTTGTCAAAATATGGCCATTTTTTACCTTTTTCATGAGCTCTTGTGACCCTTGACCTTTCCAAGGGGTCATCAAAAAAGTAAGCATAGAAAGTCTTACCATCAGGTAATCTCTAAAGGAAGTTTGAGTTTGAAGTTGTGAATAGTATTTGAGGAAATACATCTTTTGTCAAGCTATGGCAATTTTTTTTTTACCTATTTTCTGAGCTCTTGTGACCCTTGACTTTTCTGAGGGATCAACCAAATTAGTATGCATAGAAAAGTCTTCCCATCAGGTATGTTTGTACCAAGTTTGGGTTTGAAGTTGTCAATAGTATTTGAGAAAAAATAAATTATGTCAAAATATAGCTATTTTTTACCTATTCCCTGATCCCCTGTGACCTTGACCTTTATGAGAGGTCACTCAAATTGGTATGTTTAGAAAGTCTTGCCACAAAGTATCTTTGGGCCAAGTTTGAAGATTGTGGCTTGAATAGTCTCCTGGAAAATGCCAGCGTTAAAGTTTACCATGGACGACGGCAGACGAACGACCACTGGCCCAGAACATAGACTCACTTTTGCTTCACACGTGAGCCAAAAATATGGATTCAAATGCGGATCAACCAGTTTCTGTGAAACAGCCATTTTCTTGTCAGCGCGTAAATTAATTAAAAAATAAAGTTTCAAGCTTGTCTGTCCACAAATGCGGGCTCTAGTCACCGTCACATTTTCCACACATTTGCCGACCTTGTGACCCTTTAATTTTCCAAGGGGTCATCTAAATTAGCATTCATAGAAATGCCTCACCATCAGGTACCTTTGTACCAAGTTTAGGTTTGAAGTTGAAAATAGTATTTGAGGAGAAACAATGTGTCAAAATATGGATATTTCTGATCCCTTTCTTATCCCCCTGTGACCTTGATCTTTGAGAGAAGTCACTGAAATCGTTGAGTTTAGAAAAGTTTTGCCACAAAGTGACCTTGGACCAAGTTAGAAGTCTGAGGCATAAATAGTGTCTGAGAAAATGCCAACGTTAAATTTACCACGGACGATGGACAGACGAAGGATGGCCCATTACATAGACTCACTTTAATTGCTTTCACATGAGAGCCCAAAACCAGAAATTTAGCCAGGGACCAGGGACCACCATAGGATAATCAATATGTTTTTGCTACTTGTTGCAGCAGAGGATGGCTGCACAGCTTTTTACCTAACTGCTTGCTTTACAGTTTTTTATCTACATTTTGAATTAAAATATTATCAGCTGTTCCTAGGAACAGTGAGCTACAACTTAAAATAATTATTACAGGGTGTTTTTTCCAATTTAACTTATACTTCCTATTTGGTCTCCAGGACACATTACCTAACAAGGTGCTAAAAAAAAAAAATCACGCCAGCAATCAAAATTCTCACTCTCAGGCTAACCAACCACACTGCATCCATTTGTATAGCATCCAACTGCATAGCTTGTTAAAAAATATTTTAAAAATAAATAAAATAACAAAACCTATTAACTTTCTCCTGTCCTATGGGAATATTGTTTTCCATCACAAATCTAGCAGTCTGACCTCACAATATCACGGATCTGAGGGTGATTCTGATACCTGCTTTTATTTCTGTGGCAGGACTTACCCTGAGGTACATGTCCAGTGCCCTGCGACGTTTCTCCAAGAATTCCTTCCCCATGTTCTTCAACATGGTTTTCCCCGGTAACGTAGGACCTTGCAAGTCAGGAAACTGCGTCAAATTGAGGAGCAAAAAAAGTCATTAATACATTCCCTGCAGCCATCAGCTAAAAATTACGTCTTTTAAATCTTTAACTCCCCAAACTAAATGACTTCCATCCTGTAGAATATAAGTCATTTAGCTCTGGAGTTTGCGGATTCACTGCTATTTAACTCCCTGACTGCTACTGACAATATGTTCGGAAGAAAAAACACGAAATCATGAACAGTATCACCAGTAGCAGTCAGTGCGTTAAACCTGTCTGTCTGAAGCAAGCAAATATAAATGTGGCCACCAAACAGCATAATGTGTGATGTGAGAGGGATCTGAACCCTCTGACTGTTGGTAGCCATTTCTATCAAAAACGGCTATTAACAACCAAAGGGTTTACATATCGTAAATAAAGGAGCATTACTTACTCATGGGTGCTTGTGTTGAATTTTCAAAAACCTGAAAGGCCCAGAGGTCCAAAGACCCCTGGCCTCCGGAGCATGTAATTTCTTATGGCAGGTAATTTTCAAAAACCAGAATTCCGGCACATAACCAGCACAGAAGCACCCATGCTTACTTCACAAAAAGCCACAGTGGAAAAAAAAAAAAAAAATCACATTTTCATACTCTTCAGTTTAATTTTACATTTATACACAACAGTCTGTTGTTACTGTGTATGCACATATATTACTACAGTTTGTTCTTGTGTGTCTTCAAAGACAATGTAATATACACTGAGAATGATGATGATTCTGACTTATGCTAATGAATCTGACTTTTGCTCAATGTCACAGATTGTGGTTTAGCTCTTTCATACCTTTTCTATAAGGATCATGTTGAGATCATGGAAATCACTGTAGCGACGGTAGACATCCCATATCTCCTCCTCCTCCGTGTATGGCACTTTTTTCTTCACCGTCACTGCAAACACTGCGTACGACTTGCCCGACTCCTTCACGATACCTGCAATTTCTACTAATGTAACTGCTACTCAAACGATTGGATAGGGGGTGGAGGTGGGGTGGGGTGGGGGGTGGGGGAGGTGACAGTCCAAATTCTGAAGAATCAAGCATACATTAACCTATACTGATTTGTTTCTCCAAACAATAAACAAAAAATACAATCTTATCATTTTATTTCTGGGGTCAAACACTAATTCACACCAATAATGACTTTAACATCTTTGGGATACATCCCGTAAGAGGTGTATATCATTTATTTCATATTTACATACCAACTTAAATCAACTGAAAACTGTAGGTCCATACCTATAAATGAAGGTAACCTAAAAAGATAATTGGCATAATATTTAGTCCTTCTCGTCTGTGTGTCCACTTAAAACCAACGTACAAAGGTGTCTCCTCACCAACATGTGTGATTTGAGCTGTGATGTAGGAATCACCCGTAGTGGAAGCAGATCCCCCAGAAGTGATGGATGACTGAGAGTCCAACGACAGCGAGTCTCCGTCATCCATAGTTTCAACAGTATCCTCCGCCTGCACAATAAAAAAAATATTGTCTGTAAAATTCAAAACCATACTCATTGTGAGTTTTTTTCTGTTTTTTAGTGTGTGACTTGTGGTGAAATATTTACTATGTCGTGAAAATAAGATTTCTCACTGATGAAATACAATGTTAACCCTTTGGGTGCCGGTAGTGGTTTTAGTCATGGTGATTCTTTCAGGGTTAAAAGATGAAAACTCAACCACACCAGACACATGCATCTTTCTGAAATCAGAAATTTCCAACAATTCTAGAGCGCATTAATCTTTCGGCTGTCAGTAGTGCCTTTTGTTGAGGTGACTCCAGTAGAAATCACCTCAACAAAAAGCATCGCTGACAGGCAAAGGGGTACGATAACCAGACCTTAAGCCTGAGCCGTCAATATATAACTGTTGAATTATCTAATTAATTGAAACAGGAAGTAAGAGAATTAACGTTTTACATCAAGACATGTATTTGAAGTTGTAAGCTTGTAAATACATGTATACTGTACTGAATCAGTTACTGGTGTTTTAAACGACTGAATGTGTCAAACTTTTGTGTTACCTTCAACAAGCTTTTCTCTACTCAGAAAGCAAATGCTATTTTAAGTTAACCAATAGCATGCACATGTAAAGAAAAGTACCAGAAAATTCGAAAAACATAAAAAACGAATTACGGATAATAAAAAAGGTGTATCTTGAAGTAAAAAGATACTGTAAATAATGGTTCTGTTAACCCCTTGAAAGCTACTGACCTGGTGAGTGGTATCATCAGTCGTAGTCAAGGAGTTTTACAGCACTCATTAAACAAGTTGTTCATCATTTTAAACAATTGTAAAATTTAAATAGAAAAAAATATGCATAGAAAATTAGACAAAAAAAAAACAAACAGGATTAATATTTTAATCTGTAGCTCATTGTTCTTAGGAGTAAATGATTAGAATTCAAAATACAGATACGATACTGAGTAAATGATAATAATTCAAAATGCATTTTTCTTTAAAAGGTATTTTTTCGAAAAATACTTACCGATGACATGACAAATGGGAGTGTCTACTACGTGCTCAAATTCTAGCCTACGAACCCGTTGTGTGCACACACAACCCGGGAGGCACTCGGGGAACCCTCCAGAGGGGCCAAGAGTTGTCTCCCGGACCTGCCTATCCGGTTCCGAGTCACCTGACTCGCCAGTCAGATACTAGGCTCACCAGCGGCAAGCGGGGCAGGTGGGAGGGTCCTCCGTGTCATGTCATCGGTAAGTATTTTTCGAAAAAATACCTTTTAAAGAAAAATGCATTTATTTCATCAAAAACATTACCGATGACATGACAAATGGGAGAATCACGAATAGGAGGAGGGTGCCGCCCCGGTACTACCGGAGACCAAGACCGTCCTCCCATTGCTAATTCCCAGGTAACGAGCTAGGTGCGTACCTACGGCGCCTGCAGCGCCGGGAGGGAGTGCTGTGCCACCGTGAGGTCCCCCAACAAGGCGAGGTTGTCTCGCTGTCCCGCCAGATCCCGAAGGTAGAAACGAGCGAAGGTAGATTCTGCTCGCCAGCC
The DNA here is from genome assembly GCA_036245525.1 of Semisulcospira habei. Taxonomy (NCBI): domain Eukaryota; kingdom Metazoa; phylum Mollusca; class Gastropoda; family Semisulcospiridae; genus Semisulcospira; species Semisulcospira habei. The sequence goes on along the minus strand of BTPG01000002.1, from coordinate 255,837,936 downwards.
CACCGCGGCCACGATGTCCTTGACAGCGCAGTTCCGATCGAATGCGACGCTCGTGGCCATGGCGCGTACTTCGTGTGCGCGGATCTTCAGTCTCTGCGCTACGCGTGGGGAGAGATCCATGTATGCCGATCGTATTACCCAGCGCAGCCAGGAGGAGATCGTCTGGGCTGTGATATCAGTCTTGCCCTGGCGTATGGGCAGGAAGAGGCGGGAGCGCCCTCTACGGGTAACTTTGGTACGGCGCAGGTAGATGCGTAGGGCACGCACGGGATCCTGTCGCCGAGTCTCCGGAGAGCAGGCAGGCCCTCCCAGGGGCCGCAAGGTGATGATCTGTGGAGCAGTTAGGGGCGACCTTGTTTTGGCAATAAAGCTGGGGTCCGTTAAGAGCTGCACGGAGCGATCTGCCCTGAACTGGAGGCAGTCTGGGCGGGTAGAAAGAGCGTGTAGCTCACTAACTCTGGACGCGGTGGCCAAGGCTAGAAGGAAGCAGGTCTTGCGTGTCACATTTGCCAGAGGGGCTAGAGCGAGTGGCTCGAACTGGGAAGAATTCAGCCACGTCAGGACCCAAGGTAGGTCCCAGCGAGGAATGAGAGAACGCTGAGTCGGACGTTGGAGGCTGAAGCTGGACATGAGGTCGGAAAGGTCCTTACAGGCGCCGGGGTCTGGAAGGCCGAGATGACGGTACGTGTCGGCGACCATGGATAAGTATCCCCTGATGGTGATGGGCGCCAAACCTTGGACCTCGAAGAGCCATAGGAGAAAGTCCGCTAGCTGTGGGTTAGTCAGGCCGGTGGGTAGGAGGCGACGGGCGTCGCACCAGGCACACAAGACGCGCCACTTCCCTTCGTAAACACGCCGGGTGGAAGGCTTGCGGGCTGCAGCGATTGCCTCCACTGCTGCACCAGAGAAGCCTCGAGCGGTGAGGGCGCGCTGCACAACCTCCAGGCGTGAAGAGACAGGCGTTCGGGACAAGGGTGGAAGAGAGCCTGCCTGGGCTGCTTGAGCATGGAACGGGGCGTGGGAAGGCGCAGGGGAGGAGAGGTGGCGAGGTTGAGTAAGTCGGTGGTCCAGGACCGGGTCCAAGCCAGCGGGGCGACCAGAAGCAGGACTGCGTTGCTCCCTCGAAGTTTGTGGAGGACCTTGGGAATGAGGACTGTTGGGGGGTACGCGTAAGCGATGAGGCCGTCCCAAGGAATCGAGAGGGCATCGACTGCCCAGGCCAGCGGGTCTGGAATCGGGGAGACGAAGAGGGCAAGCTGGCGATTCCACCTCGTAGCAAAGAGGTCGATTAAGGGAGTCTCCCAACGGGCGCAGATCATCTGGAAGATATCCGGGCGCAACGTCCATTCTGTGTGGAGCAACTGGCCGCGGCGAGAGAGCGAGTCCGTCAACACATTCAAGTGGCCAGGAATGTGTCGTGCGAGGAGTGTAATGTCGCGTTCCTCGGCCCAGCGCATCAAACGGAAGAGGAGCATACAGAGGTCGGGAGATCGGGTGCCCCCCTGTCTCTGGATGTAGGCCACCACCGTCGAGTTGTCGGAGAGGACGAGAAGCCGCTGGTTCCTGAGCTGGTTCTCCCAAACGAAGAGGGCTTGCCAGACTGCCTGCAGCTCTAACCAATTGCTGTGCTTGTCCGCAAACTCCGGGGGCCAGAGGCCGGAAGCCGAGGAGAATTGAGGAAGCAGGTGGGCTCCCCACCCCGAGAGGCTCGCGTCGACACACAGGGAGAGGTGCGGGGGAGGGGAGGACAAAGGGACTCCCGAAGCCAACCAAGCCGTGTCGGTCCAGCGTAGAAGGTGAGGGCGAACCAGGGGGGAAACCGGGACCAGGTAGGTAAGGTCGCCAGAAGAGGGTCTCCAGAGAAGCAGGAGGTGCAGCTGAAGGGGGCGGGCGTAGAGGCGACCCAGGGGGAGAAGGTCCGCCGCTGCGTTGATCAGTCCGAGGAGTTGAAGCCAAACTCGGGCGGGAGCTGCTTCCTGCTGAGCTAGCTGGTTGGCGAAGGTGGCCAACTTCCGAATCCGGGGATCCGGGAGGCGAACAACGTTGAGAGCGGTGGCAAAATCCATTCCGAGATGAATGAAGCGGCGCGAGGGCGTGAGATCTGACTTCCCGACGTTGAGGAGGAACCCCAGTCGCGACAGCAGACGCATCAGTGTATCCCTGTCCTCTTCCAAGATGGACTCGACGTGGTTCCTCAGGAAGAGATCGTCGAGGTAGTTGGACATAGGGCTGAGAGACGACTGCCGTGCCTTGGCCATAACTGCATCCATCAAGCGGGTGAAGACCCAGGGGCTGAGGTTGAGGCCGAAGGGTAGGGCTCGAAACTGGTAAACGGTTCCATCGAACGCGAAGCGCAGATACCTCTGGGCGGCCGGATGTATGGGTACGTGTAGGTAAGCGTCGGAGAGATCCAGGCTGACGGCGTAATCCATGGGTCGCACCGCGGTACGCAGGGCTCGGGCCGTCTCCATGTGGAAGGAAGGAGCCACGATGAAGCGATTTAGGGCTGAGAGGTCGATCACTGGGCGCCACTTGCCGCCAGGCTTGGGGACGACGAAAAGTCTGCTGTAAAATCCCAGCGAGTCTGCGCGGCGCACAACCTCTGTGGCATCCTTCCTCAAGAGAGAGTCGACTTCCCCCCGTAGGGCGCACTCCTTGAGCGGGTCTGCGGGGATCTCGGTCCACAGCGGAGTCGTACGCAAGGAGGAGGGGAACGAAAGGAGATCCGTAGGCCACCGGAAACAGTGTCTAAAATCCACGGGTCTTCTGGAATCAGTAATCGCCACTCGTCGCTGAAGAGGGCGAGCCTGCCGCCGACTGGAGGACCCGAGACGGCCGGCGGAGGCGGAGGAGGGGAGGAGTCACTGAGCCCGCCCGCGCCCAGGGCGACGGGCGGGATGGGGCCAAGCGGGGGCGGGGGCGTTAGCTTGGCCGGGGCGACCGAAGGCGGGGCGACGGCGACGCAGGGACTGCAGCTGGGTTGTTGACGTCGGGGCGACGGGTCTGGAGATCCGCAGGGGGCGACCCACGGCCTTGCGGGCTGCCTGAAAGCGCCGAGGAACAGACTTGGGAGGCCACCTGTCCGCATTGGAATCCTTGACGGCTTGCCAGGTGTCACCAAAGAGAAGGGGTCCCCCGAGGGGGGCCCGACGCAGCTGGGTCTTCAGGTCGGCAGGCATTCCCCGGCAGGCCTGCAGGACAGCGTCGCGGCGGAGTAAATCACAATTGGCGGCTGCAGCCATAGCGTTGACCGAAGAGTGATACGCGGCGCGGCTGGCCGCTTCAGCGAGGACGAGGAGGTCGCCAAGAAGAGGGGTCAGGGACGGGTGCCACGAATCTTCCACGCGCCGGAGGAAGGCTTGCGTAAGGAGCTCCATGAAGCCGGCGCAGGCCAAGGAATTCCTGACAAGCGAAGCCGTCTTGTCCAAACCCGCGGGGAGCGCGCGTCTGAGTGCAGAGGCCCCACCCGCCTGAACCACGGCGGCTGGATCCACCGGAGGGAGAGGGCAGAGGAAGGCCTGGGAATGGCCGGCGTACCACTGCTGGCGGAAGTACATATCGAGGTCCGGAGGCCATCTGTGGTCCGAGAAGAAATTACTGTCTCTTGAGTCAGACAACAGGTGGGCCGAGAACACATCCCGAAGCTCACGAAAGGAGGGGGGCTGAGGGAGAGTCTTGAACTTCTTTACCTGTCTACCCGCGTCGACGAAGGCAGAAGGCTTCCTCTTCAGGGGGGGGGATGGAGGGCAGTCCGCTGCCGGAAGCGTGGCGGAGATGAGGCGAGCGACCTCGTCGAGGGCCAGAAGAACCTCTGTGCGGGAGGAGGCCGGTAAACCGTGGGCTGTCGACGCATCCGAAGGAGAGAGCGGCGAAGGAGAGCGGCTGAGACCTCCGAGGAGAACTGAGATGGAATCATCAGGGAGAAGACTCAACGAATCGTCGTCCACGCCGCCGATAGCCGTCGAAGAGGGACGGCGACCGTGACTCCGAGAGCGAGCAGCTCGACGAGGACGAGGGGAGCCATAAGGCGCCGAAGCACGCAGGGGAGAGCGACGTCCGCGACGGCGACGCGACGCACTAGAGGAGCGGGAACGGCGGCGGCGACCAGACGAGCGACTACGAGCTGGAGACCGTGATCCTCGGGAACGAGGAGGAAGGAAGGAGGCTGGGCGAGGGGAAGGGGAACGGGCGGGACGAGGCAGACGGCGGGGAACGTGGGACGAACGCCGCGAAGAGGTAGAGCGCGAAGGTCCATGGTCCAGATGACGAGAAGAATCCCGAACTTCACGACGCTCACACGAAGGAGCGCGAGAGTGGTGGTCCGACTTCGATCGCAAGGAGGAACTGGACACAGGTAGTGGTGTGGTGAGTGTGCGCGAATGTCTCCGCGAGCCGGACTCTGTGGCGAGGCGGGCTCGCAGCGGCCGAGGGGGATCCAAGGCCTTCCTAGGAGACGAGTGGGGACCGGCTGACCATGGACGGCGCGAGGCACGTCTCTCCGAACTGACCTCTGTCTCGAGATGGGTTCTCTGCCTGTCGTAAGGCTTGGTCCAAACGCGTTCCCTCCTGGGAACCGCGCCTCGAACTCCCGACTCCGCACACTACCTTGCTGTGTCCGCTGTGGAGATCTTTCCAGACTGGGGCCATCGGGGGCAAGAGCGGTCGGTGTGTCTGAGATGACAGCCGGCACTTCCGCAGGTCTTGCAACAGGCACAGGTGTCGGGCGTTCACGTCGGTAGAAGCTCCAAAGCTGGGCCCAGCGGAGCTCCGGCCAGACGGCGCAAACGTCACAAGAACGCTCAGATGTACAGCCGACACATGGCAGGCAGACCTTGTGCGAAACCGAGGGCCACTGGAAACCTCCACACTGCGTGCAGGTCATCAGGAGGGCACTGCAACACACCAAACAAACAACGTGCCGGTACGTGGTCGAGACCAACAGGGCTCGTCCTACCAAGGGGAACCGTACCGAACGATATGGACAAACGGGCTGTGCCCCCAGGCTATACTGTTATAGCGCCCGAAGCTAAGCTTGCGTCTTTAGAACAAAGCCTACCCCAGCCAGGCTGGAGAGGAATGTGCGCCAAACAACAATAGGTTTAGTTTAGTTTAGGTATTTGGGTGTAACGCCGCGCAGGCGACTAAGGCCATCACACGGCGGGCCAAACGACAATAGGGACGAAAGGCCGTGCCCCCAGGCAATAATGCTGTAGCGCTCTAAGCTAAGAGTGCGCTCTCGAAACAAGCATACCCCAGCCAGGCCGGAGATGCAACATGAGCCACGCGCCGCAGCTGGTTTAAACAATGCTCCCCGAAGGCTACCAGGGGAAGCCAGTAATTTCACCCCAAAGGGGGAAGGCGAGGGCACCAGGGCCCCGCCGAGCTAAGAGTCCCCGCTCAACGAAACCCAACAACACGAACAAGGTAGAGTCCAAAGGCACAGGCCGGTACCCCGCCCGGGGACCGGCTTCGGGCCCAACTAACTATCCTACCTCTCTGCCGAAGCGGTAGCGGGAGAAGAGACGTCCATGTCGCCACCGGCGAAATGGCGGGAACCAGCAGGTCCGCCAAGCGAAGCCAACCAAGGAGGACGCCAAGCGAAGAAGCGCCGCGAAGCTGCAGCGAAGCAAGAAGCGAAGCAGAAGCGAAGCAGAAGCGAAGCAACAGGCGAAGCCAAAGTCACGGCGAACTCGAGCACCAAGACCGACCGGTCGAAGGGAGCGCGAGGCTAGAACACGTCCGAAGGTCGTGAGCCTACGTAGCTGACTGGCGAGTCAGGTGACTCGGAACCGGATAGGCAGGTCCGGGAGACAACTCTTGGCCCCTCTGGAGGGTTCCCCGAGTGCCTCCCGGGTTGTGTGTGCACACAACGGGTTCGTAGGCTAGAATTTGAGCACGTAGTAGACACTCCCATTTGTCATGTCATCGGTAATGTTTTTGATGAAATAAATACAGATACGATACTGTAACGTGAACAGTTAGATAAAAAGGAAGCCAACTACTGCTGCAACACTGATGAAAGACAACAGCAAACTGAATGTTATTAGTTGTTTAGACCTGCAACAAGATTATGGCTTTTGTTCAAAACAAGTGTCACCCAAATTAAACAAAAAGCTTATAAGCCTAGAACAAATTCATGACTGTATAACAAACCAAGGGGAATTACTCAGCGCTGGACAGAACAGTTAGATCCCCTGTCCCCGCCTATCCGGCACCATTCGCCAGCCCACAGAGAAATACGCAGGTATAGAACAAGACAATCATCTATGTAGATGATCGTCTTGTTCTATACCTGCGTATTTCTCTGTGGGCTGGCGAATGGGTGCCTGATAGGCGGGGGCAGGGGATCTAACTGTTCTGTCCAGCGCTGAGTAATTCCCCTTGGTTTGTTATACAATTCTGCCAGCGCTAGCCTCACCTATCTGGTTTGTGAGTAAATTCATGACTGCCAAGATGACCAACATGTCACAATCTCTTGGCAGGCCCAAACAAGGAATATGACTTGACTAACTACTACAATTTATAAAAAAGCAACAGTGTCCACAAGTTTCTGCAGCTTTTAGACGGATGCCAACACAGATCTAAATGAAGAACTTAATGCATCAGTCTGTCCAAAACACCAAATCTGACGCCATAATATTCAACAAGTGTTCTCTGATCTGATATATCTACAATGGAAGAGAAACATTTCTGACGAAGGTTTCCGAACTTTGACATAAAAGGTCAGTTTTGTTAAACTACCCTCATGTAACCCGATGTTTTGGTCAAACTGCCCTTGCTTCATTGCTCTTGTGTACGTGACACTGTCCCTGATTTGAGACAAAAATGTTATGTATTATGAACATGAAAAATATATTACAACACAGCACTAATAAACAAAACAAAATAACCTCCACAGAGTGAACATCGCACATAATTTGTAATGACCAAATAATACTGCAAGCATCACGTTGACAGAAATAAATGTACAACATAAATAAAACATTACACAAGAAAGCACACGTAACAAAAACTTAAAATAATTATTTCAGCTGTGGGGCCAAATTTAAATGATGTACACCACTATTGACCGTATTATGTGCAGGAGATGGTGTGTCTGTGATAGTTCAAGGTTAGTGCCTTATCAGCTTGGCACCTTTCAGGTGCCAAGCTGATCAAGCACTACCCTTGAACTGTCATGGTCAAACCATTCCTGCAGTAGTGTCAGGGCTCCATGAGATACAAAATCAACTCGGTACCTACGTGTCAAGTCGAGTATACAGAACTCAGGAGACAGAGAAAGATGGAACACTGGGCATACAAAGAAACTCACAGTCACACCAGTAACTTACACTGCCCACCGAGGTGGCTGAACTGGAGGCAGCTGACAGGTCTAAGCCGAGGACAAAGCAAAGAAAAAAACATGACATGTAACACTAACAGTAACTGCCACGAAAACCAAACCCAACCGACGTTGTCTCTCAACCAACTATCTGCATGCTCAAGGCTAAACCCATGAACACTATATGAAAAATGAATGTGAAGAAAAGTCAAATTGCAATGCTGCAGTTTATTTATTTATTTTTGGCGGGTGGCTGTTGGAATAATTAACCACACTTGTAAAAGCACCAATGGTCACATGCACAAAGGGGTTAAAAGTGTAAAAATGTCTTGAAAAACAGTCTTGGGTCTTTTCAAGCATGTAGGTTTTGGACATCACAGTAGGAAACCTCAAAACAAGCTCTATTTCTCACTATTATCTTTTTTATTAACCCATTACATCCTGAGGTTGAATTTTTTTTTTAAAAATTGCCTATTGTTCTATGAAGGCTACATTACAGATTAGAAGACAGATCAACCAAATCAGTTCAAGGTTGGTGCCAGAATAGCTTGGCACCTCAGGTGCCAAGCTATTCTGGCACCACCTTTGAACTATCACAGTCAAATTTATTTCAAGCAAAAGTGTATCAGGATGAAAAGAGTTAACCATTTTTTCTTTTCAAAGCAGTCCATGCTTCCACACTAGTGAAAGTGTATTACCAGGGCAGTAGATACTGGTTTGAGATATAAAATGACTCCCAGGCAGAAAAGAGAGGAAAACACAACATCTGAAATACGCCCCTCATGCATGCGGACACTGGCACTGTAAACAGTACTGGTGACTGCATGCACAAGGTGGGGAAATGTCACTGAAACAAACTGCAGCAGCACAACTGTAATATATGAACCATGAAATAACAAAACAAAGTTACAAACATTTATCACCACATTATATACAAACACCAGTCTGGGATAATTATGTGCATTAGGGTTATTATTTCCAGGTTACAAATATACAATTCCTGTTAAAACAATAGCTAGAGGTAAAACTTCCATGGATTGTTCAGCATTTTTGTTTGTAAGCGTGTGTTCATCTTGACACCCTGTTAGCTGAATAATTTCAATTCAATACATGCCTGAGTATTTTTTTAATTTGTAAAAGTTCCTTCCACAAAACTGAAGAAATGGTAGGCAGTAAAACAACACATTGAAGCTGAAGCACTACAGATGCATCACCGTTGACTGAATGATATAAAGCACAACACCAGAAAGCAGCCAAAGCCTAGCAAGATCTACCTGTTGACTACAGCATTTACTAGCCTGCATATGGTGCAGTACTGTGCCACACACCATAAATGAAAAAGCCCTTATGGCTCATGTGCAGGACCGATCCACATCATTAATCAGACCTTTGTGACCCTGTTACGTTTGTGGTTGTGTTATTCTTTTTAAGAGCATGTGTGTGTTAATCATAGGAAAGATCCGACATTCATTTGAGTTATTATGGATAAGAATTACATACCTTTGTAGTAGGATTCATTTATTTTCTCAAAATCATTACCGACAGCATTACTACTAAGAATGCTCGCTTAGCTTAACAATTTTAGCCCAAAAAACTCGTTGTGTACCTGATGACAGGGGAGGCAACCACCCAGGGGTGTCATTACCAGTGGCCTCCCATCCCTCCCTATACAGTGGCGCACTCACCGTTTCCCGGCAGTCTCTTCGCTTAGCTCAACCAGGACAGGCCGTGAGCATATCGTGCTCCGGTTGTGGTTAGGTGGATTACCGTTGTGTACCGTGGACACTTGGATTTATGTGCATTGTGTTGTGCTTGGATTACCTACGTGTTCTGTGGATTATGTGGTGTTGGATTTTTCTGTGGGATTATCAGTTTGAGTCATGATAAGGTAAAGTAGCGGTTACTGCCTCTAACCGGTTTCGACCAGTCGGCGGCGGCGACCGGGTGGTGATGTATGCAAGCCGACCAGGAGCGCGGTCCCTCTGCGGAGGCTCCCCACTTCTCGCCGGTGTTCTTCTGTCCTTTGTTACAGTACTTGGGTACAAACCTGCAACAAGTGTGGTGCCTTCCAGTGGCCTAGGACGGCCATGATGTCTGCCTACCATGCTCGTGCTGCTCCTCTGATCGACAGTGTGTGACGTGGGAGGAAGAGAGATGGTCGCAGCTGGGGGCGTTTTACCGGAGGGATAAACCGGCGCCTTGCACACAGCTGACGAACAAAGCAGCATTGACAACAATGAAGGGAAAGGCAGAATTATACTGGTCGGTGCCCCAGGCAGCGCTGCCCCGTCTTGAGCGGATGAATGAGCCTAGCAGCAGCAAAGGATCGGGGCTTGCCCCCCATTCGGACCCGGCACCAAGAGCTCCACCCCGCCTCGTAGAGGCCCTGGGACATGCTCGACCGCCAGTGATGGGGTTCGCCCCTAGGCACGTGTCGGCATATGTAAGCTCGGTCCCCCCGCAATAAAGATGTTGGGCCAGATTATCACCTCCCCCCACCTCCCCTCCAGGTGAGAGAGAGAGAGCCCAAGCGGGGGACCCCCTCCCCCCCCGAGAGGCAAGTACCCGCCAGCCTTAGGCCGGACCAGCGCCGTCACTGGGCCACGTCTACAACGCACCTCTCAGGGAGGGACAGGAAAAGATAGCCACAGAACGCACACAAGAGCTCCACCCTGCCTCATAGAGGCCCCGGATATGCTGGGACACTCACTACGGGAGTTGTCCCCCAGGTATGGGTCTGCATGGAGCTCAGGCATCTCGCAGTAAACGGAGGGCGAGAAATTCAGTCATGTGAGACACAAAACACACGGAAAAACTCCACCCCGCCTCGTAGAGGCCCAGGACATGCTCGAGCGCCAGTAATGGGGTTCGCCCCTAGGCTGTGTCGGCATATGGATCGCGGTTCCCCCGCAGTGAAGGTGGAAGACAAGATATGAGTCTCAGACAAGCAAGCTTTGGGACCAGAGCCCTCCCTCGAGGACGGTCGTGCGGTCAACCGAACCAACTGTCGGGACGTACTTCCCCATCGTGTTGGATTGAGAATGTTTTGGAGACCGAAGCTGTCCATAGGAGGACTGACATTCGGTCATTATATAATAGAGCCAGCTGGCGGGAGGTGCTTCCCCGTCACGATTGAACCACCAGGACACCTCCCCCACGCCGTGGGAGCATGGAGAATGACATAGGCTTCAGGGTCCCGAGTCGAAGAGTGGAGCCACAGACGAGAACTAACTCGCAGGGCGGATCCCCCATGTCCGAAGCCCTATTGGGAGAAACTAACTCGGTCAGCAGCTGACGAGAGGTGGTGCCAACCACCCACCCACACTCCACCCTAGGAGGTAGAGAGGAACTCACAGTGGCCATGGACCTGCTTAACGCGGGGATGAAGTCTACATGTTCGGTTGGGCGACCGCAGCAGCTGGAGAAAGGGCGCTACAGATACCTAATGCCTGGGAACATCTTCTTCCCTCTTCGCCTCTCTGACCAGCGGACAAGCTCGGGTACGGCGAAGCGTGGGATCTCTCGGTGACACCGAGCATCAGAGGCGCCCGGCAAGAGCGGCCGTTCTTCTGACCAGAGCTTCAAGGGCCATTAGTTAGTTATTTGGGTTTAACGCCGAGCAGGCAACTAAGGCCATCTCACGGCGGGAAGGGTAAAAATCTGGTCAGCCAGACTAAAAGAAAGGTCTTAAGACATGATGTAAATATACCTTAAAAATATGTCAGGCTAAAATGTCGCACAGGTCTTTAAAGAAAACGTCGAAAGACTCTCAAAAAGGTCAAAATAATAGAAACATCATAATCTATAAACGCTCAAATCTTATTAAAAATATTACACTCTCTCAGAAAACTGAAGATCTTGTCCGGGGGCACATCCTGGAAGAAAACCTTCAAGGAGTCTGCCGTGAAATGTTTATACCTTGTTTCGATTAGATCAGCACAAGACAACAAAAAGTGTTGAACAGAGTACTGCTCGTCGCAGGCATAACACCATGGATGCTCCTCCTGTTTAAGTAAATAAGAGTGCGTAACATACGTGTGGCCGATGTGGAGCCGAGCCAGGACAGTCTCCTCACGGCAGCTGCCGCAGCGATAAGGTAGACCGTCGGACAACTTAGGAAGGGCTTCATGCAGCTTGTTAGCTTCCTCTTTGTCCAACTCGGACTGCCACTCACGGGCTATGTACGCACTAGCCACATGTCTAAAATCACTATAAACAGTCTGTGTGTCAGGGACAGGGTCATTGCGGGCATCGTTGGCAGCAGAATCTGCGATCCTGTTGCCTTCGATGCCCACATGCCCTGGCACCCAAGTAAAAATGATATCATAATATTCCTTCATCAAGTCCGCGTGGAGCTCTCTGATCTGCACCAGCAGTGGGTGGTCATTTCCCGTGCCCTAAAGGGCCTGCAGGGCAGAAAGAGAGTCAGACAGAATCAGGAAGTTCCTTTCTCTAGATCGATAAGCATGCCTGAGTGCCAGCAGAACCGCCTGCAGTTCCGCACTAAATACAGATGAGTGGTCTGGGAGGCGGTGCTTAAATGGGCGTCTAGGATGGCGAGAGGACACTGCGGCCGCAGCCACTCTCCCATCCTCAGACTTTGACCCATCGGTATAGATGCGACAATAGCCAGGAAAAATTGAAAGCAGTTCATTGAGGCTCTGTTGGTATATGGCTGGTGGAGTAGAGTCCTTCTTGTGGGCAGTCAAGTCCAGCAAGATGTCAGGAACTGGTAAGAGCCAAGGTGGAGTGATGTGTTGCAGGGATTCCGAAACTCTGTCCAGGTCCAATCCGGCCGCCTGCAGATGAGGTCGGACACAGAAAGAAAGTGGACGGACAGCTCCCGGATGGGTATCGTAAATCTCTGCAAACGATGGTTTAAAAACACAATCATAGGCAGGATTGTCTGGATGGGCCCTCAGTTTCAGAACGTAGCTGAGCATGAGGCGGATGCGGCGGAGCTTGAGAGAAGGCTCCCCTGCCTCGGCATACAGACTAGGAACTGGAGACGTCCTGAAGGCCCCAAGACATATCCGCAGACCCTGATGGTGAATTGTGTTCAGACGCTGTAGCACAGACTTGGAATCTGAGCTATACACCACAGAGCCGTAATCCAGTTTGGACCGAACAAGGGCCTGGTACAAACGAAGTAAGACAGTACGGTCCGCACCCCAGTCAGTACGACCGACGACACGAAGAATGTCGAGAGCTTTCTGACAAGAGGTTCTAAGGTAATTAATATGGTTGCGGAAGGTAAGTCTTTTGTCAAAAATGACCCCCAGAAACTTTGCCTCCTCGGCCACCTTAATTGGCACTCCAGCAATGCTCAGGCTAGGCTCTGGAAAATTTTTTGTCTGTTTAGTAAAATGCACACAGACAGTCTTGGAGGGCGAGAACTTGAATCCATTGAGAGACACCCACCACTGGATGCGATCAACGCACAGCTGCAAGCGCCTCTCAAGGGACGCAAGTCCTCGACCACGTGCGCACAAAGCAAAGTCGTCAACAAACAAAGAGCATTCAGAATCATCCTTGACGGCCTTTACAATGTTATTAATTTTAATACTAAATAAAACAGGGGATAGAATGCTGCCCTGTGGGACACCCATCTCCTGTTCAAAGGAGTCGGAGAGGGTGGAGCCCACACGGACATGGAACGACCAGTTAGTCAAAAAATTGTGACTAAAAACGGGCAGGTGCCCTTTAAAACCCATGTCCAACAAGTCAGACATTATGCCATACTTCCAGGTAGTGTCATTCGCCTTCTCAAGATCGAAGAAAATTGCATAGACATGCTGCTTGTTGACAAAAGCATCTCGAATAAATGATTCAAAGCGGACTAAATGGTCAGTTGTACTACGGAAGCGCCGGAAACCGCACTGGAGGTCTGCGAGGAGACCACTCAAGATGCCACACCAGGCGGGCGTTGACCAGGCGCTCCATTGTTTTACATAAACATGATGTCAAAGCAATAGGCCGGTAGTTGCTGGGTAGGAAGGATCCTTACCCAGCTTGGGGATCGGTACAACCACAGCCTGGCGCCAAGACGGCGGAAAATGACCAGTTCTCCAGATATGGTTAAAGGCCTTGAGAAGTACAAGGAGTGACCTCTCGGGCAGATGCGTTAGGAATTGATAGTGGACGGTATCTAGGCCAGCAGCAGAGTTATTACATTTCTGCAAGGCTTGCTGCAATTCTGATAATGTAAATGGGACATTATAGTCTTCTGAGTTATCGGACTTAAAATCACAAATACGAGACTCTCGCTTCTCCTTCTCTCTCTGGAAGAAAGGTGAATAATGCTCCGTTGAAGAATTATGGGCAATGGTGGAGGCAAGCAAATTGGCCACAGCTTTTTTATCTGTAACCAAGCTGGCACCATCTCTAAGATGGCCAACAGAAGCCGAGCCACCCCTGCCCCTAATTCTCCGAACAGCCTTCCATACTTTCTGGGACGGAGTCCGAGAAGTTAAAGATGAGACGAAGCGTCTCCAGGAAGCACGGCGTTCACGTTTAAAAATGTAACGAGCTTCCGCCCTCTGTCTTTTAAAGGTTAAAATATTCACTTGCAACGGATTACAGAAAGCACATCGCTGAGCAGATTTGCGCGCTATTTGGGCCTTGCGGCACTCTTCGTTGAACCATGGTACTCTCGGCTTTTGAGGGACTGATGCGGAAGTTTCAGGGATGGTTTCACCCGCTACGTCCAACAAAATAGTAGTAAAAGAAGAAATAGGTTCTTCAGATGACATGACCACCTCCTCTGTAATACGAGACTGACAGAGGGAGGCGAACAGAGGCCAGTTAGCTTTCTTAAGATTCCAGCGCCCCAACGGCGGATCCTCCCCACAGCTGACCGATGACAGGACTACTGGGAAGTGGTCACTACCACACAGGTCATCGTGAACATTCCAGTCAAAGTCCAGCATGAGAGAAGGATCACATACAGTGAGGTCTAGAACAGAACTAGATCCTGAACCTGGGTTAGAGTATGTAGGTGAACCATCGTTAAAGACACACAGGTTAAGTTGAGAAAAAACATCTTCTAACATCTGACCTCTGCCATCATAGTGGTCACTACCCCAAAGGTGAGCGTGACCGTTAAAATCCCCCATGAGAATAAAGGGAGGGGGCAGTTGATCAACTAAATTAAAAAAATCATTACTACAGACCCGCAGGGATGGTGGCAGGTAAATACTGCATACGGTTATGGTCTTCTTCAAGGTAACCCGAGCTGCGACAGCCTGAAGACAGGTGTCGATGCTAACGGGGCTACATAAAATTTGGCTACTAATGAGAAGAGCCACTCCACCCGATTGCCTCTCCGAATCAGAGCCTTTGTGTATAACGTTAAAACCATTAAAGGATACATGGTCAGAAGTCTTCAGGTAAGTCTCCTGAAGAGATATTACTGAGGGGTTATAGAACTTGACTAAAAGATGTAATTCCTCAAAGTTAGCTTGAAAACCACGACATTTCCACTGAAGCAGAGAGTCCATGATTATGTCTTATCTGGGGGTGCGGAGTTTTTCCCCCTTTTTACTTTGCCTTGGAAGGAGTTGGAGAAACAGAGGGGGGCCGGCTCCCCGGCCTCCTCTGGTTCTTAGGAGATGAAGGGGGTGGAGCTGCCGCAGCATTGGCAACTTCCACTCCCTCCATCTGCTCCTCCAATGCAGCATATTTGTTTTGAAGGGGGACATCAGTGTTCCCCTTCTGGGCCCGTGCGCACGGCGGTCCCATAGATTTCTTAGATTTCTGGTCCTGGGCAGTGGTCCTGCCGCTAAAGTTAGCGGCCTTAGAAGGCTGACCAGAGCCAGAAACCTTTGGTGTTGACAAACTAGCAGGTTTGGGTGGGGGCTGAGGCTTAGGGGCAGCAGAAGACGGTGCCACCGGACCGGTAGCGTCCGCCCTCTGCGTTCCCTGGCTCCTCGTCACCACCGGAGGAGGGTTACTCTCCAGGGGCGAGAGGATCCGAGGCTCCACCCCCAACCAAGAAGTTGGGGTTTGACAAGAAAAGTCTTTGGTGGGGCGCTTGCCTGACACCGCAGCACTGAAAGTATACACAAAGTTGAAAAGAAATGCCAGTGCTAATATTTTAGGAAGGTTACAAAGTAAAGTAGGTTATAGCACTGTCAGGGGAGAGAAATGTGCATGATCAACCAGTGATCATAGATCTACTGTGGCCAAAGCACAAAAAAAAAAAAGAGATAGGAAAGAGAGGGGGCGCTAAGAGAGTGACTGAAAGCAAAATAGTGCTATAACCTACTTTACTTTGTAACCTATACACAAAGTTGTTATTTGAGTTTGGCGCAGCCTCAGCTGCACCAGGACGTCAACCAGTTTTTTTGCGTCCGCAAAGGACAGCCCCTTCTCCACACGCACCTGCTGAATCCTGCACTCGGAGATCCAACGAGGGCACTTCTTGTCCGAAGCCATATGCGCCCCCTGGCAATTCACACACAGGGGGATGGCTGTGCAGGACTCAGCAGTGTCCAGGCTTAGTGCAACGGGCGCATAGAGCCTCTGCCTGGCGGCATGTCTTCTGCCCATGGCCATACTTTTGGCACTTGAAGCACCGGAGGGGGAGAGGGACGTACTTTTTCACTTTTAGGGAGTAGTAACCTCCCCAGATGGTAGTAGGAGCTGTGGGGGTGCCAAACGTCAGGATGATGGTAGGGAGACGGATCTCCCTACCACCTCGTTTGGAAATGAAGCACCTGACGTAGGTCACCCCCTGTGACTTAAGGTTCCGTACAAGTTCATCTTCAGACAGTTCGGCCAACGCTTGATCTTTAATCACTCCTCTAGAGGAATTCATTGTTTTGTGGGGAGTGACCTCCACTGGAGTGTCTCCGATGGAGGAGAGCCTCAGTAGCCCATTGGAGTGTGCCCGGGTACGGCACTCTACCAGCAAGTCACCAGACCTGAGGCGCTGGGCCTCAGGCCTGCCAACACGGCTCCTGAGGGTCTCCCCTACCAGGAAAGGGTGCAGCTTGGAAACAGGCTTCTCTTTAACTTTTCTGTGGATAATGAGAAAGCGAGGCCAGGCGCCTCGCGCTGGGACCATATGGCGTTGAGGCGCGTCCCCTGGGTGGTGGATAGGAGGTCCCTCGCGAGAGGGGTGCACCGAATGAAATAAGGTGCCGTGAACCAACATGGTCTAAGGGAAGGTGACCCCGACAGAAAACCCCTGGTCCTCCTAGTAAGGGGGTTGGGCGTGGGGGCAGCTTCCCCACCCTGCAAAAAAGGAAATAGCTACAAAAACGCCGACGAAAAGACTAACAGTAATTCCATTCCTGGAGGAGGAAGGTTCTTCTACCAGAAGACTTATGACGTCCTGTGGTGAAAGCCGGAAGTCTTCGGAAGCCACAGGACCGAGCCGCCTCTCTCTATCCAGGGATACAACCATGGGCACATGGAATGTCAAGACCATGTACCAGAGCGGCAAGGCCGCCCAGATAGCAGCGGAAATGCAAAAGTACAACCTTTCCCTGCTAGGTATCAGTGAAGCCAGATGGACGCAGTCTGGCCAGAAAAGGCTGTTAAGTGGGGAGATGATTCTGTATTCAGGTCATGAAGAGGAGAATGCCCCCCATACAGAAGGTGTAGCATTTATGCTGTCACCAGTGGCACAGAGCGCGCTGATGGGCTGGGAACCTCTTGGGCCAAGAATTATCACAGCAGCCTTTAGAACCAAGAAAAAGCTCAAGCTGAACGTCATCCAGTGTTATGCGCCCACTAATGACAGTGACGAGGAAGAGAAACAAGAGTTCTACGACCGACTCCACAGTGCCTTGGACAAATGTGCGGAGCGAGACATCACCATCGTCATGGGCGATTTTAATGCCAAAATAGGGGAGGACAACACCGGATACGAAGAGGTGATGGGGAGACAGGGACTAGGCTCGGAGATGAGTGAGAACGGGGAGAGGTTTGTAGACTTTTGTGCTCTAAACCGACTTGTCATTGGAGGCAGCATCTTCCCACACAGAAGAATACACAAAGCAACTTGGGTCTCACCTGACCATACAACAGAGAACCAAATAGACCATATCTGCATTAGCAAGAAATTTAGAAGATCCCTTCAAGATGTTCGAGTGAGGAGGGGAGCAGATGTCGCCTCCGACCACCATCTGCTTACCTTAAGAATGAAGCTCAAGCTAAAGAAAAGCCGCACAGAGACAACAAGAAGACAGCGCTATAATGTAGGCCTCCTGAGAGAAACTGGAGTTAGAGAAGAGTTCAAACTGGTGCTGTCCAACTGGTTTCAAGCGCTACAGGAGCTAGTAAATGAAGAGGAGGCGGTCACCACAGAGCAGCAGTGGAAGGCAGTTAGAGAGGCGCTGAACTCAACCTGCAAAGACACTGTAGGGTTCAGGAAACACCATCACAAGGACTGGCTGTCGGCACAGACCTTGAAGAAGATAGAAGTGAGGAAGCAGAAGAAAGCAGCTGTCAACAACAGTCGCACAAGAGCAGCCAAAGTAAGGGCACAGGGGGAATACTCGGAAGCTAACCGCGAGGTGAAGAGTAATATCAGGGCAGACAAGAGGGCCTACACAGACAGCCTGGCAGCAGAGGCAGAAAAGGCAGCAGGCAGCGGCAACATGAAACAGCTCTACGACATTACCAGAAGATTGTCAGGCAAGTATGGCCATACAGAAAGACCAGTAAAAGACAAAAAAGGCAAGCCTATTGCAGACAGAGCAGACCAACTCGACAGATGGGCCGAGTATTTTGAAGAGTTATTGAACAGAACTAGCCCACCCGACCCCCCAGACATCCAGCCGGCAGAGACCGACCTACCCATCAGCTGTGACAGACCCAGCCGGGAAGAGATCAGAAGAGCAGTGGCATTCTTGAAGAACGGCAAAGCAGCAGGCCTAGATGGCATCCCAGCGGAGTCTCTGAAAGCAGACCTAGACACAACAGTGGAGATGCTGTACCCACTGTTTGGAAAGATCTGGGAAGAGGAGGTGATGCCGGCTGACTGGAAGGAGGGGTACCTAATCAAGCTTCCCAAGAAAGGCGACCTCAGCAAGTGTTCCAACTACAGAGGAATCACCTTGCTGTCAGTACCAGGAAAGGTCTTCAACAGGATCATCCTGGAGAGAATGAAGAGCTCCGTTGACCCCCAGCTGAGAGACCAGCAAGCAGGATTCAGGAAGAACCGATCATGTACAGACCAGATCGCCACTCTCCGCATCATCGTGGAACAGTCTCTGGAGTGGAGCTCCCCGCTGTACGTCAACTTTGTGGATTATGAGAAAGCATTTGACAGTGTGGACCAAGAGACTCTGTGGAAACTCCTACGACACTACGGTGTACCCACAAAGCTCGTCCGCCTGATCAAGAGCAGCTACGATGGCATGACATGTCGCGTGATCCACGAAGGGCAGTTCACCAGGGAGCTCCAGGTCAGAACTGGTGTCAGGCAGGGGTGTCTGCTGTCTCCGTTCCTCTTCCTACTGGCCATAGACTGGGTCATGAAGATGACCACAGAGCACAGACGAAGTGGAATACAGTGGACACTGTGGACACAGCTTGACGACCTCGATTTTGCAGACGACTTGGCATTACTGTCCCACACTCATCAACAAATGCAGGACAAGACCACGAGGCTTGCTGACATCTCGTCCCAAGTGGGCCTCGCCATTCACAAACAGAAAACAAAGACAATGAGGCTGAACGCAACCAGGGAAGAACCAGTCTTGCTTGCTGGCACCCCGTTGGAGGAGGTGGAGTCCTTCACCTATCTCGGGAGCATCATAGACAAAAAAGGCGGCACTGATGCAGATGTCAGAGCACGAATCGGTAAAGCCAGAGCAGCCTTTCTCCAGTTGAAAAAAGTGTGGAGCTCCAGAGAGCTGTCACAACACACCAAAGTCCGGATTTTCAACTCCAATGTAAAAGCAGTTCTCTTATATGGAGCAGAGACTTGGAGATTGACAAAAACCACAGTCAACAGAGTACAGACCTTCATGAACAGTTGCCTTAGAAGAATTTTGAAAATCCACTGGCCAGAGAAGATCAGCAACGTCAGACTCTGGGAGAGAACAGAGCAGATAACAGCAGAGAATGAAATTGGGCGAAGAAGATGGGGATGGATCGGTCACAGTCTGAGAAAGCCAGCTTCCAGTATCACTAGGCAGGCATTGTCATGGAACCCCCAGGGAAAGAGGAAAAGAGGTAGGCCGAGAAACTCCTGGCGTCGAGACCTCCAAGCAGACATCAAGAGACTGGGAACCACACCTGGAGTAGAATCGAAGGAGAAGCACAGGACAGGAGTTGCTGGAGGTCTCTCGTCGACGGCCTATACCCCGGTAGGGGTGACAGGCGTAAGTAAGTAAGAGGCCAGGAGGCCGATGCCTGAGGTGTCGCTTCCTCACAGTCAGAGTCACTATCGTTCTCAATGACAATGTCGGCGGCTATGTGCCGCTTTGGTGCCAGTTTTGGTTTTTTGATATTTTCCATATTATAGTCCCTCGTAGTGTCTATTCTACTCTACGGCTGTGAGACTTGGACACTGCTTGCAGACTCAGAAAAGAAAATCCAGGCCTTTGAGAACAAGTGCTTGAGGAAGTTGCTCCGCATCTCGTACCGCGAGCACAAGACCAACGAATATGTACGGAGCATCGTCACTTCCCTGGTGGGCCCACATGAACCCCTTCTGGCAACTATGAAACGGCGCAAGCTTGCTTGGTTTGGCCACGTGACCCGACACAACACCTTGTCCAAGACTATCCTCCAAGGCACTCTCGAAGGAAGTCGTCGGCGAGGTCGTCAGAGAAAGAGTTGGGTCGCAAACATAAAAGAATGGACCGAACTCGAGATGCCAGACTTGCTTGCCACCGCCCAAAATAGAACTCAGTGGAGAGCACTGTCTGTTGCTGCTGCCTTTCAGTCCCCCCAACGCCCAGTTCGGGCAAGGGACTGATGATGATGATGATGATGATAGTATGATAGATGTTCATCCCCCGGGGGTCCCCGCCCGCCACCAAGCCCAACAAGAGAAAGTGCAATTGTCGGTGGGTCTCCAGCCGACGCACAATGGAGACTGCCCGAAAGATATACTCAAGGGGGTAAGCCCGATTGAACCGTTTGAGCCACCGCCTTCTATCACACTGCTGAATGCAGGGGAATACTGGCGTAAAGCACCTAATCAGCATCAGAGGCTATAGCATGGTGCTCCGTATAACAACCCGCATGTCAACAGGGGGATAGGGCTCGACGTGACAAGAGCCGATTGACTAGGCCGGTACGACTAGCCTCCCGTTTAGGCAGAAGTCAAGGCCAAAGTGGAGTGTTTCAGCCACCAGGATCCTCTTCTCCCCCGACACGGGTCTCCAAGCACGGCAAACACTTGGGATCCAAAGGACCAAAAGCTCACGCATATTTAAGGACCAATCCAACATGGTAAGACCTGGGTAAGCACAGCTCCTTAAAAACCGGACCAGTGAAAAAGACTGAACAACATATCTGCTGACATCAAGTCCTAATCCTGGACAAAGATGGCACCCCTCTGCTAGCCCACTCAGTCAGGGACTGAGGAGACCACCCACCCACGCCACGAGGAGGCCGGTGCCCAGTGGGCTTCAAGGGCCAATTTTCCTCAGGGAAACAACAGCCTCGACACCGACGCCAGGATCACGAAGAAGGCAGCGGCAGGACGGAATCGCCCTCACTTTCGACACTCGACCTCAGCCTGTTGGATTATGGAATGAGCATTAACGCATCAACACAGTGTGTCCCGCTCTCTTCCGAGTGGGAGCAGCATCTCACGGGTCAGGATCCTCGTATCGGACAAGGGATCAAGTGAACAAACACAGCAACAGGCTGGAGATGGAAGCAGTGTGCTTCGCGTTCTCTCCGAGTGGAAGCAGTGGCACACAGGTCAAGATATCCTCGCCGTTGGATGAAGGATCAAGCCATCAAACACTTCAACAGGGTGCAGATGAAAGCAGGGCGGCTCGTGCTCTCTCCGTGGAAAGCAGCGTCTCACGAGTTAGGATCCTCGTAATGGACGAAGGATCAAGCGGACAAACACATCAACAGGTTGGAGAAGAAAGCAGTGTGCCTCGCATCCTCTCCGAGTGGAAGCAGCGGCTCACAAGTCAGGATATCCTCGTAAGTGGACGAGGGATCAAGCCGTCTAACACTTCAACAGGCTGGAGTGAAAACAGTGTGGCTCGCGCTCTCTCTAGGTCAGGATTACACGTACTCTCCGACAGCTCGACAGTGGTGGCCTACATCCAGAACCGGAGGTCGAGGAGGCGCAAAGTCTACACCCAGAGGATGTGGTTCAGAGTGGTGGTAGACAATGGACACGCCTAGCAGACGGTCGGTGCGCTCCAACACATCGCAGATTCGCCGCTCTTTGGACGAAGCGTCCTGGCTAGTCGCGTCATTCCTCCGGCCGGCCTCGCCCTGAGTGGAAGGCTGCGACAATGACCGACGCATCCGGTGGCCCAGTGCTTCACGTCGCTCCCTCGCAGACTTCGGGATCTAGCGGAGGCGGCGGACAACAGAGTTCTTCTGAGACTCCTGATGACCAGAGGATGAACATCTACTTCCGCCGGCAGTGATGTTGAGTCTCTTCCGGGCGGTGCCGTGCTAGCGGTGGAAAAGGAGGCGTGGATGCTGGTGGCGGCTCACCACAGACTCGGATGCGAGGAAGTGGAAGCGAGGCTTGGACAGGACTGCTCCTGGGGTTCGCTTCCCCCTAGCTGACGCAGAATTTCAATGAGAGGGTGACGCCTTCCGTTAGCAAGTGTCTGGAAAAAACCTGGGACCTTTCAGCCTTGGTACGTCGGAGCAGGACGCGCACGGAGCTAGTGACAGCCTTTAGGATGGCGTACCTCCTCGCAACCTACTCCTTGGCGGAGATCGCCAGTGGCGACGAGATATGAAGGGACGTGCTGTTGTGACAGGTTCCACGTTCGCCCGTCTTTTGGGATAACACAGCGGTGGAAGGCTCTGCGCGAGGACATTCTTCTGTGGGACCGACTTGGCAGACGATAAGGCGACAGCGCAGGATCCCTTGCCACCTCGGCAGGATTGTCTCCACTCGCTTCAGTCAGCGGTGGTGAGATGGAAGCTTTGGCTACAGCGCTACATGGTGATGTGGGAGCCCTGCCTAGAAGGAGACCACGGAGGTGGGCTGAGACCCTGATGCCCAACAGTCTAAAATTTTGCCCACCAGCCTTTGGCTAGTGACTTCCAAGTTTTACTAGCCAAACTGAAAATGTTACTAGCCAAAACTGAAAATTTTACTACTGAAAATAGCCCCGCAACTCAACAATATAATGTACCACAAGTGTTTGACGCCCAATGTTAGAGAGTGTTTTCTGCCCAGAGGCATTGAAAACAAATATTTGAACAGACAATCATAACCAAGTTAATGTTTATGTCCTGACTTAAGGCTTTTGATAGTATCAAGTGGAGAAATAACTGACAAAGTCCCCATGTGAACTGTGGTGGGATTTTTTATTTATTTATTTTTTGTAAGTAGAGCTGGGCTTCTGTTTGCACAACAGGTTAAAGGGTCTGTAGACCCCCAGGTATAAATTTTAGAGGGTATACAGACCCCCATCCTAGCATTATAGAGGGTCCGCAGATTTATTTAAGAAAAATTGCATCATCTGTATGTCTCTTAAAATAAATTATCCACACCCCGGTCTGCCCTGGGGGACTTGGGTGGGGTTAACTACATTTTAGTTCCCAGGGTCACCCTGGTCAGCTCCACAGGGTGTGTTTTTTCTGGGGCATGTGTTTCTGTCTACCCTTGGTCCATTCACCTGTATTTGTCTTTTTAAAACTCTCCCAACTGTCTGCACTGCCTGTAGCTCTTGATATTGGATGTGTGTTGCTAAATGGTCTTAGCTTTATTTAGGCCCCATGGCGTAGGTTTATTTAACGTATTGGACCGGCTGGCGACATACATTCAATAGGCCCCTATTCTGTTTCTTTTTTTTTTCACAAGCAGTGCAGGCACGTCCTGAGAAAGCCTTGTTGCTGTCGGGACGATAAACAATGTACAATCAATCAATCATTAAAATAAATTATCTCATTTTGCTCTCTCCTCTTTAAATGTGTTGTGACAGTGTGTCCTTTCCATGATCTGATTCTTTAACTGGTGAGATATCGCGCAAAAGCCTTTCTCCCTAGCTCTCTCATACACAGAAAAAAATATGTCTATTTATTTATTTGTATGATCGTTTGATAATGTATTGTAACAGAAAATATAGCCTTTTCTGCTGAACACGGCAGATTGACAACCAAAGTGTGACTTGTCTAAACTCTGTGTGTGTGTAATCCAGACCAAAAAGGTGACTGCCAAGCGTGTAATATGCAAAGAAGTACCCAACGGAGAAAGATCTTCATTGGCAGAAGGAATGTGGCACATTCTTTCTGCCAATGAAGATAAGTAGCGGCTGATCTCTCTGTTTGTTTGTCTATTTTGACAAAGGCTATTTACCCGAAATATTAATAAATTGTGTTTACCCGTCTTTTCTAAGCGTGTTTCTTTCTCCGTTGGGTACTTCTCTGTGTTTGTGTGTGTGTGTGTAAACTGATGTACTTCAAAGTTTGTTTCAACCCGTTTAACCACTCAGACCTGAGATGTGTTTCTCCAATTCTTGCCTAATAACTGTGTACCAGAAGATGGATCGACCACGATTAAAAAAAAAACTGACATACTTATTTCTGTTCAAATTTCTGGACTTGCATTTTGAGTTTGCCTCAGTGCGCATGCCATTCGAGTGCCATCGTGCTTTAGCCATGGAAATACACTCAGCACAGCCATGGACTCTGTGAAAACTGTGTCGTAGCGGCGGTGCCACACATGGCCCAGGGGTAGCATTTCTGATACTGTCGCTTGTCAATGGAGATGGCAATGTCGAAGTGCAACTTTCTTCTTAGCGATTATCAAGATCAGACGGATTGAAGAATCCGAAGCATTCCAGCTCTTCCTTTGCTTTTTCTCCGCCACGTACAACTTCGTTCTAGATCGAAAGCGAAACGCACGATGCCATATCCCATAATAGTATTACTGTGACATCACAGCAAGTAACGCGTTCAACATGTAGCGCGCACTTTGTAATAACATGCGGACACCACACATAAACTAACAGTTTGCCCGCCCTGTTACACTCGCACGTACCCCGGCGTCGGGTCGATTCTGAACGCTGCCAAGATTGAGCGAGCCGCTAAACGAACCAATTCGTCACTAAAAATAGAACGACTGTCACTGACCACTGTTATGGTACGCACGGTTCGAGTGACGTGTGCGGCTACTGCCGCAAAGTGAAAGTGATGTTAGAGGCGACTCGCGGTGCGGTCAGGTCACGCGCCGGCGTACCTGATGTTCGGCTGGCAGTTAGCCGTTGGATTGGAAAACGCACGAGCGCACTCGCATTTGGCGAGTGGGTATTTTTTTTTACTCGCCAAATAAAAAATTCACTCGCCATGGCAAGTAAATTACTCGCCATTTTCAGGGCTGCAGGCTACAGTAGGCCCTTACGGATCCCAGACCCGGAGACTAGGTGACGTCTAGTGTCGGCTTTGGCGCTTACTAGTAACTTCGGCCCTGCGCTTGCAGCTGCTTGGACAGTCGGTCCTCTGGAACCAGATGGCGAAGCATGGGAGGACCCAGACTCGTGGCTGACGCAACGCCGCCGACGCGGATTCCTGGGCATCGGAGGCAAGTCTGACGGGGGACCAGCAGGGAGTGCCTGACCGATAACAGCGGTATAGCAACGAGTGAACACGCAGGCAGATACATCCGCTGGCTGGAGTTGAAGGCGGTGCGGCTGGCGAGCGTCAGATGGAAACAGTGGCTTATGCTACGAAAGGTATGGGTGCGCCTCAGCTACTAGAAGGTTGGGGTTCTTTGTGTAGCACTTCTGCTGGTGGTGCAGAGATCGGGACAGCACTCGTTGGACATGGCACTTTGGAGGTCAGCTCAATGTACGCGCGGATTCCCCTTGCAGCAGGGTCAGCGGCAGCGCAAAGAGTGTTACTACACCCAGCTGCCTTCCAACTACTCTACGCGTGTGAGGAGACTCCGATGATAGGCCGGTCCTCCTGTAGTGGAGCAAGAAGCTGCTTCCTCTGTCACCTCTAGACAGGATCCACAAGCCTGGGCCATGGATGGGCTCCTTCGAGGAACGGACTCCTTGCGTAGCCAACCACCAACCAACAATCAGGCCGAACCACTCCGTCTCGGACATTCGGGTTAAAGGCCTCTGGCTTATGCAAGCCAGTAATGTCTGGGCCAGGAAAGACCGTGAAAAATTTCTGATTAATAAACTGGGCACTGTGGCGCCACTCGGGATGAATATGAAAGATTAACATTTTTTACCTTGCTTGTGTCTGCTAACTGTACCTTTACCTCACTGTATCGCTTCTGTTTTACTACTCACTAACCAGATAGGTGAGGTTGGCACTGGTTGATATGTACATTTCCCTTGGGGACTTTCTCAGCGCTGGCCGAACGTTTAGTTGGATCCCTTGCCCTTCCCTGTCGGGCACCCGGACTCCAGCTCACGGAGTGTTACGCGGTTTTGGGGCGGGGCGATCGTGTGCATCCCTTGGGGATGTATGTGGTCGTCTTGTTGCGTGCCTGTGTGTTTTTCTGTGGGTGCCTGTTGGGTGGGGCTGGTGGCTCTGGCTGGTTGTCTTCCGCCCCCACCCCACCCTTTTTTTTTTTTCTCTCTCTCTCTATCTCTCTCCCTCTTTCTCTCCCCCCACCCCCCTTACCACTTCTCTCTAGCCATCTTCCTCTCTTTACGCTTTTTCCTTTTCCCTTCTTCCCTTTCCACCTTCCTCCTTTTCCCCCCCCCCTCCTCCCCCCCCCCCCCCCCCCCCCCCCCCCCCCGCCCGCGTCTGTCTGTCTGTCTCTCTCTCTCTCCCCCCCCCCCCCCTTTATTTTTTGAGTTACCCTTGAAGACGGTTTCACAACTACCTACTCTCCACTTGTACCAATATTCTCTTACTGAATTTGATTATTTGCTTTGTTTTATTGACTTCTTACGTGTTGTGTACTGTGCTAAATGCTGTTTTTTTTTTCCCGGGGTCCTCCCGTTTTTCCCCCGAGGTAGTCCTCAACTTGAAGGTGATATAAAGTTTGCCTTCGGGTTGGTGTTTAGCAGGCTTTGTGTATTAGACACTCAGCCTACTTCGTGCCCACGGGTACTCCCCGTTCGTTCTCCTTCTCTTTCTCTCCGTCCCGCTCTCTCTCTCTCTCTCTCTCTGCAGGGCACCGTGAACCACCTGTCGTCTGCTAAAGATAAGCAAACTAATCACATGCGTGACTTGAATAAAACGTTGACCATGCTTGCGGCTGTCCCATCACAGGAAGTTGCCCCGAGTGGGATCAGCACCACAATGACCCCACGTATCCCCGCCGGCAGGGACAGCCCTCCATGTGGCGACCGTATCCCAGTGCTGATCACCTCCAATGCTCGGTGTCTCGACAATAGCTCAGGACAAAGTGGAGCCATGGAAACTGAGCCCAGTAATCAGAATAATCCAGCCCTGACTTCCACAGGTCCCGCCAGTCAGGATAATCGCCGCCCTGCACCCAATCCTAGCATTGGCCCCGATACCAACCCCCGTGGAAGCCTCGCCCAAGGGCCACACGATGCACAGCATTACGGCCTTGGCCCCCGTCGCCGTAACAACCGTCAAGGACCAGCGGTAGTGATGATGCAACAGCGTGTCCTCCCTGATACAACCACTCTGCTTGTGGGAGATTCCATCCTGCAGCACGTGAGGGGAGACAGGATGGCGACCAGCCCCCAGGACAAAGTGCGGGTAGTTTCTGTGTCCGGCCTCAACACCCAGCAGATTACAGACTGGCTGGCACAGATACCTCCTTCTCCAGGCGTGCACCTCATAACTTTCCATGTCGGCATAAATGACTGCAAGCTAGGCCGTGCTATTACCCCCCAGGTATGGATGGACATTGCCAGCCTGTGTAGACGGGCCTTTCCACACGCCCAACTACAAGCCTCGGGTATCATCCCTGCTAGAGGACACTGTACCATCAACAGTAATATACACTGTCTAATGCTAATCTCCGACAGGTCTGTGATGGTGTGGAAATGGTGTTCATTGACAATTATGCTATTTTTACCACACCAACAGGCGCCCCCAAGAAAACCCTATACAGACAAACCAAAGACAGGATTCACCCCAGCCGGCAGGGCGTGGTTAGCCTCGCTCTAAACATCAAGCTTAATGGACGCCTTGACTCCAGTCACTCTAAACCTGCCGCAGGGAGTACAGATTATCGAGACCACTCTGACATAACAGTGCCCAAACAAGTTTACTCCACTGTCGCCACTAGGCAACAGGGGCAGGCTTCAGAACTGATCAGCGGATCAGAGTTGGACCCTGCCTCAGCTGCTGGCCAGTCACATAGGTCTCTCAGTCGACAGACCGTGTTGCCTCCCTTAGCACAGACGGCATCCCAGCAACCAGCTTGGCAGTACCTACCAGCGGTCATCGGTGACATGTCCTACAATCAGCGTGGCCTCCAGGACACTAGTGGCTCTTGGTTCAAACCCCTGAACGTGATGATTCCGCAATACACACAGTACCCACACGCGGCACCGTATTACGGCTATCAACACCTTCAGTGGGCTCAGTCTCAAAACCACGCCACAGTGTGCTAAGTATCTACATATAGCCTAGCCACGTGACATTATTGGGACAAGTCCTATATATGAACGGCTTCCTTCTACATAGCTTTCCTTCATATGTCTTATGATGGTGTTATGACTAACATTATTCATTCTCTTTCAAGTGGTTGCTGAGTGGTTTTCTTTCCTAATTTCTCAATGTTGGAAGTAGCGATAAAGCTATGCAAGGTTTTTGACTGAGCTGTAATGTGCGACATTAATTGCCTGTGCTGACGCCGTATAGTGTTTTGACTGTGCCATTTCCACCGTAATTGTTGCAAGCGGTGGGCATTCAACTGTGACCGTAAAGCGAGTTCTTTTACTGTGGCAGTGAAGCGAGTTGTTTACTGACTGGACTATCTTGTATAGCCCAGTGAACAATTGACGTTAAAAGCCAATTAGCTCCCCAGGGCAGCGGCATCTAGTGTTTATCTATTTTAAGTATTTCTTCTGTTTGTAACTTTTATTAATTAGTTACATTATTAAATTTAGCCTTTTATATTAATTTCTTTCATTTCATTAGTCTCGTGAGCAATTTTGCTGTTTCATCTGAAACGTTATAAACATGATATCAGATCAGCATTTACATATTGGTCACTTAAACATATATCATTTGTATAACAAAATCCCTGATCTCTGTGTGCTCTTGACTCAACCCAGTCCTTTTCATTTGTTTGGTGTCACTGAATCGCGCCTCAATCCTAACATCAGTGTTGAGGCCGTTTCTATCCAGGACTTTGCTGTCTTGCGCCGCGATGCTGAACACTCGGGACAGACAGGTATAGCAGTGTATATACACAATTCAATCAGCGGTATCACCCGCAGGCGTAAAGACCTGGAATCACCAATGGTGGAATGTGTCTGGATTGAGTTGAGGGCAGACAAATCTAGTCCCGTGCTCGTCGGATACATTTATAGAAACCCAGCATCAACATTTCAATGGTATGATGAATTTACAGTTATGATGGATAAGGTCAGAAAGGCCACATCAGAAATGTTGATTTTGGGCGACTTTAATATCAATTTGCTCCTGAATAACCCTGCCTGGGAATGTACCATTTCTATGTTTGGACTGAATCTTGTGACAGATTGCTTGTGATGGATTGCTGCAATGATAATTTTTCATGATATGCTTTTGCAGCGTTTGTTAATGTCTTATATTGTTGTTTCATGACGAGCCGAAAGGCAAATTTCTGTCGTGCCTGGACTCGAACAGACAATAAAGTTGTATTGTATTGTATTGTAGTAACTGCTGCTACCCGTGTTAGTTCTACTTCCTCCACCCTTATTGACCACATCTACACAACTAATAAGTCAAGGGTAGTGGGAGTAGAGGTGCCCCAAATAGGGATTAGTGACCATTACCCTGTGTGTTGTGGCTGGGTATTGAAAGTAAATACTACTTTTCGTAAACACCAGCATACAACTATTAGATATAGATCTTTGAAGCGCTTCAACAAAGACATATTTCTGCATGACCTAAGTCAAGTATCTTTCCACACAGTTTACAACCAAGGTGACCCAAACGAGGCTCTGTCTGAATGGTACAGATTGTTTCTTGGTGTCCTTGATAAACATGCTCCTTTCAGAGAGAAACGAGTAAAAAATCCTCAACTTCCCGCGTGGTTGAACAATGAAATTAAAGATGCCATGCAGCTCCGAGATGATTATAAAAGGAGCAATAATTTTGTAGCTTACCGAAAACAAAGAAACCTTATAAAATATTTAGTTAGAAATGCTCAGAGGACTCACTTTCACCATCTCATGAACGGCAAAAAAGATATCGTTTCTGTTTGGCATGCAATAAACGCCTTTACGAGGTCAAGAAATACTGCACAGTGCACTAAAATATCAGCTGCTACGTTTAATCAGCATTTTCTCTCTACTGCTACTACACTGCTACAGAATCTTACGTCGCCCGGTCAACCGTCTGATGTTTCAGAAAAGCTAAAAAGGTTTTGTGCTGAAAGATTAACACCTAACACGTCTTGCAGCATTCCGCTCTTAACAGTTTATGAAGTGGGAAAATCCATTTCTTCATTAAAGAGTAAACGTACATCTGGCCATGATGGAATTAGCAGCACTGTTCTTAAAATGGCTATTCCATACGTCGTCGAGTCACTAACATACATCTACAACCTTTGCATACAACATGGACAATTTCCGTCTGGTCTGAAAACGGCAAAGGTAATACCGCTACCTAAAACAAAAGATTTAAATTACCCCAACCATTTCAGACCCATTTCTCTGTTGACAACTCTGTCAAAACCGATTGAAAGACATATCCACACACATTTACAACATTTCTTAGATAAATACAAACTCATCCATCCACTACAGTCTGGTTTTCGTAAGAGACATTCTTGTCACACAGCTTTGGTTTACCTGTTGACAGATGGTTAACTGCTATGAATAATGGGCAAATGACTGGAGCGGTATTTTTGGACCTTTCTAAAGCTTTTGATCTTGTCAATCATGATCTTTTAATTAAAAAGCTTGCTGCCTATCAGCTGAGTAATGACACCCTTGCCTTCATTACATCATATCTAAATAGGCGCACACAGTACATCTGTGTGAATGGTACAAACTCACATGAGGGGGTGATAGAGCACAGAGTACCACAAGGATCCGTCCTCGGTCCATTATTATTTTCAGTTTTTATAAACGATATTCCCTTACATATATCCGACCCTCGTTTAATCTGTAGTCTCTTTGCTGATGATGGAACTCTTGACGTGTCATCGTCGGATGCATCCTGTATAACCCAGTCCCTACAAAGCGGCTTGAATGTTTCCACATGGTGTCAAAACAATTATATGATTCCGAATCCTACTAAGACCAAATGTATGTTAATTACTACTAGACAAAAGCAGCAGCTGAACCTGCCTCCCCTACAGCTCTATTTGAATGGGCAATCTGTTGAGCAAGTCAAGGAACAGCGGGTGCTTGGAATCATCATTGATGACAAAATGTTTTGGCAAAGCCATATTACCAAAGTGTGTAAAACAATATAAAAAAACTTATTCTTACTGTCAAAATTAAGATTTTTTACTAACGAACCAACAAGGAAACTTTTTTACTCTGCCCATATTCAGCCACATTTTTTGTCAAAATTAAGATTTTTTACTAACGAACCAACAAGGAAACCTTTTTACTCTGCCCATATTCAGCCACATTTGGATTATGCCTCCTCAGTTTGGGATGGAAGCAGCGATGCTAATCTCAAAAGGATGAATTCGCTTCACAGGCGGGCAATCAAATTAATCATTGACAGACCCATGCAAGTCATTAGCACGGATTACAAGTTCAAGCTGCTGGATATCCTACCACTTAACAAGCAGTTCATTTATAATAAGTTGGTTCTTATGCGCAAAATCACCCTCTCAGACTCACCAGCCTATCTCTGTAATTTGTTCGCACTTGCCCACATAGCTAGTCGAACATCAGGGAACAATCTGGTAGTACCAAGGCCCCGCTTAGATATTTACAAGACGTCCCTCTCCTACTCTGGTGCAAAATTATGGAACACAGTTCCTGCAGACATTAAAGCAACACCTTCTTTACGAATGTTCAAGTACCAACTGCTTAAATTTATTAAGAACATGTGAAAACCTTTTTTTTTTTTTTTTTTTTCATACCGTCATTGAGTGCAGAAACATTTCCTTATTCATATTCATGCATCATACATAATACTTTAGACTTGCTGAGGTGTTCTTTGTCATTTCTTTTGCAGCATAACATCATAATTTTTATTTATTATTATTTTTTTTTAATGTTTAATGTTCGATGTTTTGCTTGATGTCAGTGTGTGTGTGTGTGTGTGTGTGTGTGTGTGTGTGTGTGTGTGTGTGTGTGTGTGTGTGTGTGTGTGTGTGTGTGTGCGGATTGCTATATATCAGTGTGAATGTGTGCGTGTGTGTGTGTGTGTGTGTGTGTGTGTGTGTGTGTGTGTGCATGCGTGCGTGCGTGCGTGTGGCGTGTAATGTGAGCATTGATTATTTTAAATTGAAGTATTGTTGCCTGTCAGTATTTTTACTATTATGTATACTTTTATATAAAACATTATGTGTATGCGTGTTTACGTGCATGCTATAGCTTAGCAAGGACATGATTGAAAAAAGGTCATTGAAGGTACCTAATCATTTATCCTTGAAAAATAAAGTTTCATTTCATTTCAAGTTTCATTTCTCTCTCTCTCTCTCTCTCTCTACCACATTCCTTCTGCCAATGAAGATAAGTAGCGGCTAATCTCTCTGTTTGTTTGTTTGTCTATTTTGACAAAGGGTATTTACCCGAAAATATTAATAAATTGTGTTGTACCCGTCTTTTCTAAGCGTGTTTCTTTCTCTGTTGGGTACTTCTCTTTCTCTGGCCTCACCTACACGCCTTTTCTTTTGCTCGCTCCTGCACGTGCTTGCACACACTCTTGTCTCTCGTGTTCAGGTTCTTTCCGAGTCTCTCTCTTACGATTTTTTGTTGACGTCATTTTTACTTTTTCCGCACTTTTGTTCTTCCTTTCCTTTTCTTTTATTTTACGTCACCTCCTTCGGTTGCCACATTCCTTCTGCCAATGAAGATAAGTAGCGGCTAATCTCTCTGTTTGTTTGTCTATTTTGACAAAGGGTATTTACCCGAAATATTAATAAATTGTGTTGTACCCATCTTTTCTAAGCGTGTTTCTTTCTCCGTTGGGTACTTCTTTGCATATTACATGCTTGGCAGTCACCGTTTTGGTCTGGATTGCCAACCACCATTGCATTTGATTTCCCTGGTTGGTCTGTTCACCTAAGTTAAGCCGTTTGGGGGCGGTTAATCCTTAGTTGGATAACCGCCTGGGAACAACAGGTATGGTGGAAGTCATCTTAACCCTTATCTTGTTCACCAGAGGGTGACATATGGTCGAATAAGAATAGTTAAAGGGCAACGCCAGAGTGGCTTGGCGCCGCTAGGTTTCGCGCTATTCTGGCCTAGCCTTCAAGTAAAGCCTTTGGGCTGTATTCTTATTTTTTCTATAGTATAACCTGCGTTTGGCAGGGCACAAACTGAAGCTGTTAGCCTCAGGCGGATATGGGTTAAGATACGTCAGCGCATTCCCTCCCTCTTCTTCTTGTTGTTCGCAGTGGGCTATACGGTCAATCCAGCACCGGTGAAAGCGCCATTATCATCAATGCTAGTTGGCCGTATAGTCATGATTGCAGGTTTGCGTGGAACCGTGGTTTATCAGAATGCACCGTGCGGCCCAGGTCCTCCGTCTTCAGCATTCGAGGTTTCTGTCAGGGTTACCTCACCCTTAGCTCCTGGTATGCGACCTTCCCTGGGAACACAGGGTGGGTAGAGCTTTTTGCGGCTCTTGATCGCATGATAAACCTGTCATTGGACACATGGGGAATTTCAGTGGAGGTAGCAGTGCCACCTGCTACCCCGCCCTGTCCTGGTAAGCTCATCGCCATTTGGTCAGCGACTGCTTGCGCAGCTAACCTCCATATCTGAAGGCCGTTCCCCTATCCGCCACCCGGGGACGCGCTAGGTTGGGGATGGTCGCCCCACTGAAAATCCCACACTGGGTTAAGGAAGTTCAGCATGTCCTAGGTTCCCTCCCTCAGGACGGGTACCTAGGGGCCCCACAAGCTCAGGGATGGCATGGTGATTAGGACTTTGATGACTGTTCTGCTGGATCACAGCCCTTTGGAGACTCGCAGCGAACCCCTGCCTCAGCTCCGAGACGATCGCAACACTGGCAGCAACTGTTTGTACAGACACAGAGTGGTTGGTGCACCACGCTGGCAGATGGACAGTCAGCACTTGCACCAAGAGGCTTCTCGGATGCGACAGTGGATGCGATTGCAGCGACTCAAGGAGTCTCTGACAGTACGGATACAAGGGAGAGGGGAGAGTACTACAGGCCTGATGCGCAGCAGAGCAACTCTCCCCACAGACCGGACTACCCCCATTTTGGCCGAGTTCGTTTAGGGGTTCCCAAGTGGAATCGGACCCCTCAGCATCATTCGAATTTACCGGGTGGCAGACACTTATTGACCCCTAGCACGGACCAGTGCCGGTACAGACCTCTTGGATCAGATCAAGCACTGTCATCGGCAAGATGGCCGGCTTCCGCTGGCGATGCTGGGAGACCTAACAAAAAGACCTGCTGACTGTTCGTTATCGCTTCGGCTTCAC
Organism: Semisulcospira habei; assembly: GCA_036245525.1. NCBI lineage: Eukaryota > Metazoa > Mollusca > Gastropoda > Semisulcospiridae > Semisulcospira > Semisulcospira habei. The sequence goes on along the minus strand of BTPG01000002.1, from coordinate 255,803,754 downwards.
AGTCACGGCTGTTCAAGGCCTCCCATTTAGTTTTGAGGCGCGCGCGTGTGACGCCGTAAGATAAGGAGCCGCGCAGCGTGTCGTCTGTTAATACCGCAGGCTGGCAGCACAGAGCTGAGCGCAATCTGTTACGGCTGTTCAACTATAGTCGCACTATTCTTGTCACTGTTTTACTCAAGCACGCTATGTGTGTACACGCTCAGCGCTGACCGTGTACCACACGGGATATATTTTAATGGCGCCGGTCATTTACGGCATGTTGTTTAAGCTGTACTGAACGTATGTTGTATTGAAGATATACACTTAAAAGCTAAGAAAATAAGCTTTTTGTAGACACTAGACATGCTTAGGAAAATGAAGATGAGCAATGCATGCAACGGACTAGAAGACAGGCAACTGGCGCGCAGATTACCGTGAAGACAACGCAAATCTGTTGCAAATGACATGTCTTTCAACTGTTCTAACTCATGCAAAGTACTTTTGCAAAAATTATGGTTCAGGCCAGCGATCATCGTATACAGCCACTACGCTATGCACTACTCAAAATGTCAGATAGATTTACCTTGCGTGGGTCCTGAAATGGGATGATGCGTCATTGGTAATCCAGTGTTAGACAGACAGAAAGTTCTTGGGTGAACGTAATCTCCACACGTAGTTGATTTCGGAGGCAGTAAAAATGTTCCAAATAATTCACAGTTCATATGAAGATTTAGCGGCAGTGTCAGTTGCACACTTTGAATAGGTGAAGGTTGTCTTTAGCATTCCACTAAATCTTATAAAATCGGAAGAGCAATCCACTTTACTAAATCTTACAAATCAGTGAAAATAATAAACACTCTTAATGGTGATCAAATGGCTATTTTGACTAGGCGTAAATTAGATAAACACAGAACAGTGCAGGCTAAAATGTATCAGTCTCAAGACAGTTTATTTCACAGAGAGACTGAGTCCTGCATGTACTTGGTACCGGCGGCTCTCTACACATTCCTTTCAGATGTTTGTCTTCTTCATCTGTGCATATGTCAACACCATGAAAAGCAGAAAAATCGTCTACATAATCAACGCACAGTTTAAAGTGTTATAGTCCGTCTTTCCTTTGCCTTTTACTCGCTCTGCATGGCAAATCCTGCACACACTACTCAATCGTTCCATGTGGTTTGAATAGGAATATTGTGTGTCAGACTCCATTCTAAATGTCGGCGAACTACACTCACATGCTGGTCTATAAAACTTTCTATAAAAAATAACAGGTAAATCTATCCAGTAAAAGAAAAGCACTTACTTGTAGCACTATGTTACACTAACACATATCACTCATTGAAAATCCAAACAAAAGTATTTTGAAAGCACAGTAAAGGTTTAAAGCCAGCACAAATTTGGCACTCTGCCCACATAAAATAGTAAGCGTAAAGAAGACCTACTACCAGGCGTAACCAGATGCCCATCGGAATGTGCTGTAACTAAGGTCACCTCGCCACTTGATAAGCTAGCGTGGCACTCCCTAACTAAGTGTGTGGGTTTGTACAAGAACTGAACAGCCATGCAATTAGCAAGATTGCGCCTTCTCGGGGCGTCCCTCCGGTCTCCATATCAGGGCCGATGACTAGGGCAGCACTCCACTGGCTGGACTTGGGCTAGGAACCTCCTTCCAGTGTCCGCACCATAAGTTCTACCGTCTGTCCGTTCAGTGATACGGACCTGTCCCGGGAGTTCCGCCTACACGACGCGGTCAGGGCGCCTTATAGTGGCAGGCGCAAGACTATGCCACTAAGACAAAGACACACGCCTATTCCTGCCCTTGGCTCCGGGCAGATGAGACTCCTCGGCGCAAACGGTCCCTAGCTTGCTGGGTCGTTCGTTCGGCATACCCCCAGGGGGGGCCCAGACGTTGAGCGTCCGAGCACACAAGTCAAGCAGAGGCTACTAGCAACGCCTTACCAGCCTGGCACAGGCCCGAATATTGTGGTGGCCGTAGGTGAGGGGGCCGAGTCTACCTTCGCCCGCAGAGACATGTCAGACCTATCCGGCCAGCACGTCTACCTGGCACTAGTGGGGGTCATCTCGGCGCCACAGCACTCCCTCCCGGCGCCACAGGCGCCATGGCTAACGCCTAGCTAAAATTGTCGAGAGTGGCGCGTAGGGACGGGTCTCGATGGTTCACGAGCAGAGCGCTCGGGCAGGGGACAGGTGTACCAGATTGCGGCACCCTCCTCCTGTTCGCCATTCTTCCTAGTAGTAATGCCGTCGGTAATGATTTTGAGAAAATAAATGTATTTTTTAGAAAAATAATTACCGACGGCATTACTCAGAGGTCCCTCCCGCGTTCCCCGCTTGCCGCAGTCGAGCTAAGACTCAGAGACTGCCGGGAAACTGTGAGCACACCACCGGATAGGGAGGCAGGGGAGGCCACTCGGGGTGTCCTGGTAATGACACCCCTGGGTGGTTGCCTACCCTGTCGTCAGGTACACAAAGAATTTTTTGGGCTAAAATTGTTAAGCTAAGCGAAACATTCCTAGTAGTAATGCCGTCGGTAAGTATTTTTTGAAAAATTAATTTTTCTCTACAAAATATTTTTTCAGAAAATACTTACCGATGACATTACTGTCTGGAAGTGTCTACTACTTACTCAATTTCAGCCTAAGAACCTGTTGTGTTGATACACAACCCGGGAGGCACTCAGGGAACCCTGCCTAGGGCCGAGAGTTGTCTCCAGCCCCTGCCCATCCGGTCACTTGCCACGTGGCGTGAGCATTCAGTTGTGATACTTAGCTTACCAGCGGCAAGCGGGGCAGGAGGGAGGGTCCTCCGAGTAATGTCATCAGTAAGTATTTTTCAAAAAAATATATTTTAGAGAAAAATTAATTTGTTTCCTCAAAAACATTACCGATGACATTACTTTCTGGAAGAATTGCAAAAAGGAGGAGGGTGCCGCGCCCCAGTTACCTTCTGTGGGGCTAAGACAGAGCCATCCACCCAGTCGCAAAACTCCCGACAATTTCAGCTAAGTGCGTACCTACGGCACCGGAAGCGCCGGGAGGGAGTGTTGCGCTGCGGCGATGTCCCCCACCAGTGCAAGGTTGTCTCTCTGGCCTGCCAGATCCCTTAGGTAGAAATGGGCGAAGGTAAATTTTGCCCGCCAGCCCACTGCTGCCATGATGTCTCGAACAGCACAGTTGTGATCGAAGGCGACACTCGTGGCCATGGCTCGAACCTCATGTACGCGTATCTTGAGCCTCTTTGCAACTTCTGGGGAAAGGTCCTGGTAGGCCGACCTTATGACCCAGCGTAGCCAAGAAGAAATCGTCTGAGCTGTTATGTCTTCTCTGCTGGGGGCCAAAGGCAGAAAGAGGCGTGACCGTCCTCGACAGACGGCTTGGTATGTTGTAGGTATACGCGTAGGGCGCGCACAGGATCCTGCTGACTGGTCTCCCGGGGAAAGCTTGCATCTTTCAGCGGCCGTATGGTGATCACCTGGGGCGCAGTCAAGGGAGACCTGGTCTTGGCGAGGAAGGCAGGGTCTGTGAGTAGTTGTACAGAACCGTCTGCCCGGAACTGGAGGCAGGCAGACAGTGCTTACTCTAGCCGCGGTGGCCAGGGCCAACAGGAAAAGTCTTTCGTGTCACATCCGAGAACCGAGCCAGGGAAAGCGGTTCGAACCTGTCCGAGTTCAGCCATGTCAGTACCCAAAGTAGGTCCCAGCGAGGAATCAGTGAGCAGAGAACTGGACGCTGCAGGCCAAAATGCGCCATCAGGTCTGCAAGGTCTTTGCTTTCACCAGGGTCTGGGTGGCCTAGGTGACGGTAAGTGTCGGCAATCATGGACAGGTATCCTCAGATCGTGATGGGGGCTAGGCCTTGGTTTCCAAAGAGCCAGAGGAAGAAGTCAGCGAGCTGTGGAGAAGTCAAATCAGTGGGGGAGAGTTGTCGGTCAGTGCATCAGGACTGGAACACTCGCCACTTTCCCTTGTAAACGCGTCTGGTCGAGGGTCTAAGGGCTGAAGCGATAGCTGCCACTGCTGCACTCGAGAAGCCTCTTGCGGTGAGGGCTTGCCGCACAATCTCCACACGTGATGGAGAAGCTGCTCCAGGCACGGGTGGAAAAGCAGCTGGCGGGGCTGCTTGAGCATTGTCCTCGAGGTGGGCAGACGAAGAGGGGGGCCCGTGGCGAGACTGAGTAGATCGGTGGTCCAAGACCTGTTCCAGGAGAACGGGGCGATCAGTAACACGACCGTGTTGCAACCTCTGAGCTTGAGTAGGACTTTGGGAACGAGGACCGTCGGGAGGGTAAGCATCCCACGGAATGGAGAGCGCATCGACTGCCTAGGCTAGAGGGTCTCAAATCGGGGAGACGAAGAGGGGAAGCTGGCGATTCCACCTCGTGGCAAATAGGTTGATCATGGGAGTCTCCCAGTGAGCACAGATCATCTGAAAGATGTCTGGGTGTAGCATCCATTCCGTGTGGAGTAGTTGGCCGCGCCGAGATAGGGAGTCTGCCAACACGTTCAGGTGTCCTGGGATGTGTCGAGCTCGGAGGGATAGACCCGTGGTCCTCGCACCAGCGCATCAGTCGGTAGAGGAGAATGCACAGTTCGGGTGAGTGCGTACCGCCCTGCTTCTGAATGTAAGAAACAATTGTGGTGTTGTCTGAAAGGTCGAGGATCTCCTGGTGGTGAAGGCACGTTTCCCACTCAATGAGGACTTGCCAAACCGCTTGCAGCTCGAGCCAGTTGATGCGTCTGTCTGCTAGGTCCAGAGACCAGAGGCCGGACGTCAAAGGAAACTCGGTAGCAGGTGTGCACCCCAGCCGGTGAGACTTGCATCCACATAGAGTGAGAGCTGAGGGAGCGGTAAGGCTAGGGGAACTCCCGAAGTGAGCCATGAGGTGTCCGTCCAGCGCTGCAGATGTGGGCGAAGGATCTGAGGCAGAGGCGCCAGGGCATCTAAGTTGCCGGAGGATGGACGCCAATGAAGCAGGAGGTGTAGTTGGAGCGGCCGGGAGTAAAGACGACCGAGGGGAAGGAGATCCGCCGCTACATTCATCAAGCCGAGCAGTTGTAGCCAAACTCTGGCGGGGACTGACTCCGCCTGTGCTACCTGGGTGGCCAAGGAGGCTAGCTTGTGGATCCGAGGCTCCGGCAAACTCACTCTGTTGAGGTCGGCTGCAAATTACATGCCGAGATGAATAAACCAGCGAGATGGGGCGAGGTCCGACTTGCCCGTGTTGACCAGGAACCCCAAACGCGACAGCAACAGAAGCAGGGAATCTCTGTCCGTCCTCAGGGCGGTCTCTGATTCCTCAACTGCCCGAAACTGGTAGATCACCCTACCGAACGCGAAGCGGAGATACCTCCTGGAGGCCAGGTGCATGAGGACATGGAGATACACATCGGAGAGGCCCAAGCTGACTGCGAAGTCCATCGGTAGCATGGCGGCCGGGAGGGTCCTGGCGGTTTCCATGAGAAAGGTCGGAGCCACGATAAACTTGTTTAGGGCTGAGAGATCAATGACGGGACGCCACTTGATACCTGGCTTGGGAACCAAAAAGAGGCAGCTGTAAAATGCTGGGGAGTCGGTATGAGACACTACCTCTGTGGCAGCCTTCTGTAGAAGCGAGTCGCCCTCACCGCGTAGTGCGATGGCTTTCAGCTCGTCCGGCGGAATCTCGGTCCACAAGGGTGAGCATCTCAGTGGCGGGGGCGAACGAAAGGAAATCGAGAGTCCCTCGGTGATGGTGGTGAGTACCTAGGGGTCGTCCAGCAGCAGCAACCGCCACATGTCGCTGAAAAGGGTGAGCCTTCCGCCGACAGGAGACCCCGGAGCAGTCAGCGGGGGCTGGAGCGGGATCGAGTCGGCGGCGGGCAGACCTGGGCCAGGCGGGGGCAGAGGTCCTAATGGGTCTAGCGTGGCCGAAGGCGGAGGCCCACCGGGGCGCCTTGGTGGGAGTTGGAGTGAAGGACGAAGTGGGTCTGGAGGTCCGCGGGGCGCGACCCACGGCCTTGCGGGCTGCTTGAAAGTGAGAGGCGGTCACTCTGCTGGGCCAGCGGTCCGAGTTCCCGTCCTTCACCTTCTGCCAGGTGTCACCGAAGAGAAGGGGGCCACCAAGGGGAGCGCGACGCAGCTGGGTCTTCAGATTGGGGGGCATACCACGGCAGGTGAGTAGTACGGCATCTCGACGCTTGAGGTCACAGTTGGAGGTGGCCGCCATCAAGTGGACCGATGGGTGATACGCTGCCCGGTTTGCCGCGACCACGAGGGCGAGTAGGTCACCAAGGAAGGGCGTAAGCGAAGGTTGCCAGGCGTCCTCAATGCGACGGATGAAAGCTTGAGTGAGAAGCTCCAGGAAACCAGCGCAGGCCAAGGTGTTCCGTACTAGCGACGCCGTCTTATCCAAACCGCGAGGGAGGGCGTGTCTCAGCTGAGTGGTACCGCCAAGCTGGGCTATCGATTGAGGGTCCAACGATGGAAGCTGACAGCTGAAACACTGGGAATGTCCCGCATACCAGGATTGGCGGAAGGAGATGTCGAGGTCAGCTGGCCACTTGCGATCCATTAAAAAAAAGTACTCCTGGGAATCGGCCTGGAGATGAGCTGAGAAGGAATCCCTCAGATCCTTAAAGCCAGGTGGCTGAGGCAAAGACTTGAACCTCTTCTGCTGACGGCCCGAGTCAACAAAGGCAGACACCTTCCTCTTGAGCAGGGGGGGGGGGGGGGGGGACTGGGGACACGCGTCCTCAGGCAGTGCCGCCACGATCAGACGAGCTGCTTCATCAATCCCGAGAAGCGTTTCCGCGTGCGACGTCGAAGGGGTCCTAGGCGATGCAGTATCATCTGACGCAGCAGAGCGAGAAGAGGGGAAGGGGCTGTCCACGCCAAGCGGGGCCGAAACCGAATCCAGTGGGAGAAGACTGAGAGTCTCCTCCTCCCCCGTAGGGAGCGACGTCCGGTGAGGGGTGAAGGTGGCGGAGATCGCGCTAGCCACGTCCCGACGAGAGAAGGTAGCAGCCGGTGAGTGTCGTGTCCTCTGGTGTGGGTGAGGCAGGGGTGGGGGCAAAGCGCGACCGGGAGACGGGGACCTGGAGTGAGCCGTGCGCCTGCCACGGGGGGAGCGACTGCGAAGATGGGAGCGGCTGCGATGACGGGAGCGACTGCAACGGACGGACGAACTCCTCTTATAAGGCCTGAGCGGAGAAGACGATGGGCAATGTAATGTGTGAGAAGCGGAGCGCAAGTCTGAAGCTTGTCAAGTAGACGAACGCGATGAGGACGAGGCGGGTCGGGGGCTGTGACAGCCGTCGCGTAGAGCATCACGATGCTTCCTCCGATCGTCGGTAGACGCGCCATAGCGTCTAAGAGTTGCTGGCGAACGAAAAACGAGAGATCGGCGCGAAGCTATACGATCAAAGCGAAGCCAAAACTGAAGCAGGCACCCGGTCCAGAGGCCAGCCGAGGGCTGGGGCCGATACGTTACCTCTCCTGAGTTGCGGGGACGGGAAAATTGATTGATTGATTGTACATTGCTTAACGTCCCGACAGCAACAAGGCTTTCTCAGGACGTGCCTGCACTGCTTGTGAAAAAAAAAAAAAAATAAACAGAACATTGAATGTATGTCGCCAGCCGGTCAAATACATTAAATAAACCTAACACATGGGGCCTAAATAAAGCCAAGACCATTTAGCAACACACATCCAATATCAAGAGCTACAGGCAGTGCAGACAGTAGGGAGAGTTTTAAAAAGGCAAATACAGGTGAATGGACAAAGGGTAGACAGAAACACATGCCCCAGAATAGAGAGAAAAACCCACCCTGTGGGGCTGACCAGGGTGACCCTGGGAACTAAAAAATACCTAACCCCACCCAAGTCCCCCAGGGCAGACCCGGGTGGGGATTGCGGGGACGGGAAAAGAAACATCCATGGCGCCCACAGCACTTGACGGCGGGAAGAAGTCGCGAGCGGGTCCGCGCCTAACAGTCCACACACAACCATGGAAAGAACACAAAGAGAAGAGCCGGTACAAAAAACACCCAGCTCCCGACAAGAAGAAGGTTCGGTAGTCCAGTAGCACCGCACGAAGTCCAGAGAACAACAGCAAACCAAAGCGACCGGCCCTTTAAGAATCGGTTCAAACCAGTACAAGGTCCTGTAGGCTAAAAACGTCTGCACTGCTTGAGCTAAGTAGCAAGGACTGAATGCTCACGCCACGTGGCACGTGACCGGATGGGCAGGGGCAGGAGACAACTCTCGGCCCTAGGCAGGGTTCCCTGAGTGCCTCCCGGGTTGTGTATCAACACAACAGGTTCTTAGGCTGAAATTGAGTAAGTAGTAGACACTTCCAGACAGTAAATGTCATCGGTAATATTTTTGAGGAAACAAAATACATTTTAGAGAAAAATTCATTTTCTTTTGCACAGAGAATTGTGATCAATTTTTGTTGTGATGCATAGTTTTGCCTACATTAGACTGGAAGGTTCGAGCAGGGTCGCGATCTTTTTAGTGACCTCATATATGACGTCGAAGTTGTCAGTAACATTTCGTAACATTGTATTAAAGGCACTCAGATAGTAGTGGAAATTTGTAGTAACTTCTCGGGTGTTCTTTTTCATGAATATTAATGAGTTTTAGTTGCGTTTTCTTTTCTGATTGGTTGTGCTGGGAGAATTTGCTAGATTGTTCTGGAAATCTGTAATGGCATAAAAGACCGTGTTAGGAAGTATGTGTGTACATTGTATGAGAGACACAGTGTGTCAAAAGTGTTGATGCATTGTAGAGGAGACAGTGTATCAGTGTTGGTGCATTTGTGGATGCATTGTGTGGAGATCGCATCGCTGCAATAAAATATTTTTGGAACTGTTACTCCAGTGTGGTCTACAACCTTGTGCCACGTGTGACGAGTTGCAGTTGAGTGAAGTTTCTTTACAAGAATCCTACGTGCGTGAGTCTGGTGTGATTATATCAAACTACGACTACCACGTAACACTAACAGACCCTGACTTTTCCAAAAGATCACTAAAATAAGCAAGTGACCTTAAGGCTTTTGTACCAGTGAAATCCACCTTTTCTCAAAATGTATGCACATTTCACACGTTTGTCAACCCCCCCCCCCCCTCCCCACCTCTCCCTCGTGTGACCCTTGACCTTTGCAAGGGGCCAGCTAAATTAGAAAAATTAGTATGCAAAAACAGATCTTATCAGCTACCTTTGTGCCAAATTTGACTGAAAAGTTTGCAAAAATGCTAATGAAAGCTAACACTCTACCAAAAATTGGCATTCTTGACACATTTGCCAACCTATTGCAACCTTTGACTTCTCTGAGGAGTCAACCAAATAAGTATGCATAGAAAGGTCTTATCATCAGATATCTCTGTGCCACATTTAGGTTAGAAGTTGAAAATAGTATTTGAGGAAAAAAAAAGGCGCGAGGGGGGGGGGGGGGGGGGGGATATTTGCCTATATGACTATTTCTTTTTTATCTGTTCTGGACCCATGTGACCTTGACTACCGAGAGAGGTTGCTGAATTTGGTATGTTTAGAAAGGTCTCGCCACAATGTATCTTTGGGCCAAGTTTGAAGACTATGGATTGGTCTCGGAGAAAATGTGAATGTGAAAGTTTATGACAGATGATGGCAGATGGACGGATGGATGCTGGCCCAGTACATAGACTCACTTTTGCTATCTCTACATGATCCAAAAACCTACTTCACCTGTTCGTTATAAATGATTCGACTAGATGTTATAACATGTCAGGGAGGTTTTGTGTTTTTTGGTTTGTCACAAACATTCACCAACAGCAGGAGAGGGATAACTTCTGGCAGTTAAAGTTTACGCCTGATTAGCTCGGTCTCCAGACTGGTGATTTTATAGCAGGCATGATGTAACTTGAAGCTAGGATCAGAAGGCAAGAATCTGAAGTCAAACTGACATGACAGAATAGAGAGAAATTTGTTTTTCAAGCACCATGCTCAGTCTGAAGAAGTTCATGCCATCATCACCCATTTAAAGTGGACAAGGGATTTTCTAGCCCACTACATGTACCAGTAACATTCAACACATGCGCCATCAAGCTTTGAATATGGGATTTAATATATACCAACAAGGAAAAAAGCTATAAACTGGTATATGTACAACAAGTTAACAGCCAAAAATGAAATGCCGCAAAAAACTTGCAACTGAGGATAAAAACAACATACTCTGAACCATATAATCCGAGGCACTGAAAATGTCAGTACAGTCTGAATGAGAATGCGATTTATAGTTGTATACTGTGGTTATACATACATGCTTCTGCATAAACAAATAGCATCTCTTTGAGGGATTGCAACTAATCTGAGTTTAACGTGTCCATTATTCACACTAAGTGGGGTCTTTTTTTCAATCAAATGATAGTTAAAAGTTGTTAATATGTCACAAGTCTGAACTTCTACTGTTCTAGGTTCATGATTTTTATGTTGAGAACAATTAATTGCATGCTGATAGTCATTAGAAAAATATCCCAAAACTCTGAGTAGTATTTCAAGATATAACTTTAATTAAATAAAATTACAAACTGCCATACTTCTACTATTTTAATATCCAATCAAAATAATTGTTAACATTTTTTTATGTGTTATTAATAATATGTAAAACATTTTTGGGGACAAAATTACCACCCTTGTAAATGTATCCGTCAGTACTGTTTACAGTACCGGTGGCTACATGTACAGGGAGGCCATAACAAAAATAAATCAAAACAGCCACACCTACCATCATCAATGCTCATGTTGTCAGGGTCTTGATGTTGTTCCTTGTCGGAGTTGAGCAGACCGAGGTCAGACAGGAGACGCACGTAGCCTGAACTCTGTAGGAACTCCTCATAGTAATTCATGTGCAGGATCTGGTAGACCTTAAATTCAATAATGATAAATTTATCTACAATCATATTACTGGTGAAACAAGACAGCAGTCAATTACATGAAATAAAATTCCTAAACATGGCAAACATGCATGACCAATCCACATAATTAAAATGACCTTCTGTGACCTTGTCCTTTCTTACAATTCACTAAAAAAAGAAAATATTTGAGTTAGTTAGTTAGTTAGTTAGTTATTTGGGTTTAACGCTGAGCAGGCAACTAAGGCCATCTCACGGCGGGAAGGGTAAAAATCTGGTCAGCCAGACTAAAAGAAAGGTCTTAAGACATGATGTAAATATACCTTAAAAATATGTCAGGCTAAAAAGTCGCACAGGTCTTTAAAGAAAGCGTCGACAGACTCTCAAATAGGTTAAAATAATAGAAACATCATAGTCTATAAGCGCTCAAATCTTATGAAAAATATGGCACTCTCTCAGAAAACTGAAGATCTTGTCTGGGGGTACATCCCGGAACAAAACCTTCAAGGAGTCTGCCGTGAAATGTTTATACCTTGTGTCGATTAGATCAGCACAAGACAGCAAAAAGTGTTGAACAGAGTGCTGCTCGTCACAGGCATAAACCATGGACGCTCCTCCTGTTTTAGTAAATAAGAGTGCGTAACATACGTGTGCCCGATGTGGAGCCGAGCAAGGACGGTCTCCTCACGGCGGCTGCCGCAGCGATAAGGTAGGCCGTCGGACAATTTAGGAAGGGCTTCATGCAGCTTGTTAGCTTCCTCTTTGTCCCACTCGGACTGCCACTCACGGGCTATGTACGCACTAACCACATGTCTAAAATCACTATAAACAGTCTGTGTGTCAGGGACAGGGTCGTTGCGGGCATCGTTGGCAGCAGAATCTGTGATCGTTGGCAGCAGAATCTGTGATCCTGTTGCCTTCGATGCCCACATGCCCTGGGACCCAAATAAAAATGATGTCATAATATTCCTTCATCAAATCTGCGTAGAGCTCTCTGATCTGCACCAGCAGTGGGTGGTCATTTCCCGTGCCCTGAAGGTCCTGCAGGGCAGAAAGAGAGTCAGACAGAATCTGGAAGTTTCTTTCTCTAGATCGATAAGCATGCCTGAGTGCCAGCAGAACCGCCTGCAGTTCTGCACTAAATACAGATGAGTGGTCTGGGAGGCGGTGCTTAAATGGGCGTCTAGGATGGCGAGAGGACACTGCGGCCGCAGCCACTCTCCCATCCTCAGACTTTGACCCATCCGTATAGATACGACAATAGCCAGGAAAAATTGAAAGCAGTTCATTGAGGCTCTGTTGGAGTAGAGTCTTTCTTGTGGGCAGTCAAGTCCAGCAAGATGTCAGGAACTGGTAAGAGCCAGGGTGGAGTGATGTGTAAGAGGGATTCCGAAACTCTGTCCAGGTCCAATCCAGCCGCCTGCAGATGAGGTCGGAAACGGAAAGAAAGTGGACGGACAGCTCCCGGATGGGTATCGTAAATCTCTGCAAACGATGGTTTAAAAACACAATCATAGGCAGGATTGTCTGGATGGGCCTTCAGTTTCAGAACGTAGCTGAGCATGAGGCGGATGCGGCGGAGCTTGAGAGAAGGCTCCCCTGCCTCGGCATACAGACTAGGAACTGGAGACGTCCTGAAGGCCCCAAGACACATCCGCAGACCCTGATGGTGAATTGTGTTCAGACGCTGTAGCACCGTAATCCAGTTTGGACCAAACAAGGGCCCGGTACAGTTGAAGTAAGACAGTACGATCAGCACCCCAGTCAGTACGACCAATGACACGAAGAACATCGAGAGCCTTCTGACAAGTGGTTCTGAGGTAATTAATATGGTTGCGGAAGGTAAGTCTTTTGTCAAAGATGACCCCCAGAAACTTCGCCTCCCTGGCCACCTTAATTGGCACTCCAGCAATGCTCAGGCTAAGTTCTGGAAAAAAATTCGTCTGGTTAGTAAAATGCACACAGTCTTGGAGGGCGAGAACTTGAATCTATTGAGAGACACCCACCGCCGGATGCGATCAATGCACAGCTGCAAGCACCTCTCAAGGGACGCAAGTCCTCGACCGCGTGCGCACAAAGCAAAGTCGTCAACAAACAAAGAGCATTCAGAATCATCCTTGATGGCCTTTACAATGTTATTAATTTTAATACTAAATAAAACAGGAGATAGAATGCTGCCCTGTGGGACACCCATCTCCTGTTCAAAGGAGTCAGAGAGGGTGGAGCCCACACGGACATGGAACGAGCAGTTAGTCAAAAAATTGTGAATAAAGACAGGCAGGTGCCCTTTAAAACCCATGTCCAACAAGTCAGACATTATGCCATACTTCCAGGTAGTGTCATACGCCTTCTCAAGATCGAAGAAAATTGCATAGAGATGCTGCTTGTTGACAAAAGCATCTCGAATAAATGATTCAAAGCGGACTAAATGGTCAGTTGTACTACGGAAGCGCCGGAAACCGCACTGGAGGTCTGTGAGGAGACCCTGTGACTCAAGTTGCCACACCAGGTAGGCGTTGACCAGGCGCTCCATAGTTTTACATAAACATGATGTCAAAGCGATAGGCCAGTAGTTGCCTGGGTCGGAAGGATCCTTACCCGGCTTGGGGATCGGTACAACCAAAGCCTGGTGCCAAGACGGCGGAAAATGGCCAGTTCTCCAGATATGGTTAAAGGCCTTAAGAAGTACAAGGAGTGACCTCTAAGGCAGATGCGTTAGGAATTGATAGTGGATGGTATCTAGGCCAGCAGCAGAGTCATTACATTTCTGCAAGGCTTGCTGCAATTCTGATAATGTAAAAGGGGCATTATAGTCTTCTGAGTTATCGGACTTAAAATCACAAATACGAGACTCTCGCTTCTCCTTCTCTCTCTGGAAGAAGGGTGAATAATGCTCTGTTGAAGAATTATGGGCAATGGTGGAGGCAAGCAAATTGGCCACAGCTTTTTTATCTGTGACCAAGCTGGCACCATCTCTAAGATGGCCGACAGAAGCCGAGCCACCCTTGCCCCTAATTCTTCGCACAGCCTTCCAGACTTTCTGGGACGGAGTCCGAGAAGTTAAAGATGAAATGAAGCGTCTCCAGGCAGCACGGCGTTCATGTTTAAAAATGTAACGGGCTTTCGCCCTCTGTCTTTTAAAGGTTAAAATATTCACTTGCAACGGATTACAAAAAGCACGTCGCTGAGCAGTTTTGCGTGCTTTTTGGGTCTTGCGGCACTCTTCATTGAACCATGGTACTCTCAGCTTCCGAGGGACTGATGCGGAAGTTTTAGGGATGGTTTCACTCGCTACGTCCAACAAAATAGTAGTAAAAGAAGAAACAGGTTCTTCAGCTGACATGACCACCTTCTCTGTAATACGAGACTGACAGAGGGAGGCGAACAGAAGCCAGTTAGCTTTCTTAAGATTCCAGCGCCCCACCGGTGGGTCCTCCCCATAGCTGACCGATGACAGGACTACTGGGAAGTGGTCACTACCACACAGGTCATCGTGAACCTTCCAGTCAAAGTCCAGCATGAGAGAAGGATCACACACAGAGAGGTCTAGAACAGAAGTAGATCCTGAACCTGGGATAGAGTAAGTAGGTGAGCCATCATTAAAAACACACAGGTTAAGTTGAGGAAAAACATCTTCTAACATCTGACCTCTGCCATCATAGTGGTCACTACCCCACAAGTGAGCGTGACCGTTAAAATCTCCCATGAAAATAAAGGGAGGGGGCAGCTTATCTACTAAGTTAAAAATATCATTACTACAGACCCGCAGGGATGGTGGCAGGTAAATACTGCATATGGTTATGGTCTTCTTTAAGGTAACCCGAGCTGCAACAGCCTCAACACTAATGGGGCTACATAAAAGCTGGTTGCTAATGAGAAGAGCCGCTCCACCCGAGCGTCTCTCTGAATCAAGAGCCTTTATGGATAGCAAGAAACCCATTAAAGGAGACAGGGTCAGAAGTCTTCAGGTAAGTCTCCTGAAGAGATATTACTGAGGGGTTATAGGACTTCACTAAAAGGTGTAATTCTTCAAAGTTGGTGTGAAAACCACGACAATTCCACTGAAGCAGAGAGTACATGGTTAGGTTTTATGTGGAGGAGAACAGTTCTTTTCTCCCTTTTCCTGTGCTTTGGAAGGAATCGAAGAAACAGAGGGGGGTCGACTCCGGGGCCTCCTCTGGTTCCTCGGAGATGAGGAGGGAGGAGCTGCCGCAGCACCAGCCACAACAACTTCCACCCCCTCCATCTGCTCCTCAAATGCAGCATATTTATTTTGAAGGGGAACATCAGTGTCCCCCTTCTGGGCCCGTACGCACAGCGGTCCCGTAACTTTCTTAGGCTTCTGGGCCGGGGCAGCGTTCCTGCCGCCAGAGTTGGCGGCCCTAGAAGGCTGACCAGAGCCAGAAGTCTTTGTAGTAAGATTGGCAGGCTTGGGTGGGGGCTGAGGCTTAGGGGCATCAGAAGGCGGTGCCACCGGACCGGTATCGTCTGCCCTCTGCGTTCCCTGGCTCCTCGTCATCACTGGAGGAGGGTTACTCTCCAGGGGCGAGAGGATCCGAGGCTCCGCCCCCAACCAAGAAGTTGGGGTTTGACAAGAGAAGTCTTTGGTGGGGCGCTTGCCTGCCACTGCAGAACTAAAAGTATACACAAAGGTGTTATTTGAGTTTGGCACAGCCTCAGCTGCACCAGGGCCATCAACCAGTTTTTGGGCGTCCACAAAGGACAGCCCCTTCTCCACACGCACCTGCTGAATCCTGCACTCGGATATCCAACGAGGGCACTTCTTGTCTGAAGCCATATGCGCCCCCTGGCAATTCACACACAGGGGGATGGCTGTGCAGGACTCAGCAGAGTGTCCGGGCTTAGTGCAGCGGGCGCATACAGAGTGTCCGGGCTTAGTGCAGCGGGCGCATACAGCCTCTGCCTGGCGGCATGTCTTCTGCCCATGGCCATACTTTTGGCACTTAAGCACCGGAGGGGGAGAGGGACGTACTTTTTCACTTTTAGTGGTAGTTGGAGCGGTGGGGGTGCCAAACGTCAGGATGATGGTAGGGAGACAGATCTCCCTACCACCTCAAATACATTATTTCAATAGAAGGATCCAAAATCACTGCAGCATATATGCCTGTAAAATATACACACTTCTATTTTCTGCCTAATAAAAAAAGAATGAATGAAATCCATCAAGCGGTTTGAAAACTACACATTTTCTATTGACGCAAGGAATAAAATTGTCATGTTGCCAGCCATCTTGAAACCCAACAAAATCATCGTTGTCTTCCCCACTATCGCCGAAAATTTGACGAACTAAATCACTCAACTCGTCGTAAACTTGTACATCTCGAATCTCCACCAACTCTTCATTTTCTCTTAATATGTTGTCGTCAGGATCTAATTCAAAATTGCTTCTATCGCTCACGTCCTCTCTCTCACCTGGCTCGGCCATCATGCTCGATGTATTCACTCTAAACACGCGGAGAAAATTAGCGTAAAAAAGGCTTACAACTTCCGGCAAATTCTCAGTCGAACTGGGAAAAGTACACATATTTCGATGACATTTAGAGCACTAACCTGTGATGTCATGGGAAGTAGGGGTTTACGTGTACACAGAGTAACACAGGGGAACCACCTAAACTACGCGTCGGCGAGTATACCGTCGGAAAGGGAGGCCTACGCACGGCGGAGTATTCCGATGGAAATGGGTTTGTACGCACACGGGCGTATACCGATGGATATGGGTTAAACAGCTTCTGAGAAAATGCCTTGTCAAAGTTGATACTTCTTCTTCTTATCGAACGCCGTCACACTTGGAGTTTGGCTCTCAAAATCAAATCTGTGGTCTTCTGTAGCACCGTACAGTTTCTCTTGTAGAGTGGTGGGCTTCTGCCACAGTCCTGGAGGATGTGCTCTGTGGTCTGCTCTGCTTCTCCACAAGGGCACAGGGGAGATGGCACGAGGTGAAAGCGTCTGTGCAGGTGGAAATTGAGTCGGTTGTGCCCAGTCCTCAGACGGAAGATGGTCACCTGCTCTTGTCTGGACAGCTGATGGTAACTGTCTAGGGGCTGTTGTGGTGGTCTGTACACAGACTTAATGATGGTCTTCATCTCTGTGAAGCTGACTCCATTTTCGTCTTGTTCTTCCTCTGCACCCACTTTTGCCATTCTGTTAGCTTCTTTATTGCCGTAGATGCCACAGTGTGAAGGGATCCACTGCAGCACCAGTCTGGTGCACTTGATGTTTTGCAGTGCCTCTTGTAGACGTGGCAGTTTGCTTGCTGTTGCTGCCTCAAGGACAGACATGGCATCAGTCAGGAAGACAATCTGGGCATCAGGGTCTGCAGTGCCACTAAGGGTGTTTGCAGCACGGACCAGGGCGTCCACCTCAGCTCTGTAATTTGTGCAGTGAAGGCCTGTTGATACTGCCTCTGCCTGCCATTTTCCGTTTGGGTACTGAATGTACACCCCAGCCCCTCCATTCTGAACTGCATCTGTGGCTGATCCATCGGTGTATGCCCGTATCCATGCTTCCTGGGGATACTTTTCTTTGAACTTGGCCAGTGTCAGGGCTTTCTTGCTCACAGTGCTGTGCTCATCTTTGGTGGTGATGTTGGGTACCGTGGAAGAGATGGTGATGTTTTCTGGCTTACTTTCCCAGGGTGGAAGGTCGCTAGCTGGATTCAGAGCCTCTACCTGCGCACGGAGCTTTGCCTGGTGTTTGCTCTGCAGAGCTCTCGTCTCCTTCACAAAGCTTGATCTTTTCAGTCTCCCTGAGGTTGGCTGTTTCATCCTGGCATTCATAGGATGGTCTTTGGAAGACTTAACCTTTGTGGACTGTATCAAGGCTTTGCAATCTCTTCTCATGCGCAGGGGTCGGATGCCTGTTGTCTCTTCCATCTTTTCAATTGGTGTGGATCTCATTGCGCCGGTGATGATACGCAGTGCCTGGTTCTAAACTCTGTCAATGGTCTGCTGGTATGACTGGGCTGTCGTCAACCATGCATTGGATCCGTACTCAAGGTGTGGTCTCACTGTGCATTTTGGAGAATCTCTTCATTGGCTCCCCATTGTGTTCCAGCCAGCTTCCTCATGATGTTCAGCTTTCTTCTAGCTTTCGCTTCTGCATTCCAAATGTGCAGCTTCCACATCAGCCTCTTGTCAAGGATGATGCCCAGGTATGTCTGTTGGTCATCATACCGCAGTGGGGTGTTGCCCAGTGTTAGGTTGCCAGCCTTTGCTTTGTTGGAGAGAGAGTGTGGCTGATGATTTTTCTGTGTTGATGGTCACACACCAGTTGTTGGTCCAGTCTGTCAGCCTGTCCAGGGCTAGCTGCATCATGTATGTAGCAGTTGTTGCATACTCTTCTGTGCACCAGAGTACCAGGTCATCTGCGTACAGGGCTGCGAGGACTCCTTTTGGTAGCTCTGGCACAAGGTCGTTGATGAAGAGTATGAACAGGGTTGGTGACAGGACTCCCCCCTGTGGCACCCCCTGACGCAGCACCACTTTTTGGCCACAGTACCCATCCACTCTCACACGGGCTCTGCGATTGTGCAGGTATGACTTAGTCCACCGATACATGTTTCCTTGGATGCCACTGCGAAGGAGTTTCACAAGGCGACCATCCTTCCACACCTTCAGACCTGCCAACCCCTACACGGCTATGGGAGTAGTATTTTGGACAAGTGGGAGTAGTTTTGGAGAGTCAAGAGTAGTTTAACGCGCAAGTTGCTAAGGTGACAATGCTTTATTCAGTTCAGATAAACAGGCCATTGCATCATATAGTGTGCGATGCCAAACACATCTTTACACACGAATGAACCGTACGATTTCACCCCTAAAAACAGTTGAACGGATTAAGTTCAACAGATCCACAGAAAACCTGTGATACCTACTCATACTCATAGCGTTTAAGAAAGGACACAGACATCAAATCTCTACCTCCTTTGAAGTGACCAAAGGGATATCTGACACCCCGAAAACAGGGGGAGAAGGAGAGTGGAGAAAATAAAAGGTGGAGGAGAAGGAGAAAGGAAAGGTGAAAAAGGGAGAGAAAAAAAATAGCGCAATGATGGAAAATTGTCCGACACGAAAGTTGAACGATGTAGAGATCCAGGAACACCTAGCAAAAAAAAGAGCCGCCCATCAGGCCCACCTAGCCCAGCCTTCCTGCCCTGTGAAGAAGTCTGCCTTCCGCCTCGTCTGCAGCAGTCTCCAGCGCAAGCTCAGAGATCTCCAGAATGAGTGGTGGACCAGACTTGCACAGAGGACCCAGCTTTGTGCTGACAGTGGTGACTACAGGGGCTTCTACGAAGCACTGAAAGCAGTGTATGGCCCCAGGCACCTGGTACAAAGTCCCCTGCGAAGCGCGAATGGCCAGGCACTCCTCACAGATAATACCTCCATCTTGAACCGCTGGTCGGAATACTTTCAGAGCCTCTTCAGCGCTGAGCGCACTGTTCAAGAAGCAGTCGTCCTACAAATCCCACACCTCCCAGTAAAGGTTGAATTGGACGAACCTCCCACCGCTGAAGAGACCCTCACAGCCATCCACCAGCTCAAGAGTGGCAAAGCAGCAGGCATTGATGGAATACCGCCAGAGATCTGGAAACATGGAGGCACAGCACTGCACAACAAGCTCCATGACCTCTTTCTCTGCTGCTGGGAGGAAGGAACACTACCAAAAGATCTCCGTGATGCAGTCGTTATCACCCTGTACAAGAACAAAGGCGAGAAGTCTGACTGTTCCAACTATCGGGGAATTACCCTGCTGTCCATTGCTGGGAAAATCCTTGCAAGGCTGCTCCTGAATCGGCTGGTACCTGCCATCGCTGAAGACCAACTCCCAGAGGGCCAGTGTGGCTTCAGAGCAAACAGGAGCACCACCGATATGGTCTTTGTGCTGAGACAGCTACAGGAGAAGTGCCGCGAGCAGAACAAAGGGCTGTACGTAACATTTGTCGACCTAACAAAAGCGTTCGACACTGTGAGCAGGCAAGGCATGTGGCAGATCCTGGAGCGACTTGGCTGTCCCCCAAAGTTCCTCAACATGATTGTCCAGCTACATGAGGACCAGCAAGGCCAGGTCAGACTCAACAATGATCTCTCAGAACCATTCCCTATTCTCAACGGCGTAAAGCAGGGCTGCGTGCTGGCACCGACCCTCTTCACCATCTTTTTTAGCATGATGTTGAAGCAGGCCACAGTGGACCTCGATGATGACGATGCAGTGTACATCAGGTATCGTCTCGATGGCAGCCTGTTCAACCTCAGACGACTGCAGGCCCACACGAAAACCCTAGACCAACTGATTCGTGAGCTGCTTTTTGCTGATGATGCTGCCCTCGTTGCACACACAGAGAGAGCCCTGCAGCGCATCACGTCTTGCTTCGCAGATGCTGCCCAGCTCTTTGGACTCGAGGTCAGTCTGAAAAAGACAGAGGTCCTCCATCAGCCGGCACCCAAGACAAGGTATCGCCCTCCTCACATCACCATTGGCGAGTCTGAACTAAAGTCAGTGCACCAGTTTACTTACCTTGGCTGCATTATCACGTCAGACGCCAAGCTGGACAAGGAGCTTGACAGCAGGCTGGCAAAAGCGAACAGCGCTTTCGGGCGACTTTTCAAGCGGGTGTGGCACAATCAACAGCTGAAAACAGGCACCAAGATCAGCGTGTACAGAGCTGTGGTCCTCACCACCCTGCTGTATGGTTCCGAGTCCTGGGCCCTCTACCGCAGCCAACTACGACTCCTCGAACGCTTCCACCAGCGCTGCCTGCGTACCATCCTGGGCATTCACTGGAGTGACTATGTCACCAACGTCGAGGTCCTTGAACAGGCTGAAACTGTGAGCATCGAGGCTTTGCTGCTGCGGACACAGCTCCGCTGGGCGGGGCATGTCTCCAGGATGGAGGATCATCGCCTACCAAAGATCACCCCGTTCGGCGAGCTTGCTACTGGACACCGTGACAGAGGGGCACCAAAGAAGAGATACAAAGACTGTCTCAAGAAGTCACTTAGTGCCTGCCAAATCGACCACCACCAGTGGTCTTCGCTTGCTGCCGACCGTGACACCTGGCGCTCCACCATTTACAAGGCAGCTGTCTTCTTTGAGGACTCTCACAGATCTAGCCTTAAGGACAAGCGGCTCAGGAGAAAAAACAGAGATGCCGCAGCTCAGAACCCTGGCCATACCTTCCCCTGCAGCCACTGCGGTCGAACCTGCCTGTCTCGGATTGGCCTCCGCAGCCACGAACAAGCCTGCAGACGTCGTGGGCAACTCCTATAAAATCTTCGTTCGCGAAGTCAAGCCAAGAGATCAATCCTAATCCCCAGCCAATACGGGGAATAGGATTAAATGGAGATCGAGATACGTGCAGCAGAAAGCTACACTAAATTGTCATCTCCACGGTTTGGTCCGCTGACGATGGGAGTACCGGCAATTCAAAGCAAAACATCCTCGAAACACACATGAACTAGACATACAAATTCAGACTGACTTGTGTCGTTCCAGTGTGTACGGTCGGCCGATAAACAGGCCATTGCATCATATAGTGTGCGATGTCAAACACATCTTTACACATCGATTCCGGCTCCTTTCTCTTCTGCATGGTTCAGACCGTCGTTTATCTGACGCACTTTCTGAATAAAATGATCCACGCTGGGAAACCCGGAAGTTCGCTCCGCTCGTTCTCATTGGTCCCAACCGTATGTTCTTACCGACTACAAACCGAAAACAAAACAAACATTTTTGGGCTTTTTTTTTTTTTCTTCAGCGTAGAATTTCATTAATGACCGTAGTAGCGTAGTATTGGGAGCGTTGGCGTAGGAAAATACAGCGAAAGCGTAGTGGTTGGCAGGTCTGCACCTTGTCGAAAGCCTTGTGTAGGTCAATGAAGGCAGTTAATGTCACCTTCTGATCTTGAAAGGCATCTTCTATGACCTGTGCAAGGTTGATTGATTGTACATTGCTTAACGTCCCGACAGCAACAAGGCTTTCTCAGGACGTGCCTGCACTGCTTGTGAAAAAAAAAACTAAACAGAACATTGAATGTATGTCGCCAGCCGGTCAAATACATTAAATAAACCTAACACATGGGGCCTAAATAAAGCTAAGACCATTTAGCAACACACATCCAATATCAAGAGCTACAGGCAGTGCAGACAGTAGGGAGAGTTTTAAAAAGGCAAATACAGGTGAATGGACAAAGGGTAGACAGAAACACATGCCCCAGAATAGAGAGAAAAACCCACCCTGTGGGGCTGACCAGGGTGACACTGGGAACTAAAAAATACCTAACCCCACCGAAGTCCCCCAGGGCAGACCCGGGTGGGGTCTGTGCAAGGTGTGTTGTCTGGTCTTCTGTACTCTTGTAGCTTCTGAAGCCAGCTTGCTCTGGCACGATAATGCTCTCGGAGTCCAGGTACCACTGCAGGCACTTGTTGATGATGCGCTCCATGGTCTTGCACACACAACTTGTCAGGCTGATGGGGCGATAACTCAGGGTTTCGGACTTATTCTTCCCTTTCTTCAAATTGGGATCATCCTGGCTTCCTTCCAGCACTGGGGTACCTGTCCTCCTCTCCAGCTCTGGTTAAAGATGTCCAGTAGCTTCTTTAGGCAGTGTTGCCAAGGCATTGTAACATCTCGTTTGAAATGCTGTCTGCACCTGGAGATTTTTTCTTCTTCAGCTGTTTGATGGCCATCTTCAGTTCTGGAAGGGTGATGTCCTTCTCCATTGCATCATGGATGTTTGCATCTATTGTTCTCTCTCTTTCTTCCTGTCTGATTTCTTTCTCAAGCATTTGTAGGAGAGTAATGTTACTTTCTTTCACATAAATCTGTGCGAACATGTTTGCAGCTTTCCTACCAGTCAGTGCTTTTCCATCTTCTTCCAGGGTGATCTTCTGTTCCCTGGTGCCCTCATCGTTCAACGCCTTGGTCAGTCTCCACAACTTGGTGGTGTCCCTCTCCATGTTCAGTCTTGCAGTCTTCTCTCTCCAACTTCTTGTGCACTCCAACTTCATCTTCAGATACTGGGCCTTACTGTGTTGTAGCTTGATGTTGTTTTCTTGGCTGGGGTTGGTTTCAGCGTCTTCTCTGGCCCTAGTGAGGTTGTCATGTGCTTTCTGAAGATCTGCGGTCCAGTATGGGGTGTAGTTTTTCTGGACCCCTCGAGGTATAGTTTCCTTGGCTGCCTTACTGATAATGTCGTTGAACTCTCTGACCACATTGTTGATGTTCCTTCCAGACACAGCGAGGTCTTGCATTAGCTCATTTGTTCGGATACTGAACAAGCGCCAGTCTGCCTTTCGGTAGTTCCATCTTGGTCGGTGTGGCGAGCTAGCTGCTGTGCTTCCTTTTAGGGAGAGGAGGACAGGGCGGTGGTCACTTCCTCCTAACTGTGGTCCTGCTGTTCTGCTGAGGCGCTTATGAACATCGTCAGTGCAATGCGCCAGGTCCGGTGTAGTGGTGGTGTGCCAGCGGCGAGAGTAGAAGGTAGGTTGGTCCTCAGGGTCATTGGCAAGTATCAGGTGATTTTCATCTTGCCACTCTTCGATGTCTTCTCTCTTGTCAATCGTGTCATATCCCCTACTCTGGGACTGGCTGTTGAAGTCACCAGTGATGAGGAATCCACTGTCCGGGACCTGGATAGTGTCAAGGGACAGCAGCTTATCATTAGGGCAGTAGTAGTTGACCAAGACAAGGGTGCTGTCACTGGTGGTTACCTTGATCTGGATGTATTCCACCTCTTTGATGAATCTCCTGGTTTCGCTGGCATTCAGGTTGTTTCTAACTAGGGTCATAACTCCCCCTTTCTTCCTCCCTTGGCGATCACTTCGGAAGACCCGATATCTTCTGACCTTAAAGGGTTTTCCTTCTTGCAGGTGTGTCTCTTGTATGCAGCAGATGTTTATGCTTTTTTCGTACAGAAAGTTCTCTAGTTCTGTTTTCTTGTTGGTAACCCCTTCTGCATTCCTGTGCATGATGTTCACATTGGCTTTTTCTTTGTCTCTGGTCTTGTTTTTCGCTGGCCAGTCGCTCTACTTCCCCGTCCCCTGGCTCCTCGAGACAGTCGGGAAGGTCCTCCAGTCGCTGGGGGTGGGCTCCGAAAAGGCGCAGAGCCCGGTACTGCACCTGCCTGGTGAGACTCCACAGGGCGAGCACCATTTCTGTTGAATCCATCTCCAAGTGTCATATGGCTGTATATGCGTGGTACTGTGGTTTATTAGAGTGCACTGTGCAGCCCAGTACCTCCGTCCTCAACACTCGGGGTTTCTGTCGGGGTTACCTCACCCTTAACTCCTGGTCAAAAGGCCTTTCCTGGGAGCACAGGATGGTTTGGCTTTGGAGTGTCCTTCTCCTAGATGGGTTGCCGACCAAGGCTTACGAGTCCCATCTACTCAGGTTTTTCCTCTGAGTTTTCCTTCTCGAAAGAGATCTGCCAACCAAGGCTATCGAGCATCCCTGTCAGGATTTGTATAGGGTTTACTCCCCTAGCCTTTGCCTCGCCCAAGGCACCCACAAGGCAGTGGGGCTATTTACCCATAGCTGGGGATCTGGTTCATGGGCATCAGGGCTTGTCCACATATCGATGGGCCTGCGTGCCGCATGTCTGGGGGCCAGACCTCCTCCGAGTCCTCTGTAGTTCAGCCCGAGTCCATAAGGCGCTCGGTTACCGTGAGTTGCCACGAGGAGACGCTAGATGAGGCTTGTTGTTGGAAAGGCTGTGTACTGGAAGGGAGAGACTGACATACTCTGCTCCCCTTTCCGCAAAACTGCTAGCCAGTGGTGGGAGCTGAAAGCGAGAGCGACAAGCACAGACGCTACACTACCACACTAGACGCATCACAACAACCATTTGACCCAAGTCAAAGTTAAAACCACAGATAATGGATAGACAGATGACCACTGCCTCAGTACATACTCATTTTCAATACTGCACATGAGCCAAGAATATTTCATTTTTGCTACTGCACATGAGCCAAGAATATTTCAGAGTCGCTGCATCCAAAGAGTGTCCCCCGATTTCTGTAACTATATGCAAAGTAGAAGGTTTTGTCGATGTTGGGGCTTGCTTACAGTCATGATTTTAACTTAAATAACTACTCACAATCAGCAAGAGGAACCAATTCTTAACAGCCTCTGCAGCTGTACGAGCTCATGTAAAATCTATGGTTTGCAAAAGAACAAGCTGGCTGAAATGTTGTTCACCTGTTTTTGTAAAAACAAGAAAGGCAAAGCCATTATGGCTCACGTGCATGACCGATTTACATATGTGTGACCTTTGTGACAAGGGCTGGCTTCTGCAGCAGCAAAATCCATGTTTTCTGAAAATGTAAGCATTTTTCACACATCTGGCAACCCCCCGTTACCCTTGACCTTTGCGATGAGTCGACTAAATTAGTATGCATAGGAAGGTCTTATCATCAACTATCTTTGTACCAAATTTGGTAGACAAATTTGCCAAAATTTGGGAATACATACAATTTTATCAAAAATAAGCATTTACACACGTTTGCCAGCCTCTTTTGACCCTTGACCTTTCCAAGGGGTCATGCAAATTAGTATGCATAGATAGGTCTTACCATCAGGTATCTCTGTACCAAATTTGGGTTTTGAGTTGTGAATAGTATTTGAGAAAAAACACCTTTTTCAAAATATGGCTATTTTAGACCTATTTCCTGAGCTCTCGTGACCCTTGACCTTTCCGAGGGATGCCAAATTAGTGTGCAAAGAAAGGCCTTCCCATCAGGTATATCTGTAGCAAGTTTGGGTTTAAAGTTGTGAATAGTATTTGAGGAAAAAAAACATCTTTTGTCAAAATATGGCTATTTCGGACCTATTTCCTCAGCCCTTGTGACCCTTGACCTTTCTGAGGGGTCATCCAAATTAGCATGCATAGATAGGTCTTACTATAAGGTATCTCTGTACCAAGTTTGGGTTTGAAGTTGTGAATAGTATTTGAGAAAAAATGAATTTTTTTTCTAAACTGTATTTTTTTTAAAAAATACTTACCGATGGCATTACTATCTGGAATACACTCTATTGCCTATAGATTTCAGCCCAAAAGTTGTGTCTCCCACACAACCAGGGAGGAGACACTGGGGATCCACACACAGGGGCCCTGGGTGGCCTCCCCTTACCACCCTATCCCGGCATTCGTAGGGCGACCCTGTCAGTTTCACACTTAGCCAAAAGCGGCAAGCGGGGCAGGAGGGAGGGCAGTCCGAGTAATGCCATCGGTAAGTATTTTTCAAAAAAATACATTTTAGAAAAAAAATTCATTTAAATTTTGTTTTTTCAAAATACATTACCGATGGCATTACTATCTGGAAGAATATCGAGCAGGAGGAGGGTGCCGGTCCTAAAACCGCCAGCGTAACCACCCCGCCGGCCCCGGAGGGAGCACTCCCGACGATTTCAGCTAGGACGTACCTAAGGCGCCTGAGGCGCGCGGAGGGAGTGCTGGGCCGCGGAGATGTCGCCCACCCGTGATGGGGAGTCACGTTGGCCGGATAGGTCTTGGAGGTAGAAGCGGGCGAAGGTGGAGTCTGCACGCCAATCGACCGCTGTAACAATATCCTTGACCGAGCCACGCCTTTACCATAGCTGACACTTAGTTCGCTTCCAGCTGCCAGAGAGATAAGGTGCCACGAGGTCAAATTTCACTCTCGCGCGCTCATTCTATTTATATCGCACCTGCTACTGCGCGGTACAAGGCGTGACCCGTGCTCTGCCGCTATAACAACTACCTACTGGTTTGTATTCATAACACATCTCTGCCTGAAGTGACTGTTGTGGAAGCAACATCGTTCAAAAGTTGAAATTCTCACCTACACACTGATACCAAACATGACAACATTACGACTTGCACTTGTGTAGCAGATTATGGTGAAAATAAAGAGAACAGGAATTTGTTGATGTACAAGAACGAGAATTTATTGTGAAATTAACAAAGTTCCCTCAGCAATAACAGAAAGACGCTACTTTTGCCAGTAAAACACACTTGCATGAATAAGGGTTAGCATGCCTACAGTACCTATCACTTAATGGATTTTGGTTCCATGGTGGGGGATGGAAGCAGGAGGGTAATTAATGAGGTCACTGACAGGTGTCGACAGACAAGTTCCAGACATCCGACTTAGTGTACACTCCCGGAATTGGGGAAAGAGAGGGCTTAATTACACGGATACTATTGAAGAGATAGCCACATTTCTTTCTTGGGAAATAGTGTAACACTAACAGTCAACCTTGTAAATGTACTTTTGATTTAACTTTTGATCATGATGGAGTCTGATGAAACGCGTACAGTCTGTGTAAACACAGGTGTGTTCCATGCAATGAGAGTAAATGCATTGTGCAGAATATGTGGCGAGAGATCACAAAAGAGATACACGGATAAAAAGTCATTTCTTTGTATCAATTATGAACACTTAATCCACAAGTGTTATGGAATTAATATCTAGGAAGACAAAGACATGATGCACTCCAAAACAATGTATAGGAGTTGCTATAGTCGGATGAAACGGATAGACTCGACTGAAACACGTGTGTCCGAGGAGACAACACAAAATGCGGCATCTGATATTGCCTCATCACAACACATTTGGACCATGTTCGATCCAAATACGAGTGTTGAAGAATGTGTCACGTGTGTTCACTTCATGCAGCTAGGTAAAGGAGGACGACCAGCGAAGCAGGGTTCGCGGCATGGAAAGAAACGATCATTTTCAATCCGCGGAATGTGACTCATAACACGGACACTAATAACAGCACTAATGAAGGTGATAGTGGTATACAAGTTTTTATTCCGCCGACATCTACTCCCCATAAAACGCCATGCACAGTCGATGCTCAAACATCGCCGTTACAAAGAGTGTGGACCCCATCTCCACCAGCAAAGCGGACGCATGAAATAGCCATTTCACCCATTGAAAAAACGGGTGTCGATATAGCCACATCTCCACATATCAAACGACCCAGCCTTCGACCTATCCAGGAACTGCAGATGCCACTGACAAAGGAGGAAGAAAAATATCAGACGGCACTAAACCGCACAATGCTTAATGAATCAGCTGATGCCACAATTTGTTGCAAGACTGGAGGTCAGTGGAGGACAGCCTTTGTATTTTATGCACATACCCAAACCAAGAAAACCAACAACAGTGGCATCATCGGCCATAATACAAAGAAGGTCAAAGGTGCTGGCCCGTGCTAGAGCGAATACGTCTGGCGGATCAGAGGTGGACGAAGCTGAACAAATAGCTGACGAGTTAAGATGAGAAAGAAATGAAAAAATGACTGCAATATTAGTCAGAGCAGGCCATAGGCGATCCGTGTATGTCTGTAGAAAACAGGGTATTGCCCTGAGAACCAATCTAGGATTAAGCTGGTCCAAGTACAGAACATATAAACGATTCATGGGAAATATTGGTGTCAACCTTGAAAGTGAAAGAAAAGAAAGGCAGGCCCAGAAGGAAGCACTCTGTGGCAGAGTGACCATTGAACAAAAGAATCTGACCTTTGAAAACAAAGTCACAAACAAGAAGGAAAGCCAGAAAACACAATACGTTTTTGGTGTGTATGGCTAACTGTAAAGACAGTCATAAAAATCTTCAAACAATTTTGCAGCTGTTTAAAGAGCAGGTGTGAGTTCTCCAAACCATGAAATGGAAAGAAAAACAGATACGTGTATTTCTGTTTGGAGATTATGATTTTTTCCTCAAACGTTTTGGTTCTCAGGAGCACAAGGGGTCCACCCTTGTCTCTGGTGCACAGCTTCGAAAAGTCAGCTACAAAGAGCTCCACATGAGCGAGTACAAGTGAAACAAAGAACTCTGAACAACATCAAGAGGGATTACAGGCGATACATTCGTGCAGGAGGAGACAAAAAGAATGCCAAGGGTTACAACAATGTTGTACATGAACCAATCTTTGATGTTGAGATTTCGCAAACGGCACCACCATACCTCCATCTTCTGTTAGGTATAGTAAAAAAACATCATTCCCTCCTTGAGCAAGAATGCCACGAACTTGATAAAGCCATTGCTGAAAGACTGGCCGAGGGAAAGGAGGCACATGATGAAAACACACCTTTTGAAAAGTACATTTCAGAAGTAAGAGTCATCAAAGAACTGGAAAAAAGAAAACAGCTGACTGAGGGTATTGCAGTGTTAAGCGACAAAAGACACAATGAGAGTGCGAAGAATTTTGATGAACGACGTGAGCAGAAGATGCAGCGGGTAGCAGAATTCGAGGACAAAATAGAAGCTCTGAGAGAAGAGACAAAGTTGCCATTTCTGTGCAGGCCTGTCACTTCTGGCCTTGACGAAGCACTAAAGAGGAATAAGATATTCATGCAAGCATACCATGGCCGTTAGTTTGTTGGCAACCACTGCCACCGTTACTTGAAGTATGATGTGTTGACTGATGTTGGTGACAGTGTTATCAGCAATACCATGAAGCTGACAGATGATCCTAAACTTCATGCAGCATTAATGACATATAAAGTTCCGAATTCTGAACGACCTTTACTCACAAGTTCATGCTAATGTTTCTCACAAAATGCCAGTGAAGAGCAAGAATGAATCAATGCAAGACATCAATGACAAGATTGCAAACTACATGCGTTTTTTTCGAAGTACTTTTCCAGCCAGTAGCATCATTCCAAAACAACATATCCTGGAATGTCACTGCGTTGAATTTATGACAAAGTGGGGATTTGGTTTGGCGCTTCATGGTGAGCAGGGAGGTGAAGAGAGTCACGCTACCATTAACATTCTAAAGAGCAGGACATATGGCTTGCAGACAGAGGAGGAAAAACTCAGACTGCTCATGACCGAGCACATAACACTCGTGTCACCCGTCCTCCACTCCGTCATTCCTCCAGTAGTCAAACAGAAAAAAATTCTCGCATAGACGGCGCCGGAGTTGTGTATCTGTGAACAGAAACTCGGTATTCGGTTCTTATGTCTAGTGTGTCAGAAAATGTGTTAAACCTCAAGGTATGTTTAAAAACACTGTTGAGTATTGTGACCTGTTATGGACTGATCGGATTTCGAGATGGCAATAGCAGTCTGTGGAGTACCGAGACGGCTGAGGGCGAGAAATGCCAGAACACGCAACCAGTCAGGGACCTCATTAACCACCCTCCTGCTTCCGTCCCCCAACATGGAACCAAAATCCGGTAAGTGATACTTACTGTAGGCATGCTGACCCTTATGCATGCAAGTGTGTTTCATTGGGAAAAGTAGTGTCTTCGTGTTATGGCTGTGGGAACTTAGTCAATTTCACAACAAACACCGACATCGTACATCAACAAATTCTTGTTCCCTTTATTTTCATCATAACCTGCTACACAAGTGTAAGTCGTAATGTTGTCGTGTTTGGTATCAGTGTGTAGGTGAGAATTTCAACTTTTGAACGATGTTGCTTCCACAACAGTCACTTCAGGCAGAGTGTTATGAATGCAAACCAGTAGGTAGTTGTTATAGCGGCAGAGCGCAGGTCATGCCTTGTACCGCACAGTAGCTAGTGTGATATAAATAGAATGAGCGCGCGAGAGTGGAATTTGACCTTGCGGTGCCTTATCTCTCTGGCAGCTGGAAGCGAACTAGATGCTAGGCGCCAGCACTGGCTGGTAAAGCCGTGGAGCAGTTGCGGTCCAGGCCTAGACTGGTGGCTACCGCTCTCACTTCATGCGCCCGGATCTGAAGAAGCCTATCACCGTCCGGGGAGAGGTCTCGGTAGGCCCACCTAATCACCCACCGCAGCCAGGACGACACGGTCTGGGCTGAGATATCAGTTCTGCCAGTAGACAGTGGGAGGAAGAGGCAAGAGCGCCCCTGGCGTCGCGGCTTAGAGCGACGCAGGTAAATCCGCAACGCCCGAACCGGGTCCTGTTGACACGACTCGCGGGAAAGGTCCATTCCACGGAGAGGACGTACGGTCAGCATTTGGGGGGCCGCCGAGGGGTGGCGGTTCTTGGCCAGAAAGGACGGGTCGGTGAGTAGCTGTGCAGAGCCGTCGGAACGAAACTGCAGACAGGCGGGAAGTACCGAGAGCGCGTGAAGCTCGCTCACTCGGGACGCCAAGGCGAGAGCCAGAAGAAAACATGTTTTCCGGGTCAGATCTGAGAAACGAGCCAAAGAGAGAGGTTCGAAACGGTCTGTATTCAGCAGTACCCAAGCGAGGTCCCACCGAGGTACTAGGGAACGGGAGACTGGTCGTCGGAGCTCAAAGTGTGCCAACAGGTCCGACAGATCCTTGCAGGCGCCTGGGTCTGGGAGGCCCAGGTGGCGGTAAGTGTCCGTGATCATGGCGCGGTAGCCATTGATGGTAACGGGGGCTAAGCCTTGACCGTCGACGAGCCACAGGAAGAACTCCGCCAGTTGGGGGGTGGCTAGACTTGAGGGATAGAGATGCTGGACAGCGCACCAGGCCTGAAAGACCCTCCACTTGCCTTCGTACACCTTCCGTGTAGACAGTTTGCGGGCTGCTGCAATCGCCGCCACCGCCGCATCCGAGAAACTTCTAGCGGTGAGGGCTTGCCAGACAATCTCCAGGCGTGCAGGAGGAGGCGCTCTGGGCACGGATGGAAAAGTTGATGGCGGGGCTGCTTGAGCATCGTGGGCGAGGTAGGAAGCTCCAGGGGTAGGTCCGTCGCTAGCGTGAGTAAGTCCGTGGTCCAGCTCTTGGTCCAATTGAAGGGGGCCAAGAAGAAGAGGACTGCTGAGCATCCCAGAAGCTTCCATAGGACCTTTGGCACCAGGACTGACGGGGGGGTAGGCATACGCGATCAGGCCATCCCAAGGGATGGAGAGCGCGTCTACCGCCCAGGCGAGCGGGTCCGGTACTGGGGAGACGTAGACCGGGAGCTGGTTGTTCCATCTGGTGGCAAACAGGTCCACTAGAGGCGTATCCCACCGGGAGCAGATCAGGCGAAAAATATCCGGGCGTAGGGACCACTCCGTGTGGAGCAACTGCCCGCGACGGGACAGGGCGTCCGCGACCACGTTGAGATGGCCGGGGATGTGGTGGGCTCGTAGAGTAATGCCCTGGTCCTGCACCAGAGGAGGAGGTACTTACTTACTTTCGCCTGTCACCCCTACCCGGGTATAGGCCGTCGACGAGAGACCTCCAGCAACTCCTGTCCTGTGCTTCTCCTTCGATTCTACTCCAGGTGGTTCCCAGTCTCTTGATGTCTGCTTGGAGGTCTCGACGCCAGGAGTTTCTCGGCCTACCTCTTTTCCTCTTTCCCTGGGGGTTCCATGACAATGCCTGTCTAGTGATACTGGAAGCTGGCTTTCTCAGACTGTGACCGATCCATCCCCATCTTCTTCGCCCAATTTCATTCTCTGCTGTTATCTGCTCTGTTCTCTCCCAGAGTCTGACGTTGCTGATCTTCTCTGGCCAGTGGATTTTCAAAATTCTTCTAAGGCAACTGTTCATGAAGGTCTGTACTCTGTTGACTGTGGTTTTTGTCAATCTCCATGTCTCTGCTCCATATAGGAGAACTGCTTTTACATTGGAGTTGAAAATCCGGACTTTGGTGTGTTGTGACAGCTCTCTGGAACTCCACACTTTTTTTAACTGGAGAAAGGCTGCTCTGGCTTTACCGATTCGTGCTCTGACATCTGCATCAGTGCCGCCTTTTTTGTCTATGATGCTCCCGAGATAGGTGAAGGACTCCACCTCCTCCAACGGGGTGCCAGCAAGCAAGACTGGTTCTTCCCTGGTTGCGTTCAGCCTCATTGTCTTTGTTTTCTAGAGGAGGAGGTGGTACAGGAGAATGCACAGGGAGGGCGAGTGCGTGCCCCCTGGTTCTGTATGTAAGCCACCACCATCGAGTTGTCGGAGAGAACGAGAACGTCCTGGTTGGTCAATGTCTCTTGCCAAAAGCTGAGGGCCAGCCAAACTGCCTTCAGCTCCAGCCAGTTGATGTGTTTGTCCGCCAATCCCCAAGGCCAAAGGCCCGAGGTCGAGACAAAGTCCGGTAGCAGATGCGCGCCCCAGCCGGCCTGGCTCGCGTCGGTGCAGAGAGACCACCGGGGCGGAGGGGAGTGAAGAGGCACGCCCGAGGCCAGCCAAGCGAGGTCTGCCCACCTCTGGAGGTGAGGATGAGC
Source organism: Semisulcospira habei (assembly GCA_036245525.1). NCBI lineage: Eukaryota > Metazoa > Mollusca > Gastropoda > Semisulcospiridae > Semisulcospira > Semisulcospira habei. The sequence goes on along the minus strand of BTPG01000002.1, from coordinate 255,770,763 downwards.
CAGAGGAGTAACCGGTACGGGATCCGACAGAGCGCCCGTCGAAGGACGCCAGTGGAGGAGGAGATGTAGCTGCAACGGGCGGGCATAAAGCCTGCCCAAGGGAAGCAAGTCTGCTGCCGCGCTGAGAAGGCCCAGAAGTTGAAGCCAGACCCTGGCTGAGAAGGAGGCCCCTATCTCCATAGAATGCGCTAGATCGACGATCTTCTGCCGCCTCGCCAAAGGCAGGCGGACTAGGTTGAGGTCGGTCAGGAATTCCATCCCCAGATGTAGAAAGCGTCGAGAGGGGGTAAGATCCGATTTCCCGGGTTGACTAGGAACCCGAGATGGCGCAGAAGGGAAAGCAGGGCATCTCTGTCCTCTTGGAGTGCCGAGGCGATCAGGTTGCGCAGCAGTAGGTCGTCCAAGTAATTGGAGGCCGGGCTCAGGGATCGTTGGCGGAAGAAGGCCATCACCGCGTCGAGAAGCCTCGTAAAAACCCAAGGACTGATGTTGAGGCTGAAGGGGAGGGCGCGGAATTGGTAAACGACCCCAACAAAAGCAAACCGAAGGTACCGGCGAGACGGACGAATCGGGACGTGAAGATAGGCGTCTGACAGATCGAGGCTGATCGCGAAGTCCATCAGTCGGACGGCCGCTCGGAGGATCCTGGCCGTCTCCATCCGGAAACGAGGGGCTGAAATGAACTTGTTTAGCGCCGATAAGTCGATGACTGGGTGCCACTTGCCTCCTGGTTTGGGAACGAGAAAGAGGCGGCTGTAGAACGCTGGTGAGTTCTGTCGCGAAACCACTTCTGTCGCTGCTTTGTCGAGGAGGGCCGAAACTTCTCCGCGCAGAGCGTCCGCCTGAAAACAGTCGAGTGGAGCCTGAGTCCACAAAGGGGACCTGCGAAGAGGTGGAGGGGACCAGAACGAAAGCTGGAGCCCTGCGGAAACCGTCGAAATGATCCAGGGGTCATCTGGGAACAGCGCTCTCCACTGGTCGCTGTAGAGGGACAGCCGCCCGCCGACTGGAGACCCGAGAACTGCCGACGGGGGCGGGGGAGGGGGCAAATCAGCACCCCAATTTACGGGCGCCACGGGGCCACGAGAGGCGGGAGACGGGGAAGGGCTTAGGGGCCTGAGGAGGGCGAGCCCTACCTCGAGACGAGCCGACTGGAAGCAAGGAGGGTCTGGAAGACCGCTGGGCACGACCCCCGGCTGGGCGGGGGGTGCGAAAGCGAGTTGAAGCTGGGGCGGAGGCAGGTCTGGGCCACAGGTCCTTGGAGGCGTCCTTTACTGTCTGCCACGTGTCGCTGCACAGCTGGGAACCGCCGAAGGGGGCCTGTCGGAGCTGAGTCTTCACCAACTTGGGAAGATATGCGCAAAGATGCAGGAGGGAATCCCGCCGCCAAAGATCACAGTTGGCGGCTGCCGCCATGGCGTTGGTGGAGGAATGGTAGGCAGCCCGGTTGGCTGCTACCAGGATGAACTGCACATCGCGGAGCGGGGACGAGTCCTCCAGGTCCCAAGTTCCTCCAGGCACTGCAAGACCGCCTGAGTAGCCAATTCCAGGAAACCAGAGCACGCCACCGAATTCTGCACTAAGGAAGCGATCCTGTCGAGAGGCCGAGACAAAGTGTTTGGACTGTTCTGCGGCCGCCCGCTTGATCTAGGGCTGCCGCATCCACCGCTGGAAGAGGGACGGTGAAAGCTTGAGAGTGGCCAGCGTACCAGCCTGGCGAAAACACAAGTTAATCCCTGCAGGCCACCGTGAATCTGTGAAGAACCCCGTGTCGCCGAAGGAGTTGTGGCGTAACTGGGCGGAGAACGCATCGGTGAGGTCCCGGAATCCGGCTGGCTGAGGGAGGGACTTGCGACGCTTGACCTGCCTCTGTGTGTCGACCATGGCGGAAGCCTGTCTCTTCAAAGGGGGGGAAGGCGGACAGAAGTCGGGTGGGAGGAACTTCGCAATAAGCCGGGAGGCCTCTCCCAAGGCGCGGACCGTCTGTGAGCCGAGCGAAGGGCCGACGTCATCCGGGGAGGAGGAGACCGACGAGACAGCTGACATGCAGGAGGGAGATCCAGCTGCAGAGTCCCGCAAGAAGATGGCCGAAGCCGAATCCGTAGGATGAAGGCTGTGGACATCCGGTTCCAAGAAGCTAGACCGTCTATCCCGCAAAGGCGCATGGAGGGGCGACCGGCTCCGAGAGCACAGATCCGCCGTGTGGGAGATAGACGGAGCCGCCCGCGACGGCCGCAGGGCAGAGCGCCGCGGGGACGGAGGGACCGCGAAAGACGGATGGTCAGCAAAGAAGCTAGGTTCCGAACCCGGGTGCCGGAGACCGCTCTCCGAACGTAACCGGTCTTGGGACGAAGTGTCCGGTCACAACCGGGCCCGCCTGGAAAAATTGGGGCGCGGGGGGGGGGGGGGGGGGGGGGGGGGGGGGGGGGAGGGGGGGGGGGAACCGTAAGGGGTCACGCCAATCCCGCTCAGGAAAAGCGGAGCGGAGAGGGGACAAATTCCGGGCACGCGGCCCCCGCTCCGAGGCCTCGGAGCATGGGGGACGCGTGACGATGTCACACCGGGCCCGCCTGGTCGATACGGGGCGGGGGGGGGGGGGGGGGGGGGGGGGGGGGGGACAGTTTAGGGTCACGCCAAGCCCGCTCAGGAGAAGCGAAGCAGGGAGGGGACAATCTTTGAGCACGCGACCCCAGCTCAGTCAATATGGGGTGGGGGGGGGGGGGGGGGGGTCAGTTTAGGGTCACGCCAAGCCCGCTCAGGAAAAGCGGAGCAGGGAGGGGACAAATTCCAGGCACGCGGCCCCCGCTCCGAGGCTTTGGAGCATGAGGGACACGTGACGACGTCACACCGGGCCCGCCTGGTCGATACGGGGCAGGGGGGGGGGGGGGGGACAGTTCAGGGTCACGCCAAACCCGCTCAGGAGAAACGAAGCGGGGAGGGGACAATCTTTGAGCACGCGACCCCAGCTCAGACGCTTCGGAGCGACATGGGGACACGTGTCCAAGTCACACCGGGCCCACCTGGTCGGTACAGGGTGGGGGGGGGGGGGGGGGGGGACAGTTTATTTTTTTCGCCAAGCCCGCTCAGGCGAAGCGAAGCGGGGAGGCGACAAATTTTGATCACGCGTATCATCAGGTATCCCTACGAATGCCGGGATAGGGTAGTAAGGGGATACCACCCGGGCCCCTGTGCGTGGATCCCCGGTGTCTCCTCCCCGGTTGTGTGGGAGACACAACTTTTGGGCTGAATCTATAGGCAATAGAGTGTATTCCAGATAGTAATGCCATCGGTAATGTATTTTGAAAAAAACAAACATCTTTTGTAAAAATATGGCTATTTTTCACTTATTTCCTGAGCTCTTGTGACCCTTGACCTTTCCGAGGGATCAACCAAATTAGTACGTATAGAAAGGTCTTATCATCAGGTATCTCTGTACCAAGTTTGGGTTTGATGTTGTGAATAGTATTTGATAAAAAATTAATTATGTCAAAATATAGCTATTTTGGACCTATTTCCTGATCCTGTGACCTTGACCTTTGTGAGAGGTCACTCAAATTGGTATGTTTAGATAGGTCTTACCACAAAGTATCCTTGGGCTAAGTTTGAACAATGTGGCTTGAATAGTCTCCGAGAAAATGCCAATGTTAAAGTTTAACACGGAAGACGGACGATGGATGCCCACTGGCCCAAAACATACTCACTTTTGCTTCGCACGCGAGCCCAAAAATACATCTTGTACTCAAACAGCAAGCAATAATGTACTTACTCTGGCCTTTACCACAGCGAAAATGTCTTCCGACAGAGTGTTGTTTTTTATCCTCTGCAGGAGCCCTTTGATGAACTCAGTCTCAATGCGAATCCGCGAAATACCCTTGTCTGACAGGTACTGATCGTAGATGATTATGGCTGCTCGTCGAAGAGATGTCATATCAGGCTCCATGCCAGCCGGAGGATTTCCAAGCTGCTGAGCAGCTGCTGCTTGAAAGCCCTGAAAGATGTATACGTGAGTGTTGGTCATGGTACGTGAGTGAAAATGCATTTTTCTTTAAAAGGTATTTTTTTGAAAAATACTTACCGATGACATGACCTTATGGGAGATGTCTACTACTTACGCAATTCTAGCCTAAGAGCTCGTTGTGTTACCACACAACCCGGGAGGCACTCGGGGAACCCCGAGGGGGCCGAGAGTTATCTCCCGATACTTCCCATCTGGGACAGAGTACCCATAGTCCGTCAGTCAGGATACTTAGCTTACCAGCGGCAAGCGGGGCAGGTGGGAGGGTCGTCCGAGTCATGTCATCGGTAAGTATTTTTCGAAAAAATACCTTTTAAAGAAAAATGCATTTGTTTCTTCAAAAACATTACCGATGACATGACCTTATGGGAGAATGGCGAAAAGGAGGAGGGTGCCGCGCTCTAGCACACCTAAGGCCCCAAGGGCCGTCCTCCCAACCGCAAACTCCCGACAACTCTAGGTAGGTGTAAGCGACGGCGCTGAAGCGCCAGGAGGGAGGAGAGCCCCCCCGGGAGGTCCCCCACCAGAGCGAGTAACCTCGCTAGGCTGACAGAACTCTGCGATAGAGAGCACCTGCGCGCCAGCCCTCCAGTAGCCACGAAGAGGGCAGCCCAGTTCCTGGCGGCTGTGGCGTTCGTGGCCCTGCACGTAGCTTATTGGACATAATTAGCCTCTAAGCTCCCTGAGGGAGGGACCCTGGAATTCGGATCGTATGGCAGAGCGTAGACAGGAAGATCGACTGCCCTGTAGCTTCAGAGCTGCCGGGCACGGCCAAGAAGCGTGCGCGTCCGCCCGGACGGCTATGTCGTCGTAGGTATACGTGAGGCAGGTTCAGGCTATCCTGCCTAGTCTCCTGGGGATAAGTCTACCAGCTGGGGTCAGCAGGGTCGGTGGGGGAGAGGTGACGGACACTGTCCAAGAGCACAATGCCTCGCCAACTTCATCGTAGAGGCATCAAGTTGGGGAAGCGGGCCATAGCGAGGCTTCGACTGCTGCCCATGCGAAGACTCCAGCGTTGAGGGTCTGTCGCAAACCGCCAAGGCGCAGGGGTAGGCGCTCCAGCAAGGCGGAACAGAGACCATCGCGGCTGCATGGGGACCTAATAGAATGCGGGAAGCAGTAGCGGGGGGTCCGCGGCGAGAATGAGGTTCAGGACCGGACCAGGGAAAGGGGTGACCCACAGGAAGAGAGGAGGATCCTTCCCAGGCTAGGTCAGAGCGTTGGCAACTCGTCCAGGAGGGCTATACCCCACGAAGGCGCGGGGAAAGCCAGAGATCCCACCTTGCGGCGAACAGGTCCACTAAGCCATCTCGCCAGCGCGCCGATCCTCCGAAGGTATCCTGGTGCATTCCGAGTGAAGCAACTGGTTCCATCAGGGAAAAGGCTGGCTCAGACCTCCCACGAGCAGACCTCCTAGTCCGTGTCAGATCCAAGCCGTTCACGCTCTTGTCCGCGAGGTCCGGAGGCTAGGCTGGACCTCGAGATGAACCACGGAAGTAGGGGGCGTAGCTACAGCAGCCAGGCTGCGAGACGACCGACGGAGAGTAGAGCCGACCTCCGAGCAGTGGCTAGGCCCTTCCACCGTGAGCACCGCCGCAGCAGTACCACCTGTCCGAACTCCGGCGTAACCCTGTGCGCCCAATGGGGATGTCGAGTAGGTTAGGCACCAGGAAGACGGCGCTGCGCTTTGGTTTCACAGTGTCCATGGGTAGGTTGAGGAACCCCCGGTGAATCCAACGGAAAACCGAAACAGGAGCGGAGACTCCATCAGCGGTGACTCCTCCTTCGCATGAGAACCGAGGAACGTTGTGGAGGCCGAGTGCACGGGTAACTGGAGTCAAGGGTCGGCAGCTCCGGAAGAAGGCGCAGCCCAATATCTGGAGGCGGAGCCGAGGACCACCTGCACGGACCGCATCCCATCGCCATCTGGCACCAGCATAAGCGAAACCAAGGTCCTAGAAGCCTCCTCCGGTCTGCTCCCCCAAAGTGAAGGCCAGGAACTCCGAAGAACCTGGGTCAGCCGAGTCGTCAGCACAGGGGGTCCTTCCGCGGCCAGACGACCTGCCAGGGGCCAGGAGCCGTCCACTGGAGAATGAAGAGCAGGGTAAGGCGCTCCCCGATCCCACGCAGTTTAGGGCGTTACGGACGAGAGAGGTCATCTAGTCCAAGACGGGTCAAGAGCGGATCCACCGCCGGTAGGGGCAGGCAACTCCTGAGACCTGAGAACCGGTCCTGCCGAGGGAAGCCAACAGCTGACCACTCCAAGGAGGGCAAAGCAAGAAGCTCTGGGAACCGAGAGAAGAAGCGCAGGGAAGTCGAAACGCCTGTCACGAAGTGCGGCAGCCGCGGCCAACTCCGAGCCGTATCCGAGAGGGCACCAGTGGAGACAGAAGCCGAAGCGCTCGCAGACCTGTTTACCACCCGTGTGAAGTCAGAACCCTTCCAACTGACTAAGTGTAATTTGGATCTCACGTGTAAAGGTCACAAGCTATGAGTAGGCAGATCTCCAAAGGTGTATATAGTGTAAAACTGTGTAGAAACGTGTACATGGAAGTGTAACCCAAGCAAATATGCGTACTTTAAGCCCCAAGTGCAGGTAAACAGGTCTGTGCTAGGCGAAGTAACGACCGCGTCCTCCCCGAGGATCCACCGGAGGGGGTCGAGCGTCCAGAAGTGGAGAGACTGCAGCCAGGCGCCCTAGGACGGAGCACGAAGAAGGGGAAAGGGCTGAGCGAGGGTGAGAGGAAAGGGACGAACGGCAGCCGGACGCGAAGGGGATCGACAAGCGAGACGGGACAGGATCCCTGGAGTGACGTGAAGAACGGCAACTCCTAAGCACTCCCGCAGTGGAGAGAGAGCGGAGTGTAGACGTAGAGTGTAGGAAGAGTGACTCCAACGATGGCGAACCGTAGCGGACGAGCATCCCAATGGAGCGGAGCGGTCCCTCCTCGCGTGTATGAGTTCGAGAGAGGAGATCCGATGTTAAGTGCTGAGAGGATTCCAAATCGTGACGTGAAAGTGTACGCGTGCGTGAATGTCTCCATGGACCGAGCTCTATGGCGAGGTGGGCTCGCTGCCGGCGAGGAGACTCCGCGAAGGAGCCATCGGGCTGTCTAGGAGACGAGTGGGGATCGGCCTTGGATCAAGGACGGATTGGCGCACGTCCCTCGGCACCGAGTTCCGTGCCGGTGCTGGTTTCCTGTCTGTCATAAGGTTTGTTCTTGGTGCGTTCCCTCCAGGGAACGACCGCATCGATCAACCCACTCCGCGTACTGGAACGTTGCGACCGGCGTGGTGATCTCTCCGCAAGATCGTCAAGGACTCAAGCGGTAAGAACGGAGACTGGAACCTCGGTCCAGCCGGCTGGTCACCAAAGGACTCTGTAACCACTAGCAGCCGGCTCAGGGTGTTTCCCGACGAGCAGCGCTGTCCTGGTGGAGCCCCCTCCAGGGAGCGAGGGCGGTGCCAGTATACCCGCTCCGAGCGCGAAAACCTGCGCTACGTCGTCGGCCGCCTGGACGGCTTCCCAGCTGACCTTGAGCGGTGTGTGGGTTCCGTACTGTGCGCCCAGCGGATTCCATTTGTGCCAAGACGATGCATGCGTGCGAGAATGTCTCCGTGAACCGAGCTCTATGGCGAGGTGGGCTCGCTGTCGGCGAGGAGACTCCGCGTAGGAGCCAGGGGCTTTCTAGGAGACGAGTGGGGATCGGCATTGGATCAAGGACGGATTGGCGCACGTCCCTCGGCACGGAGCTCCGTGCCGGTGCTGGTTTTCTGTCTGTCATAAGGTTTGTTCTTGGTGCGTTCCCTCCTGGGAACGACCGCATCGATCAACCCACTCTGCACGCTAACCTGACGCGTCCGGCATGGTGATCTCTCCGTCATCTCATCGGGACTCGATCGATCGCAGTACCGGGAACAGCAGCCGGTCTACCAGTAGGTCTTGAACCAGTCACAGGTGCCGTGCGAACTCGCCAAGTAGTGCCCAGCGTCATTCAGGTCATGCGGAGCAAACGTCACACCAACGTTCGGAGGTACATCCGGCACCTGGTAGACCTTGTGTGAGTCCGACGGTCACTGGAATCCTCCATGTAGTGTGCAGGTCGTCCAGAGGCCACTGCAACATATACAAACCGAAGGCACGCGGGCGTGGGCCTGAGGGACCCTGCCCTGGTAAGGTTAACCTTCGCAACAAATCATGCACAACAAACTCAACATGTCATGACAAGTATAGGTCCGAAGCAAGCGGCATGCACAGTAACCTTTGTCGGGGCGGTGCCCTCCGCTGAACACCTGCGCTGTACTATAGCGACGGGCCTCCAGGTGCAGCGTTGATCGTAGTTTTATGTTGCCTAATAGGCCATTAATCTCCTGTCGACCGTAATTTGTAATCACATGCACAAGCCTTAGTCAAGGAGGAATTTAACCAAAGAGCATATATTAAGTGTTCAGGAGACATAGGGCTGTCTTAGCCCTCTGTTACCGTCAGGTAGGTTCAGGTTGGGATGAGGTCACAGGCGCCGGCCCTTAGCTGCCTTGGAGACGGGTTCCACCCGTCCGAAATCAATGTCCATTTCGTAGCTCTGTTCCTGTAACTTGCGGAACGAGCGCATGCATGAATGTGAGCAGCACCTGTGGTGGCAAGCCAAACTTTTTTTTTTTTTTTTTTTTTTTTTTTTTATGATTTTCTTCTATTACAGCCACAAAAAGGTCATCTTGGACCTTAACAAACGGCAGCAAGGCGTGGCGACCAGTGGCCCTGCGCTCAAGTAGGCAAACGCCTGACATCCAAGAACAGAAACATGTGATGCCAAGTATAAAAGTGCACAAGAATGTTCACCCACCAGCCAAATTGCGTACCTAATAAGCCCCCGTGTAAGGTAACAGGTCTGCATTACGCATAACAACAGGCATACGTGACCGACACAGTACCGAAGTAAGCGTCGGCTCTCGCCACACTCACCAACGCAATGCGTCAAGGAATGGCTGGAGCATAACACATTCCCCGAACCCCACAAGGTACAAAAGAGTAGGTAAGGAACAAGTGAGTAGGTAAGCGCCCGAATATAGTTAGACTTAACTGTCACCGATCTTTCACACCACTCCCATTCCATTAGAGGTTTTAACCGCGAGGAAAAGGTGCTCTGCATCGCTAGACGCCATCTTGGAAAACGAAGCTGACCACCTGTGGATCTGAGCCGTTTAAGAATGACCGTTCCAGATTAAAACGTCTCATTCCTTTCCTCACGCGTAAATGCCCTCTTTTGAGAAAGGGAGATTTTGACCCTGTTAAATAATAATGCCACACCAACACGGAAGGAGAGAGGGAACGGGCGCGAGGCCCGCCAAGTAAAAGTCAAGAATCTTGGCACAAAGCAACAGCGCCGAAGAAGACCGCCTTCGAGCCCGCTCAACCAGTGCCCAGCGTGGGGACCGGCCGAGGGCCAACCCAACTATCTTACCTTTTCCCGGAGCGGGACCGGGGAAGGGGGGAGAAAATCTCAACCAAGGCACGCGCGGTGAAGTCACAGCGAAGCGCACAGCACAGCCCACGCCGGCAAACAAGCAGCCAACGGGCAGCTGCCAACGAAGGGGACACCAGAGCCACGCAAGGCACAGGGAGGACGGACGAAGAAGAAGTCAAGCGAAGAACCAAGGCCGTCGACGACTAGCGAACCGGTCGAAAATCCCAAGTCCGTAGGCTAGAGCAAACACGTCTGAACAGCGTAAGCCTAAGTAGACTGACTGACGGACTATGGGTACTCTGTCCCAGATGGGAAGTATCGGGAGATAACTCTCGGCCCCCTCGGGGTTCCCCGAGTGCCTCCCGGGTTGTGTGGTAACACAACGAGCTCTTAGGCTAGAATTGCGTAAGTAGTAGACATCTCCCATAAGGTCATGTCATCGGTAATGTTTTTGAAGAAACAAATATCACCGTTTGACATCATCAGTGACAAAGGCCATGCATGTGCAAGTATCATGGTTCCCTCATTAACCCAATACATCCTGAGGCTGATATGAAGGCTACATTACAGATTGCAAGATAGATCAACCATTTTAGTTCAAGGATGGTGCCAGAATAGTTTTGCACCTGAGGCGCCAAGCTACTCTGGCACCACCCTTGAACTATCATTGTCATATTTATTTCAAGCAATAGTGTATCAGGATAATAATAATAATAATAATAATAATTACGGTATTTATAATGCACTTATAATAATTATAACTCTAGCGTGCACTCACAACTCGCACACACATGCACACGCTTTTGACAATGGCTCACGTACCATAAATACATTACGACAGTCAGCTTGGGGTGGGGAGTGTGGTGATGTTATACTGCTAGAACTGTTTAAATAGGTGAGTTTTGAGGGCGGACTGGAAGGAGGAGAGAGAGCGTTTCTGACAGAGAGAGAGTGGGAGAGTGTTCCAGGTGGATGGACCATAGACAGAGAAGGAGCGGGGGCTAAAGTGCTGAGTTTGGTGCGGGGGATGTGGAGGCGGAAAGGGTCCGAGGCGGAGCGGAGGGAGCGGGATGGAGTGTAGGAATGAAGTAAGTTGGAGAGATAGGCAGGAGCGTAGTTGTTAAGGGATTTGTATCAGAGAGACAGAATCTTGTATTGGATGCGTTGGGTGATGGGGAGCCAATGAAGGAGTTTGAGCAGGGGAGTGATGTCGGATTTCTTCTTTCTGAGGACGAGGCGGGCAGCATTGTTCTGGACGCGCTGGATAGTGAAAGTGCTGGAGTGAGGAAGGATGGAAAGGGTTAAATCAAGATTTGGAAGCAAGTTTAAAAGTGTATTTCTTTGGTGCAATATTCATACAGATTATCACTGAAGGTGTGAATGCTGGTAGAAAAAGCAGCTTCTGGTGGCAAATAAAGTCAGTAACCAACAACAGGGAAAAAAACATGCTAAATACAACTGTACAAAACACTGCAAGTCCTTGTCTGAAAGGTTTCAGTGGCTGGTCTGTGTCCATTATGTCGCAGGCGTGGACCAATGTAAATAAATGAAGCTGTGATTCACTTACCTCCACATTTAAGTAGAAAAATAAATACTGTTGGCCACCCTTGTCTGTGAGATATTCTGAAAAGAGAGAGAGGGAGAAGAGTTTGGATAGTGTGTCATTGGTAATTGTTCTAACTGATTTGTCAAACAGGTTGACTCTCTAATCATGCCACTAGTGAAAAATTGTTCACAAATTACAGTTCAGCCTGGAAGACAGTGCAGATCAGCTCAAGACCCATTAAGCAAACGTTCCTCACTCCAGTGTTGGCCTCAGTTGACCGATGCAGGTCTGTGGTTCAACTGCGGCTGCTGTCAGCCTGGAGACCTATTGCTGCTTTCAGTTTTCCCACAGATCAACTCCTGCATAATGCAGTACATAGGAGCCATCCAGTCAGATTGTGTTATTCAGGCTCACATCATCATGGCGCTACTCAATTTACCTATGAAGGCCTGGAGAGCCGTATTATTGCTCAAAATGTCATCCAGCGTCATCACATAAAGAGACTGGTAACGCAGGTAGTCTGGCTCCTGAAATAGATAAAACATACATGTAAAATATATAAATGACCACAAACACAAATGCAAACTTCACACAGTTAACTCTCAAAACATGCATTTTTTCCATTTGCAACACCTGTATGTGTGCTTGTATGTGATTTTGCCTCCTACAGTTCTAGGTCATAAAGTCCACAATTACAGACCTGCACAGATATGCAGTTTAGATAATGCTATGGTCATCACACAAGAAAAACCTGTGCGAGACAACACATCAATTTTGTTCATTTGCATTTCTAAACTAAGCGAGTGTGTGCTGGTCTGTGATTTTGGACCTTGCAGATTAAGCTGTTAGGTCCAAAATCACAGGCCAAATGCTGTAGGTGTCACCTATCAACTACAGTTGCAGGAGATGGAATGACCATGATAATTCAGGAGTAGTGCCAGATTAGCATGGTGCCATCCGTCACAAAGCTAATCTGGCATTACCCTTAACCCTTATCATTCGGAATACATTAGTGTGTGAAATAAGTTTGACTAAAATAGTTCAAGGGTAGTGCCAGAATAGCTTGGCGCCAAGCTATTCTGGCACCACCCTTGAACTAAAGCCATTGGTCTATATCCTTATATCCTTATCTGTAAGTACTATAATGTAGCTTGCATAATTATGGCAGTGTACAAGAAGCGTTTAGCCTCAGTATAATATGGGATAAATTTTCATAGTTGATCCATCCCCTGCTGTACTGCATTGGGGCTAAATGGGTTAACATACAATGACTTTTTAAGCTACCCGGTACACACCTCTATCACTTCACTGTCTAGGGTACCCTCCTGAAGCCGTTTTAAACGAACAGTGCATGTGTCTCGCAGAAATATCAAACTGTTCAAGTTCTGCTTTATCACAGTATCTGAAATGAAAGTAACAGTGGCAAACACACGTAAATGCAACATAAATATCCTCAATATTTATAATCCCAATGAGAACAACAAAATCATCATGGCTATACAGCACAATCTGTCTGTCCTGTTAACCCTTTGGTTGTCAGTAGCAGTTTTGGTTAAGGTGATTCCTGCAGGAATCACCTCGACCAAAAGCACTACCAACAGCCAAAGGGTGAAACCTGTAGTAAAGATGGGCGACGTCAAAGCCCTCAGATGTTTTCAGTATCTCGGCCCCCACAACAGCATCCATCCATCCATCCATCAATCTATCTTCGCAAAAACGTTGAGCACCCTAAAGACTACATACAAATTAATTTAGGACAGAACATGACAGTTGAAGGGTGCTGGCAGAACAGTTCAGCGCCTATTGTAAGACTGGTTCTATTGCTAACCTAAATTTATATCCCTGTGTAATAATAGTACAGTAATATGTCTCTTGTACAGTTCCGTGGCTGCATGCACAGATAGAGACAGCTAAAACAAACATTTCCTTTTGAATGATATCTCACCTTCGCTGCCCCCTGTATCTTTGGAGCGCCACCGAGCAATGTCCTCCTCCACTTTTTCTCTCACTGCCTCCAACTCTCCAGGCAGATCACTGCTTCGTATCACAGTCAAAAAAGTCTCTCGTGTAAAAGAACTCTCGTAACACTGCAGACAAACGTGCAGAAATGACACTCCCTTCAGCATGCAGCCACCAGTACTGTACACAGTACTGGTGGCTGCATGCATAAGGGGGTTAAAAAGAATACAAATAACACCATGGACAAACACAGGCAAAGATAAAAACAAGCAAGGCAAAGCCCTTATGGCTTATGTGTATGACCACACGTGTGACAATAAGTAAAGGGATGGCTTCTGCACCAACAAAATCCATGTTTTCTCAAAATTTAATCAGTTTCACATATCTGTGAAAACCCTGTAACCTTGACCAATGAGTCGACTAAATTAGTATACATAGGAAGATCTTATCATCAGCTACCTTTGTGCCAAATTTGATTGAAAAGTTTGCCAAAATGTTGATAATAACTACAATTATATCAAAAATTGGAATTTATACACAACTGTCAACCTCTTATGACCCATGACCTTTTCTGAGGGGACATCCAAATTAGTATGCATAGATAGGTCTTACCATCAGGTATCTCTGTACCAAGTTTGGGTTTGAAGTTGGGAATAGTAATTGAGAAAAAACATTTCTTGTCAAAATACGGCTATTTTTTACCTATTTCCTGAGCTCTTGTGACCCTTGACCTTACCGAGGTGTCATCCAAATGAGTATGCATAGATAGGTCTTACCATCAGGTATCTCTGTACCAAGTTTGGTTTGAAGTTGTAAAATAATAGTATTTGAGAAAAAACATCTTTTGTCAAAATATGGCTATTTTTTTACCTATTTCCTGAGCTCTTGTGACCCTTGACCTCTCCGAGGTATTAGTATGCATAAAAAGGTCTTACCATCAGGTATCTTTGTACCAAGTTTGGGTTTGAAGTTGTGAATAGTAATTGAGAAAAAACATCTTTTGTCAAAATATGGCTATTTTTTTACCTATTACCTGTGCTATTGTGACCTTTGACCTTTCTGCAAATTAGTGTGCATAGAAAGCATAGGGGCCCGATGATAGTAGCTTTGACTAATGCAAATCCACTGCGCTACCGTGTGAGTGCCAGCACCTACTAAGCTCAAGACAGAATAACGAAGAAACGAAGACACCCGCAAAATTTTAGATGTGGCCGGAAGTATCCCAGCATGCACGGACCTCTTTCTCAACATCTAAAGTCCAACTTTAAACCCTTTAGTAGAGTGCTGTGAAAGAGGCCACTATGCACTGCAGTGCCAACATTGTTTTCTGCCATGTTTACTCTAAAGTCAAAGAGAATTACTCAAAAAGATATTGACAACTGAGCACTGTTTAAACCAGGTGCCATTTCTTAAAATAGTTTATTGCCATGTAAAAAAACAATAAAAACATTGGAAATTGTCTTGATGTCAGTTACTAAAACTAAAATCACACACACACACATAAACACACACACACACACACACACACACACACACACACACACACTAAAATATTATTTCCATGCTAAATACTAAGCAAATACCGGTATTAAACACGGCGAATGGGCACGCCTCACCAATTCATTTATAAGCTGACTGTATACACATTCTGACAAGTTCTCACTAGCCACTCGCGCTCTCTCCAATCAGTCCAGTTGATCAGAGAGCGCGAACAGCCAGAGGGGAAAAAACTGTTGCGGAATCTGCTGGTCCTGGTACTGATGGACCTGTGCCTACGCCCTGATTTTAAAGTAGACGTTTTCGGGATGGTGGAAATAATACACCATAATACGTCCTGGCGACCATACAACCTACCCCCACCCCCCTTTCCCCCAGTACTCCAGTACTCAATAAGGTGTGTTTCAAAGTGTACCTTAGTATGTCCTGAGATGTTAAGCCATGTTCCCCTAAAATCCTTAGAAACACACCAGAGATATAGCCGATTGCGCAAGGGTACTCCCATTCACGTTCTTCGCGGATCCTAAAATGAGCTTGAGAAACATTTTCCTCCAAATAAATCAGAATTCATTTCAGAAGCCCAAGTCAGGTAATATTACGTTAAGGCACACCGTCCGCGTCTGCTTAAAAAAAAAAATATTTAAATTTTTTTTTTTTTAAATGAAAAAATATTGAATCTGTGACTCACAGAGAAGGTATTTGTGCACCCAGTAAACGTCCATTTCCGCAAATCGCAAAAAAAAAGACAAAAATAATGTCAGATGCCTTCAGACATTTTCTATAGCACTGGCAGTCCATTTTTAGGCTTACATTATTAAAACAGGATGTCACAATTATTATAAACTTGACTAGGCGATGCTGTGATCACTGTGAATGCCACAGTGGTTGATTTTGTATCCATACCCCCAAGTTGTAAAAATACACAAAATTAATTAGAAAAAATTACTAAAGTTATTCCGTTTCATTTTGACCTCTCTTTAGCTATTACGTTTCAATAATGTGAGCATAAAGTGCAAGAAAATGAGAAAAGCCAGCATCCTTTACGATACGTTCATGGTGAATGATAGCTTTTTCCAATTAAGAAACTGCCAAATTGGGAAAAGTACGTCGTTTCCGATGCCCTCAGAAATATTGTATACAAATGATAGGTCTTTTTTTAGGTTTTATTGGTTAAGATAGAGTACAATAGTTACTCCCAACCTGATTTTATGATGCTGTGATGCATTTTGGGGCCACTGTGGCTGAATCATACTTTGTTAAGAAAATGGCAACAGAAATATTTAAACAGAGGAGTATGACGTAAGCAATTTTTCTGATGGTTTTGTGTTCCTCAGCATACTTGGAAAATAGGGGTAGGGTAGCAGATTCAGCCACTGTGGCCCCTAAATGAATCGCAGCATCATAAAATCAGGTTGGGAGTAACTGTGGTACTCTATCCTAACCATTCAAACCTAAAAAAAAGACCTATCAGTTGTATACAATATTTCTGAGGGCATAGGAGACAACGTACTTTTTCCAATTTGGCAATTTTGAATAGGAAAAAGCTATCATTCACCACGAACGTATCGTAAAGGATGCTGACTTTCCTCATTTTCTTGCATTTTATGCTCACATTATTGAAATTTAATAGGTAAAGAGAGGTCAAAATGAAACGGAATAACTTTAGCAATTTTTTCTAATTAATTTTGTGTATTTTACAACTTGGGGGTAGGGATACAAAATCAACCACTCTGGCACTCAGTGATCACATCATCACCTTGTCAAGTTTATAATAATTGTGACATCCTGTTTTAATGATGTAAGCCTGAAAATGGACTGCCCTCTTGGCTTGACTTCGCGAACGAAGATTTTATAGGAGTTGCCCACGACGTCTGCAGGCTTGTTCGTGGCTGCGGAGGCCAATCCGAGACAGGCAGGTTCGACCGCAGTGGCTGCAGGGGAAGGTATGGCCGGGGTTCTGAGCTGCGGCATCTCTGTTTTTTCTCCTGAGCCGCTTGTCCTTACGGCTAGCTCTGTGAGAGTCCTCAAAGGAGACAGCTGCCTTGTAAATGGTGGAGCGCCAGGTGTCACGGTCCGCAGCAAGCGAAGACCACTGGTGGTGGTCGATTTGGCAGGCACTAAGTGACTTCTTGAGACAGTCTTTGTATCTCTTCTTTGGTGCCCCTCTGTCACGGTGTCCAGTAGCAAGCTCGCGGAACAGGGTGATCTTTGGTAGGCGATGATCCTCCATCCTGGAGACATGCCCCGCCCAGCGGAGCTGTGTCCACAGCAGCAAAGCCTCGATGCTCACAGTTTCAGCCTGTTCAAGGACCTCGACGTTGGTGACATAGTCACTCCAGTGAATGCCCAGGATGGTACGCAGGCAGCGCTGGTGGAAGCGTTCGAGGAGTCGTAGTTGGCTGCGGTAGAGGGCCCAGGACTCGGAACCATACAGCAGGGTGGCGAGGACCACAGCTCTGTACACGCTGATCTTGGTGCCTGTTTTCAGCTGTTGATTGTGCCACACCCGCTTGAAAAGTCGCCCAAAAGCGCTGTTCGCTTTTGCCAGCCTGCTGTCAAGCTCCTTGTCCAGCTTGGCGTCCGACGTGATAATGCAGCCAAGGTAAGTAAACTGGTGCACTGACTTTAGTTCAGACTCGCCAATGGTGATGTGAGGAGGGCGATACACTGTCTTGGGTGCCGGCTGATGGAGGACCTCTGTCTTTTTCAGACTGACCTCGAGTCCAAAGAGCTGGGCAGCATCTGCGAAGCAAGACGTGATGCGCTGCAGGGCTCTCTCTGTGTGTGCAACGAGGGCAGCATCATCAGCAAAAAGCAGCTCACGAATCAGTTGGTCTAGGGTTTTCGTGTGGGCCTGCAGTCGAGGTTGAACAGGCTGCCATCGAGACGATACCTGATGTACACTGCATCGTCATCATCAAGGTCCACTGTGGCCTGCTTCAACATCATGCTAAAAAAGATGGTGAAGAGGGTCGGTGCCAGCACGCAGCCCTGCTTTACGCCGTTGAGAATAGGGAATGGTTCTGAGAGGTCATTGTTGAGTCTCACCTGGCCTTGCTGGTCCTCGTGTAGCTGGACAATCATGTTGAGGAACTTTGGGGGACAGCCAAGTCGCTCCAGGATCTGCCACATGCCTTGCCTGCTCACAGTGTCGAACGCTTTTGTTAGGTCGACAAATGTTACGTACAGCCCTTTGTTCTGCTCGCGGCACTTCTCCTGTAGCTGTCTCAGCACAAAGACCATATCGGTGGTGCTCCTGTTTGCTCTGAAGCCACACTGGCCCTCTGGGAGTTGGTCTTCAGCGATGGCAGGTACCAGCCGATTCAGGAGCAGCCTTGCAAGGATTTTCCCAGCAATGGACAGCAGGGTAATTCCCCGATAGTTGGAACAGTCAGACTTCTCACCTTTGTTCTTGTACAGGGTGATAACGACTGCATCACGGAGATCTTTTGGTAGTGTTCCTTCCTCCCAGCAGCAGAGAAAGAGGTCATGGAGCTTGTTGTGCAGTGCTGTGCCTCCATGTTTCCAGATCTCTGGCGGTATTCCATCAATGCCTGCTGCTTTGCCACTCTTGAGCTGGTGGATGGCTGTGAGGGTCTCTTCAGCGGTGGGCGGTTCGTCCAATTCAACCTTTACTGGGAGGTGTGGGATTTGTAGGACGACTGCTTCTTGAACAGTGCGCTCAGCGCTGAAGAGGCTCTGAAAGTATTCCGACCAGCGGTTCAAGATGGAGGTATTATCTGTGAGGAGTGCCTGGCCATTCGCGCTTCGCAGGGGACTTTGTACCAGGTGCCTGGGGCCATACACTGCTTTCAGTGCTTCGTAGAAGCCCCTGTAGTCACCATTGTCAGCACAAAGCTGGGTCCTCTGTGCAAGTCTGGTCCACCACTCATTCTGGAGATCTCTGAGCTTGCGCTGGAGACTGCTGCAGACGAGGCGGAAGGCAGACTTCTTCACAGGGCAGGAAGGCTGGGCTAGGTGGGCCTGATGGGCGGCTCTTTTTTTTGCTAGGTGTTCCTGGATCTCTACATCGTTTTCGTCAAACCAGTCTTTGTTCTTCTTTCTGGCGAAACCCAAGACTTCTGCAGAGGATTTTGTAATAGCAGTTTTCAGTTGTTCCCAAAGTGTTTCAGGGGAGGAGTCTACTGGGTCCGCTGTGTCTTTGAGCCTGCGCTGTAAATCTGTCTGAAAGGCGGCTTTCACATCGTCACGCTGAAGGCTGGCAACATCAAGCTTTTTCTTGGGGGGCCCCCATTTCTTGGGTTTTGGCCTGAAGTGGAGCCTGAGTTTGCAGCGGACAAGGCGGTGGTCAGTGTGGCACTCTGCGCTGGGCATCACTCTGGTGAGGAGGACGTCACCGCGGTCCCTCTGACGCACTAGGACATAGTCGATAAGGTGCCAGTGTTTGGAGCGAGGATGCATCCAGGTGGTCTTTCGACTGTCCTTTTGCTGAAAAGTAGTGTTGGTGATGACCAGTTGCTGCTCCGCACAGAACTCCAACAGTAGGCGGCCATTGTCATTGCAGTTCCCCACGCCATGCTTGCCGAGGACTCCTTTCCAGGCTTCAGAGTCCTGGCCCACTCTGGCGTTGAAGTCGCCAAGGATGATGACTTTGTCGTCTGCAGGGGTACTCTGTAGGAGGCTGCGCAGGTCAGTGTAAAATTTGTCCTTTTCAGCAGGCTCTGCCAGGAGGGTTGGGGAGTACACACTGAGAAGGGTGACGTGTTGCTGGTGTCTCAGTGGGAGGCGCATGGACATGATGCGGTCTGAGTGGCCCGTTGGTAGGTTTTCCAGCTTAGTCGCAATGGATGTCTTGACAATGAAACCCACGCCTGAGAGCCGTCTTTCTGATGCAGGCCTGCCTGACCAGTAGAGGGTGTACCCAGCACCAAGTTCTTGGAGGCTGCCTTCGTCCGGAAGGCGTACTTCGCTGAGCGCGGCGATGTCGATGTTTAACCTCCGCAATTCATGGGCAATGAGGGCGGAGCGACGTTCAGGGCGTCCGCTGTCTGCTTTGTCGAGCATGGTTCAGACGTTCCAGCATGCTACGTTGAGTCCGGTCGTGATCGTCATGAGAGTGGATCCGTTATTCTTTCTTGTTTTTTGACCGCAGGAGAAGATGCCCGTTGACCGCGGCTAGCCAACTGGGGTTGCGAGGGGACGAGCTTTGGTTAGGCCACCTTTTCTAGGCCCCTCTCCGTGTGGAGCAAGCAGTGCTGTCCCTAGAGAAGGCTGCTTGGTCGTTCAGGGTGTGCCGAGTGATGTTGTCATCCCCAGGTCAACATCAGGCGACCAATATCCTGAACCGCCTGCATGCAGGTTTGAGACTGCGGCTTCCAGTGACATCTTTCACCTGCCGTTTCGCCCCTCGCCCGTCGCTACAGGACTTGGAATGGTCAGTGTCATGGTCCGTGGACGTTTCCTAAAGCCTGCGCGGTGGAGCTTTTTGGTGGAGTGCAGTGTGCGCAGTACTGGCCCCACCCTTTAAACCCTTGGTTCATCTGCCATGGCCTAGCAAGCTGGGACGATGGCATCGAGGTCCTCGGGTCGTAGGTTTTATATCAGACTGTCCTTGTCCTAGTCTCTGGCTCAAAAGCCTTCCCCGGAGACACGGGGGCTTTCACATCTGCACGGGACATAGACGACCCCGCCCTCCACGAGTCGCCTGCTGCCTTGCAGGCCTGGCCGCTTGGCTGCGGAAAGGCTAAGGGAGGAAACCCCTGACATCAAATGGACTGCCAGTGCTATAGAAAATTTCTGAAGGCATCCGACACATTATTTTTGTCTTTTTTTGCGATTTTGCAGAAATGGACGTTTACTGGGTGCACAAATACCTTCTCTGTGGGCCACAGATTCAATATTTTTTCATTCTGTTTTTTGCTGAGGATGCAGAAGGTGTGCCTTAACCTTAACATAATATTGCCTGATTTGGGCTTCTGGAATGAATTCTGATTTATTTAGAGGAAAATGTTTCTCAAGCTCATTTTAGAATCCGCGAAGAGCATGAATGGGGGTACCTCTGCATCATTGGCTATGTCTCTGGTGTGTTCCTAAGGATTTTAGGGGAACATGGCTTAAACATCTCAGGGCATACTAAGGTACACTTTGACTTTGAAACCCATCTTATTGAGTACAGGGGGGGGGGGGGGGGGGGGGTGCACGGTAGATTGGGCTAGCTCTTGATTTTAAGTACCTACAGTGACTGCTGTGTGCAGGTCACAAGTTCATGTCAACAGTAAGACACACTCTTGTGTTAATTTCATTGGATATGCTAATTTACATAAACCAGTGAAAAATGAGCATGGGGCGTATTTCTGGCCGCATCTAAAACCCTACAACTCGACCGTCTGCTATAATGATGGTTGACTGCAAAAAGCCTTGATACTAAACTATCAGTTTTGATCGGAGGACAAAGTTGGTATAGATTTGTGGCAAAATATCTACCGAGTTTGTTTAGTTCGAGGTTTTAGGCAGATGGTTGCTTTGAGGGTTGAAAACTGCTCTGGAATCACAGTGCTTCACCGCTTTGTGTGATTTCGTTTCCTCCCTTGCATTCTGTCTTGAGCTTAGTAGGCGCTGGCACGCACGCGGTGGCGCAGTGGATTTGCATTAGTGAAAGCTACTATCATCAGGCCCCTGTGATAGAAAGGTCTTATCATCAGGTATCTTTGCACCAAGTTTGGGTTGGAAGTTGTGAATAGTATTTGAGAAAAAATAAATGATGTCAAAATATAGCTATTTTTTATATATTTCCTGATCCCCTGTGACCTTTACCTTTGTGAGAGGTCACTGAAATTGGTATGTTTAGAAAGGTCTTGCCACAGAGTATCCTTGGGCCATGTTTGAAGACTGTCGGCTTGAATAGTCTCCGAGAAAATGCCAACGTTAAAGTTTACCACGGACGATGGCAGATGGACAACGGACGGACAACCACTGGCCCAGAACATACTCACTTTTGCTTCGCACGTGAGCCAACAATACACATTAAGGGTGTGACAAGGCCAACAGATGTACAGATACACTTTTAGCACAACGTGACTATTATAGGCAAGTGCCACCTATATCAGTTAGCAAGAATAAAAGTATTCTTAACATTTGGCTGTCGTTAGTGGTTTTTGTCATGATTCCTGCAGGAATCATCGCAACAAAAAGTGCTGCCGACAGACAAAGAATTAAAACTTTGTCACTTAATAGTTGTGATTTAAGGCACGCCTTTACCATAGCTGACACTTAGTTCACTTCCAGCTGCCAGAGAGATAAGGCGCCGCGAGGTCACATTCCACTCTCGCCCGCTCATTCTATTTATATCACACTTGGTACTGTGGGGTACACACGGCTCTACAGTGTGACCGGCGCTCTGCCGCTATAACAACTACCTACTGGTTTGTATTCATAACACATCTCTGCCTAAAGTGACTATTGTGGAAGCAACATCGTTCAAAAGTTGAAATTCTCACCTACACACAGATACCAAACATGACAACATTACGACTTGCACTTGTGTAGCAGGTTATGATGAAAATAAAGGGAACGCAAATTTGTTGATTTATGATGTCGGTGTTTGTTGTAAAATTGACAAAGTTCCCACAGCCATAACACAAAGACGTAACTTTTCCCAAGGATACACACTTGCATGCATAAGGGTCAGCATGCCTACAGTAAGTATCACTTACCGGATTTTCGTTCCATGGTGGGGGACGGAAGCAGGAGGGTGGTTAATGAGGTCACTGACAGGTCGCGTGTTGTGCGGTACACGGTGTGACCGGCACTCTGCCGCTACCTACTGGTTTCTATTCATAACACATCTCTGCCTAAAGTGACTGTTGTGGAAGCAACATCGTTCAAAAGTTGAAATTCTCACCTACACACTGATACCAAACATGACAACATTACGACTTGCACTTGTGTAGCAGGTTATGATGAAAATAAAGGGAACGCAAATTTGTTGATTTATGATGTCGGTGTTTGTTGTAAAATTGACAAAGTTCCCACAGCCATAACACAAAGACGTAACTTTTCCCAAGGATACACACTTGCATGCATAAGGGTCAGCATGCCTACAGTAAGTATCACTTAACGGATTTTCGTTCCATGGTGGGGGATGGAAGCAGGAGGGTAATTAATGAGGTCACTGACAGGTGTCGACAGACAATTTCCAGACTTCCGCCTTAGTGTACACTCCCGGAATTGGGGAAAGAGAGGGCTTAGTTACACGGATACTATTGGAGGAGATAGCCACGTTTCTTTCTTGGGAAATAGTGTAACACTAACAGTCAACCTTGTAAATGTACTTTTGATTTAACTTTTGATCATGATGGAGTCTGATGAAACGCGTACAGTCTGTGTACACACAGGTGTGTTCCATGCAATGAGAGTAAATGCATTGTGCAGAATATGTGGCAAGAGATCACAAAAGAAACACAGTGATAAAAAGTCATTTCTTTGTATCAATTATGAACACTTACTCCACAAGTGTTATGGAATTAATATCCAGGAAGACAAAGACATGATGCACTCAAAAACAATGTGTAGGAGTTGCTAAAATCGGATGAAACGGATAGACTCGACTGAAACACGCGTGTCCGAGGAGACAACGCGAAATGCGGCGTCTGATATTGCCTCATCACAACACATTTGGACCATGTTCGATCCAAATACGAGTGTTGAAGAATGTGTCGCGTGTGTTCACTTCATGCAGCTAGGTAAAGGAGGACGACCAGCAAAGCGGGGTTCGCGGCATGGAAAGAAACGATCGTTTCAATCCGCGGAATGTGACACTCATAACACTGACACTAATAACAGCACTAATGAAGGTGATAGTGGTATACAAGTTTTCATTCCGCCGACGTCTACTCCCCGTAAAACTGTTGAATATTGTGACCTGTTATGGACTGATCGTATTTCGGGATGGCAATAGCAGTCTGTGGAGTACCGAAACGGCTGCGGGCTAGAAATGCCAAAACACGCGACCTGTCAGTGACCTCATTAACCACCCTCCTGCTTCCGTCCCCCACCATGGAACGAAAATCCGGTAAGTGATACTTACTGTAGGCATGCTGACCCTTATGCATGCAAGTGTGTTTCGTTGGGAAAAGTTACGTCTTCGTGTTATGGCTGTGGGAACTTTGTCAATTTCACAACAAACACCGACATCAACAAATTCGCGTTCCCTTTATTTTTACCATAACCTGCTACACAATTGTAAGTCGTAATGTTGTCATGTTTGGTATCAGTGTGTAGGTGAGAATTTCAACTTTTGAACGATGTTGCTTCCACAACAGTCACTTCAGGCAGATTTGTGTTATGAATAGAAACCAGTAGGTAGCGGCAGAGCGCCGGTCACACCGTGTACCGCACAACACGCGACCTGTCAGTGACCTCATTAACCACCCTCCTGCTTCCGTCCCCCACCATGGAACGAAAATCCGGTAAGTGATACTTACTGTAGGCATGCTGACCCTTATGCATGCAAGTGTGTTTCGTTGGGAAAAGTTACGTCTTCGTGTTATGGCTGTGGGAACTTTGTCAATTTCACAACAAACACCGACATCATACATCAACAAATTCGCGTTCCCTTTATTTTCATCATAACCTGCTACACAAGTGTAAGTCGTAATGTTGTCATGTTTGGTATCTGTGTGTAGGTGAGAATTTCAACTTTTGAACGATGTTGCTTCCACAACAGTCACTTTAGGCAGAGATGTGTTATGAATACAAACCAGTAGGTAGTTGTTATAGCGGCAGAGCGCCGGTCACACTGTAGAGCCGTGTGTACCCCACAGTACCAAGTGTGATATAAATAGAATGAGCGGGCGAGAGTGGAATGTGACCTCGCGGCGCCTTATCTCTCTGGCAGCTGGAAGCGAACTAAGTGCTAGGCGCCAGCACTGGCTGGTAAAGTCGTGAAGGAAGAAGAAACTTTCAACACAAGCATTGGGAAGACAACTGCAGAGAATGAGAATTAATGAGAAATACCATCCTTTAGAAACTGATATATCATGACAGATCTTATACAGTCAAAGAACCAGATCACATGACAAATATGAATGAGGCTTGCAAGAGGTTTTGATCCTCATCAGCTCATAAAGGCCACAGGGGCTATGGAGGCTCTAAGCCCATTGCAGCACTGCAGATAAGCAGAAATGTACCAAGAAAGTCTTGCCATACTCACCAACCATGCAACATACTGATTGATGTAGTCGGGATCAGACAACAGGTCTATAGTTGGTATAAATATGCCATTCACTAAAACCTCCTGCAAACACAGACAAAAATGGATTTTTCTCTAAAATATATTTTTTCAAAAAATACTTACCGATGACATTACTACTAGGAAGCTTTGCTTAGCATACGAATTTTAACCCCAAAAAACTTGTTGTGTCCCTCACAACAGGGGAGGTAACCCAAGGGTGTGGTTACCAGGATACCCTGAGTAGCCTCCCGTGCCTCTCTATCTGGTGGCGCACTCACCCTTTCCCGCCAGTCTCTGAGCCTGAGCTCTGCTGCGGCAAGCGGGGTAGGAGGGAGGGACCTCTGAGTAATGTCATCGGTAAGTATTTTTCGAAAAAATACATTTTAGAGAAAAATCCATTTATTTTCTCAAAATCATTACCGATGACATTACTACTAGGAAGAATGGTGAATAGGAGGAGGGTGCCGCAAGCTTGGCACAACTTCCCCGTGCCCAAGCACCTACGCGCGAAAGATCGAGGCCTCTCCCTACGTGCCCACTCCTGACAATTTTAGCTAGGCGTTACCTATGTCTATGTCTATGTTACGCCGGGAGGGAGTGCTGTGCCGCCGAGATATCCCCCACCAGGGCTAGGTTGGTGCGCTGGCCGGATAGGTCTCGCAGGTAGAAGCGGGTGAAGGTAGACTCAGCCCGCCAACCCACGGCTGCCACAATGTCCCTCACTGCACAGTTTCAGTCAAAGGCGATGCTCGCCGCCACCGCTCAGACTTCATGAGCCCGGATGCGCATTGTCTTGGCTTGCTCTGGGGAGAGCTCTTTGTATGCCAACCGGATGACCCAGCATAGCCAGGAGGAGATCGTTTGCGCCGATATGTCTCATCTGCCCGGAGCCAAGGGCAGGAAAAGGCACGAGCGCCCTTGTCTAAGTGGCTTAGTTCTGCACAGGTACACTTTAAGCGCCCTGACAGGGTCCTGTAGGCGGGACTCCCGTGGCTGTCCGTTGCCCTGAGAGGACGGATGGTCAAGACTTGAGGCACTGACGCCGGGAGGCGGTTCTTGGCCAAGAACGAAGGGTCTGTGAGCAGCTGCACTGAACCATCGGCCCTGAGTTGGAGACAGGAGGGTCGCACCAAAAAGGCGTGTATCTCGCTAATGCGAGAGGCTGTGGCAAGTGCAAGAAGGAAGCAGGTCTTCCTGGTTAGGTCTCCCAGGTGCGCTAGTGGCAAGGGCTCGAATTTCTCAGAGTTGAGCCAGGTGAGTACCCAGGACTGCTCCCAGTGAGGAATCAACAAGCATGAGGCCGGCTGCTGCAGATCAAAGTGCGTCATCAGATCTGCCAAGTCTTTGCACACTCCCGGATCCGGCCGTCCCAGGTGCTGGTAGGTGTCTGCCACCATCGCCATGTAACCTCGGATGGTGATGGGGGCTAGGTTCTGCCTGAAGAAAAGCCACAGAAAGAACTCTGCCAACTGGCCCGTGGGTGTAAGCCGCTCCGCAGCGCACCACGACTGGAGTACTTGCCACTTACCTTCGTAGACGTTACGGGTGGAGACCCTGTGGGCCGCACAGATTGCTTCCACCACTGCACCCGAGAAGCCTCTTGCTGCGAGGGCCTGCCTGACAATCTCCAAGCGTGTAACAGCAGTCGCTCTGGGCACGGATGGAACAGCTGTTGCCTGGGCTGCTTGAGCATCGTACTCGGCGTGGGGAGCGACAGCGGTGGGTCCGTCGCGAGGCCCAAGAGATCTGTGGTCCAGTTCTTTTTCCAGCTGAATAGGGCCATGAGGATCAGGATCATATTGCTGCCCCTGAATTTCTGAAGGACCTTTGATACCAGCACCGTGGGAGGAAACGCGTACGCCAGGTGTCCGTCCCACGGGACGGAGAGCACGTCTATGGACCAGGTTTGTGGATCCGGTACGGGGGAGATGAACAGAGGCAGCTTGTTGTTCCACCTCGTGGCGAAGAGGTCGATCATCGGCGTCTCCCAATGCGCGCAGAGTAGCTGGCAGATATCTGGGCGTAGCGACCACTCTGTGTGCAGCAGTTGGCCCCGTCGCGAGAAAGAGTCCGCGAGTACATAGAGATGGCCTGGGATGTGTCGCGCCCGCAGGGTGATGCCCCAATCACTGCACCACAGGAGGACTTGGTACACGAGGATGCAGAGGGAGGGTGCGCGCGTTCCCCCCTGGTTCTGAATGTATGCCATAACCGTCAAGTTGTCGGAAAGCACCAGCACGTCTCTTTGCGCGAGTTGTTCCTCCCATACGATGAGAGCCAGCCACTGTCTTCATCTCCAGCCAGTTGATATGTCTGCCTGTGTGTTCTCCCGTCCAGCTGCCTGAGGCTGAGGTAAACTCCGGCAGAAGGTGAGCTCCCCAGCCCAAGAGGCTTGTGTCCGTGCAGATGGATAGCTGAGGAGGAGGGGAGAAGAGCGGTACCCCTAACGCTAGCCAGGCACTGTCCGCCCACTTTTGGAGATGAGACTTGACTAACGCCGTCACCGGAACCAGGTCGCCCAAGGAGGGGCGCCAGTGCAAGAGCAGATGAAGTTGTATCGGCCGAGTGTAGAGTCTGCCTAGAGGAAGGAGATCCGCTGCAGCGCTTAGTAGGCCCAAAAGCTGGAGACAGACCCTGGCTGGGAGAGCTTCCGTGCAAGACGCTCCGAATGCTGCCTCCACTATCTTCTGTCTCCGCTCTACTGAGAATCTACCCAGTTGATGTCAGTCAGGAACTCCATGCCTAGGTGGACAAACCGGCGAGATGGGACCAGGTTGGACTTGCCTCCGTTGACCAGGAATCCAAGGCAGCGGAGCAGAGTCAGAAAGGTATCTCTGTCGTCCTCCAACACCTTTGCCATCTGGTTCCGTAATAGCAGGTCGTCCAGGTAATTGGACGTCGGGCTGGAGGCCGCTTGTCGGAACCTTGCGACCACTCCGTCTATAATCCTGGTGAAGACCCACGGGCTGAGGTTTAGTTCAAACAGCAGGGCCCGAAATATTTAAACTCCCCCACGGAAGGCGAAGTGCAGGTAACGCCGCGACGCTGGATGGATGGGCACATGCAGATATGCGTCCGCTAGGTCGAGGCTCACAGCAAAATCCTGGGGCCGTACTGCCGCCCTCAGTGCTCTGGCAGTTTCCATCCTGAAGCGCAGGGCCAAAATGAACTTGTTTAGGGCCGAAAAGTCGATTACCAGCCGCCATTTGCCTCCGGGCTTGGGGACGAGGAAGAGTCGACTGTACAAGGCAGGGGAGTCGGGACGTGTGACCACCTCCATGGCCTCTTTCTGTAGTAGGGCCCTCACTTCGTCGTGCAATGCTGTCGCCTTGTCCTGATCTCTCGGTACTCGCGTCAAAAGGGGCGAGTGCCTCAGCGGAGGGGGCGACTGAAAGGAGATCCGCAGGTCCTCCATGACAGTCGTAAGAATCCATGGGTCGTCCGCAAATAGCTGCCGCCACGCGCTGCTGTGGAGGGCTAGCCTCCCGCCGACCGGAAACCCTACAGGAATCAGCGGGAGGACAGGTGTCAAATCTGCGAGCCTGGCCACGCCCTCGCTTCCGGGCGCCTCTGGACCAGGCAGTGGAGGGTGCGGGGAAAGCGCGCAAGCGCGTGGGTAGTGGAAAGAATCCGCTGCAGCCGCGGGGAGGATGGGAGGAGGAGGGTCTGATGAACCGCAGGGCACGACCCACGGCTCTGCGGGCTGACTGAAAGTGGGCGGAGACTGCTCTTGCCGGGGTGGGCCATAGGTCCTTGGAAGTCTCCCTTACCGTCTGCCAAGTCGGTCCGAACAGAAGAGTTCCCCTTAAGGGCGCCTAACGCAGCTGTGACTTCACCGTACCTGGGAAAGAAGGGCAGCATCCCAGGAGATTGTCCCGTTGCATCAGGTCGCAGTTGGCAGCTGCCGCCATGGAGTTGGCCGAAGAATGGAACGCTGCCCTATTCGCCACTACTAGCAGTGCGTGGATCTCTCGCAGCAGGTGTTCTCAAGATGCTTGACTACGGACTGCGTCGCCATCTCCAGAAACCCCGCACACACCATGGAGTTGCTGACCAAGGCAGCCATCTTGTCCAGGCCTCGTGACAGTGTACGTTGGGTGTGGGGAGCCCCTGCCTGCAACAACGCGTCCTTGTCCACCGCCAGGAGGGCACAGGAAAACGCCTGGAAGTGACCTGCATACCACTGCTGGCAGAAGTTAATATCCATCCCCTCTGGCCATCGTGTGTCCAAGAAGAACCCCTGGTCCCCAAAGCCGTCATGTCGCAGGTGCACCACGAACGCCTCTGCTAGGTCCCAGAAGCCTGCTGGTTGAGGGAGTGACTTGAAGTGCTTGGGCTATCGCGGTGTGTCGACCATCACCGTGGCCTTCCTCTTCAAGGGTGGAGACGGGGGGGCAGTACTCCGGCGGGAGAAATGACGCGATGAGTTGGGACGCTGCGTCCAAGGAGCAGCGAGTATGCGATGCCGGGGCTGCGTCTACCAAGGTGGTGGAGAGTGATGAACGTCCGCCAGGTGATGTCAGTCGCTCGTCATCCACGCCCATCACTGACACCGAGTCCTCCGGGTGTAGACTGAGCGCCTCCTCGTCATCCGCCGTGCGCTGAGTTGTGGCTGCCGCTGCCGGTCTGTGTGCCGAGCGAAGAGGGGTCCCTGGGGAGTGTCTATACGCGTGGTCCGTCGTGGGCCGCCGGCGTGGGCTGTGTCATTGTCGCAGGGATGTCGCATCTGTCAATCGGCTGTCATCCGAGTGGTCCCGGCGCTGACGTCGAGGTTGCATCTCTGAGGTAGAGTGGTCCCTGATGGTCCGGCCGGAAGATCGACTGCTCCTGGTGGGTGCCTCTGAGGTCCGGCATCGAGACGAGGTCTGTCGCCGCGACATGTCTAAACTTGTTCACCGGACCGGCGAGGAGGAGTGGGAGAGGAGACGTCCCCTCATGTGTGGTATTTGTAGCGCCCTGTCCTCACGCGTTGTCATTGCTCTTCTGATCGCGGTGACCGAGAATGCTGGGTATCCCTCACTGCGCTTGTAAGGCGAGAGGGTCGAGCTTTCAGGGGTCCGCACTCGACGAGGAATCACATCTCGTCGACTAATAGTACTGACTGACCTTGTTTCGTTTCCATGGCGACTGTCAGTCTTGGTGGATCGCCTGTGGCTCCACTCTCTGTCTCAGGACCCCGAAGTCTGATTCTGTGGCTTGTCGAGTCGGCAGCTTAATTTCCGGTCCCACTCTGAGAGGTCCTCGCGCTGGGACCATACGGCGTTGAGGCGCGTCCCCTGGGTGGTGGATAGGGGGTCCCTCGTGAGAGGGGTGCACCGAATGAAATAAGGTGCCGTGAACCAACATGGTCTAAGGGAAGGTGACCCCGACAGAAAACCCCTGGTCCTCCTAGTAAGGGGGTTGGGCGTGGGGGTAGCTTCCCCACCCTGCAAAAAAGGAAATAGCTACAAAAACGCCGACGAAAAGATTAACAGTAATTCCTTTCCTGGAGGAGGAAGGTTCTTCTACTAGAAGACTTATGACGTCCTGTGGTGAAAGCCGGAAGTCTTCGGAAGCCACAGGACCGAGCCGCCTCTCTCTATCCAGGGATACAACCATGGGCACATGGAACGTCAAGACCATGTACCAGAGCGGCAAGGCCGCCCAGATAGCAGCGGAAATGCAAAAGTACAACCTTTCCCTGCTAGGCATCAGTGAAGCCAGGTGGACGCAGTCTGGCCAGAAAAGGCTGTTAAGTGGGGAGATGATTCTGTATTCAGGTCATGAAGAGGAGAATGCCCCCCATACAGAAGGAGTAGCACTCATGCTGTCACCAGTGGCACAGAGAGTGCTGATGGGCTGGGAACCTCTTGGGCCAAGAATTATAACAGCAGCCTTTAGAACCAAGAAAAAGCTCAAGCTGAATGTCATCCAGTGTTATGCGCCCACCAATGACAGTGACGAGGAAGAGAAACAAGAGTTCTACGACCGACTCCAGAGTGCTGTGGACAAATGTGCGGAGCGAGACATCACCATCGTCATGGGCGATTTTAATGCCAAAATAGGGGAGGACAACACCGGATACGAAGAGGTGATGGGGAGACAGGGAATAGGCTCGGAGATGAGTGAGAACGGGGAGAGGTTTGTAGACTTTTGTGCTCTAAACCGACTTGTCATTGGAGGCAGCATCTTCCCACACAGAAGAATACACAAAGCAACTTGGGTCTCACCTGACCATACAACAGAGAACCAAATAGACCATATCTGCATTAGCAAGAAATTTAGAAGATCCCTTCAAGATGTTCGAGTGAGGAGGGGAGCAGATGTCGCCTCAGACCACCATCTGCTTACCTTAAGAATGAAGCTCAAGCTAAAGAAAAGCCGCACAGAGACAACAAGAAGACAGCGCTATAATGTAGGCCTCCTGAGAGAAACTGGAGTTAGAGAAGAGTTCAAACTGGTGCTGTCCAACCGGTTTCAAGCGCTACAGGAGCTAGTAAATGAAGAGGAGGCGGTCACCACAGAGCAGCAGTGGAAGGCAGTTAGAGAGGCGCTGAACTCAACCTGCAAAGACACTGTAGGGTTCAGGAAACACCACCACAAGGACTGGCTGTCGGCACAGACCTTGAAGAAGATAGAAGCGAGGAAGCAGAAGAAAGCAGCGGTCAACAACAGTCGCACGAGAGCAGCCAAAGTAAGGGCACAGAGGGAATACTCGGAAGCCAACCGCGAGGTGAAGAGGAGTATCAGGGCAGACAAGAGGGCCTACACAGACAGCCTGGCAGCAGAGGCAGAAAAGGCAGCAGGCAGCGGCAACATGAAACAGCTCTACAACATTACCAGAAGATTGTCGGGTAAGTATAGCCATACAGAAAGACCAGTAAAAGACAAAGAAGGCAAGCCTATTGCAGACAGAGCAGACCAACTCGACAGATGGGCCGAGTATTTTGAAGAGTTACTGAACAGACCTAGCCCACCCGACCCCCCCAACATCCAGCCGGCAGAGACCGACCTACCCATCAGCTGTGACAGACCCAGCCGGGAAGAGATCAGAAAAGCAGTGGCATTTTTGAAGAATGGCAAAGCAGCAGGGCCAGATGGCATCCCAGCGGAGTCTCTGAAAGCAGACCTAGAGACAACAGTTGAGATGCTGTACCCACTGTTTGGAAAGATCTGGGAAGAGGAGGTGATGCCAGCTGACTGGAAGGAGGGGTACCTAATCAAGCTTCCCAAGAAAGGCGACCTCAGCAAGTGTTCCAACTACAGAGGAATCACCTTGCTGTCAGTACCAGGAAAGGTCTTCAACAGGATCATCCTAGAGAGAATGAAGAGCTCCGTTGACCCCCAGCTGAGAGACCAGCAAGCAGGATTCAGGAAGAACCGATCATGTACAGACCAGATCGCCACTCTCCGCATCATCGTGGAACAGTCTCTGGAGTGGAGCTCCCCGCTGTACGTCAACTTTGTGGATTATGAGAAAGCATTTGACAGCGTGGACCGAGAGACTCTGTGGAAACTCCTTCGACACTACGGTGTACCCACAAAGCTCGTCCGCCTGATCAAGAGCAGCTATGATGGCATGACATGTCGCGTGATCCACGAAGGGCAGTTCACCAGAGAGCTCCAGGTCAGAACTGGTGTCAGGCAGGGGTGTCTGCTGTCTCCGTTCCTCTTCCTACTGGCCATAGACTGGGTCATGAAGATGACCACAGAGCACAGACGAAGTGGAATACAGTGGACACTGTGGACACAGCTTGACGACCTCGATTTTGCTGACGACTTGGCATTACTGTCCCACACTCATCAACAAATGCAGGACAAGACCACGAGGCTTGCTGACATCTCGTCCCAAGTGGGCCTCACCATTCACAAACAGAAAACAAAGACAATGAGGCTGAACGCAACAAGGGAAGAACCAGTCTTGCTTGCTGGCACCCCGTTGGAGGAGGTGGAGTCCTTCACCTATCTCGGGAGCATCATAGACAAAAAAGGCGGCACTGATGCAGATGTCAGAGCACGAATCGGTAAAGCCAGAGCAGCCTTTCTCCAGTTGAAAAAAGTGTGGAGTTCCAGAGAGCTGTCACAACACACCAAAGTCCGGATTTTCAACTCCAATGTAAAAGCAGTTCTCCTATATGGAGCAGAGACATGGAGATTGACAAAAACCACAGTCAACAGAGTACAGACCTTCATGAACAGTTGCTTTAGAAGAATTTTGAAAATCCACTGGCCAGAGAAGATCAGCAACGTCAGACTCTGGGAGAGAACAGAGCAGATAACAGCAGAGAATGAAATTGGGTGAAGAAGATGGGGATGGATCGGTCACAGTCTGAGAAAGCCAGCTTCCAGTATCACTAGGCAGGCATTGTCATGGAACCCCCAGGGAAAGAGGAAAAGAGGTAGGCCGAGAAACTCCTGGCGTCGAGACCTCCAAGCAGACATCAAGAGACTGGGAACCACCTGGAGTAGAATCGAAGGAGAAGCACAGGACAGGAGTTGCTGGAGGTCTCTCGTCGACGGCCTATACCCGGGTAGGGGTGACAGGCGTAAGTAAAGTCTGAGAGGTGCACCGATGGTGCAGAAATGTCCAGGCGCTGGTCTGGCCTACAGCAAGAGGGCTCTGTTGTCTCAGAGGGGTGGTCCCCCGCTTCTGCTGCCTGCGTTCTCTGTTTTCCTGGTGGGCGTGTGAGAGACCTAAAATTTCCTTGCGGGGGGACCGAGCTCTCAATGCCTGTTTATCCATAGGTGGCGAATCACGTATAGGCATATCCCTGGCTGAAAGGCGGGTCGGAGCTCTCAGTGCTAGACGGGATGGTAAGTCTTGTCGGCTGGTTATAGGCTCTGTCATCCGCTTAGGATGGAGCAGCTCTGTTCGTGGCACCGGTGGGGGCAGCAGGTCCCTTTCTCGCGCCGACGAGCCCACGATGTCTGAAATGGCTTTCCTCTGCTTTACTTTCATGGCTGCGGTCTCTCTATCTGGTAGAACGCCCACAGCTGCAACCATCGTTCTTCTTCCCACGTCGAGCATTGGAAGCAAGGTCGACTGGAGGAGCAGCCCGAGCAGGGTAGGCAGACATCGTGCGCATCGCTAGGCCACTGGAAATTGCCACACCTGGTGCAGGTCCTCACCTGAGCACTGTAACATAAGACAGACAAATGATTGTACATTGCTTAACGTCCCGACAGCAACAAGGCTTTCTCAGGACGTGCCTGCACTGCTTGTGAAAAAAAAACTAAACAGAACATTGAATGTATGTCGCCAGCCGGTCAAATACATTAAATAAACCTAACACATGGGGCCTAAATAAAGCTAAGACCATTTAGCAACACACATCCAATATCAAGAGCTACAGGCAGTGCAGACAGTAGGGAGAGTTTTAAAAAGGCAAATACAGGAGAATGGACCTCGGGTAGACAGAAACACATG
Source organism: Semisulcospira habei (assembly GCA_036245525.1). NCBI lineage: Eukaryota > Metazoa > Mollusca > Gastropoda > Semisulcospiridae > Semisulcospira > Semisulcospira habei. The sequence continues at coordinate 255,736,683 of BTPG01000002.1, read as the reverse complement.
CCCCAGAATAGAGAGAAAAACTCACCCTGTGGGGCTGACCAGGGTGACCCTGGGAACTAAAAAGTACCTAACCCCACCCAAGTCCCCCAGGGCAGACCCGGGTGGGGGATAAGACAGACAAAGGCCTATGCGAGCGCTTGGAGCCTCCTACCAGGGTCCGAGTTCCCGGTCGGTCACGTACATAGTATCCGGTCAATGCCGCCGCCCGGTAAATCGCCGGCTGAGGCAGTAACCGAAGCTTTACCTTGCCACGTCCCAAGTGCCCGTAATCCACAAGACCCAACCACCAAGTAATCCTCCGAATAAAGGTAATCCAACACTCAAACCACATAGGTAGCACACAAGTCCGAGGAAAATCCAACATAAATCCATGTAAGATGAGTTCAAAAAGGTAATCCACCATACACGGTCGGAGCATGTGAGATGCACACGACCGGTTAGGTGTAGCTAAGCGAAGAGTCTGGCGGGAAAGGGTGAGTGCGCCACCGGATAGTGAGGCACGGGAGGCTACTCGGGGTATCCTGGTAACGACACCCCTGGGTTACCTCCCCTGTTGTGAGGGATACAAGTTTTTGGGGGCTAAAATTGGTATGCTAAGCGAAGCTTCCTAGTAGTAATGTCATCGGTAATGATTTTGAGAAAATAAAAAGTGTACCATTTTCAACCCTACAGGCTCACAATCCCAATTCAAGAAACATCAATATAAAAGGGGCTAGCAAGAGGCAAACAACATCATGAGCCCCAGCAGATGCGGGGGCTCATGATGTTGTTTGCCTCTTGCAGGTGGATGGCTTTTGCACTTTCCTACAAGTGAAGATTTTTTTTTTTTCTTTTAAATGGTAGGGACAATATTACTTTCACAATTCAGTGACTGAAATAGTGCACCAACATGGGGATGCTGAAACTAAGAACTAGAGTCTGTGCTAGGGTTTTTGACAAGTATTTTGTTTCCTACTTGGCAATAATACCACTGAATGTCAACATTGGTCTCTACAAACCCAAAACACAATCGGTTTCAATTCAGGCCTTGCAAATCAAACAGGAGTTAAGGAAGGGGGTGGGGATGAGAGGTTGGGGGAAAGGTGATTACATCAAATACACACAAAATGCGCAACTTCATTGCGTAAACTTGGTAATTTTTATATATATTTGGTACTTTTCATTCCTAACTGGTATCACCTGTCAGCTTCTACTTTCCCATATCTGCCTTAAAAAAAACAACACAACACTGCTTAAAATGAACACTGAAAAACATGTAATTTATGTATGAAAGAAATTTCAAAACCATCATACCCTTATTATATATCTAAAAGGCTTGCTGTGGAAATCATCTTTTGGCAGCAGCAAGTACAGCAACACTTCGCTGAGATCCTGCAGGTATTCTGGAACCAGAAAGATGCTGTCAGCCCTGTGCATGTTGGCAACACCATTTGTTTGACACAGCTGTGCAGAACCACATTTTTAGTTAGGAGCGGACCAGGGGCCACCGAGTGCAAGATAAGCCACTTGTGGCAGTAGCCGGGCGTGGGGGCAATTAATCATTAGCGCGCGCCTCTTCAGGCAGAGTGGAAGAGCTGTTCATGGTCCTAGAAAGGAGTGCTCTTCCATTACCCTACACTATGTGTACGTACCGACAACCGCATACCGGCGCACTGCAGCGGAAACGCTGAAAAGTGTTAGTAACTGAACATTCACAAAATGCGGTTTTTTTCTCTCAAGAATGTCATTAAAACATGAGTGTAAATTTGTACCTGATAAAATTTGAATTCTTTTCATACTAAATGTGCCCATGCTGCTTACTACCAGCACATCTTCAAGAGCAGTTACATTTCATATTTGCAATACAATGAACATGCACCGACACAAAAAAGCGCTAACTTTCAAGCTCAATCTGTTGTGCATCTACTTTTCTGTGGGATGAAAATTTGATGTATCTACGCAGCATTCTAGCCCCTACTGTTATCACTTACTAGAATTCCTGTTTCTTTCCTGCTAGAGCAACACTAGCATCAGAAAACACTCCACTGCTGAGAACTGAGCTGGTAAGCTGGTAATCCGTTAGGTCCATCAAGACGATCAACACAAACATGTTGATCCCTGCAGTGTTTATGCAGTACACTTGGGTTTACACAGTAAATTCATAACCAATAACACAAATAACAGGTCTTAAGCACATCACACTGGTTCCTTTATATTAACACTAACACAAATAACAGGTCTGAATCACATTGGGCCTTTATATCGACACAAACACAAGTAACGGGTCTTAAGCATATCACACTGGTGGTTCTTTTATATGAACAGTTTTTAGAATTTCCCTTACAGCCGGGATGAACAGTTTTTGTAATTGAATTGAATTACGCCTCCTTTGTCCGGTTGTTTGTTAATTATGTTTCACTTTTGTTTGTTCCTACGAAAAGGGGAGACTGCTAGTGCTAATAATTTGGAACGAAGGAACCAGGATAATAATTATAGATGAGCAGACAACAGTTAGTACCTGATACTTTAAACAGTAACACAGAGAATACTGGAGGCTGTAAGCAGAGCATAAAGCACAGGGATTACACAATACACAACAGTATTCCAGAACAGAGAATGAATGTTAAAACCAACTCGGTACTGTGAGGCTCGGATAACTTATCAGTTGTTCAGTCACACATAAACACGGTACCTGTCTTTATCCTCGGATTGCACCCTTAAAAAAAAACGTAACTGGAATAATACCACCAACACAGGAACCAGGACACAACAGTACACAAGTGTGTCAAACGGTTCTAAGTAGAAAATCTTTGAAGAGAAGATAGAGAATCTTAAACACAGGCATAACACACCACACATCAGCAGTCTGTTACAGAGATTAGAGAAGGAATAGCTGATGTCAGACTGTAACCTAGATAGCCTGCTCGCAGCGGGAGTGGCTGCCGCAAGCATGTGGCTGGCTAACTAAAGAGTGGGAAATCCAACTAAATGCACAGCCGTGTTGAGTGATTCCTGCAGGAAAAAGTGCTTCCAACATCCAAAGGGTTAAAAATTTCAAACTGTGTTCAAACTTAATTGTTTCACTGCGCAGAAATATTCGAAACGTTAAACGTTTAGGGCTTAACGTCTTTTGTCCACCACGAAGGTGATTTCACCAAAAAGAGATCTGTACAAATTTTGACCCCAGATGGGTTCGAACCTATGACCTTTCGGACCAGAGTCAAGTGCTCTACCAACTGAGCTACCCAGCTCCCCTTTCACTGCACTGAGTTAAACACATCATCAACTAAGTATCACACAATAACTCTTTTTCTCAGCATGTTATCCTTCGTGTGATCTCTTCTTAACCCCTTTGCTGCTGAGAAAATGCAAAAACATTCCAGCTGCAAGAGACAGATCCTCATGAGGCCCTGTAGTTGCAGGGGCTCATGAAGATCTATGCTCTTGCTAACCGCACTTTGTATCTATACTCCTTCAGTGGACAGAGGTCTTTGGGCTTTGCGACCAGTAGCAGGAAAGGGGCTAATCATAAATGTATAATATACCGTCAGAGTTTAAATGGATGTACATACGGCGTTCATGTTTGGGACTTGTGCAGATGAGGTCACGGCACATGTTGTCCTCCATTTCCACTTCGATGTCAAAGAACGCCTCTTCCAGAAGCTGGCAGTACTGTTCTGCAACACATGCACAAATGGCATGCATGAGTTCGCTTTTAACACTTAGCACCCTGAGTACTTAGCCGCAGGGAGTCCTGAAAATTTACTGGTAAGCCTGCCTAAATCACCTTAACAAAGGCATGACCGCCAGCCAAAGGGTTAAACAGGGGTCAAAATCTTCCGCTTTTCCGAGGATATCAGCGTTAATTTTTAAAAATCCGCTGTTTAAAAAAAGGCAATTCCGCGTGGAAAAAAAATAAAACGTAAAAAATCTGAAACGGTCGTGGTTCTTAAACGGCGCAGGTCCACAAGTTGCCAGATTCGTTTATCGTTAACTTTAGGCAAGCTTCGTTTTTCCAAGATGGTGTCTAGCGATGAAGGACACATTGTTGCTCGCGAATGTAAACTTTTAATGAAACGGGAGTGAGAAAGAAATGGAGATGGGAGTGGTGTGAAAGGTAAGTCGAACCCTGACATGCTTGAACGGATATAAAAGCACATTCTGAAGCTGGATTGGGTGGAAGTGAGCAACATTGCATACCGTGATTCTTCACGCCTATCCCCCCCCCTCTCCCCCCACCCCCCCCCCCCCCCCACCCCTGCTGTTTGAGTTTTCGGCCCCCGGAATCGATGTCTCGCTTGCCCCCCCCCCCCCCCTCCTCCCCCTCCCCCCCCCCTGTTGTTTCCGCCTTTTTCCCCAGCACGTGTTTTGACCCCTGGTTAAAGAATTAACCCATTACATCCTGAGGCTGGTTTTAAAAAAATGTTCTTATTGTCCCATAAAAGATAGCTTGGTGCCTTGGGCACCAAGCTATTCTGGCACTACCCTTGAACTATCATAGTCAAATTTATTTCAAACAATAGAGTATCAGCATGAAATGGGTTAACAAATAAAATCATGTATCGTAGTATTAATAAAACAAATCAAAACTGACCATCATTCCTGTGTGCTCTCACTTTGTCGGAGGCTCGTCGGTAGAGACGAATGTGGGAAGCAAAGTCATCCACTAGGTGTTGTGTAAAATATGGCATCCAGTCTACATCTTTCGATCTGCACAACCATGTGTATCCATACAATGTTACATTCTTGACTTACAGCTTCTAAGATTTCTACTGCAATTTAAAAGTAAACTAAAACAATAGTGCATTTTGGGCATTTGCAAGATGGAGAAAATATTCTGGAACTATCATAGCTGTTCCAACTATGATCTGGGAGCCTGTGTTTTTAATAATAATAATAATTATGGTATTTATAATGCGCTTATCTAATAATAATTATAACTCTAAACGCGCACTCACAACTCGCGTACACATGCGCACGCTTTTGACAATGACTCATGTACCACAAATACATTACGACAGTCAGCTTGGGGTGGGGAGTGTGGTGATGTTATAGTGCTAGAACTGTTGAAAGAGGTGAGTTCTGAGGGCGGACTGGAAGGAGGAGAGAGAGAGTTTCTGACAGAGATAGAGTGGGTGAGTGTTCCAGGAGGATGGACCATGGACGGAGAAGGAGCGGGGGCCGAAAGTGCTGAGTTTGGTGCGGGGGATGTGGAAGCGGAGAGGGTCGGAGGCAGAGCGGAGGGAGCGGGAAGGAGTGTAGGGGTGAAGTAGGTTGGAGAGATAGGCAGGAGCGTAGTTGTTGAGGGATTTGTAGCAGAGTTCAAGTTCAAGCCTAAATAATTTAGTATGTATATATATGTGTGTTCTGAAATCTACATTTGCTGTTTGGACTTTCAAAAACATGACTTTGCCGCACCAGGCAAGAAACCTTGTCGCATTTGGCGACAGGCAAATTGTTTTGGTCCTCCCTGCATTTTTGTCATAAACGCATGACGATTAATACGTGTGAAAAAAGACAAATTTCGTTCTTGGGACAATATATTAATTATTATTATGATATTATTAAATTAAACCTACCAAAATCAGAAGCTCTTGTACAATAAACACAGCAAAAGATAACAATTTGCAGTAGCAGTGTAAATATCTATGCAATTGGAGTTCTGCCATTGGATAGCAGTAAACAAGAATGGCAATTGCCATTCTTGTTTACTGCTATCCAATGGCAGAACTCCAACAACATATTCATACTGCGACTGCAAATTGTTGAAGCTTGTTTCATGACCCCTGGAGTGCTCTCATGACAGTACTACCTAAAGAAGGCTCCGAGATGGAGCTGCTTGATAGCTTGTGACAACCCAAATATATGTTCAGCAAGTTATCTCTTTACTAACAATGTGCAAGTCCAAAATAACTTAATGCCAGATCTGGCATAAGCCATATCTGGAACTTCATTATCTTTAACGTGCTAAAATTAATGATACTGCATTCTTATATTTTTTTCCAAAATTGTGTACCTAGATGCAAAGGTGATGACCACTTTTTGAAAGCACTGCCAAATATCCACCAGGAAGACATCATGGTCACTGATCTGTCGATACCATGGCTTGATGTAGTCCCGTACTGTATACTCCAGAACCTTTAATACAAAATAATCAAATATCTTTTTAAAAAATTGTGGCAACAGTGAAAATACCAACAGAAATTTTGAATCTCAAACTACTGTACCATAAACAGTATAATATTTATGATGAATGAATGTCTTTCAAGTGTACCTATTACTGATATTACACTGTAGGAAAACATTGGTTCGCCCTTTTCAATCTTGCACCTAGGCACTACCATTCAGGTATCGCTGCGACCCATCTCCTATCGCTTAATTAACATTTGCATGTTGGTAGCGTTTTCTGTCACAACAAAAACTTTTACTGGCATGCAAAGGGTTAAAGATTTCATAAAGTTTACATCAATACCAGTCACCTACCTCTTTGAGGGAGTCATCTATGACACTAGCCCCTGTCATGCGCTTGTCAAAGTTTCGTATCCTAGTTGCCGGTTCCATACCACTGCGAATCTGCTTCATCCCACTTGGTGATCCAGTACACCGGCGCTTAGTCTGCTGCAGGATGGTCTGTGATAGGGTCTTCCCATAGAAAACAGCTATCACAAGGGCTCTGAGAAATTAAAATATATAGAAGAAAAAACAAATGAAAAAAAGAAACAAATTATTCTGAGTCTAATAAAACTAAAAACTATTTTTTTATTTTAAAAAAGTGAAAAATATAAATCCAAGTTTTATGTTGCTGCATCTATCGAGCCATATGGGTCACTCTCCTGAAAACTGCTCAGCTGCAGTGCATGTTCTTAAACACAAAAACCAACACTGTTGTTATATTTTTCACTACAGTTTTGCTACTGTTTGACTTTACTATGAATAAACTAATTAGGGTAATGGTACTGACTCCGTTTGTGCATTTAACACTATCTTTTTAAAGCGCGTTTTCCCTGACTGGTTTCTGTTTTCCGGCACCTTGGTGTGTGACATGGCTACGGTGGTTTAAAGAACCTACCACAAAGCTATGCACTTGCTCAGAATTAATATTTTAAACCCCAAAAATAGTGAAGATAATTTATATTTCCATACAGTAGATCTAGGTTGGATTTGACAAAATGAGGCTATTGTGTGAAGATACATCAGTAAAATTGCTGTCCCACATGTAACACGTGTAAACACAACAAAGCATGCGTTGCACAACAACACGCTGTGTAAAGACGTGTGTACCAACACATATGAAAATAGGGTTTATTTTTTTACCTGTACAACTTAGCCCTGGTGAAATAAAGAACAAATGAAGCTTGTCTATGAAGACAATAGTAAAGAAACCCATCTGGTGTGATCGGAATTGCGTAACGTGTGAGTACACTTCGAGAACTCTTTCGCGGATGAATAACGATTTTGCCCAACTTCCGCGGATGAATATATACACACCATAGCGGGCTGTGTGATCCGCAAGCTATTTTGGGTGCCTCTGTTGTTTCCTGGTTGATCAAGCGTGCGTGTACCGCGTGATGTGAACACCGGAGCAGCGTGTTACGTGCGAGGCGGTGTACAGTGACGTGTGTGACGTTGGAAAAGTGAAAGTCATCATAGAAAATAATAGGATATGATTTGTTTAAAAGCACTTGAGCTATAAGAATTACCATATTTAAAAAAGTACTCAAACCAAACCATATTTAAAAAAGCTGTTCACATTTGCGTCAGACGAAATTTAGTCAAGTTTCTTGTGTAAAATTTCTTGTTGCAAAAAGCATGATTAGAACGTAATTTAAGGGGAAATTACACCGTGTTGGAGTGGGTGTTACGACTGCGTCAGTGTTTCTTCTAACAACTGAATGCAATTGAATATTAGTTTGAATATTAGTATGTAGTTACAGTAAGACGACGTGCTGTGGTAATAAATGTACTTGACAGTGAGTGGACTGAGATTACCAGAAAGAAATTACGAAAAGTGATTGATTTTGAGAAATTTTGTCCCCGCATGTAACTCTCACAATCTGAAGCCACGCGTGTAATTATGTTTGAGCATTACAAAACAAAACTACAAGATAGATTGATCAATGCGCTTTAAAATAATGATTTTGGCTAAATTGTTCTGCTTTACACCTTTTCTGTTTCTTGTTACATCAGAACGAAAGGCATAAATAGTGTGATGGGTTACACGCGGGACACACAGCAGTATGGCATTTTCATCACTAAAAACATCCACAAGCACCAACATGTTTATTTATTTTTTTGCATTTTTGTAAAGTAGGGTCATTGGGCTGTAGTACAAAGCAAACAGAAAATAAATACCAGCACTTTAATTTTTGATCACCAATGTCACAATTCTGAGCGGTTTTCAGGAGAGTGACCCATATACAGTCTTGTATGTGTAAATTCTGTCAGTTCAAATTTTCCTCCCTTGCACTGCACTACTTAACCCATTTGCCCCTGATACAATACAACACGATAGAGAAAGAAAATGACAGTTCAAGGGTGTTGCCAGAACAGCTAGGTGCCTATACTACTATTCTGGCACAACACTTTAACTATTAAGATCAGCCTGTCTCCTGAACTGATAAAGTCATAAAGGGTCAGTTCCCGAAGGTCACTTTGGCCAGTACAGGTACAGTCACACAACAGGCAGTACTATGCTTTAAGTTTCACACTGACAGCAATGATTCAGATTACACGCAAAGACGGTGTGTACTTTGTATGCCAGATAAGACCTTATAAATTATATGCCAGCTAAGTAGTTTTCAATGACAATTCACAAAATCTGTGAATTTAGAGCTTAATGCAGCCTTTCCGCAGGAATTTGAGTTTGTCCGTCCTCAGGAAAAACAGGATGATAAAAATCCATCTGTGGCAAGCTACAGTTTGTCACATACATTAAATATGATCGAGATAAGTATGTCAGTACTGATCGAAAAATTGCTATGTTGACGCAACAAGAGTACAAGAAGGGAACCAGGTGAGTTGTGGTGGGGTGAGATTTGTGTCACCACATAACCTTCCAAAACTTGCAGCAGTGTAAACATTCATGTGTGCATCCCCCACACATAAAACCGCTCTCCTGAAATGACTTGATGCTTTTTCTGTTTTTCCTCAAGATTTATGCATCCTGGTACCAGACAGCCGTCCATTTTTTCAGTCCCTGCAGAGAATTTTCCATTACAGAACACAGCCTACTTTAACCCAATTAGTCCCAAGACCCTGCAGCAGGAGATGGATTTATCATAATTCAAGGGTAGTGCCAGATGAGCTTGGCACTTTCAGGCGCCAAGCTCATCTAGCACTACCCTTGAATTATCATGATCAATCCATCTCCTACAACTGGTACATAGTCGTTAGACAACGCCTCCAAAATTTTGGAAATGCGGCCATGGGTTTAAGAAGGTTAATTTGAACATAAATCCAAACATGTGCCATTTTGTTTGTATGCAAATGCCTACATTTCAAACTCACCCACTGAGGAAACAGAGGACATAGAAGGTGACCAGCAGTCCAAGCTGTCCGAAAGAGACAAAGAAGAGGCAGACTGCCAGCAGCAGCCACCATACCCAGCTGAACCCTCCTCCCTGAAACTCCATCTCCCTGCTGGTGAACAAAACATTTTTTTTGTTGCTTATATTAACCCCTTTTTGAGTGCAGCTACTACTAGTACTAGTTTTGTTTACAGTACCGGTCACTGCATGCAGTAGAGGGTTTTAGTTTTACCCATTTAGCTCTAACACCCTACAGTAGGAGATGGATGGACCATGATAATTCAAGGATAGTGCCAGATTACCTTGGTGCCCGAAGGCACCAAGCTAATCTGGCACTACCCTTGAATTCTCAATGTCCATCCATCTCCTGCAACTGGTACATAATTGTCAAGTGACAACTTCAAAATTTAGGAATGTGGACTTGGGGCTAAATTGGTTAACCCCTTCACTGCTAAAAAAGTGACTGCAATCTAACTGCAATAGGCATAGATCCTCATAAGCCCCCACAGTTACGGGGGTTCATGAGGATTTATGCCTCTTGCAGAGACCACTTTGTTCTTTGGACAGTTATTGCTTTTGGTCGTTCAGTGGACACATACTTCAGAACCAAAGGGTAGTCTGTTGGGAAAAAAGGGGTTAACTGGTGCACAGGATTTCCCAAATCCCCTTTTCCATGCACATCAATATACCTTGCTGGAATAATCATTAGGTAGCTATAAAATAACAATTAAAAAGTTGCCCTATCTAAAAGAAAGTACAGTTTTGATTTGGGAATGCAAAAAAAAAAACCAGTGGATTTTTTTAGAAACAAGAAACCCTGCTGTAAATTTAAAGTTCACATCATATAACACAAGACCTGAAAAAAGCAAAAGAAATGTTACAAATACAATGAAGAAGAACAGAACTCCTGAAAGAAAGTTCACCATATGTTATGAGGGTATAAATAGACAGTATTTGATATTGGTCAAATGAACAAGCGCAATGTACGTGCCTGACATTTCTTAGGGGGAAAAGGTGTTACATGACATGAACTGATGAAGTATGTATACATGCAGTCAAGCATATTCAGAGCTGCCAGGAAAGTATTAGTATGGCTTTACGCATTAGCATGAAGAAACATTCATAAGACAAATGTATGACATCCTTCTTCAGCTGGCTACGAGGATGATACTGAGACACACATGTAGAAAACTCAGTGACATTACAATAAAAACCTGTCTATTATTATGGTCGTACAAGGGACTGAGAGAAAGTGAATGCTATTACTTAGTGCTATAGGCACTAAGGAAGTGATTTGGTATTAACCCCTCAACACCCTACAGCAGGAATGGATTGACCATGTTACTTCAAGGGTAGTGCCAAACTGGCTTGCCACCTTAAGGTGTAAAGCCGATCTGGCATACGCTTGAATTATCATGGTCAATCCATCTCATGCAGCCGGTACCTAGTTGTTACTAACAGTGACACTTTCAAAATTTGAGAAAAGCGACCGTGGGGTTAAAAGAAAATTCAGTGGGAACTAAATACAGATCGTGATTACACCAGACCATGTAGAGCGCTTTTTCCCCAAGCCAGAGAGCACTTTGTGTTTACACCTCCAACAAAAAACGTGGCCGGCCAGTGCCTAGACACACCATTTAAGGAGTACTTGTGAACTGCTTCAAGCAGGCCTGGGCCTGCTCACTATGGTAATTGGGGTTCGACATGGGGATGTAGTCTAGTAGATGATAAGGCACTGTGCTGTCAGTCGTAATTCATGAAGTACAGGGTTCAAATCCACTGCTGGACAGGACTGGTATGTGCTTTTGTTTTCTTATTCACTTACTTATTCTTTAAAAAGCATCATTTCCTCTTCAATCAAGTGAATTAAATTTACATACAGATTTGGTCTCCCCTTCGTGTGCACACATAATCATCATGTGCATATTTAAAATCTCCATTTCCACTGACTGAGCAGAGAAGGCTCATCAAATCAAAGTGGACATTATGATAAAGGCAATGCGCTAATTATCTGTTGGAGGCAAATGGCAACGTGAAGAAAAAAAGCAGACTGGAAATTTCAGAGCCTGTTAGTCTTACAGTGCTGACGCATACACGTAAAATTAACTGAATTGGTCTGACACTGAAGGCTACACGAAAGAAAGCACAAATGTCAACATTAACTTATAAAATAGCAGAGCAACCGAGAGGAAAAACAAACAAACAAACAAACAAACAAGCATCTGCTAATCACAAACAGTGCCGTGGCAGGGACCAAAAAGAATCCCAAAAACCTCAAATCCAGTGACCGTTGTAGTCAGTTCATACGCAACTGAGTGAATGTGACACACTCACAATAATATTCAAGGCTTAAAATTATGTATGACCCTCACAGCTAACATACATCAGCAATTTGCATAATTACAAAACTGGCAATAGCAGCCGAGACATTCTGTTTCATCATTAAATGTGAATTTTTCAAAACATTTATTAACGTCCCTTAACCCTTGATCAACCAAATCAGCACGCAAAGGAAGGTTTTATCATCATATCAACTAAATTTGTGCCAAGTTTGACTCAAAAGTTTATGAAAGTTCACATAAAATATAAAATTTTCAATTTTCTTAAAGGCGTTCCTCCATTTGCCGCAGCGTCCCGTGGGTCCGCACCAGCAGTGACCAGCCGAACTAGCAGTAACAGACAGCTAGTGGGGGTGGCTATGTTCCCCCCTCCTCAGATCTCTCCACGTCATCACCCCTACCCACTTCTCAGGTCAAGGCCGTATGGTATTGCGCATACGATGTCCAGCAACAGGGGGGGGGGGGGGGGAGGGGGGGGGGGGGGGGGGGGAGGGGGGGGGGAGGGGGGAGGGGGGAGGCGGGGGGGGGGTTTAGTTACCATGACATCTGGTCACCCTCACAGATTCAGACAAAGCTGTAACAATTTCCTCACGACAATGGGAGGCCCAAGATGAGAATGAGTGATGCAGTGTAGAGGCACATATTTTTGTGCATGCAGTGTAGAGGCACATAATTTTGTGCACCCCCGCAGCCTGCGGGGTCTCATGATGGTCTATGCCTCTGACAGACAGGATTTATTTTCCCACTGCACAGTGTAACACATTCCTCCTCTCTGGGTGAACTTGAATGTACATCCCCCATAATCTCCATACGAACACACACACGCTCGCACAATCAAAACTATAAGGTAATTATATAAGGAAAAAAGTTTCATCGATGATCGAAGAGAGAGCACATTTCTAACTAGAAAATGTACAAAGGGCATAGATCCTCCTGGATGCAAAGACCTCATGCCAATCTACATCTGATGCTGGCCTCTTTTTGTGCCGACATTTCCTCATATTGGAAGCGCGGCCTACGATTCTTGATGTGGCTCGCAGTGGCGCTATCTACAGGCACAGATGCTCATAACAGATCCTAGTACGCTGCGTAATTGGCGTCACGGTCTACGCCTTTGGCAGACTGAGTATGCTTGCCGTGTTTACGCAGCGGCTTTCCCATCCCGTTAGATCTCCCACACTAAAGTATTTGGCTGTTGGCTGCCGCTGCGAATTTGAAAGTAAAGGCGTGTGCAATGAACTTGACTTGGCATGGGGACAGGATTAACTCCTCCCTCCCGAAAGGGGAAACTGACCGACAAGCGGCTAGTTCAAATTCAAAATTCTAAGCCCTCCGGGCTTGTTGGGGAATGCACATATACACCATTTTAAATACCATTTTCTTTGCACCACTTTATTTGGTGCTGTTTTTTAGTGCACTGCAAGTAATTACATGTGTAGATTTGACCTGTAAATTATTTATTTAGTGAAGAGAAAAAAATGACCGGAGACTGTGGGTGTTGCTAGACAGTGGTCACGTGAGGCACACATAAGGCATACTGTGCTGTTTAGGCCGCACCCCCTCTTACGCTACAGTGCAATAGTGGTACACCTTTAAAACATTTTTCATGCATTTGCTTGACCTCTGGTGACTCTTGACCTTTGAAAGGCATTACCTAAAACAGTATGCACAGGGAGGTTTTATCATCAGGTATCCCTATACCAAGTTTGGATTTGAAGAAAATCATCTCCTATTCCTAAGAACAACAATCTAAGTTCTAACGCATCTAGGAAAAGACAATAGGGAGTCAACAAATCATGGACAGTTACCCCCCAAAATCAAGCTTTTCAACAGATGCTGGACAGTTACATTATGAATACATGTACAAGTCTTACATATCCTACACAGAATGCTATGGCAATAAAAGTAGCAAAGGCAGACATAAGCATGTTTTTATCACTTTTCAATGGAAAAAGATGCAGACATCAGCATATTATGTTCTTTCCACTTTTTGGTCAGACTAGAACAATTTGACTATACTGATTGCAAGTAAATCTTTTTTAATCCTAATAACTGAAGTGATAAGGTTTGGGGCTGGATTTACTGGCACTGACAAACAGAAAAGAATAATCATACTGGCAAAAAGATATATCCTGTCAAGTTCTCTACTGCCCCTTGTGTGTAGTGAAATTTGTAAAGTGTATACAAAGAAGAAGCACTGAAGTGAAAGTTCAACGTTCAAACTTTGTAAGTTAAGTTAGCTCTGTTGTCCAGCATTTACTGTAAGAAAGATCATTTATAAGAAAATATTACAAATTATTCAACCTTTACACCTTTATGATTATCATGGCCTGGAGCAGACAGATTTATAATCTGACTGTTTTGTGTGTCAAATCATTTTCAATACAATGTAAATTAATAAGGAAGCAAATAATGAGCAGTGTGTGTGTGTGTGTGTGGTGTGTGTGTGTGTGTGTGTGTGTGTGTGCCATTGTGTATGTATGTGCCACTGTGTGTGTCCCTGTGTGTGTAGGCGGACCGCCGTGCGGGTGTGTGAGGACAGCTACAGCAATCAGCACATAACCTGAACGGTATAAATGTAATGCCGTGATACATGTGACAGCACAATACATAAGAGACAAAAACGCAGTCATGTGACTGTCACTTGGAAAGATGATACGTGGTCTTCATTTATATAAAAAGACCTGCCTACCCCTTTCAGTAGCTCACGTCATTTGTTTTCCTAACCTCATGATGCATGACAAAATAAACCCTACGAGGTGAACATTAAAACAGTTGAAACAACATAAAATACAACCTTCTGCTGGGTATATAAGAGGGGTCTCTCTTCAATATCACAGTTTCCTGCAAACATATGATGGTTTTGTTGACAGACGTCTATCACAGACGGCCATCTTGACTAAACCTTTAGACTGACTAAAGCAGCCAATGAAAAACGATTTTACACAAGACGCAGATGTGTCGAACGCTATAATTGGCTGAATTGCCAAGGGTGATAACCGTGTTTCATATGCTTCTTAGGTTAGCTAGTATTAGCCGTGTTTCCCCCTCCCCCCCCCCCCCCCCCCCCCCCCCCCCCCCCGCCCCCCCGTAATAAGATCTCCCATGCTCAGATCTACGCAAGTATGCCCTTGAATTCAGAAAAAAGCATGGTGACGTGTAGCCTTGCAGGAAAAAAAGCCATCCAAAGGATTTCAACCTTTCATACTGGCGAACTGTATCACAGTATCAAATACAAATAAAGCGCCTCTAGCCAAGAGCACTTAATTAAAGGGGTTGCTGGCCAACTCGCCCATGTGCCACCTCGCCCAAGGTACGAGTCAAGTCGCCAAAGTAAGCGGTCAAGTCGCCCAAGATCGTCTGCTCGCTTGTTCCTATAGGAGTGTGTTTGTGTGTGTACTTGAGTGTGTCAGCGTGCGTGTATGTGTGTCTGTGGTACAGAGTGGTAGATCTAAAGGGTACATTACCACCTATCACCCTTGCCGGTGATTCCTGTATTTAGACCCTCCACCCCTCCCCGCCCGCTGTGCACTAAGCGCGTATAGAAGCTCCACAACTGAAAACACAGATTTACTATTACAACTTTTACGATCCGAGGAGATACAAACATATGACAAAATTTGCATTTTCGGAGATTTTAATTTCCCGTATGCAGGATGGCATGGCTCCTGGACAGGGGAGAAAAATAATCAAATTGTTGAGTGCATAAGGGACGCCTCAAGTTCCTGATTCAGATGTTGAAAATTCCAACAAGACATAGGCAAGGTCAGAGGTCAACATTAGATGACCTAATCTTAGTAAATGACAAGTTGCTAACTTCAAATATTCAACACTTGGATCCCATTGGCAAGAGTGACCACGATGTTTTACTCTTCCAGCTGTATGTACCTAAGGTAAAGGTGACACAGAGTAATAAATATTCCCTTAACCTTGGAAAGGGAGACTATGATAGTCTGAGAGCATATATTGTAAATATAGACTTTACAACTATTAAACCTAAAAATTGCGGAGTGGAGAAATTCTGGGCATTAATTAAGTCTTCGATTTTGAAAGGTATGGAGTTGCACATCCCAAAAGTAAAGAGTAAATCACATAAAAGAACCACACCATCTTGGATGAATAAGGGTACTTTAAGAATGATTAAAAAGAAGCATATAAAAGATATCTTCAAACTAAAGAAGGTAGGTACTCAAACCAAGGGGAATCACAGCGCTGGACAGACAACAGTTAGATCCCCTGCCCCCGCCTATCAGGCACCCAATCGCCAGCCCACAGAGAAATACGCAGGTATAGAATAAGACAATCATTTCCATCCCTAATAAGAATGGATCAGGTCTCTTATATAACCCATGTCTTTCTCCGGAACTTAGGAAGTAGGCAGGAGAAACATACATACACAAACATGAAGGTGCGCTACTATATATGGTCGGGTAAATACCCTGATTTCCCACAGTAGATGCACAGAACATTACACAACAATGTAACGATACAAATTTTTGCCTCGAGTTATACATGATACTCACAAACCAGATAGGTGAGGCTAGCGCTGGCAGAATTGTCAGTACTCAAACCAAGGGGAATCACAGCGCTGGACAGACAACAGTTAGATCCCCTGCCCCCGCCTATCAGGCACCCAATCGCCAGCCCACAGAGAAATACGCAGGTATAGAATAAGACAATCATTTCCATCCCTAATAAGAATGGATCAGGTCTCTTATATAACCCATGTCTTTCTCCGGAACTTAGGAAGTAGGCAGGAGAAACATACATACACAAACATGAAGGTGCGCTACTATATATGGTCGGGTAAATACCCTGATTTCCCACAGTAGATGCACAGAACATTACACAACAATGTAACCTGTGAGTATCATGTATAACTCGAGGCAAAAATTTGTATCGTTACATTGTTGTGTAATGTTCTGTGCATCTACTGTGGGAAATCAGGGTATTTACCCGACCATATATAGTAGCGCACCTTCATGTTTGTGTATGTATGTTTCTCCTGCCTACTTCCTAAGTTCCGGAGAAAGACATGGGTTATATAAGAGACCTGATCCATTCTTATTAGGGATGGAAATGATTGTCTTATTCTATACCTGCGTATTTCTCTGTGGGCTGGCGATTGGGTGCCTGATAGGCGGGGGCAGGGGATCTAACTGTTGTCTGTCCAGCGCTGTGATTCCCCTTGGTTTGAGTACTGACAATTCTGCCAGCGCTAGCCTCACCTATCTGGTTTGTGAGTATCATGTATAACTCGAGGCAAAAATTTGTATCGTTACATTGTTGTGTAATGTTCTGTGCATCTACTGTGGGAAATCAGGGTATTTACCCGACCATATATAGTAGCGCACCTTCATGTTTGTGTATGTATGTTTCTCCTGCCTACTTCCTAAGTTCCGGAGAAAGACATGGGTTATATAAGAGACCTGATCCATTCTTATTAGGGATGGAAATGATTGTCTTATTCTATACCTGCGTATTTCTCTGTGGGCTGGCGATTGGGTGCCTGATAGGCGGGGGCAGGGGATCTAACTGTTGTCTGTCCAGCGCTGTGATTCCCCTTGGTTTGAGTACTGACAATTCTGCCAGCGCTAGCCTCACCTATCTGGTTTGTGAGTATCATGTATAACTCGAGGCAAAAATTTGTATCGTTACATTGTTGTGTAATGTTCTGTGCATCTACTGTGGGAAATCAGGGTATTTACCCGACCATATATAGTAGCGCACCTTCATGTTTGTGTATGTATGTTTCTCCTGCCTACTTCCTAAGTTCCGGAGAAAGACATGGGTTATATAAGAGACCTGATCCATTCTTATTAGGGATGGAAATGATTGTCTTATTCTATACCTGCGTATTTCTCTGTGGGCTGGCGATTGGGTGCCTGATAGGCGGGGGCAGGGGATCTAACTGTTGTCTGTCCAGCGCTGTGATTCCCCTTGGTTTGAGTACTGACAATTCTGCCAGCGCTAGCCTCACCTATCTGGTTTGTGAGTATCATGTATAACTCGAGGCAAAAATTTGTATCGTTACATTGTTGTGTAATGTTCTGTGCATCTACTGTGGGAAATCAGGGTATTTACCCGACCATATATAGTAGCGCACCTTCATGTTTGTGTATGTATGTTTCTCCTGCCTACTTCCTAAGTTCCGGAGAAAGACATGGGTTATATAAGAGACCTGATCCATTCTTATTAGGGATGGAAATGATTGTCTTATTCTATACCTGCGTATTTCTCTGTGGGCTGGCGATTGGGTGCCTGATAGGCGGGGGCAGGGGATCTAACTGTTGTCTGTCCAGCGCTGTGATTCCCCTTGGTTTGAGTACTGACAATTCTGCCAGCGCTAGCCTCACCTATCTGGTTTGTGAGTATCATGTATAACTCGAGGCAAAAATTTGTATCGTTACATTGTTGTGTAATGTTCTGTGCATCTACTGTGGGAAATCAGGGTATTTACCCGACCATATATAGTAGCGCACCTTCATGTTTGTGTATGTATGTTTCTCCTGCCTACTTCCTAAGTTCCGGAGAAAGACATGGGTTATATAAGAGACCTGATCCATTCTTATTAGGGATGGAAATGATTGTCTTATTCTATACCTGCGTATTTCTCTGTGGGCTGGCGATTGGGTGCCTGATAGGCGGGGGCAGGGGATCTAACTGTTGTCTGTCCAGCGCTGTGATTCCCCTTGGTTTGAGTACTGACAATTCTGCCAGCGCTAGCCTCACCTATCTGGTTTGTGAGTATCATGTATAACTCGAGGCAAAAATTTGTATCGTTACATTGTTGTGTAATGTTCTGTGCATCTACTGTGGGAAATCAGGGTATTTACCCGACCATATATAGTAGCGCACCTTCATGTTTGTGTATGTATGTTTCTCCTGCCTACTTCCTAAGTTCCGGAGAAAGACATGGGTTATATAAGAGACCTGATCCATTCTTATTAGGGATGGAAATGATTGTCTTATTCTATACCTGCGTATTTCTCTGTGGGCTGGCGATTGGGTGCCTGATAGGCGGGGGCAGGGGATCTAACTGTTGTCTGTCCAGCGCTGTGATTCCCCTTGGTTTGAGTACTGACAATTCTGCCAGCGCTAGCCTCACCTATCTGGTTTGTGAGTATCATGTATAACTCGAGGCAAAAATTTGTATCGTTACATTGTTGTGTAATGTTCTGTGCATCTACTGTGGGAAATCAGGGTATTTACCCGACCATATATAGTAGCGCACCTTCATGTTTGTGTATGTATGTTTCTCCTGCCTACTTCCTAAGTTCCGGAGAAAGACATGGGTTATATAAGAGACCTGATCCATTCTTATTAGGGATGGAAATGATTGTCTTATTCTATACCTGCGTATTTCTCTGTGGGCTGGCGATTGGGTGCCTGATAGGCGGGGGCAGGGGATCTAACTGTTGTCTGTCCAGCGCTGTGATTCCCCTTGGTTTGAGTACTGACAATTCTGCCAGCGCTAGCCTCACCTATCTGGTTTGTGAGTATCATGTATAACTCGAGGCAAAAATTTGTATCGTTACATTGTTGTGTAATGTTCTGTGCATCTACTGTGGGAAATCAGGGTATTTACCCGACCATATATAGTAGCGCACCTTCATGTTTGTGTATGTATGTTTCTCCTGCCTACTTCCTAAGTTCCGGAGAAAGACATGGGTTATATAAGAGACCTGATCCATTCTTATTAGGGATGGAAATGATTGTCTTATTCTATACCTGCGTATTTCTCTGTGGGCTGGCGATTGGGTGCCTGATAGGCGGGGGCATGGGATCTAACTGTTGTCTGTCCAGCGCTGTGATTCCCCTTGGTTTGAGTACTGACAATTCTGCCAGCGCTAGCCTCACCTATCTGGTTTGTGAGTATCATGTATAACTCGAGGCAAAAATTTGTATCGTTACATTGTTGTGTAATGTTCTGTGCATCTACTGTGGGAAATCAGGGTATTTACCCGACCATATATAGTAGCGCACCTTCATGTTTGTGTATGTATGTTTCTCCTGCCTACTTCCTAAGTTCCGGAGAAAGACATGGGTTATATAAGAGACCTGATCCATTCTTATTAGGGATGGAAATGATTGTCTTATTCTATACCTGCGTATTTCTCTGTGGGCTGGCGATTGGGTGCCTGATAGGCGGGGGCAGGGGATCTAACTGTTGTCTGTCCAGCGCTGTGATTCCCCTTGGTTTGAGTACTGACAAATCTGCCAGCGCTAGCCTCACCTATCTGGTTTGTGAGTATCATGTATAACTCGAGGCAAAAATTTGTATCGTTACATTGTTGTGTAATGTTCTGTGCATCTACTGTGGGAAATCAGGGTATTTACCCGACCATATATAGTAGCGCACCTTCATGTTTGTGTATGTATGTTTCTCCTGCCTACTTCCTAAGTTCCGGAGAAAGACATGGGTTATATAAGAGACCTGATCCATTCTTATTAGGGATGGAAATGATTGTCTTATTCTATACCTGCGTATTTCTCTGTGGGCTGGCGATTGGGTGCCTGATAGGCGGGGGCAGGGGATCTAACTGTTGTCTGTCCAGCGCTGTGATTCCCCTTGGTTTGAGTACTGACAATTCTGCCAGCGCTAGCCTCACCTATCTGGTTTGTGAGTATCATGTATAACTCGAGGCAAAAATTTGTATCGTTACATTGTTGTGTAATGTTCTGTGCATCTACTGTGGGAAATCAGGGTATTTACCCGACCATATATAGTAGCGCACCTTCATGTTTGTGTATGTATGTTTCTCCTGCCTACTTCCTAAGTTCCGGAGAAAGACATGGGTTATATAAGAGACCTGATCCATTCTTATTAGGGATGGAAATGATTGTCTTATTCTATACCTGCGTATTTCTCTGTGGGCTGGCGATTGGGTGCCTGATAGGCGGGGGCAGGGGATCTAACTGTTGTCTGTCCAGCGCTGTGATTCCCCTTGGTTTGAGTACTGACAATTCTGCCAGCGCTAGCCTCACCTATCTGGTTTGTGAGTATCATGTATAACTCGAGGCAAAAATTTGTATCGTTACATTGTTGTGTAATGTTCTGTGCATCTACTGTGGGAAATCAGGGTATTTACCCGACCATATATAGTAGCGCACCTTCATGTTTGTGTATGTATGTTTCTCCTGCCTACTTCCTAAGTTCCGGAGAAAGACATGGGTTATATAAGAGACCTGATCCATTCTTATTAGGGATGGAAATGATTGTCTTATTCTATACCTGCGTATTTCTCTGTGGGCTGGCGATTGGGTGCCTGATAGGCGGGGGCAGGGGATCTAACTGTTGTCTGTCCAGCGCTGTGATTCCCCTTGGTTTGAGTACTGACAATTCTGCCAGCGCTAGCCTCACCTATCTGGTTTGTGAGTATCATGTATAACTCGAGGCAAAAATTTGTATCGTTACATTGTTGTGTAATGTTCTGTGCATCTACTGTGGGAAATCAGGGTATTTACCCGACCATATATAGTAGCGCACCTTCATGTTTGTGTATGTATGTTTCTCCTGCCTACTTCCTAAGTTCCGGAGAAAGACATGGGTTATATAAGAGACCTGATCCATTCTTATTAGGGATGGAAATGATTGTCTTATTCTATACCTGCGTATTTCTCTGTGGGCTGGCGATTGGGTGCCTGATAGGCGGGGGCAGGGGATCTAACTGTTGTCTGTCCAGCGCTGTGATTCCCCTTGGTTTGAGTACTGACAATTCTGCCAGCGCTAGCCTCACCTATCTGGTTTGTGAGTATCATGTATAACTCGAGGCAAAAATTTGTATCGTTACATTGTTGTGTAATGTTCTGTGCATCTACTGTGGGAAATCAGGGTATTTACCCGACCATATATAGTAGCGCACCTTCATGTTTGTGTATGTATGTTTCTCCTGCCTACTTCCTAAGTTCCGGAGAAAGACATGGGTTATATAAGAGACCTGATCCATTCTTATTAGGGATGGAAATGATTGTCTTATTCTATACCTGCGTATTTCTCTGTGGGCTGGCGATTGGGTGCCTGATAGGCGGGGGCAGGGGATCTAACTGTTGTCTGTCCAGCGCTGTGATTCCCCTTGGTTTGAGTACTGACAATTCTGCCAGCGCTAGCCTCACCTATCTGGTTTGTGAGTATCATGTATAACTCGAGGCAAAAATTTGTATCGTTACATTGTTGTGTAATGTTCTGTGCATCTACTGTGGGAAATCAGGGTATTTACCCGACCATATATAGTAGCGCACCTTCATGTTTGTGTATGTATGTTTCTCCTGCCTACTTCCTAAGTTCCGGAGAAAGACATGGGTTATATAAGAGACCTGATCCATTCTTATTAGGGATGGAAATGATTGTCTTATTCTATACCTGCGTATTTCTCTGTGGGCTGGCGATTGGGTGCCTGATAGGCGGGGGCAGGGGATCTAACTGTTGTCTGTCCAGCGCTGTGATTCCCCTTGGTTTGAGTACTGACAATTCTGCCAGCGCTAGCCTCACCTATCTGGTTTGTGAGTATCATGTATAACTCGAGGCAAAAATTTGTATCGTTACATTGTTGTGTAATGTTCTGTGCATCTACTGTGGGAAATCAGGGTATTTACCCGACCATATATAGTAGCGCACCTTCATGTTTGTGTATGTATGTTTCTCCTGCCTACTTCCTAAGTTCCGGAGAAAGACATGGGTTATATAAGAGACCTGATCCATTCTTATTAGGGATGGAAATGATTGTCTTATTCTATACCTGCGTATTTCTCTGTGGGCTGGCGATTGGGTGCCTGATAGGCGGGGGCAGGGGATCTAACTGTTGTCTGTCCAGCGCTGTGATTCCCCTTGGTTTGAGTACTGACAATTCTGCCAGCGCTAGCCTCACCTATCTGGTTTGTGAGTATAAAGAAGGTAGGGATTATCAAAGGTATATTACCTTAAGAAACGACTGTAATAAATTAATAAAGTACGTAATAAAAAAATTACGTGAAAGAAATATTGCAGATAAATGTAAAATGAACCCCAAAATATTTTGAAAGTATGTACAGGAACAAACTAAATATAATTCTGGAATAAATGCACTTAAAAATGAAGATGGAACATTTGCTGTAGCAGATCATGAAAATCAGCAAGGCAGCAACCTTGAATAAATTTTTCTCAAGTGTATTGTGGAAGAAAATTTGAGTAATGTTCCATTGCTTGGTAGAGGTTCAAAATCGAATGGGTGCACCATAACAGATATCGTAATAACTCCTGATATTGACAAGAAAAAATTAAAAGAATTAAATCCTTCCAAAGCTCAAGGTCCAGACTGCATCCCTCCCAGAGTTTTACAAGAGTTGTGTAATGAGTTGGCAGACCACTTTGCACATTATTTACATTTTCTCTTAAATCAGGTATTGTACCGCAAGACTGGCGAACTGCAGAGGTAAGTGCTATTTTTAAAAAAGGTTCTAGGTCAGATGCAGGAAACTACAGACCAGTAAGTTTAACGTGTATAGTATGTAAAGTTTTAGAGTCTACAGTCCGAGACGAGATCGTTAATCATTTTACTGTGAATAATTTGTACACTGAATGCCAACATGGTTTTAGAAAGAAACGATCATGTGTTACTCAATTACTACAGGTTATGGATGATATAACTTCCTTACTTGACAACAACAAAAAAATGGTTGACATCATATACTTAGACTTTAGAAAAGCATTTGACACTGTTCCTCATGAAAGGCTTCTTCAGAAACCAGATGCCTATGGTGTATGTGGAAACATTTCCAACTGGATAAGAAGTTTCTTACATGAAAGAGAACAAGTGGTAAAGGTTGGAAACGCAAAATCAGACAAAATAAAGGTGCTGAGCGGTATACCTCAAGGAATCATCCTAGGACCTATATTATTTACGATATTTATAAAAGACTTGCCAGACTGTGTTAATAGCATGTGCAAAATATTCGCAGACGATGCTAAAATCTATAATAAATCGAGCAATAAAGACGTGTTGCAGTATGATTTGGATCACTTGAAAGAGTGGTCCGACACATGGGACTTGCATTTTAATGTAGAGATATGCAAGGTCTTGCATGCTGAAAGGAACAATCCTGAACATGATTACTTGATGAAAGTTAACAGCGACATTACAAAGGTGGTATCTTGTGAGGAGGAAAGAGACTTAGGTGTTGTTTTCGATAAAGTTCTATCTTTTGACCCCCATATTCAGAACTGTATCAATAAGGCCAACAAAATGGTTGGAGTAGTTAAGAGAGCCTTCAATTATTTGGATAAGGACATTTTTAGTAAACTGTATACATCACTAGTCAGACCACATTTAGAATATGCAAACACTGTATGGTGCCCAGGTTTAAAGAGACAATCAATTGCACTCGAAAGGGTACAGAGACGAGCAACAAAGCTGGTTAAAGAATGTAGAAATATGACTTACTTAGACAGACTCAAATACTTTGGACTACACTCCTTACGTGAACGTAGAATACGTGGAGACTTCATCCAAGTTTTTAAAATTTATAATGACATGACGACTTAAATTGGAATGACTTTTTTGCAGCACCATTTTGTGACAGAACCCAACACTCTGAAGGGAAAATCTTTGTACAGCACTACAACACTAACCTGCGGAAGTTTGTTTTTTTTTTTTTTTCTAACAGAGTTGCCATTGTTTGGAATAAGTTACCAGTTTCATTAAAAGAAGCACCTAAAATAAATTCTTTTAAAAACCAGCTGGACGAATTACAAAAAATTAAAGAGATTTTCTATTCCTATGATGAATGATTTATAGGAAAATTTGGATGCATAACAGACCCATAAAGTAATTAAAGAAAGAAAGGACATTTGCAAAGGCCTCACGGCCTATTTTGTCCTCACAATACTACTGCTACTACTATTACAGTCAAGGTGTCTCCCCGCCGCCGCGCGGCCGGGAGTGCAGAGAAAATCTAATACAAGAAAACCTCGACCCATCTTGCCCTCTGCCAAGCCCCCCCCCCCCTCCTTCCCCCCTCGCCCCCCCCCCCCCCCACCCACCTGCCCCCCTTCCCCCCCCCCCCCTCGCCAAGACAAGAATAAGCTAAGAGTCGTTTTTAATCACCTAAGTGGCGAAGGATGTTAAACAGGAACAAAACAGCCTCGCAAGCGTCATTGGGGGCCCTCGGAGACTTTTCCGGCGCCATTATAATTATGATAAATGTGATTGTGGGGGGGGGGGGGGGGGGGGTGTCAGTGTGTGTGTGGAAGGGGGGAGGCGGGGGCATTGGGTTAACTTGATACACGGTATCGTGTGTGTGTGTGCGGTTTGTGTTTTCGCGAGCAGCGGAGGAAAGAGGACAAGCTCCAGAGTGCAGCCTGCTCGGCGTTAAACCCCACAAACTAACACACATTTATAACAAACTGTCAACAGCAACATTTAAAAAATGTGCCTGTGTTTTAAGTTGCATGTATGAAACTGTTAATGTTCATGATCAGGTATTGCTACTTCACTTTCATCATGTGAAGAGTGATACGATTGTAAGTTCATACTTTATGTGCCTTTCCTCCTATCAGTAAAATCCGCCATGAGATGGCCTTGGTCGCCTGCTTGGTGTTACACCCCAGTAACTAACTAACTTCTACCAGTTAAAGTTGTTTTAGTCGTCTTTTTTTGTTGTTTGTTTGTTTGTTTGTTTTGTTTTGTTTTTGAGAGGTCAGCTGTGATCAGCGGCAGATGACTTGTAGAATTAGTGGCTACTAATATGGCATGGTATACAGAAACTTTGTTGTTAGGTAAATAATATATGGTTTATCCCGTTTTATCTCTGACCCTGACTCCCATGTAATATCAACGTGTGAGCAAAGCTGTCTTTTTGGGTTCGTTATGAGGGGGTTTGTGGTTGCTCCAGTCACATACATTTTTTTTCTCTTGTGTCTCAGTGTTGCTTTCCCCCACTGGAGCTCCTTGCAGCTGACAAAGTCAGGGCGCAGGACACGGATCTTACCAGTCCGATGTGAGGCGATATGAGAACCGTGGCATCCAGATTAACAATCGCGCTCTCTCGCTCTCTTAAATGCGAGGGCTGATGTCTCCTTAAGTCAGTGTTACTTTTGACTAACGACTCAGGATGTTGAGTGAGAGAGTAGAGCTGACTCGCTATCGTGAGTCTTACTTTTGCTTTTCTTACAATGGGACTCGCCCCCGCCCCCCCCCCCCCCGGGCCCCCCTCCCCCTCCCCCCCCACCCCGCACTTTGTTAAATAGTTGCTGGAAATGTGAACGATTGCACACCCGAAAGCCACCTCACTGATTCCATAGAACTTTTCCTGTATGCTGAAATTGTTAGGGTAATAAAATGTCTGCCTGGTATGCATTTCATATAGGTAGGCTGATTTTGAGGTGTAAGAGAAAACGCCCAGGTGATTGTGCCAACCTCATGCTGATACGCATGGGGCAGATTGTCAGTGTGCACTTTTTAGCTTTGAGGAGACAGTGCACCTTTTCCAAATTCTGTCTTTAGATACTCTTATGGTTATAACATTTTTGTTGTGTTTTTTTCAGTGATAATTTTAATACTGGAAATTGTTTTGGATATTAAATTTTTTCCTATTTCACTCTGTATGAACACGGTACTATCAGGTTTGGAATGCAATGCCTGAATGGTATTGATTGATACAAGGCTAGGATTAGAAATTGGAAAATGTAAAACTGAAGTGTAAAGGAATGTTCTTGTGGGCGGCATCCCTTCATACATTTTTTTTCCATATAGGCAGATAGTTTGCAGAAATAAATGGTAAACTGACACTGCTGTATATCATCTAGATTAAGGATACCAGAGGCAGAAAGTCCAACATGTGGACCCCTTAGGGAACCTTATGCCTCCTGGAGGCACAAGGGTAGCATAATTTTTAGTCTGCTTGATACTCACATTGCCTTTCTGGAGGCATTGATCTTCTTCCTATTGCAGATTTCAGGGGCAGTCAGGACCACCAACAAGGGATCCGGGTGGACCAAGGGACCTTTCCTGGACTTCAAAAGGGAAGCTGGATGGACCAGGGGACAATGCTAGGATTTTACGGCTCACAGAAATCAAGTGCAGGGTATTTATGTTCAATTTTTGAGCCAGGTTAGGGTCTTAACAAGATGCACATAAGGACCCTTGACACCTGGTATTTTGCTGTCCTTATGGATGTTACAAATTAGGGCTGGTAGGATTAACCAGTAATTGTAAGGAAGTAGTGCGTTCTTGAACAACTTTTGTAGAGTCCCAGTGGATGGTGTCAGATCACTTACTTACTTACGCCTGTCACCCCTACCCGGGTATAGGCCGTCGACGAGAGACCTCCAGCACCTCCTGTCCTGTGCTTCTCCTTCGATTCTACTCCAGGTGGTTCCCAGTCTCTTGATGTCTGCTTGGAGGTCTCGACGCCAGGAGTTTCTCGGCCTACCTCTTTTCCTCTTTCCCTGGTGTCAGATCAAGGGTAGCAAAATTTTTAGTCTGCTTGATACTCACACCGCCTCTCTGTATGCATTGATCTTTCTGTTGCAGATTTCAGGGGCAGTCAGGACCACAAACAAGGGATCAGGACGGACCAAGGGGCTTTCCTGGACTTTACAAGGGAATCTGGATGGACCAAGGGACAGTGCTAGGATTTCACAGCTCACAGAAATCAGGTGCAGAGTGTTTATGGTTCAACTCTTAAGCCAGGTTAGGGTAATCCCAAGATGCGCATAGGGACCCCTGACATCTGGGACTTTTGCTGTAATTATAGATATTACAGATTAGGGATGGTAGGATTAACGAGTAATTGTAAGCAAGTAGTGCTTTTCTGTATCACTTTTGTAGAGTCCCAGTGGATGGAGTCAGATCAGGGGTAGCGACATTTTTAGTCTGCTTGATACTCACATTGCCTCTCTGGAGGCATTGATCTTCTTTCTGTTGCAGATTTAAGGGGCAGTCAGGACCACCATCAAGGGATCCGGGCAGACCAAGGGGCCTTTCCTGGACTACAAGGGAATCTGGGCGGACCAGGGGACAGAGCTAGGATTTCACAGCTAATAGATATCAAGTGCAGAGTGTTTATGTTTCAATTCTTAAGACAGGTTAGGGTCATCCCAAGATACGCATAAGAACCCCTGACACCTGGCATTTTTGCTGTGCTTATGGATGTCACAAATTAGGGCTGGTAGGATTAACTAGTAATTGTAAGCAAGTAGTGCGTTTTTGAACAACTTTTGTAGAGTCCCAGTAGATGGTGTCAGATCAAGGGTAGCAACATTTTTAGTCTGCTTGATACAGTGCGTCTCTGGAGGCATTGATCTTCTTTCTGTTGTAGATTTCAGGGGCATTCAGGACCACCAACAAGGGATCAGGGCGGACAAAGGGGCTTTCCTGGACTTTACAAGGAAATCTGGATGGACAGTGCTAGGATTTCACAGCTCACAGAAATCAGGTGCAGAGTCTTTATGTTCAATTCTTAAGCCAGGTTGGGTAATCCCAAGATGCGCATAGGGACCCCTGACATCTGGCATTTTTACTGTGATTATAGATGTTACAAATTAGGTCTGTTAGGATTATTTAGTAAATGTAAGCAGGTAGTGCCTTTTTGTATCACTTTTCTAGAGTCACAGTAGATGGTGTCAGATCAAGGGTTGTGGCATTTTTAGTCTGCTTGATACTCACATTGTCTCTCTGGAGGAATTGATCTTCTTTCTGTTGCAAATTTCAGGGGCAGTCATGACCACCATCAAGGGATCCAGGCGGACCAAGAGACTTTTTCTGGACTTCACAAGGGAATCTAGATGGACCAAGAGACAGTGCTAGGACTTCACAGCTCACAGATATCAGGTGCAGAGTGTTTATGGTTAATTCTTAAGCCAGGTTAGGGTCATTCCAAGATGCGCATAAGGACCCCTGACATCTGGCATTTTTGCTGTAATTATGATGTTACAGATTAGGGCTGATAGGATTAACGAGCAATTGTAAGTGTAACGCACGCAGACTTTCAACCGGTCGCACGCACAGACTCACAATGCAGTGGGCACAAACACAACAACACTAACTCTTAGACGGACACATTTATGCAGCATTAAAGCAAACCATCATTTCTTCTTTTCTCTGTGGCCCCATTTAATCCTAATGAACAAAATTTAAACTCAAAAAAAAAAAAATCTTCACTAGATACACAATTCTCAACACTAATACATCACCCTCACACCCACACACAATATAGTAAAAGCCAGGTTAGGTAAACTGTCCTCATTATCCAACCTGCTCAACTGGTGTTATCGCTCTGTATCATTCTCACGTTTCTCCACATCTAGGCCTCTAGTTTCTTGCATCACGCATTCCTGAAGCAGTCCCACATTCCCCAAACTGTGGACATCCTCTCGACTCGCTCCTCTAGCGAGCCTCTGTTGACTGATGGCTTGGCACCAAACCTCTCACTCCCCGAGCGGTGAATGTCCTCACGACACGTTCCTCCAGCAGCAGCCTCTGTTGACCTTGACATCTCATCGTCACGTCTCTTGCTCCGCACAAGAACTCTGTACAATAAAGTTCTAATATCATAACACTTGCTTAACACACACATAATAATTGGATGATATGAGGTACATTATGTAACCTGGCTGATACAAATAAATCTACACGTTCATTCACACACTCGTGCTTCATAAAACAGACTAAACTCGCAACACACCATAACCCAGTCACTACACTGAAACAGACTATAACATGACGCATGCGCCATACATTGGTTCGTACATGTATAGGAAAAGATTATACTTAACACAACCACGTACTACCTTCATAAACAACTTAGGAATACACACCTCACATTCCTTAGTTATCCATCTCTGTAAATAACTACATAGGAAAATCACTAGTTATCTCAACAAATTCCAAACCGACATAACTGAACCAAACAAAATAATAATAATAATTACGGTATTTATAATGCGCTTATCTTATAATAATTATAACTCTAAGCGCGCACTCACAACTCACGCACGCATGCGCACGCTTAGACAACGGCTCGCGTACCGCAAAAAGTAAAATACATTACAACAGTCGACTTGGGGTGGGGAGTGTGGTGATATAGTGCTAGAACTGTTGAAAGAGGTGAGTTTTGAGGGCGGACTGGAAGGAGGAGAGAGAGTGTTTCTAACGGAGAGAGAGTTGGAGGGTGTTCCAGGCGGATGGACCCTATACAGAGAAGGAGTGGGGGCCGAAAGTGCTGAGTTTGGTGCGGGGGATGTGGAGGCGGAGAGGGTCGGAGGCAGAGCGGAGGGAGCGGGGAGGAGTGTAGGGGTGAAGTAAGTTGGAGAGATAGGCTGGAGCACAGTTGTTCAGGGATTTGCACCAGAGAGACAAAATCTTGTATTGGATGCGTTGGGGGATGGGAAGCCAGTGAAGGAGTTTGAGCAGGGGAGTGATGTGGTCGGATTTTTTCTTTCTGAGGACGAGGCGGGCAGCATTGTTCTGGACACGCTGGAGGGTGAAAGTGGTGGAGTGAGGGAGCCCGGAAAGGAGAGAGTTGCAGTAGTCGATGCGAGATAGGATGAGAGAGACAGCAAGTTTGGTGGCAGCTTCGCTAGTGAGGTATTTTCTGAGCTGACTGATGCGGCGGAGGTGGAAATAGCATGCCTGTGCCGTTGCAGAGACAAAGCTAGTCATGGAAAGAGAGGAATCGAGGATAACGCCGAGGTTTTTGGCCGAGTCAGAGAGGGAGATGGGGGTGCTGTCGAGTTAAGGTTTTAGAGAGGAAGGGAGCTGGGAAAGTCTCTGGCGAGTGCCTACCAGCATGGCTTCCGTTTTGTCGTCATTCAGTTTAAGCTTGTTTGCTGTCATCCAGTTTTTCACGTCTTCGTAGCAGTCATCCGTGCAAGTCAGTAGTGACTGGGTGTTGTTGAGTTTGTCTTTGTCTAGTAGTTGTGAGTCGTTAGCGTAGAGGTGGTGATTTATGTGGTGAGACTGGATGATGTTGGACAGGGGAGAGGTGTAGAGCGTGAAAAGGACCGGGCCCAGGACGGACCCCTGTGGAACTCCGCAGGAGAGCGTGGCTGGGTTGGAGGAGAAGCCGTCGATGGTGACGGACTGCTGTCTGTCGGAGAGGTAGGAGAGAAACCAGGAGTGAACAGAGTCAGTGATTCCAAAGGAGTGGTGAAGGCGGTGGAGGAGGATAGAGTGGTCTATAGTGTCGAAGGCGGCAGAGAGGTCGAGTAGCATAAGAAGGGAGATGTTGCCCGAGTCGGTGGAGAGAAGCAGGTCGTTTAGGATATGTAGAAGGGCTGTTTCAGTGCTGTGATGTTTGCGATAGGCGGACTGGAAGGGACTGAGGAGGTTGTTGTCGGTGAGGTGGAGGTTGAGCTGGTTGAGAACAACCTTCTCAAGAAACTTGGACAGGAAAGAGAGATTGGAGACTGGGCGATAGTTTTTGAGTTCGTTTGGGTTGAGGTTGTGTTTTTTGAGGGGAGGACGGACGATGGCGGACTTGAAGATATCGGGGACGGAGCCGTTCTCTAGAGATGTGTTGATGATGTCGGTAATGAATGGCAGAAGTTTCGGAAGGCCGTCCCGGTAGAGAGAAGCTGGGAGGGGATCTAGTTCGCAGGTTTTGAAATGCATGGACTTATGGTCTTGAGGACTTCATCCTGAGAGACGGGGCGGAAGGACGAGAGGGGGTGCCGGAAAAGGGGGGGGGGGGTTCGGGAGGGCAAGGCGGAGAAGGCAGAGTGTCGAGTGTGTTGCGCAGAGTTTGGATTTTGTCGGAAAATTAGGTGGAAAACGCGGACGGGAGTTCTTCTTTGTTGTGTGTGTTGGGGAGAGGAGAGTCTTTAGAAGTGCCTAGGAGTGTGTTCATGGTGGCGCAGAGGGTTTTGGAAGAAGTGGATTCCAGGAAACCAACCTACACAACCGAACTAAATCTTACTTTCCATACTACCTTTAACTCAGTAGCTGTCGATAATACATATCCACATCTCTTGGCTTGACTTCGCGAACGAAGATTTTATAGGAGTTGCCCACGACGACATATCCACATACGTCCGCCCTTAATAACAGAATAGCCCGTACTTACTACTCTAGAGCTCTGTTAGACTGAGCTGTCCATAAAACTCCGTGCAAAGTGCTGCACTCAAGAATACATTGACTACTGGTTACACCCGAAAAACCGCTGACACTTTAGCACAGTAAGCAATTAGTGCTTTTTTGTATCACTTTTGTAGAGTCACAGTGGATGGTGTCAGATCACCAAGGGATCCGGGTGGACCAAGGAACTTTTCCTGGACTACAGAGGAATCTGGATGGACCAAGGGACAGTGCTAGGATTTCACAGCTCACAGATATGAGGTGCAGAGTGTTTATGTTTTAGTTCTTAAACCAGGTTAGGGTCATCCCAAGATGTGCATAAGGACGTCTGGCATTTTTGCTGTAATTATAGATGTTACAGATTAGGGCTGGTAGGATTAACGAGTAATTGTAAGTAAATAGTGCATTTTTGTATCACTTTTGTAGCTTCCCAGTGGATGGCATAAGATCAAGGGTAGCGACATTTTTAGTATGCTTGATACTCACAGTGCCTCTCTGGAGGCATTGATCTTCTTTTTGTTGCAGATTTCAGGGGCAGTCAGAACCACCAACAAGGGATCCGGGCAGACCAAGGGACGTTTCCAGGACTTAACAAGGGAATCTGGACGGACCAAGGGACAGTGCTAGGACTTAACAGCTCACAGAAATTGGGTGCAGAGTGTTTGTTTCGATTCTTAAGCCAGGTTCAAGTGTGATCGCACTTGACAGAGAAGCACTGGAGGAGGTGGATGCCTTCACTTATTTGGGTAGCGTCATCGACAAACAGGGAGGCTCAGATACAGATGTGAAACAACGGATAAAGAAAGCATGAACAGCATTTATACAACTGCGGAACATCTGGAGATCCAAAGAACTATCAACCAAGACCAAAGTCAGGATCTTCAATACAAATGTCAAAGCAGTTCTTCTATATGGAGCACAGACTTGGAGAACAACAGTTGTCATCACAAAGAGAATACAAGTCTTCATTAGAACTGCCTACACAAGACCCTAAATATCCATTGGTCAGAGACCATCAGCAACAACGAACTTTGGAATAAAACCAATCAGCTGCGTGCAAAAAAAGGAAATTAAAAAACGACGTTGGAGATGGATAGGACACACTTTACGTAAGCCAGCAGTCATCACCAGGCAAACCCTAACATGGAATTACAGGGCACGCCGAAAAGAGGCAGACCAAGAAACACACGGCGCCGAGAACTGGATGCAGACCTTAAGACCATGAAGATGACCTGAAACCAACTGGAGAGGAGAACCCGGGACACAGACTCTTGGAGATCCTTTGTAGGTGGCCTATGCCCCAGTAGGGGTGCAAGGCATAAGTAAAGTAAGTAATTTAAGCCAGGTTAGTTTCATCCCATGATGCGCATAAGAACCCCTGACTTCTGGCATTTTTGCTCTAATTATAGATGTTAAAGGTTAGGGTTAGGAGTTATTGTAAGCAAATTGTGCTTTTTCATATCATTTTTGTAGTATCCCAGTGGATGGTGTCAGATTGAGTGTATCAACATGTTTAGTCTGCTTGACGCTCACATTGCCTCCCTGGAGGCATTGATTTTCTTTCTGTTGCAGATTTCAGGGGCATTCTTGATCACCAACAAGCGATCGCTCGCGTAAACTCCAGCGCTGAGCATGTTACGCTCCCTACTATGGCTTTAGGGATTTGTACATAAATGGCAGACCACTTTGGCTTTGGGGCTGTCAAAATCAAAATTCAATTACACTACCTTACATGATTTTTATAGAATGGAAGTCATCTAGTTCTGGGAGTTTAAGAGTTAATCCATCATATTAATGTCGGAAGATTGATAGCCAGTGACGTACAAGTCAAGAGTGGTCTATGCTTAGCTGTTTTCAATCTGATCTTGCTGTTGAAATGGATTGGTGCACCCTGTTCGTTTACATAGATCCTCTTAGGTTCTTTAAATTCTGATGTGCCTGTGCTTGTAGAAGCGTGTATTTGTATGCTCCTTCTTACACTGTAATCATCTTTTTATCTTTTTTTAATAATCCTTTCTTAGATTTTCTTAGAAAAAGATCACATTCAGTGTTTGGGCCTTTTTTTCGCTCTCTCTTTTTTTTATTTTTTTTTAAATTATTATTATTTTTATTTTTATTTTATTTTATTTTTTATTTTTTTATTTTATTTTATTATTTTTTTTTTTTTTTTTTGGGGGGGGGATACTGCGCTTTATGAGATGTGCATATTATTATTCCATCATTAGGAT
Source organism: Semisulcospira habei (assembly GCA_036245525.1). Classification (NCBI taxonomy): domain Eukaryota; kingdom Metazoa; phylum Mollusca; class Gastropoda; family Semisulcospiridae; genus Semisulcospira; species Semisulcospira habei. The sequence continues at coordinate 255,702,559 of BTPG01000002.1, read as the reverse complement.
TTCTCCATGTAAACTCTTTATGCGATTTGGATCTGACACATGTTCTGAAAACAAAATTCACACCATATCATTGTTACTGGTTTGAACTTGTTTTGCTGGAAATCAAAATAAGCTTACAGTTGTGAATGAGACCAGCAAGAAGTATGTAGATCATCATGGGCCCCCGCGACTGCAAAGGTTCATGGCGATCTCTTCCATTCACGTATTGCTCGTTTTCTTCAACAGTGAAGCGGCGATACTCGCAAGAATGAAATACACATACACCTTTGCAGACACTATGTGCTTGTGTACGTTTTCCCTCATGACTTAGTATTTTTTTTATATTAAACTGATCTGCCAGTATGGTACTGTGCTTTGTGTCATGACAACTCAGTGCTATGTTAGTGTTTCAGTGACAACGGTTGTTTAAGCACTATAGATTATTGTTAATGTTATTTCATCTGGACCTCTTCCAGAATCCTGTTAAGGTCGTTATGTAGGTTTGACACTTTTTAAAGAACGAAATTCATTCTGTATCACTGTTGCTGGTTTATAACTGTTTTGCTGTAAATCAACATAAGCTTACAGATGTACGTGAATAAAGCCAGCAAGAGGTATAGATCGTCATTAGCCCCTGCGACTGTGGGAGGGGGGGGGGGGCTCTTGAGGATCTATGCCTATTGCTCGTTTTTTTCAGCAGTGAAGGGAGTGATACAAAAATGAAATACACATACACCTGTGCAGAAACTAAGGTGCTTGCGTGCGTTTTTTATTTTCCTGATGACATCTTTGCAGAAGTAATGCCCTTGTGCACTTGGCTTTCTATTTTTTTACATTGTTCTGTCAGTATGGCACGGTACATTGTGTAATGACTACTCGGTGCTATTTTAGTGTTTCAGTGTCAGGTACATTCCACCTTCCACTCCAGCAGCTACCTAGGTCGAATGCGTCTAAATGGCACATTAGGTGGAAGGGACTGGTTCCAGGGGTTTTAATACATAACCTCGACTCATGTTTAAAGTATACTGTTATCAATGTTTCGACTCAAGATTTGCCTTAGTTTGTATAAAGACACTGACACCGATGTGGCTGCTTTGATTGTGAAGACAAAATACACACAGTCGTTAGGCATATGTTGTATTTGTACATTGTGTGAATGCGTGTGTGCGTGTGGGTGGCCGAGTGTTTTCACCAAAGCTCACCTTCAAAACAAAATCCTGGAATCCACTTCTTCCAAAACCCTCTACGCTACCATGAACACACTCCTAGGCATTTCTAAAGACTCTCCTCTCCCCAACACACACAGCAAAGAAGAACTCCCGTCCGCTTTTTCCACCTATTTTTCCGACAAAATCCATACTCTGCGCAACACACTCGACACTCTGCCTTCTCCGCCTTGCCCTCCCGACACCCCCTTTTCCGGCAACCTCCTCTCATCCATCCGGCCCGTCTTTCAGGACGAAGTCCTCAAGACCATAAAGTCCATACCTCTCAAAACCTGCGAACTAGACCCTCTCCTAGCTTCTCACTACCGGGACGGCCTTCCAAAACTTCTGCCATTCATTAACGACATCATCAACACATCTCTAGAGAACGGCTCCGTCCGTGATATCTTCAAGTTCGCCATCGTCCGTCCTCTCCTCAAAAAACACAACCTCGACCCAAACGAACTCAAAAGCTATCGCCCGGTCTCCAATCTCTCTTTCCTGTCCAAGCTTCTTGAGAAGGTCGTTCTCATCCAGCTCAACCTCCACCTCGCCGACAACAACCTCCTCAGTCCCTTCCAGTCCGCCTATCGCAAACATCACAGCACTGAAACAGCCCTTCTACATATCTTAAATGACCTGCTTCTTTCCACCGACTCGGGCAACATCTCCCTTCTTACGCTACTCGACCTCTCTGCCGCCTTCGACACTATAGACCACTCTATCCTCCTCCACCGCCTTCACCACTCCTTTGGCATCACTGACTGCTCACTCCTGGTTTCTCTCCTACCTCTCCAGCTGACAGCAGTCCGTCACCATCGACGGCGTCTCCTCCAACCCAGTCACGCTCTCCTGCGGAGTTCCACAGGGGTCCGTCCTGGGCCCGGTCCTTTTCACACTCTACACTTCTCCCCTGTCCAGCATCATTCAGTCTCACCACACCACCTCTATGCTGACGACTCACAACTACTAGACAAAGACAAACTCGACAACACTCAGTCACTACTGACTCGCACGGATGAATGCTACGAAGACGTGAAAAACTGGATGAGAGCAAACAAGCTTAAACTGAATGACGACAAAAAGGAAAGCCATGCTGGTAGGCACTCGCCAGAAACTTTCTCAGCTCCCTCCCTCCCTCCACCTTCAACTCGACAGCACCCCCATCTCCCTCTCTGACTCAGCCAAAAACCTTGGCGTTATCCTCTATTCCTCTCTTTCCATGACCAGCTTCGTCTCCGCCACTGCCCAGGCATACTACTTCCACCTCCGCCGCATCAGTCAGATCAGAAAATACCTCACTACCGAAGCTGCCACCAAACTTGATGTCTTTCTCATCATAACTCGCATCGACTACTGCAACTCTCTCCTATCCGACCTCCCTCACTCCACCACTTTCACTCTCCAGCGCGTCCAGAACAATGCTGCCCGCCTCGTCCTCAGAAAGAAAAAATCCGACCACATCACTCCCCTGCTCAAATTCCTTCACTGGCTTCCCATCCCCCAACGCGTCCAATACAAGATTCTGTCTCTCTGCTACAAATCCCTGAACAACTGCGCTCCCGCCTATCTCTCAAACTTACTTCACCCCTACACTCCTCCCCGCTCGCCTCCGACCCTCTCCGCCTCCACATCCCCCGCACCAAACTCAGCACTTTCGGCCCCCGCTCCTTCTCAGTATACGGTCCATCCACCTGGAACACTCTCCCACTCTCTCTCCTATCAGAAACACTCTCTCTCCTCCTTCCAGTCCGCCCTCAATACTCACCTCTTTCAACAGTTCTAGCACTGTACCACCACACTCCCCACCCTAGGCAGACTGTCGTAATGTATTTCACTATTTGTGGTACGTGAGTCGTTGTCTAATGCGTGCGCGAGCTGTGAGTGCGCGCTTAGAGTTATAATTATTATAAGATTAGCGCATTATAAATATAATTATATCCCATTTAGCCCCGACGCACTACAGCAGCAAGCTGAACGACCATGATAATTCAAGGGTCAGTAGTGCCTGATACGCTTGGCGCCATTAGGCGCCAAGCTAATCTGACACTACCCTTGAATTATCACGGTTGATCCATCTCCTGCAACTGATTCGCAGTCGTCAGGCATTCCAGAGGGACGTCAAAATTGTTGGTATACGACGTGTCAAACATGTACACAGTCCTTAACCAAGACGCGCTCTTACAGGCCTAGCTCAAATGCTAAAAAACAATCTATTCGTGTTCAATGCTGTTCACTACAACAGCTAGGTTATCGGTTGGGCCTGCTAGAGCGAAGAAGTGGTGGCTTGTTTCTTCCTCTGCTGTCATGATTAGCAGCTGCTACATCACTGGCGCCAGTGATCCAAAATCCAATCTCTGTGTTCGAATCTGTCTGTTACCTCATTTAAGATGCATTTTATTAGTGGCCTGGTCACTGGATAACCGATTGGGCCAGCGGTCGGCCGTCCGTCGGCTGTCAGCCGTCGTCCGTGGTAAAACGCTGGCATTTTCTCAGACATTTCAAGGCGCAGTCTTCAAACTTGTCCATTGTCTCTTTGTGGCAAGACCTATCTGTTTCATGTAACACGCTGAATATTTTTTTCTGGGCACTTGTGTCTCATTTTATATCTGGTGTCCAGATAGTGCCACTGCCGAAGACTTGTCTTACTGTACATAAGCAACTGTTTTGCACTGCCAAGCATTTTGTTACTAAACTTGTTTGCAGCGCAAAAAACTCATTTGTCTCCCTTAAAATTGCTGCTTGCAACACCAGCAAAGAGTTGTATGCTTTTAAATCCCCTGCAATCAGCCTACTGCGCGAGTCATAGCAGGGAAACAGCTTTACTGAAAATCATGAATGACTTGTTGCTTGCACTGGATGATGGTCAGGTTTCTGTTTTAGCTTCGCTGGACCTGTCTAGCGTATTTGATACGATTGACCATAGCACCCTGCTCCGTCGCCTTGGACATGTCATTGGTATCCAGGGACAGGTTTTTGATTGGTTCAAATCCTATTTATCTAACCGGTCACAGACTGTTTCTGTCTGTGGTCATCTTTCATTCGCAGCCCCTCTGTGTTTCGGAGTACCCCATGGGTCAGTCCTCGGGCCTGTGCTCTTCATTATGTATATGCAGCCCTTGTCCGGTGTCATAGCTGCACGCCAAATTTCTCACCACGCGTACTCTGATGACACGCAGTTGTATAAGTCAGGCCATGTTGAGCAGGTCGATGCCATCATCCAGTGTGTGCAACAGTCAGTTTCTGATGTTAGAACATGGATGATAGCCAACAAATTAAAACTGAATGAAGATAAAACAGATGCCATGCTAGTTTCCTCTACCAGAATATCTTCTTCCTTACCGCAGTCCATCACAATCCTAGATACTGAAGTTATTTTTTTCTGCTCAGGTGAGAAATCTTGGCGTCACCATTGATTGCAGTCTCTCGCTAAAACGACACATTCTGAATGCCTGTAGATCTGCATTTATTGAACTGCGTCGCATTAGCTCCATCAGGCATCCTCTCACATCAGAAGCCACTAAAACACTGGTCTGCTCCTTTGTCTTTTCCCAACTCGATTACGGCAATGCACTCCTGTGTGGCTGTCATCAGTACCTTCTGGATCGACTCCAGAGGGTGCAGAACTCAGCAGCACGGCTTGTTGTCAAGGCAAAGAAGTCAGACCACATCACACCCATCCTGCGTTCACTCCATTTGGTTACCTATCACATCTAGAGTACAATACAAAGTTCTGTCCATCTGTCATACCTGTCTGTCTCCTACTGGCCATGTCTATCTTTCTGAGCTTCTTCATTTGTACCCACCTTCAAGACAGCTCTGTTCCTCTGCAGACATTAAATATTACGTTTTCCGGATGTGAGAACTAAGTCTTTTGGCGAGAGATCTTTTTCATACCAAGGACCATTTCTTTGGAATAAACTCTCACAGTCCCTCGGATATGTTGAATCAGCCAATAGTTTACGGCAGTACTTAAAGACGCATTTATTCCTTTAAACGTGCATTCACCATTATAATTCTTCTTTTTATCAACATTTCGTTGTCGGTGAGGGCTGTCTGGTGTGTCCGTTGTTGGTTTATGGTACACGTGTGTCTTTTTGTGTGTGAGCATTTTTTGTTGGTGTGCTCTTTTTGTTATTTTTATTTTTCTTGTATATCTTGTTGCGTGAGTGTGTATGTAGGATGCAAGGTGTATTTATGTTAGTATGTCATTTGTACGGCGCCTACACCTTTTCTATAGAAGTATAGGCGCCTTAAAAATATACATTATTATTATTATTATTATTATTATTATTATTATTATTATTATTATTATTATTATTATTATTATTATTATTATTATTATTATTACTATTATTATTATTAAGAGAGGGATGTCTACAATTTTGAATGTAAATTTCGCAGCCTTAGTAATATTTTGTCTATGCCATTATTTTGTCTGTAACGCCATCCTATCAAACTGCGAAACTCCAATTACAATTTGTTTCTGTTGTAACTCGTATTTGATGGGTCAAGACAGTCTATAAACAATACGGATTGTATTGCCATGTTGAAGGCTGTTTTTGTTGTTGTTGTTGTTGTTGTTTTTCTTGGGGGGGGGGGGGGGTTAAGATTTTATAACTAAAATTTAGCAAATAGGAGATCCACATTTTTACTGTTGTAACTTTTCAATTAAAGTTGTCTGCGGAGAAATGTTCACCTCAGAATTTACGTGGTATGCTGATTGATGTTGAACTTCTGCTGGAGGAGCTCCGATTATGAAACGGTGCCTATTATGAAACACTCTGCTCCCGTCGAAACAGAATAACTTTTCCAAATACTGTCTGTGCAGTAAGATAGAGCTACTTTACTGGGTGTTACTTCCGGTACAAGAATGTCAGGCGTGATGAAAACGAAAACACGCCGAGAAAATGTTATTTTTTACCCTTATTCTTCTTATTTTATCGCCATTTTAAAACAGCTACATCAGCATTCAGTTTAGTGATTTAAAAAAAAATAACCACTCTTGTCATGAAAAGCAGTCTTCGGAGATCAGATAACCAGCGGCATTCGTTTGGTTCTCTTTTTGTTGTTTTGCAGGCACGCATTTTCCTGGAGAGGTATCATGTTCCTATTATGAAACACAAAGAGCATCTAATATGAAACAGTCTTTCATATTTAGAACAGTCTTTCATATAACGAGCAGTGTTTGTCTCGCGTACATATCGGAAACCATCCAGCCAGTTTGTTCCACATTTCAGATGTTGGTACTTTTTCTCAATACAGAGTATCCCACACCAGGATCATGTCTACTTTCATCAAGACCAAGGTCACAACGGCTACCTTTACTATGTATGCCATTTTCCGGGCAATGTTGCTGTAAACGCCGAAACGATTTGATCCAAATGGCAAATTGTAATATTTTGTGATGATACAGAGTGTTGCACACCAGAATCTTTTCACTGCCTTAAAGGCAAAGGTCACAGAAGCCATATTTGTTTTGTGCAGATTTGTGTGCTGGGCAATATCCCCAAAACCATTGGGCCTATTCAATCCAAATTTTAGATAACAGTATTTTACCACACCACACATTGCCATCACTCTTAAGTGCGCCTCTATCTCAAGGTCATAGTTGCCATATTTGTTTTGCAGATTATTGAGCAGAGAATACCTCTGAAACTGCTGTACTGATTTGCTGTGATTTTTTTAGGAAATGATGCCTTACCCTTATATGTGATTTCTTTAACAAAATAAATTCAACGATCTGTAAGGTGAAGGTCGCTGAGGTCATATTTGTGTGAGCCTTTGTGCAGGCAATATCTCTGAAAGCACAGGCCCGATTTCGTCCAAATTGTGTTTGATGATATTTTGGGTTAACCCCTTCACAGCCGATAACCTCTCAGTAGGGCCCATCTGCAAGACACATAGATCCTCATGAGCCCCGCGGGGGCAGTGGCTCATGGCGATTTTGGCTCTTGCTGACACAACTGACATAATTATATTTATTTGACGGTTGGGGTTCCTTGGGACTGAATTACGAAATACTTCAGAACAATATTTGCGTCCAGTGGTAGCAATGAGAATACGACATGTATGTCAAAAACCAAGTATATGTCGCTACATCACTTAAAGGTGATGAACACAGTTGTTGAGAATGTTTTCAGACAGACAAAATGACGCATTACTGTCTGCCGTGAGGGGGTGGGGCTAAAACGTTGTTCCAATAGCAAACTTTGTTGGCTTGGGTGTGACAGCAAATGTTAAACAGTATAAATGTAGTTACCAATCGTCCATGCATCCGCTCTTCAGCCGTCATGTGTGTGTGCGTGCATTTGTCAAAGGCACTTTCTGTCACGTAACGGATGTGACATGTTGTTTTATTTTTTTTCGCCAAGTCGTTTTTCTGTTAATAAATGTAGATCGCCGAATTCTGTACATAGCCTTAGTTTAGGGAAGTTAATAAATGTAGTGTGAGCGTAATCGTAAAGCCCGTGCAGCAAGCTTAGCAGTGAGCGAGTACAGCGGTTGCACGCTTTCGTCAAGTAGCTTCAACCGAACAGTGTTCAGAAGCAAAGTTAACCTGTGAGGTAGCAGTAGGATATTAGTCAGTCAGCGGAGTTAGCTAGCGAAGTGAGAGTCTGGGTCAGGGTGCGGCCTCGTTTGGAGCCCTTGACAAGCTGTGTGAGGGTTCTTTTACCCTCCCTGCAAGACCACGGCCAGTGTTCCTGGGTGTGGGTGTCCCGAGAGACTTGCGACCACGGCTGCTACTCACCAGAAGACCCCTCCGGTTCGTCTTCGTCTTGTTTTGTCTCGTCCTGCCGGAGGACTCACCAGTGACAGGTAAATTATTCATGCCATTTTCCTCAGTTAGCTGCTGTGCTCTCGGGTGTGTGAATGTGTATATAGGTGCGGAAGGGTATGTTCGTCTAGTTTTTTAGTGATGTTTTAATTGAGTCTTTAACCATGTTTTTTAGGTTGGGTTGTAATGTGGTGGGTGTCGGATTTAGTCTATGTTCGGCTGTCGCCGAGTGAGTATATTTAAAGGGCCATGTTGTAAAATGAATTAAAGTGGGTATCCTTTCAAATATATATTGGTATTAAGTCCTAGATGTAATGTAATAAGATTGTCACGTGGGGTGGTTGCTGGTGATTATTTCATATCTTTGTATGTACATGTGGATATTTTGATAATGTTGGTTTTAGCAGTGGCAATGTTATTATACAAAAGTGGTTGTGCTAGCTTAATGTTAGTGTAATAGAATAGTGCAGACCTGGTGAATGTTGAATGTACATAGGAAGCTTTCATATCCATGATTGTATATTTAATATGGCCAAGGCAGGTATTAGGGTGAGACGAGACACAACTCACGTGGTTTGTGAGTAGGTGCGTGTCAAATAGGCCAGAATTAACTGTGTTGGCACTTTGACTGACAATGCGCCCTTTTCCAGTGCACTGGCTTCGATCACTGGCTTCGTTCATTGGCTTCGAAGACTTCGTTCTTCGATCTCATCATCCACGACCAACGGTGACGCATCATCGGGAGTCAGAACGCCTTCGCTAGCCGGTCCTGTTGGACAAGTACGTTGGGCTACAGCAGGCTGACTCTACGTTCTGAGCGTCGGTCACAGGCGTGCGTGGGCAAGCGCGGCTACGGTGCTCTGTGGTGCAGGGGTAGTACTCGTACGTTATGAGCCACCCTGTCTAGTGTGGGACAGAGGACACTGTACAGAGACAAAGTTACCCGCCTTGTATGGCCGTTGGCCATATTAGTCATTATCACCTGTTAGTCATATTCACATATTAGTCATTATCACCTGTTAGTCATATTCATCTGTTAGTCATATTCACCTGTTAGTCATTTTCACTTGTTAGTCATTTTTTATATGTTAATCTTTTTTAAGTGTTAATACGTTATGAGTGCATGTGTGGGTATGTGTGAGTGTGTGGGGCGTTAGTGGGTTGGGGTGGGAGTTAGAGTAAGGGTAGGTAATAAAGGATTTGTTTGTTGTTTATCACTGGCGTTGCGTTATTTATTTAGAGTGGGTGGGTTTTCTCGAGTGTCTGCACTCATATTGTCCACGGCGCCCTGTCTCCGTCAGGCGTGTCGTGACACTTTCTTAGGAGCTACAACATCCAGTATTTAAACTCGACACAACTGTAGTTTACAAGAACAATTGTACCTACATATTTCATCTGTAAAATTTCATCTGTAGAAAAGGTCAAGGTCATCATAGGTCGATGTGTTTGTAAAGATTAGTCATTTTTCGCACACACATTTTTTAAAAGTTAACTTCAGGCGCAAAAGTTTGAAAGTACCTAAGTATACCTTTTACACCACGAATACTATTCCGAATGACCTCTCTTTAAGGTAAAGGGCAGTTAAAACGTGCGGGAGATTTCGTAGACCTTTTCATGGGAACTCTGTCGGTGGTGTCACAGTTGCTGAGAATGTGAAGCGGGTGAGGATCTACAAATGCACCACTTGTTGACTATCAAACGAGGGGTGCATGGTGCTGGCTGGTGGTGAGGGTGGGGGGGGGGTCGAGGGGGGGGGGGGTCGAGGGAAGGGGGAGAAAGGTCTGGAGACCTTTTCACCACTGGCCGAAAAATCAAAGGACGGGAGGGGGTCCACATTCTCAAGGACCGTTTACAATTTCCAAGAAGAGGCGCGGTAGCTGTGTGTGTGTGTGTGTGTGTGTGTGTGTGTGTGTGTGTGTGTGTGTGTGTGTGTGTGTGTGTGTGTGTGTGTGTGTGTGTGTGTGTGTGTGTGTGTGTGTGTGTGTGTGTGTGTGTGTGTGTGTGTGTGTGTGTGTGTGTGTGTGTGTGTGTGTGTGCGTGTGCGTGTGCGTGTGCGTGTGCGTGTGCGTGTGCGTGTGCGTGTGCGTGTGCGTGTGCGTGTGCGTGTGCGTGTGCGTGTGCGTGTGCGTGTGCGTGTGCGTGTGCGTGTGCGTGTGCGTGTGCGTGTGCGTGTGCGTGTGCGTGTGCGTGTGCGTGTGCGTGCGTGCGTGCGTGCGTGCGTGCGTGCGTGCGTGCGTGCGTGCGTGCGTGCGTGCGTGCGTGCGTGCGTGCGTGCGTGCGTGCGTGCGTGCGTGCGTGCGTGCGTGCGTGCGCGCGCGCGCCAAATGACTAAAATGGGTTACTTTCTTTACCATCCTTATGCAATCTGGGTCTGTGTAAAATTCTGGGTGGCCAGATCAGACACCCATTTTTTCTGAGGGTTGTTTCTGTATTATCTTTCATTCTAAATTCAGAAAAAAATATCAAAATACGATGTGCCCATTTTAACAGATTTACTTCATCGTTGTGTTTCAGGGATGCCCTGGGCCTGTGTGTGGACACGGAAGCGGCCGGAGTGTTTTCAGATCAATTTGATTGGTCCAACACCGATGAACGGAGTTGCTTCCCTTGCTTAAACGTCTTTCGTCTCCAACGGACGCACCGGTCATTCTCTCGCATTTGCAGAGGTACTTTATGCAATATTTCTTAGTTAAGAGCACGCCCAAATGTACTTGTTCAGTGCAGTTATTTAACTGAGAGATGCCTCCAATCCCCGTACCCGTTTGGCCCAGAAAAATAAGGCGTCTGCTTTCAAACGTGTCTTCGGCCTCTCGGCCGCACCGGGCCTGACCGTTGAGTCTTGTAGTAAATGATGATAGAACCCCACGATTTTAACAAAAGCTTTCTTCTTCAATGAAAGGAATTCGTTCAATAACCCCATTACAAGGTCAATCTGCTACGCGATTTTGTTTCTTCTTTCTTTTTTTTTCTGACGTGTTAACTTGCCACATGCATGCACAGTATCAGTTGACTTTTTTTTTAAAAACAAAAATGGCGCCAGATTTCAATCCTCATTCGCAAAACTGCCTCGCGATTCGAAGAACGAACGTCCACAAACAGGTCTCGTTTAGGAATGTGCAACTGAAGTATCGCTTTTTACTGTATTGCCAGTTTTTAGTTCTCAGGGTCACCCTGGTCAGCCCCACAGGGTGGGTTTTTCTCTCAATTCTGGGGCATGCATGTGTTTCTGTCTACCCTTTGTCCATTCACCTGTATAAATTTGCCTTTTTAAAACTCTCCCTACTGTCTGCACTGCCTGTAGCTCTTGATATTGGATGTGTGTTGCTAAATGGTCTTAGCTTTATGTCTTGGCCCCATGTGTTAGGTTTATTTAACTCATTCTACCCCAGACACACCACGGCAGGATAAGGATCGACCATGATAGTTCAAGGGTGATGCCAGAATAGCTTGGCGCCTACGGGCGCCAAGCTATTCTGGCATCTCCCTTGAACTATCATGGTCGATCTGTGCCCTGCACTGCAATGCAGTCTTGAGAGGACAGGGGCAAAATTTAAGGATTTTGGTGTTGGGGTAGAATGAGTTAACGTATTTGACCGGCAGGCGACATACATGGCAATGTTCTGTTTAGGTGGGTTTTTTTTCACAAGCAGTGCAGGCACGTCCTGAGAAAGCCTAGTGGCTGTCGGGACGTTAAGCAATGTACAATCAATCTGATTCAAAATGTCAGTTGGTTTACATGGTTGTATTGGACATGTATTGGCCTTGCAGGCCTGGCCGCTTGGCTGCGGAAAGGCTAAGGGAGGAAACCCCTGACATCAAAGCCCCCGTGTCTCCGGGGAAGGCTTTTGAGCCAGAGACTAGGACAAGGACAGTCTGATATAAAACCTACGACCCGAGGACCTCGATGCCATCGTCCCAGCTTGCTAGGCCATGGCAGATGAACCAAGGGTTTAAAGGGTGGGGCCAGTACTGCGCACACTGCACTCCACCAAAAAGCTCCACCGCGCAGGCTTTAGGAAACGTCCACGGACCATGACACTGACCATTCCAAGTCCTGTAGCGACGGGCGAGGGGCGAAACGGCAGGTGAAAGATGTCACTGGAAGCCGCAGTCTCAAACCTGCATGCAGGCGGTTCAGGATATTGGTCGCCTGATGTTGACCTGGGGATGACAACATCACTCGGCACACCCTGAACGACCAAGCAGCCTTCTCTAGGGACAGCACTGCTTGCTCCACACGGAGAGGGGCCTAGAAAAGGTGGCCTAACCAAAGCTCGTCCCCTCGCAACCCCAGTTGGCTAGCCGCGGTCAACGGGCATCTTCTCCTGCGGTCAAAAAACAAGAAAGAATAACGGATCCACTCTCATGACGACCACGACCGGACTCAACGTAGCATGCTGGAACGTCCGAACCATGCTCGACAAAGCAGACAGCGGACGCCCTGAACGCCGCTCCGCCCTCATTGCCCATGAATTGCGGAGGTTAAACATCGACATCGCCGCGCTCAGCGAAGTACGCCTTCCGGACGAAGGCAGCCTCCAAGAACTTGGTGCTGGGTACACCCTCTACTGGTCAGGCAGGCCTGCATCAGAAAGACGGCTCTCAGGCGTGGGTTTCATGGTCAAGACATCCATTGCGACTAAGCTGGAAAACCTACCAACGGGCCACTCAGACCGCATCATGTCCATGCGCCTCCCACTGAGACACCAGCAACACGTCACCCTTCTCAGTGTGTACTCCCCAACCCTCCTGGCAGAGCCTGCTGAAAAGGACAAGTTTTACACTGACCTGCGCAGCCTCCTACAGAGTACCCCTGCAGACGACAAAGTCATCATCCTTGGCGACTTCAACGCCAGAGTGGGCCAGGACTCTGAAGCCTGGAAAGGAGTCCTCGGCAAGCATGGCGTGGGGAACTGCAATGACAATGGCCGCCTACTGTTGGAGTTCTGTGCGGAGCAGCAACTGGTCATCACTAACACTACTTTTCAGCAAAAGGACAGTCGAAAGACCACCTGGATGCATCCTCGCTCCAAACACTGGCACCTTATCGACTATGTCCTAGTGCGTCAGAGGGACCGCAGTGACGTCCTCCTCACCAGAGTGATGCCCAGCGCAGAGTGCCACACTGACCACCGCCTTGTCCGCTGCAAACTCAGGCTCCACTTCAGGCCAAAACCCAAGAAATGGGGGCCCCCCAAGAAAAAGCTTGATGTTGCCAGCCTTCAGCGTGACGATGTGAAAGCTGCCTTTCAGACAGATTTACAGCGCAGGCTCAAAGACACAGCGGACCCAGTAGACTCCTCCCCTGAAACACTTTGGGAACAACTGAAAACTGCTATTACAAAATCCTCTGCAGAAGTCTTGGGTTTCGCCAGAAAGAAGAACAAAGACTGGTTTGACGAAAACGATGTAGAGATCCAGGAACACCTAGCAAAAAAAAGAGCCGCCCATCAGGCCCACCTAGCCCAGCCTTCCTGCCCTGTGAAGAAGTCTGCCTTCCGCCTCGTCTGCAGCAGTCTCCAGCGCAAGCTCAGAGATCTCCAGAATGAGTGGTGGACCAGACTTGCACAGAGGACCCAGCTTTGTGCTGACAATGGTGACTACAGGGGCTTCTACGAAGCACTGAAAGCAGTGTATGGCCCCAGGCACCTGGTACAAAGTCCCCTGCGAAGCGCGAATGGCCAGGCACTCCTCACAGATAATACCTCCATCTTGAACCGCTGGTCGGAATACTTTCAGAGCCTCTTCAGCGCTGAGCGCACTGTTCAAGAAGCAGTCGTCCTACAAATCCCACACCTCCCAGTAAAGGTTGAATTGGACGAACCGCCCACCGCTGAAGAGACCCTCACAGCCATCCACCAGCTCAAGAGTGGCAAAGCAGCAGGCATTGATGGAATACCGCCAGAGATCTGGAAACATGGAGGCACAGCACTGCACAACAAGCTCCATGACCTCTTTCTCTGCTGCTGGGAGGAAGGAACACTACCAAAAGATCTCCGTGATGCAGTCTTTATCACCCTGTACAAGAACAAAGGCGAGAAGTCTGACTGTTCCAACTATCGGGGAATTACCCTGCTGTCCATTGCTGGGAAAATCCTTGCAAGGCTGCTCCTGAATCGGCTGGTACCTGCCATCGCTGAAGACCAACTCCCAGAGGGCCAGTGTGGCTTTAGAGCAAACAGGAGCACCACCGATATGGTCTTTGTGCTGAGACAGCTACAGGAGAAGTGCCGCGAGCAGAACAAAGGGCTGTACGTAACATTTGTCGACCTAACAAAAGCGTTCGACACTGTGAGCAGGCAAGGCATGTGGCAGATCCTGGAGCGACTTGGCTGTCCCCCAAAGTTCCTCAACATGATTGTCCAGCTACACGAGGACCAGCAAGGCCAGGTCAGACTCAACAATGACCTCTCAGAACCATTCCCTATTCTCAACGGCGTAAAGCAGGGCTGCGTGCTGGCACCGACCCTCTTCACCATCTTTTTTAGCATGATGTTGAAGCAGGCCACAGTGGACCTTGATGATGACGATGCAGTGTACATCAGGTATCGTCTCGATGGCAGCCTGTTCAACCTCAGACGACTGCAGGCCCACACGAAAACCCTAGACCAACTGATTCGTGAGCTGCTTTTTGCTGATGATGCTGCCCTCGTTGCACACACAGAGAGAGCCCTGCAGCGCATCACGTCTTGCTTCGCAGATGCTGCCCAGCTCTTTGGACTCGAGGTCAGTCTGAAAAAGACAGAGGTCCTCCATCAGCCGGCACCCAAGACAGTGTATCGCCCTCCTCACATCACCATTGGCGAGTCTGATCTAAAGTCAGTGCACCAGTTTACTTACCTTGGCTGCATTATCACGTCGGACGCCAAGCTGGACAAGGAGCTTGACAGCAGGCTGGCAAAAGCGAACAGCGCTTTCGGGCGACTTTTCAAGCGGGTGTGGCACAATCAACAGCTGAAAACAGGCACCAAGATCAGCGTGTACAGAGCTGTGGTCCTCACCACCCTGCTGTATGGTTCCGAGTCCTGGGCCCTCTACCGCAGCCAACTACGACTCCTCGAACGCTTCCACCAGCGCTGCCTGCGTACCATCCTGGGCATTCACTGGAGTGACTATGTCACCAACGTCGAGGTCCTTGAACAGGCTGAAACTGTGAGCATCGAGGCTTTGCTGCTGCGGACACAGCTCCGCTGGGCGGGGCATGTCTCCAGGATGGAGGATCATCGCCTACCAAAGATCACCCTGTTCGGCGAGCTTGCTACTGGACACCGTGACAGAGGGGCACCAAAGAAGAGATACAAAGACTGTCTCAAGAAGTCACTTAGTGCCTGCCAAATCGACCACCACCAGTGGTCTTCGCTTGCTGCGGACCGTGACACCTGGCGCTCCACCATTTACAAGGCAGCTGTCTCCTTTGAGGACTCTCACAGAGCTAGCCTTAAGGACAAGCGGCTCAGGAGAAAAAACAGAGATGCCGCAGCTCAGAACCCCGGCTATACCTTCCCCTGCAGCCACTGCGGTCGAACCTGCCTGTCTCGGATTGGCCTCCGCAGCCACGAACAAGCCTGCAGACGTCGTGGGCAACTCCTATAAAATCTTCGTTCGCGAAGTCAAAGCCAAGAGATTGGACATGTTCTCAGCAACACCATTTTGGTCACACCGGCTCAGGACTTTCTGGCACACACCCAGCGCCGGATGGCAGCAGGATGTCCAAACCCATCAGGATCTATGCTGCAGAATCATGGCCCCCCAGCCTCTGCCACAGAGGGTGCGTCTGGTAGGAGGGTGCATGGACGGCAGCGGAATGCTCCCAATTACAAACTGGTAAGTAAAGTGATTCTATGATCATCTTCATTTTATTGGCTGGCGTGCGTGCGAAGCAAAAGTGAGTTTATGTTCTGGGCCACTGGTCGTCCGTCCGTCGTCCATGGTAAACTTTAACTCATTCTACCCCAACACCAAAATCCTTAAATTTTGCCCCTGTCCTCTCAAGACCGCATTGCAGCGCAGGACACAGATCGACCATGATAGTTCAAGGGTGATGCCAGAATAGCTTGGCGCCCGTAGGCGCCAAGCTGTTCTGGCATCACCTTTGAACTATCATGGTCGATCCTTATCCCAGGGTGGGATTCTTCCGCGTTTCCGCGGATTTCCGTGGAAATTCTTTCACAATTCCGCTGAAGCATATTTATTTTCCGCGTCTAATAACAACAAAAAAGACGAGGAAAAAAAAAATCTTCTTAAATGGCAAAAAAATCTCAAATGGGTTGGATTTGTATGTAGTTTGGTTCACTATCGCCCGACACTTCCGGTAGCTTTAGGTCGCAGTGGAAAATGGCGGTGAAAAAGGATATTGTCCAAGACAGAGTGCCGTTTAGTGTGCATCTGAACATAAACTGGTACGCACATTCCATTTTTATACTGCAGATCAGGAGTGTCATAACAAAGTCCATTTTCGGGTGTGTTTGGTCTCGCTCCCCCTGTCGGTTTTTGGATACTTTGGCGAACGGTGGACACGCGTGCCTATCCCCCCCCCCCCCCCCCCTGTCGTTTGATTTTTCGGCCGCTGAAAATGAAGGACATGAACCCCCCCCCCCCCCCCCCACCAATGTCGTTTGATTTTCCGCGTTTTCTTTCTTACTAGAATCCCACCCCTGTTATCCTGCTGTGGTGTGTCTGGGGGTAGAATGAGTTAACGGTGGCATTTTCTCGGAGACTATTCAAGCCACATTCTTCAAGCTTGGCCCAAGGATACTTTGTGGCAAGACCTTTTTAAACATGCCAATTTGAGTGACCTCTCTCAAAGGGTCACGCAGGGTTGACAAATGTGTGAAAACTGCTTGCATTTTCAGAAAACGTGGATTTTGACTGCTGCAGAAGCCAGCCCTCGTCACCGAGGTCACACATATGTAAATCGGCCATACACGGGATTACTCTTTTTATTCTTGTGCAAGGCCCCTTTAAACCAAAATTGGGCTGTTTCTGTTTCTAATGCAGCTTTGGTTTTAATCTTTCTTTCTTTCTTTCTCCAGTTGGCAAATGGCGCCTGGGATGGACCCGAGACTGAGAGCAGTGCCAGCGCATCGCAATACGAGGGCAGTGATGACGAGGAGTTTGTTCCTGGCTCGAGCTCACCGGATTCAGAGGGTGTGTCGGCATCAATTGCTGGGATCTCGGACATAGACAGTATTGTATCGACTATGTTAGATTTCATCAAAGTGGCAGGTTTGGGGTGAGGTGGCCAGGTGTTGGTGACGCTAGTACCAGCAAGGTGCAGTGTGCGTTAGGGGGTGGCAATGAGAATGTGGATAGGCAGGAGGAACATGATGCTGGAAAGAGTGGGGAAAGAGCACTTACAGAAGAAACAGGTGTGCACGTGTCGCAGAGAGGGAAAGGAAAGTACAAATGGGACAAGAAACATGCATGCAAATTGTGTGGCAAGCTTGTCTTGAAAATGAGCACGCACTTACAAGATGTCCATGCAGATGAGGCTGACGTTGCTAAAATTTTGTCGATGAAAAAAGGGACCAAGCAGAGACGTCGAGCATGGATCAGACTACAAGATGAGGGTGATTACATGCATAACGTTGCTGTTCTTGAAAACAAATCCGGATGTTTGATTCCTAAGTATCGCACCAAAACTAGTAAGGTAGACGACCTTCTCGCCTGTAGCCATTGCAAAGGGCTCTATCAAAAAAAGCTGATCTCTGTACACTCAAAACGTTGCTGTCAGAAGCCAGGAGGGTTTCAGATCACTCGGCGAGGGGACGCCGCTCGCCGTGGTCGGCTCATGCTTCCAATACCCTTAGACGTTACGTTGAATTTTCCTTTTACCACAAGGTCTTGGCTACCCAGAGAGATGATGAGATAAGCCGTCTCATCAGAACTGACCCCTTGCTTCTTGAGTATGGAAAGAGATTATTTGACCGCAGGGACATTGAAGAACACACGGCTGGACAAATCAGCTCCAGGATGCGGGAGTTAGGGAGACTGTTAAAGATTATCAGAGTGAGGTCAGAAATGAAAATCGCAAGTTTAAATGCTGTGATCAATTCAGCTAGCTTTGATCATGTTGTCCTGGCTGTAAAAGAGCTAGCAGATTTTGATGAGGACACACATCAGTTCAAAAAAGGCAATCTCGCAATGCGCATAGGCCATGCTTTGAAAAAGTGTTCACAGATCAAACAGTCACAGGCATCCAAACAGCTTGGACAGGGTTCAGACGACAGGTGGCGACAGGAGCTCTCTGAGGCGCAGCGGTTTGACTCTGTCTTCAACGGGGACTGGTATGATTGTGTGTCCGCTACAGCAGCCCAGTCGGTCGGGAAAATGACCATGAACAAACCCAAGCTGATCCCATCATGTGAAGATGTGAGGAAGGTCCAACAGCTTCTTGAGACAAGGATGGTTTCGGAAGATTATCCGACAGTGGTTAAAGCAACTCTTTGTGCTGTATCACTTTTCAACCGAAAACGAGGGGGAGAAGTTCAGAGAATGAAGGTGTCAGACTTCCAGAATGCTAAGATTGGATCGATCACCAATCAAGATATCTTGAAAGGTCTCACAGAGGTTGAGAAGAAAATGGTGAATCATTTTCAGAGAGTGGAAATCAGAGGCAAGTTTAATAGGAGTGTTCCCGTTTTGCTGACGAAGAAGATGATGACAACTGTGGACAGAATCCTTCAAATGAGGCAATCGGTGCCAGCTCTCGCCGATTCCCAGTACATCTTTGCCACACCTTCTGGTCAGAGGCCTTACAGAGGCCATGATGTTCTGAAGGCCCATGCCCTAGAAGCAGGGGTGTCATACCCAGCCATGTTCACATTTACTCAGTTGCGGAAGCAGGTTGCAACTTTGGCTCAGTCAATGGCCATCTCGGAGTTAGACCAGGATCAGCTGGCAGATTTCCTTGGCCATGATATTCGGATACATCGCCATATCTACCGCCAACCTCAAGACGTCCTTCAAAAGGCAAAAGTGGCAAAGATTCTTCTGTCAGTTAACAATGGGATGACAGATTTTGAGAGTTGCATTAGAGCTGAGCTGGGCGATGATGAAGAGATTGACTTTGACAATGAAGACGCATCAGAAACTGGCAGAGAGGTCTCGGGGGAACAGCACCTGTGAATGAAGCAAGTAGCAAGTCAGCAACACAGGAATCGATGAGCATGACGGAGAAAAGACGTCCAGAGCCTGATGACAATCTAGATAGTTTTGATGATGACAGTACTGCGTCGGCTCCTGTTCGAAAGAAAGCTAGATTTACAAGAAAACCATGGGGGGAAGCTGAAGAGAAAGCTGTTCAAACTCGTTTCAAGACACACCTCGTCATGAACAAACTTCCTGGAAAGGCCGAGATACAGTATGCAATGGCGCTGGAACCTGCACTTAGACATAGGCGCTGGACAAACATTAAGGATTACGTCCGCAACAGACTGAAAAAGTTACAAAAGAAATGAATTGAGCCGCCACTCGCAGCATTTTCGATTTCATACAGATTTATTACATCAGTGTTATTATTGGGGTGGTTTCAGCATGTATAGCCTGCTTTTTTTTTTTTTTTTTTTTTATCTGATGGACGCCTGGATCATTTGTGACCCTCTCTCTCACAAAATCAGTCTTAAGAACTCGCATTTTGGATGTTTTGACATATATGCATTTATGAAAACTACAGTGTTTGCTGATGCATTTATGAAAACTACAGTGTTTGCTGATTACTGTGATATATGACTGTATGCTGTAGTGCAAAAATTGTAAAAGCTGTTCTTAAGTGTTTAAAGTTGTTAAAGCCTCCGGCGGCCATTTTGAGAAAACAGCCTGTGAAGTTTCTGTGTGCAGCATAATTGGGGCCAAGGGCAGACTTTTAAAATCATTTTTTACCTATTTAATGGCATTTTTCATGATAAAGATTTTAACCATACGATACTTTGGTGTATGTAGAATACATTTCTCCCAAAAAGTGAAAATGCCCCAGATTGACCCCCCACCACATATTATTGCGTGTAGTGCTGATTGGCTCGCTGCGAGTTAAGACTGGTTTCGTGAGAAAGGGTCACATTTTGTATACTGTATAACCTTTGGATTTGCAAAACGAAACAGCCGGCTGGGGACAAAAGACAATATAATAAGATAAGAAAACCATTGACAATGTAAAAATTGATTACAAGAGTGTTATTGGGGGGGGGGGGGGGGGGCGGATCATTTTGTAATATACTGCATGCCATTTTAAAAACTCTGCAAATGAAAGAATGGTTGGTTGTACTGCCATACCATTTTGCAAATGAAAGAATGGCTGGTTGTTTGTTTGAGACGAAAGACGTTAAATAAAGGCTGAAGTTTCAAGTGATTTCTTATGTTGTCAGTTAGTTAATTAATGTCAGTGTTCTGTTCTGTCATTTTAACTCGTTCTACTCCAAGATCGGAATCCCCAAATGTTGACGTCGTCTTCAGAAGACTGCGTTGCAGTGCAGGACACAGATCCACCATGATAGTTCAAGGGTGATGCCAGAATAGCTTGGCGCCCATAGGCGCCAAGCTATTCTGGCATCACCCTTGAACTATCATGGTGGATCTTTATTTTGCTGTGGTGTGTCTGGGGTAGAATAAGTTGAGCCCAATGTTGAAGTCGTCTTCAGAAGACTGCGTTGCAGTGCAGGACACGGATCCACCATGATGGTTCAAGGGTGATGCCAGAATAGCTTGGCGCCCATAGGCACCAAGCTATTCTGGCATCACCCTTGAACTATCATGGTGGATCTTTATTTTGCTGTGCCCCCCACCCGGGTCTGCCCTGGGGGACTTGGGTGGGGTTAGGTACTTTTTAGTTCCCAGGGTCACCCTGGTCAGCCCCACAGGGTGAGTTTTTCTCTCTATTCTGGGGCATGTGTTTCTGTCTACCCGAAGTCCATTCACCTGTATTTGCCTTTTTAAAACTCTCCCTACTGTCTGCACTGCCTGTAGCTCTTGATTATTGGATGTGTGTTGCTAAATGGTCTTAGCTTTATTTAGGTCCGATGTGTTAGGTTTATTTAATGTATTTGACCGGCTGGCGACATACATTCAATGTTCTGTTTAGTTGTTTTTTTCACAAGCAGTGCAGGCACGTCCTGAGAAAGCCTTGTTGCTGTCGGGACGTTAAGCAATGTACAATCAATTTATTTTGCTGTGGTGTGTCTGGGGTAGAATAAGTTAAGCCCAAATGTTGAAGTCGTCTTCAGAAGACTGCGTTGCAGTGCAGGACACAGATCCACCACGATAGTTCAAGGGTGATGCTAGAATAGCTTGGTGCCCATAGGCGCCAAGCTATTCTGGCATCACCCTTGAACTATCGTGGTGGATCTTAAATTTTGCTGGGGTAGAATAAGTTAAGTGTTCGTTTCTTCGTCTGGGTCTTTTTCTATCTTTGATATTTTTCCACACTTTTTGACCCGCATCATAGTCATACTGAGGCTAATAGCTTCAAATCTGTTCACTGCCATAATTCTATGCAAGCTACATTACAGTACTTACAGATGAGGACATAGACCAATGGCTTTAGTTCAAGGGTGGTGCCACAATAGCTTGGCGCCTAGAGGCACCAAGCTATTCTGGCACTAACCCTTGGACTATTTCAGTTACACTAGTTGCACACACTGGTGTATTCCGAATGATAAGGGTTAATATTCAAAATGCTCTGTTGCTGTTTGTCTGAAACTCCAGAGTACCCCAAAACGCACAAAAAAAGTCCTTTAATTTCCAGAATACATTATGTTGATTCTCACATCAATGCCATGATAAACTGTTTTGCTTCAAAAGGACAAAACGCAGCAATGTTTAAACGATTTCCTCTGTAAAAATCATAATCGAAAGGTTTCGGGCCAGTGTTTATTGAATTTTGCACCATACTATGTAAAGAATGTTAAAGCACACATACACATTTAAGTTGGGAAAAAAAATTAATGTGAAAAAGAAGTATTCCATGAACTTGACCTTATTACAGACGCCTACTGTTGTGAAGACACCCATTTTGACTGTAATGCCAGTTTCATTTGTGTGAGAGAGACACCCACCCACTTTATTGGCAGAAACCCATTTTTCGGCATCTAGTGGCTCTGTTTCTAGAAAATGTCTATTTTATTTTAAGTTATAGAGCTTAGTTATAATGTGAGTTCTAAACATTCGCATCAATTCCAGAGCCCTAGAATAAATAGAAATATGGGAACCCATTTTCACATGAAA
Source organism: Semisulcospira habei (assembly GCA_036245525.1). NCBI lineage: Eukaryota > Metazoa > Mollusca > Gastropoda > Semisulcospiridae > Semisulcospira > Semisulcospira habei. The sequence goes on along the minus strand of BTPG01000002.1, from coordinate 255,680,380 downwards.
TGCTAGGTAACCCACTCTGATGGTTGCGTCTCCCTGTGTGTGTGTGTGTAAGTATATATTTTTTCCCTTTGGCAACTTTTAAATTGTTGTCATTCACACAACTCCAAATCATTTCCAAAACATCAATAATATGTGCTTGTCTGTGATTTCACAAGTTCCAAAATTACAGACCAGCACACGCACATAACTGTTTGTGAAAACATGGCAGTAATTGATTTGTCGTATTCACATAGGTCTATGTCTTTAACAAATACGTCGTCAAATGGAACCGTTCATGTGTTCTTAGAACATTTCCATTTGAGTCCATGTGTGCAATGCAGTCAACATCGAGTATTTCTGAACGTGTCTTAACCCATTTCGCCCGGGACCCTGCAGCAGGAGATGGATTGACCATGATAATTTAAGGGTACTGTCAGATTAGCTTGGTGCCTTCAGGAGCCAAGCTATTCTGACACTACCCTTGAATTATCATGGTCAATCTTCTATCCAGCTGGTACACAGTGGTTAGGCAACACCTCCATTTGAGAAATTGGACCTTGGGGCTAAAGTATATGTGTGTTGGGAAGGGGTTGGGTGTGTGTGTGTGGCGGGGGGGGGGGGGGGGGGGGGGGCGGGCATACAAATATGTAAGGCTAGTATACGATAAGTTATTGCCCAGGTCGCGGGGGTTCGCTACACTGACCCTTGTAGGCCTGAGGGAGGTCAAAGGAACCATTGTACCCCCTTCGACCAATAACGTATTTTTTTTTCATTCCTCTGTGTATTCTTTAGAAAAATTTCAGTTGACGAAGCCAGTTTCTCTTGCGGTTAGGTGACACCATTGAATATACATGTTCTGCCGGGGAGTCCCATTCCCGTACGCAACAGAGTGACGTAGCATGATTCGGCGCGTGCAGGTCACGTTATACATTTAAATTTGGAAGTTGAGGCAGTGCAAGGCCCCGTGTTTTTAAAAATAATTTTTGCCTTGTTTGAAAATTTGCAGTTGGGCTGAATGTTGGAATTTGCTGGAAATTTGTGGTTAGCTGAGAGGAGACATGTTTGGTGCTTTGATTCATACCATCCTCAGCTTATCCAGTGGACATTTGTGGGCCTATGTTGAGTTGCCTTTGACGTAGTGATTTGAGGGGCACGCTGATTTCAGCTGTGCTTGGGTGTGGGGTTGGTAAGGAACCAGTTTCATAGCCAAGAAATGAGACGGGTCATGTGCTGTTTTTTTTTTTTTTTTTTTTTTTTTTTTTTTTTTTTTTTTTTTTTGTTTTTGTATTTTGTGCATGGCAAATGTGCAGCTGGTGGGCGGTAGTGTTTTTTTTAGGGAACTGAACAATTAGGGGATGACTGGGACTGACTAAGGCTAAGAGACTGGACAGTACGGAAACAGCACTGTGGTCCGTGGCCTGTCAGCGCAAAATTCTCAGTCGAGAGTAAAACGTTTATTTTGGCTTGTGTAGAAAATGCTTCAAGCTGCAATGTCTACAAAAGGTCGTCAAAGTATGACAGTGACACAGAAGAGTGCTTTTGATTGCTGTGTGACTCAGAAAAATTAAGAACTTTTATGTGCTTGTTAGTATGGCTGAAAGGACTGATGAACAAGCAACAGAATAAGAATAACATGCCGGATCGGTCGGGGCCCGGATCACCAACGACCGCGCACCCCATTGGAGGTCTCCAGGGTGGGGGCGACAAGTGTGTTACTGGAACCAAACCCACCATCAAGCTGCCCACGCAAGGAATAACTATCGGAACTTGGAACGTTCGCACACTCTACCAGTGCGGCAAAGTGAAGGAACTCACCCACGAGTTAAAGCGCTATCGCTGGGACATTGTAGGACTTGCAGAAGTTCGATGGACAGGCTTCGGAGAAACAACAACAGATGAAGGCCATAAAATCTGGTTCAGCGGAAAAGAAACCAAGCACGAACATGGCGTAGCTTTTATCGTAAGGAAAGAGGTGGCTGGAACTGTCATCAGCTGCACCCCCGTGTCAAGCAGACTAATCTCCATCCGCATCTCCGCCCGACCGCACAACATCACTATCATACAAGTATACGCTCCAACAGCAGATCATGATGATGAAGAATTAGAAGAATTTTACGAACAACTGGACAACATCATCAAGAAAACACCTAAGAAAGACATTCTGACTGTCCTCGGTGACTGGAATGCAAAGATCGGCCCTGACGCCTACCAACAATGGGCAGGAACAGCTGGCAAGTTTGGCCTTGGAGAAACAAACGACAGAGGCCTGCGACTTTTAGAGTTCGCACAGAGTCACCGTCTCACCGTTGCTAATACCCTCCATCCACACAAGAAGTCAAGAACAGTGACATGGCAATCGCCAGGAGGCCTGGTCCATAACCAGATTGACTTCATCTTGCTGCCTCGACGATTCAAATCCAGCGTTAACAAAGCACAAACGAGGTCCTTTCCTGGCGCTGATATTGGCAGCGACCACAACCTTGTCCTTACTAGCCTCAAGTTGAAGCTGGCATTGAAACGAGATAGCAAGAGCCCTCGCATCAGATTCGACCTCCAGAAGCTAAAAGACCCGGAAGTAGAAGAGCTCTTCCAAGCCCAGGTGGGAGGCAGATTTGCAGCCTTGGCTACTTTGGACTGCGACGTAGACACCCTTGCTGGAAATATAAAAGAGGTGTTACTTTCTACAGCAGAAGAAGTGCTGGGGAAGCAGAGGAAGCGCAAACAGCCCTGGGTCACCGATGACATCCTCGATCTCTGTGATGAGAGGAGAGCCTGGAAGAAAAAGAGAGGCCAAGACCTCACATCAGCAAACAAGTACAGACTTGTCAACAAGAAGATCAGGAAGAGGTTGAAAGAAGCCAAAGAAGATTGGATTGAAGACCAGTGTTGTAGCGTGGAAGAGAGCATGGCAAACGGCAACAGCAAGAAGGCTTATGAAACGCTAAAGACCCTCACCAAGACTCAACAGCGAACAGCCACAGTCATAGAAGACAGCAGCGGTCAACTCCTTACGGAAAACACTGCTGTACTAAACAGATGGACTGAGTACTGCCGAGACTTGTATAACTACAAGGCTGAGCCAGACACCAGCATCCTCCAAAACAACCAGGCTGGGGCCAGGAAGGCTGAAAACCTGCCAGTGTTAGCTGAAGAGGTGGAAGCAGCCGTACGCGGCCTGAAGGGAGGAAAGTCTCCAGGTGTAGACAACGTACCTGCTGAACTGTTGAAACATGGAGGAGAAGTAACAACGAAGGTCCTCACTACACTCTGTCAAAAGATCTGGGAGCAAAAGAAATGGCCAGTAGAATGGACACAGTCTCTAGTGATCCCGCTCCCCAAGAAAGGAAACCTGAAACAGTGCCAGAACTACAGAACTATCAGTCTGATAAGTCACCCTAGCAAAGTAATGCTCAGAATCATTCTCAACCGCCTCAAAACTTTCGCCGAGGAACTGCTGGCAGAAGAACAGGCTGGCTTCAGAGTTGGAAGAAGCACTGTAGAGCAGATTTTCAACTGCCGCGTCCTGATCGAGAAACATCTGCAGCATCAGCGCGAACTCTACCACAACTTCATTGATTTCAGGAAAGCATTTGATCGCGTCTGGCACGACGGACTCTGGCAAGTCATGAGATCGTTCAACATAGAGGAGGGACTGATCCAAATGATAGAAGCGCTTTACAAGAACGCCTGCAGCGCGGTTCTACTTAACAATCAGTCAGGCGAGTTCTTCAAGACGACGATCGGTGTCCGTCAAGGATGCCTGCTCTCTCCTGTCCTTTTCAACATATTCCTGGAGAAGATCATGCAGGAAACCCTCCACGACCACCATACTTCAATCTCTATTGGTGGCAGATCCCTGTGCAATCTTCGATTCGCAGACGACATTGACCTCATGGCAGGCAGCAATAGTGAGCTCCAAAACCTGACAGACAAACTCTCAAGTAGCGCAAGGTCTTATGGCATGGAGATCAGTACGGATAAAAGCAAAGTGATGATCAACACCACAAGCGACAGCAGCAGCAACATCCACATGAACGGCCAGAAGCTAGAAGAGGTCAATAGCTTCAAGTACTTGGGAGCCACCCTGTCCAAAGACGGTAGGTGCATAGCAGAGATCCGTATCAGGATAGGTACAGCAACATCCGCAATGGCCAGGCTAGACAGGATATGGCGAAGTAACTCCATCAGCTTCACCATCAAGTACAGGCTTTACAAGTCCCTCGTAGTGTCTATTCTACTCTACGGCTGTGAGACTTGGACACTGCTTGCAGACTCAGAAAAGAAAATCCAGGCCTTTGAGAACAAGTGCCTGAGGAAGTTGCTCCGCATCTCGTACCGCGAGCACAAGACCAACGAATATGTACGGAGCATCGTCACTTCCCTGGTGGGCCCACATGAACCCCTTCTGGCAACCGTGAAACGGCGCAAGCTTGCTTGGTTTGGCCACGTGACCCGACACAACACCTTGTCCAAGACTATCCTCCAAGGCACTCTCGAAGAAAGTCGTCGGCGAGGTCGTCAGAGAAAGAGTTGGGTCGCAAACATAAAAGAATGGACCGAACTCGAGATGCCAGACTTGCTTGCCACCGCCCAAAATAGAACTCAGTGGAGAGCACTGTCTGTTGCTGCTGCCTTTCAGTCCCCCCAACGCCCAGTTCGGGCAAGGGACTGATGATGATGATGATGAGTATGGCTCACTCTGTGGAAACTCCTACGACACTACGGTGTACCCACAAAGCTCGTCCGCCTGATCAAGAGCAGCTACGATGGCATGACATGTCGCGTGATCCACGAAGGGCAGTTCACCAGGGAGCTCCAGGTCAGAACCGGCGTCAGGCAGGGGTGTCTGCTGTCTCCGTTCCTCTTCCTACTGGCCATAGACTGGGTCATGAAGATGACCACAGAGCACAGACGAAGTGGAATACAGTGGACACTGTGGACACACAGCTTGACGACCTCGATTTTGCAGACGACTTGGCATTACTGTCCCACACTCATCAACAAATGCAGGACAAGACCACGAGGCTTGCTGACATCTCGTCCCAAGTGGGCCTCACCATTCACAAACAGAAAACAAAGACAATGAGGCTGAACGCAACCAGGGAAGAACCAGTCTTGCTTGCTGGCACCCCGTTGGAGGAGGTGGAGTCCTTCACCTATCTCGGGAGCATCATAGACAAAAAAGCCGGCACTGATGCAGATGTCAGAGCACGAATCGGTAAAGCCAGAGCAGCTTTTCTCCAGTTGAAAAAAGTGTGGAGCTCCAGAGAGCTGTCACAACACACCAAAGTCCGGATTTTCAACTCCAATGTAAAAGCAGTTCTCCTATATGGAGCAGAGACTTGGAAATTGACAAAAACCACAGTCAACAGAGTACAGACCTTCATGAACAGTTGCCTTAGAAGAATTTTAAAAATCCACTGGCCAGAGAAGATCAGCAACGTCAGACTCTGGGAGAGAACAGAGCAGATAACAGCAGAGAATGAAATTGGGCGAAGAAGATGGGGATGGATCGGTCACAGTCTGAGAAAGCCAGCTTCCAGTATCACTAGGCAGGCATTGTCATGGAACCCCCAGGGAAAGAGGAAAAGAGGTAGGCCGAGAAACTCCTGGCGTCGAGACCTCCAAGCAGACATCAAGAAACTGGGAACCACCTGGAGTAGAATCGAAGGAGAAGCACAGGACAGGAGTTGCTGGAGGTCTCTCGTCGACGGCCTATACCCGGGTAGGGGTGACAGGCGTAAGTAAAGTAAGTAGTATGGCTCCTGCTCCAGGAGATGCTTCAAGTCATTTTCGTTGTTTTATTCAGTCTAGAGTCTCATGTGCGTTTGGATATCTGAAAAGGAATACCAAAGAACGCTCGTTGTTGACAGTCGGACTGGTGCTGAGAGGGGTTTTAAGGTAAGATTTTATTTTTACAGCGTTCACATGAGGTCAGATAGTGAAAGGACCGCGTTCAGGTGTTTTTTTTGTTGTTGTTGTTGCCTCATGTGCGAAGCAAATGTGAGTATGTTTTGGGCCACTGGTGATCTGTCCGTCGTCTGTCCGCCGTCGTCCATGCCGAAAACTTTAACGTTGGCATTTTCTCGAAGACTATTCAAGCCACAGTCTTCCAACTTGGCCCAAGGATACTTTGTGGCAAGATCTTTCCAAACATACCATCTGAGTGACCTCTCACAAAGCTCAAGGTCACAGGGGCTCAGGAGATAGGTAAAAAATAGCTATATTTTGACATTTTTTTTTCTCCAATACTATTCATAACTTCAAACCCAAACTTGGTACAAAGATACCTGAGGGTAAGACCTTTAAATTCATACTAATTTGGTTGATCCTTTGGAAAGTTCAAGGGTCACAAGAGCTCAGGAAATAGGTCCAAAATAGCCATATTTTGACAAAAGATGTTTTTTTCTCAAATACTACTCACAACTTCAAACCCAAACTTGCTACAGAGATACCTGATGGTACGATATATCTATGCATTCTAATTTGGATGACCCCTGAGAAAGGTCAAGGGTCACAAGAGCTCAGGAAATAGGTAAAAGAAATAGCCATATTTTGACAAAATATGTTTTTTTTTCTCAAATACTATTCACAACTTTAAACCCAAAACTTGCTACAGAGATACCTGATGGGAAGACCTATCTATGCATACTGATTTGGATAACCCTTCGGAAAGCTCAGGGTCACAGGCTGGCAAATGTGTTGAAAAATGCCAATTTTTGATAAAATTGTAGGTATTATCAACATTTTTGCACAAAAAAAATCAAGCAAATTTGGCACTATGGTAACTGATGATAAGACCTTCCTGTGCATACTAATTTACTCAAATCATTGCAAAGGTCAAGGGTGGGGGGGGGGGGGGGGGAGTACATATGTGTGAAAAATACTTACATTTTGAGAAAACATGGACTTTGCTGGTACAGAAGCCAGCCCTTTACTTATTGTCACAAAGGTCACACATACGTATATCGGTTGTCCACGTGAGCCATAATGGCTTTGCCTTTCTTGTTCAAAGAATTGTAGTTACATGTATTATCAACAGTTTTGCAAACTTTTCAATCAAATTTGGCACACAGGTAGCTGATGATGATAAGACCTTCCTATGTATACTAATTTAGTCGACTCTATGATATCATAAAGGTCAAGGGTCATGGGTGTTTGACAGCTGTGTGAAAACTGATTAAATTTTGAGAAAACATGGAGAGAGAGAGAGAGAGAGAGAGAGAGAGAGAGAGAGAGAGAGAGAGAGAGAATCAATGAATCAATGAATCAATGAATCAATGAAACTTTATTTTACAACGGTTTAGGCATTGACATCGTCATCGACACAGCCATTTTACAAACCTGCCGTTGCTAACAACTACAAGACTAACTACAAATATACATACATACAAGTAAACATAATACTTGCAAAGCGATGACAACACTATTCACATAGACAGACATACTCATAGACTCACAGACACCCCCCACCCCACCCACCCCCTTCACACATAGACAGAGCTAAGTAGTCCAAATGATAATTGAAAAGGATAACAGACTTAATTGGGAATAAATTGGACCCAGCATAAAAAGAAACATATAATACAAGTGGTTGAGTCATCCCTACGAGTGATCCACAAAATATTTGAAGAGACCCTTTTTAAAACAGGCTAGCGAGGAGGCGGATTTTACATGGTCTGGAAGGGCATTCCAGATAAGTGCCCCTGAGAAGGATAAGCTAGTTTTATATAGATCGATCCTTGGTTTTGGGACTATGAAAAGCTTTCTGATGTTTCCAAGCTTGGACTCAGACTTACGGAACAAAGTGGAGATGTACTCAGGTGTTTTGCGTTTCCACACTTTGAACATAAAGATTGCTTTGTTATATTTAAAATGATCTTGAAGTGGCAGGAGACCTGCTTTTGAGAGCTTTTCTTCAGTGCTAAGGTGTTGATCAGGGCAGATTATTTTGGCCGCTCGTCTGTGTAGGGAATTGAGTCTCTTTAAATGGACCTCACTACACCCATCCCATACCGATGACGCGTAATCGATATAAGAACGTATGTGAGCGTTATAAAATAGTTTACGGGTATCTGAATCAGTATAATATTTCAGTTTTGATAACATAAAGAGATTTTTGGCTACTATTTTGCATAAGGCGTCTGTATGAGCTTGCCATTTTAGCTGACTGTCGATTTTAATCCCCAGTACTCGATGTTCATTTACCTGTTCTACCTGACTACCTTTAAGTGAAAGGTTAAGTAATAGAGGCATTATCTGCTGTTTTTGGCGCGTGGCGACTACCATCGATTTCGTTTTGGCTGGATGAACAACCATAGAATTGTTTATACACCAAGCTGATACTTCATGAAGACTTTGTTGTAGGTTGTCGGAAATTACCTGTATATCTTTACTAGTAGTATGAACTGAGGTGTCGTCAGCAAAAAGGTCGCATTGTACATCTTGGCAAGTAATATGTAGAGGCAAATCATTGATAAATAAGCAAAACAGTAGAGGGCCCAGTACAGACCCTTGGGGCACACCGAAGCTTACATCTTTGAGAGAGGAGTATGAGCCATGAACAAGAACCTTTTGTTTTCTTTTAGTAAGGTAAGATGTGAAAAAAGCAACTGCGTCTCCGTTATTGAGGTATGTGTGAAGCTTAGCAGTCAGAATAGTATGGTTAATCAGATCAAAAGCATTCTTAAAATCCAGATAGACTACTCCTGTTAACTGTGACTTATTCATACCCTTGAGCCATGTGTCAACAAGGCGTGTAAGTGCTGTGTGGCATGAATGCTGCGGACGAAATCCGGATTGGAAAGGGTGGAAGAGCTTACGGTTTTCTAGGTAAGCAAGCAGGTGTTTATGAACGTGCCTTTCCAGTGGTTTGGACAAAACAGATAATAAAGAAATAGGCCGATAATTATTAGGATCAGAACGATCTTTTGTTTTTGGAAGTGGAATTACTTTGGCATATTTAAGTTCGTTAGGAAAAGTGTTATGCTGGATACAGAGATTATAAATATAAGTTAAGGATTCTACAATGTATGGGAGAGACAGTTTAAGTATTTTCGGGCTGATGTCATCAGGCCCCGAGGACTTTTTATTTGGAAGGTTACTTATAAGTAAACCCACTTCATGAACAGCTAACATAGGGATGTTGAAGGGGGCTGTGCCCATTGTTCTTTGTTGACAAAACTCAGACAGCAAATTTGAACGGTGATAAGTGTTATCCTGGCTTGGCGATATTAGAGATTTGGCAATCGAAAGAAAATGGTCATTGAATGTATCAGCAGTAAGATTAGTGGGAATGGTAGTTGCGGTACTTGGAGACCCCCTAGTAAGTGTGTTTAGAAGGCGCCATATAGTAGAGGTATCTTTGCTGTCTTTAACCGTGTCACGAACTAACTTTTTTCTTGCCTCTCTGATCATGTATTTAACACGGTTACGCTGTTGCTTATATTCAGTGAACATTTTATTGCTACGTAGATCGTTTCTAAGCGCCATCGCCTGCATGATTTCCGGAGTAAGCCAGGGAGGAAGAGTGTTAGATTTTACCCTCCTCTCGCGTAGAGGAGCATGTTTATTAAGTACATTTAGGAAAAGAGAGTACCAAATACTGAGGGCGGTATTAGGATCATAGGACAGGAGCACGTCATTAAAAGGAGTATTTTCTAGATCAAATAGAAATTCGTCTTTCCTGAAGTGTTTGAATGTCCTATACGTTATAGTTGTATGGCCGTTCTTTTTTGGTTTAGGGAGTTTAGAAGACCAGGAGCAAGCCACAGGATAATGATCACTAACACTAAGATTTGAGACATCAACGTCAGAGACGGCTTTGGGTTTATTAGTATATATGTGGTCAATAAGCGTGGAAGTAGTTGGAGTAATTCTGGTGGGTGATTTCACTAACTGTACTAAGCCAAACAGAGATGACGTTGAGCCCCAGGCGGGGTGCGGCTTAAGTAAATCTATATTAAAATCGCCCAATAGAAGAATGTCGGCCTTCTTTTTTAAAGCTCTGTCAAGGTTATGACTAAACTGATCGTACCACTCAAAAGTTGAGGCGGGATTTCTATATAAGAACCCAATTAATACCGGTTTTGATTTCGGACACTTGACTTCGACCCATACGCACTCCACCCCCATCATTTCTAGGTCGACGCGTCGATGAACTAAATGCTGGATAGAATTATGAATATAGACAGCGATGCCAGTTTGACCGGGAGACAAGGGGTCTCGTCTAATAACTGAAAAATTGGGGATACTGATTGCTGCATCGCTTACACAGGAACTCAGACGCGTCTCACTGAGTCCAAACAGGTGGAACGGTGTAGGATCGTTAATATATACAGATATGTCGGCTAGTTTGTTGTACAAATGAAACACATTGAGGTGCCCTATTCTCATAACTGCACCTTTGATGGAAAATTCGCTTGGACTTATTACAAAATACAGAGTGCACAAGATAAACAATGAAGAAACAATTGAATACAGAAAAACACGGAAATAAAAAATACTATAAAACTATAAAACGATAAAAGGCCACGTAATTGAATAAAAGTCCTCCAGAGAACAAGTAGCCGTTAAGCTACTGAGCTCTCAAAAAAACTCGCTGCGGGAGTGACTGAACCACAAGAAAAAAGTGACGCAACTTGAAACGCCGCATGGAACACCTGTATGCTCGGCTGTCACTAAGTTCCCTTCTTTGTCGTTCCAGTACAATTTTAATTAAATCACTCAAGCTAATAGTCTGTCTCACTGTAAAGACACGAAAGAGGCTGAAAATTAAGTCTTTCTTAAATGAGCACAATCTTTACAGTGTAAACTAACACAGTCTCTGGTGGTAACACTCAATGTTACTGTCACATCAGTTTATGACCAACGCGGCTAGAAGGTAGAACCAAAGTAATCAATAAACAGCACAGTGGATGCAGACAATAACGTTGGTAGTCACTCTAACTGATTTACGGTAAGAACAAGTTACATCTGTAACAATAGCAGTCAGCTTGCCGTGCTCGTGTTCACAATCACCAAATATAAACGTCTAATTAAAGCGTCAGTAAATCAGTGATGAACTAGTTCAACAAATGAAAATTAACCCTTTTGTTCATGCATCCACCGGTGCTGTTTGCAGCATCGGTGGTTGCATGTACAACGGGGTTAAGCAAGTTAGTGGCAGATAAATCCCTGTAGGAAAGGCTGCGGTTAACTTGTCAGTTGATATCGCAGCTAATCAGTTAATAGTAGACACCACCTATTAACCCAACAATGGACAATTAATCCTCCTGTTCATGCATCCAGAGAGAGAGAGAGAGAGAGAGAGAGAGAGAGAGAGAGAGAGAGAGAGAGAGAGAGAGAGAGCGCTGTGTCATCGTCTGCTCAGTTAGGTGTAGGTGAATATTAGTGACTCATTCATGATCGACGGATCTTTGGGGGTTTTGTGTGCAGATGTTATGGGTATTTAGCACGTAATATTTTTTTTTTAACCTGTAATGCCCACAAATACTGAAAATAAACTGACGCTGTGATTGTTCTGCGCTGAACAGATGGACTGCCTAGCTGTTGAAGGTGGAAGAATACACATTAACACATTCTTCCCCAGGACCGAAATCCCCAAATTTTGAAGTTGCCCTCTGAAGACTGTATTACAATTCAGGAGAGAGATCGACCATGATAATTCAAGGGTGGTTCCAGAATAGCTTGGCGCCCACGGGCGCCAAGCTATTCTGGCACCACCCTTGAACTATCATGGTCGATCCATATCTTGCTGTCATGTGTCGGGGGCAGAATGAGTTAAACTTAAGCGCAGAAGAATACTGATTTAAAGGAAGCGGGGTCGGGTCTAGTTTTGTTTATGAGAACCCTCTTTACCTTTTGGAGAATTTCCGGGCAGTAGGATACATTTCAGAGTCAAAATCATCGCTGCCAGTTCGATCAGGTATTAGACAGGTCATTTTGACTAAGTTAGCGATGGCGTGCTGCCTGCACGCTTGGCACAGGTTTGCCAACGGGCGGACCTCATCGAGAACAGGGGGCAAAAAAGCACTCAGCTTCAATGACAGAAAATGAGACGACAGACTTCCTGATTAGTTTTAGCTTTATTTGAGATACTGCTAGCAGGCCTTGGTGTCATGTAGAGGGACTTGATACATTGTATAGATCGTTTAACATCGGAGCGCATAACTGTTTTTTCTCGAAAATATCTTCGCAAAGAACTACTTTTCTATACCAGTCTTAGAACAAAATAATATCAATCAGTGACGGTTGACCTAATACGATTTACTTTTCAGAAACTCGAACAATGTGTCAGTTTTGCTGTATAGTCGTAAGTTTCGGATTTCTTTTTCTCCATGAACTTACCGATTTTACGTTCCTAAATGTGTCCCAGATATGTTAAGCCCAGTATCTCTTGGCTTGACTTCGCGAACGAAGATTTTTATAGGAGTTGCCCACGACGTCTGCAGGCTTGTTCGTGGCTGCGGAGGCCAATCCAGGACAGGCAGGTTCGACTGCAGTGGCTGCAGGGGGAGGTATGGCCGGGGTTCTGAGTTGCGGCATCTCTGTTTTTTCTCCTGAGCCGCTTGTCCTTAAGGCTAGCTCTGTGAGAGTCCTCAAAGGAGACAGCTGCCTTGTAAATGGTGGAGCGCCAGGTGTCACGGTCCACAGCAAGCGAAGACCACTGGTGGTGGTCGATTTGGCAGGCACTAAGTGACTTCTTGAGACAGTCTTTGTATCTCTTCTTTGGTGCCCCTCTGTCACGGTCTCCAGTAGCAAGCTCGCCGAACAGGGTGATCTTTGGTAGGCGATGATCCTCCATCCTGGAGACATGCCCCGCCCAGCGGAGCTGTGTCCACAGCAGCAAAGCCTCGATGCTCACAGCTTCAGCCTGTTCAAGGGCCTCGACGTTGGTGACATAGTCACTCCAGTGAATGCCCAGGATGGTGCGCAGGCAGCGCTGGTGGAAGCGTTCGAGGAGTCGTAGTTGGCTGCGGTAGAGGGCCCAGGACTCGGAACCACACAGCAGGGTGGTGAGGACCACAGCTCTGTACACGCTGATCTTGGTGCCTGTTTTCAGCTGTTGATTGTGCCACACCCGCTTGAAAAGTCGCCCGAAAGCGCTGTTCGCTTTTGCCAGCCTGCTGTCAAGCTCCTTGTCCAGCTTGGCGTCCGACGTGATAATGCAGCCAAGGTAAGTAAACTGGTGCACTGACTTTAGTTCAGACTCGCCAATGGTGATGTGAGGAGGACGATACACTGTCTTGGGTGCCGGCTGATGGAGGACCTCTGTCTTTTTTCAGACTCACCTCGAGTCCGAAGAGCTGGGCAGCGTCTGCGAAGCAGGACGTGATGCGCTGCAGGGCTCTCTCTGTGTGTGCAACGAGAGAGAGCCCTGCAGCGTTCCTAAATGTGTCCCAGATATGTTAAGCCCAGTATAAGAAAGAACCAACTGTACGGGCCTGTGGAGGCACTATAGAAGACCACAGATTTCATTTTGAGAGCCAAACTCCAAGTGTGACGGCATTCGAGAAGAAGAAGAAGAAGAAAGAACCATTTTCACGTAAATTGAGCAGGTTTTCAAACCTAAAACAGCACAGGCACACATGAAGTCTGCATGCTTGACCTCGACATTGAAATCTGCCGGAATCTGTTTAGGGAATTGCAAATGGCTTGTTCCTGTCTTTTCACCAATTTTTTTTACAACTGTACAGTAAATTCGACAAATCATAGGAGTTCAGTAAAAAAAAAAAAAAAAAAAAAAAAAAAAAAATTCCATTAATTAGGCTGAGTTCAGTGATGGGTCGGCCTTGTACAATCTACATAGCGTTTCCAGACAAACTACCTCTGCACCCCCAGAAATGGACTAAACGTACTTTTCAGCGAGGTATAAGAAATAACTGCGTGCCTCACTGAAAACTTTGCATGCATAGAGTCCATTTCTGTCTGTATTATCTATTTAGAAAAAGGATTTTAACCCTTCACTGCCGAGACAAAAGTGAACACGATCCAACTGCAAGAGATATCGATCCTCTTGAGCCCCCGCGACTGCGGGGGCTCATGAGGATTTGTGCCTCATGCTCAGAACAATTTGTATCCATGTTTCTTAGACGGTGTTGGCTTTTGGTCGTTTAATGAACCAAGATTTCATAAACAGAAATGTACGTCCAGCGGCAGGGAAGGGCTTAACCCAGACTAGTCCTTTCTAAACGTGTTGCTTTCTAGGTTGGGAATTGCTTTGGGGTTCCATCGTTCTGTTGCTGTGTCCGTTTGCTTTGCTTGCTTGCTTCTTTCTTCGCTGCTCCCCCATCTTTCTTTTTTCTTTTTCTTTCTTTTCCATGTTTTTAGCGTGTGTGTGTGTGTGTGTGTGGCATCACAGTAGAAACTTGCCTCACGTGCAAACTGTTTTTGTTTTCGCGGTCACGATGGTCCACCTGTTGTATCGCCGGCTCGCGGCTCTCAGTCTGCTGACGATAACAACAACGACAGAGACAAGGCGACAGTAGAGTGGCGACGCAGTGTCGGTACTTGGGGTTAAAGTAGATGATGAGCAGAGGGTTAATGACGGTGTTGGAAATTGGCAACAGCAGAAACCAGAGATACATGGTGGAGGACATCTCGTTCTGAAACAATGCATACATACATTAACCACACCGTACACGCAACCACGCAAACTGTGTACTGATTATCGGTGACTGTGTACAGGAGGGTTGGTTAAGCCGTTCGGTGCCAGCTGACACAGACTGTGTTTCTGCAATCTTCGTTAATTCAACACCAAAACCCCTGCATGTCCCAGGAACATGGATCCAAAGGGTTTTATAAAGAGGCATAATTCCTCATGAGCGACCGCAACTGCGGGGGGCTTATGAGGATCTATACCTCTTGTGGTTGGGCGGTGTTCAAAATTTCACTTCACTAAACGGGTTAAATTACTATATTGGATTAATCCCCTTGTGCGTGCACCCGCTGGTACTGTTAACAGTACCAGTGACTGCGTGCATATGGGGTTAAATGATGACGTGCCCAAAATTAACCCACGTGTGATCATGTCGATCAATAAATGCAAATTTTAATGATCATTTCGTCTGTCGACTGAGCGCGAGTGATTTATTTTAATAACAGCAGATAAGCCAACATTTGATGTCTTCGTACATCGATTTTTGCAGGAGCAGGCGTAGAAGTTAATTGGCGATGATTTACGAACCGCGACTTACGATCGTGTTCTGGCTTCGCGGCGGTGCAGTACTGTACAGTTATGGGAGTAAAAAGCTGATATTTTTCTTATTACATTTATTTAGTACGTCGTGACAAGTGATTGCACCATACAGTTTTGCATAGACTGCGCCTCATCGATTGCATGGCGCGATTTCCACCCACAACGTAGGATTGTGTTTTAAACGACAGGTAGCGAAAGTTAACACACACAAACTTAATTTAACGTGGAACTTCTCACATTTTTAAAGTTGCCCTCTAAAAATTACACTTCAGTTTAAAGTGAAGACAGATTGGCCATGATAGTTCAAGAATGGGTCCAGAATAGCTTGGCGCCCACAGGCGCCAAGCTATTATGGGCACCACCCTTGAACTATTCAGTACAGTGATTGTATTGTAGTGTATCAGGGCTGAATGGCCCAAGCAACAAAGAATAGTTATATATTCATGTGAGCTGGCCGTCGTTAGAAAACCCACCATGAAAAGAATGGCCACAGTGAACGCGAAGAAAGGGAACCACATCAGCACAAAGAGGACCACGAGGTATATTAGCATCGTCGTTAGCTTCCTCTCCATTAGGCGCCTCCTCGAGCCCCAACGGACTCCACCCCATTGTTGCCTCGGTTCAGGGGCACGTTGCGTCATAGTGCTGACGCGTTTCGAGGACTGACGCACTGTGCTAAGGACGCGTGCGTAGCAGACGACGATGACGCAGAGCGGCAGGGCGAGGACGAAGACACCTGACGCGATAATGAAGGCCAGGCCGTCTAAACCTTCCGGCCAGACCAGGTAGCACCAGGTGTACGTCACCCCATCCTGTCTGACATAAACACGTAACAACACAAGTGATAAGAACAAAAGTGGAATGTAGTATGGTGCATAGATGTTTCTGTATTAGTACTTTGGAGAGCCAAAAGCGTCAAAGACTAATAATATATATAAAAAAAGGAATATTGAATGCATGTCGCCAGCCGCGTCTGACAAACCAAAGAGACTAAAGGTAATCATTTCGGGGACGCTGCACGGGAGGGGCACATGCACGGAAGGGGCGTTTTGGATGGGGGAGGTTGGATGCAGGTCACAACCTTCAGCTGACTGAACTAAATGTGTGCCCCATCAGATCAATGACGCCATAATTTGCTGTATACTGTGGTACGGCAGCATACCTAGAGATCGACTTTGCAAAATGCTCTTCCTGTCAACTGTTTCAGCTTTTATCATCGCATAATCGTGTATTAAAATGTAACTATCAGCCTCTTTGTGAGTCTGTAGTGATCTTGTTCATCATTCTTCCAATAATATACGGGTGCTGTGCGTTGAACGAATCTTACACTGTATATCACTATTGAGCAGACGGCAAGTTCCCTGATGCGATTAGCAAGACTACTTGTCTGTACAATCCTTCAGTAAACTGTTTTAACTTATTAAGCTCTGAGGACAAAATTATCAAAAATTATCAAATCCCCCGAGGTCTACGTCAAAAGTTCTGGCGACAGTTCAACCATGATAGTTCAAGGGTGGTGTCGGAACAGCTTGGCGGCTACAGGCGCCAAGCTATTCTGACATCACCCTTGAAGTATAATGGTGGATCCATATCCTGTCTTATCGTCTCAGAGCTTTATGGGTTAAAGATTTCGCCTAGAATCGCTTCAGTTTGAGTGTAGGATTGATTTTTTCGGCAATGAAGTACTATAATACTACTACGCTGTGGTACAGAATATGACTTTACAACACAATTATCTGACTTTTCGAGTTAACCCATTCAGCCCTGACGCACTACAGCAGGAGATGGGTCGACCATGATAATTCAAGGGTAGTGCCAGATTAGCTTGGCGCCTGTCGGCGCCAAGCTAATCTGGCACTGCCCTTGAATTATCATGGTCGATCCATCTCCTGCATAGTCATTAGATGACGCCTTCAAAATTTGGGAAATACGGCCGTCGGGCTGAATGAGTTAAAACTTTTTTTCAAAGTGGACATACTGACAAGTACATGATGCTATACTCATCTTTTCTTTCATGAGATGCCAACTATCTTGTTCATTATTCTTCAAATAGACGGGCTCGTGTAGCTCGGGCTTGGGGTGTAGGGGGCTCTGGATAGAGGTAGTACCTTTGCTGTTCGGCAGCTACGTCCTACATAGGACGGACGGGCATCACTGGTCCTCATCCATCTCCTTAATCTCTCACGTGCTGGCTCCAAGCGCCACACCCTGGCAAACCACCTCAGCTGGTGGGCTAAACCACGTGAGGGGGTGGTGTTCACATTGCACCACTAGGCGGATGAGCTGTTTCTGACAGCCAACGGCTAGAGGACGGAGGAGATCAGGTTGGATCCAACGGCCAAATGTGGGGGAGTAAACCCTTCAAATCAGGAGTGGAGCCCCGAAGGCAGGCAGCGGCCTGTATTCACGCACTGTTCTGGCAGCTCCTGCAGCCAAACTGGTGCCAAACGTACTGCTTTGCATTCCTTTGGATACATCAGCGAGGCCGAGAGGGGGATCTTGACGACTGGGCATCCCAGGATCTCCATACACTTCGCCCAGGCTTGCGCACTGGAGAGGTCACTCCAGTGACTGACCCAGCAAGCGCATACTCCATTGTCTTTCGAGACAGGATGCCGAACTGAACTGAGACGGGCTCGTAATTAATCAGAATTTTCTTTGCATTTTAAAACGCTTGGCTGCCACCTTTTTTTGGGTCAGATTTCCTTACTGATAGTAGAGATGAACCAGCCCCTGCCAGCAAGACGAATAAATTCTCATGAGTCCCTCTGCTGCAAAGGCCATGAGAATCTATGTCTTTTTCAGATGCACGCTTCCGGCTGCGGGGATGCTTATAGAACAATGAAACCGGCAGTGTACTTTCTTGCTTTTGAATATTGACAGGTTGTCAGGTAAATCACCGGAAAAGATACCTCTGCGGCCTTAATCCATTGAGTCCTGACATTCTACAAAAAGTCGACCTTGACAGTTCCAGGGTAGTGCCAGAATAGCTTGGCGCCAGGAGGCGCCAAGCTATTCTGGCACTGCCCTGGATTTGTCATGGTCGATATATCTCATAACAGCTCCCAAATGTAGAAATGTCATCCCTAGAACTCGGTGTGTTACCGTGAAATCGAATATAACTAACCCAACTTTATGACCTCCTGGACAGTGTGTGGTCGGAATGATCATACAGATACAAAATAATAGGTCCGCTGTGAAACCATGACAACTAATTCTGTCTCAGACCATCTTCCTCCTCTGTGTTAGTCTGTGATTTAGGACCTGACGGCCAAAGGCCGTAAGGTCTAAAATCACAGACCGGCGCACATGACAAATATGATGAAACCTTCTGATGATCCTTTTAATTGCCGAAGACGTTCGCCTGGCACAGAGAGCGCACCTAGGTGATTGACGTTGATTTTCGATATTTCAAATGCGAAATGGCGCAGGCTGAGTGGTCCTATACGGGGAACTGACAGAGTCCATTAACCCATTCGCTGCCAGTGATCAAGAACTGCGTTTCGGAAACGTCTGCACACTGACACATTCGCGTGAAGAACATATACGTAAATGGGACAAAAATTGACATAAAGAACGTAGGACTTGCAAAAGATATCAATCCTCATGAGCCCCCGCGATTGCTGGAGGTTCGTGAGGGTTTGTGTCTCTTGCAGCTGGGTAGCAGTGAATGGGTTTTAGGGAGGTGGGGGGGGGGGGGGGTGGTAGGAGGTAAAAATGCTCAAAGCCGAGCAGGCGACTTAGGCCATCACACCGCGTAGAGACGGAGTATGGGAGGTAGGGACGGAGGGAAGAATGGGATGGGTGGGAGAGAGGGATAAATTTATGGAGGGATAAATTTGCGGATATAGTACAGGGATAAATGGATACAGTGATGGATAGATGAGTGGACCGTAACCCTTTAACTGCCGGGACAAGGCGAACGCTACCCAGCTAGCTGCAAGAGACATAAATCCTCATGAGCCCCCGGGGGCTCATGAGGATTTATGTCTCTTGTTAATTCTATGTTCTTTTGGCCTATTTTTGTCCCATTTACATCTGTGTTCTTTACGCGAATTTTACTGCACACTGTGCAGTCGCTTCAGACGATGAATTCGTGATCAATGGCAGCAAAGGGGGTGAAGGTTAAGTAACCGCAGATACTACCTTATAGACATTGCTCTGAATCCAGCCAGAAAGGGAGAGAACCACCCAAGGCCCATAACCCACGTGGCGGCCATGACCTTCCAGACGTGAGGCCTGATGGGACTGGGCGTTGCTCGGCGGCCGCACACAGCCACGTAACGGTCCACAGACAGCGCCATCATGGTCCATACTGAAGTGGCCACTGTGGCGTACTGCAAAACATTAATTACAATAATAATAATAATAATAATAATAATAATAATAATAATAATAATAATAACTATAAATAATAATAAAAACAATAATAATAATATTAACAATAATAACAATAATAACATTTTTTTTTTTTAAGGCATTGCCAGTGGCCGGATATCTAAGCCTTTTCCTTAGACGTAAGAGATTGTCATCGTTAAATTTGATGTGTTTCTTGATTTTGTACCTTACTTGCTGGTTTGTGTTACGGCATTGTACGTGAATCGACGCAAACAGTGGATTAAAAGCCCGGACAAACATGCGAAATCGCATGTTTGTCCGGGCTTTTAATCCACTGTTTACGTCAAAAGATTTTGACCTACTTCTGATTTACAGAAATCGTTTATTATACGACATTACCAGCACACATCTCGCAAGTGGTCCTAGACTGTTACGGTTGATGAGATTGTAAACCTACCTGTAGATAGTTCTGAATCTTGCACGTAACGTCCCCAAGCACCCAGTGTCGCGTGACTCGTGTGACCATCACGATGGGGTTGGTGAGAACTATCAGCAGATCTGACGTACACTGATTAGCCAGCAGCAGATTTACCACCGCCAGGGGTCGCGCTTGCCGATACGTGACAACCAGCATCTGCACGTGCAGCATTATCAACCCAGATTCGTGGCAAGCAAAGTGAATAAATGAATGAACAAATACTTGAGGAAGTGAATGAGTCGTTAGTACGGTGAGATGGATAGATGAATAAATGGATGGATGGAGGGACGGACGGATGGATGGATGGATGGATAGATGGATGGATGGAGAAAAGTACAAGACTAGATTGAATAAACAATAAACACGATAATAACTGACAAACGGTACGAGAGTGGTCTGACTTCCGTAAAAAAAAAAAAAAAAAAAAAAAAAAAAAAAAAAAAAAAAAAAAAAAAAAAAAACGAGCAAACAAACAAACAGTCGAAAAATAACTGTGAGCGTTCCCATTTTACTAAATTTCTGTTAGCTAAGTGTCGTATGGAAAATATGATTCATTAATATTTTATATGCATTTCAATAGAAGTGCATTAACCCCATCCCTGCCAACGTATGTACATTTGGTTGCTGAAATCTGTGTTCACTGAACAACGAAAAGCCACAACTGTCCAAAGAACATAGACACAAAAGTGGTCTCAGCAAGAGGCGTCTATGCCTCTTGCAGTTAAATCGCGTTCACTTTTCTCGGCAGTGAAGGGGGTTAAATCATACCCCGGCGGCAATAAGTCAGAAATAGTTATACTCCCCGCGAAATGGTCTAAACCATAAAGATCAGCCAAGGAACGGCGTAGCGCGCCAGAATAGTGAGGTTACGTTTACGACGGACTACTCTCAACAACTAACGAGAGAGAAGTCACGGCGAATATCATAAGCATAGACAACACTCCAAACATCTCCAGGAGGCATAGATCTTCATGAGCCCTCCGGGCTCATGAGGATCTATGCCTCTTGGAGATGTTTGGAGTGTTGTCTGCTAATGGTACACGCTATTTACCCGCCGTGACTACATTCTCGTTCGCTGTTGAGAGTCGTTCGTCGCAAACGAAACCTCACTATTGTGTACTCCAGAGCGACTGGAGTGAGAGTAGTTTAGTGGGCGTAAAGTGACCCAGGTCAATATGGCGTAAGAGCCATTTTGTTGTGCGTAAGTGACCCGAAGTCGATATAGCGCGAAGACGCGTAATGTGACCCCAAGTCGACATGGTGTGAACGTCATTTTGGCGGGCATAAAGTGAACCCAAGTCGATATGGCGTCCCCGGTAGCAAAAAGTCTTCTGGCCCACGACGACCGGGTGGGCTCGCGCACAGTCGTGCACGACTGTGCGCGAGCCCACCGCGGTCGTCGGGGGTCAGAAGACATTTGCTTACTGGGGTGAGAGTCGTTTTGGTGGGCGTAAATCCAGGTCGATATGTCGTGAAAGTCATTTTGGCGGGCGTAAAGTGACCACGGTTTCATCTGGAGAGCGATAGTTATTTTGACATATATCAACGTAACGAATAAACTGGATGTTAAAATAGACATATCGCCTTACCAGAACGTTTCCAATCAAAGCGGACGTAGTGATGATGGCAATAAGTATTTCTTCTATCACAACCAGACCTGAAAATGATTCAAAGTATACCGAAAAGCTTATATAAAAACAAAGAGAGCAGCAGCAGCAGCAACAACAACATCAACAACACCTGTCAACAACAACAGCAATAATTCTGTACAATATCCTGTTGCCTAGAGTTTTGTTTTAAGGCCATAAGAAAACTGCCAGTTGTGTAAAAGTGCAAAGAGAATCCCAACAAGATGGGAGAAACCATAACCCACAAAGTCCATTCTATACGAGAGCTGTCTTCGCTGTCAAGGGTCTCTACCTTTTGTCTTTGACTTGATTCTGAAATATCTCCTTTTGAAAAAGAATCGCAGATGTGCCAATGCGCCATAGTGAACTCTATAAGGGGCGCGCGCAGTGCATACGCGTCACTGGTTTGTGAAACGTCATTTGTCATGACGGTTTTTTTTTTATTTTTTTTTTTACGTAATTTTATATTTAAGGTGATATGAGTTTCACTTTCGCTTCAAGACTTGGGAAAATGGTGACATAACTAGAATTTCACGGTACAATCTCAGTCTTGCTATAATTTGTGTGAAATCAGTTTGACTTTATCTAACTACATGTTATACTAAGTACACCTGCATGCTCTTCTGAAAGCGCGTCAATGTGTGTGTATGCGTGTGCGTGCATGCGCGCGCTCCAAACATCATTAAGAGGCATATATGTTCATGCGCCTTTCGGGCACATGAGGATCTATGTCTTGGAGATGCAAGCATATGTGTGTGAGAGAGAGAGAGAGAGAGAGAGAGAGAGAGAGAGAGAGAGAGAGAGAGAGAGAGAGAGAGAGAGAGAGAGAGAGACTCAGACTCAGACTCAGACAGTTTATTGTTCAGACAAATTGTCCATACAATGGAGTGAGACATTACATAATTTATAATTCAGGTGTATATAAAGGCCATAAGGCGATGTTTATATCAACACACACACACACACACACACACACACACACACACACACACACACACACACACACACACACACACACACACACACACACACACACATTTCCATTCGATCTACGCCAGCACATAATAGCCACTTTTGACCTACATGTAAAATGCGGTATCCAAATCCAGGCCACAGCCGTGTACTACACAGACCAGGTCGGAGTAAGAACCACAGTTTGCACGTGGAATCATACAAGCATGCTGCTACGGAGTTTAAAAGCATGACATACAAATCTTGCTAAATCGGCAATAGACTGCGGGTTGGTAGTGTCTAGGATACACAATTCTTTCTTTCTGAGTTCCACAAGGTCAAACTTACATAGGTATTTGGCTCGCAGTTCATCATAGAATGGACAATAAAACATAAAGTGAACTTCATCTTCCACAGCCTTGGCACACAATGGACACACTTTCGTTACAGCATTGGGAGTACTATATCTTTGTTTGTTACTTTGCAATTCGGTTATGCCAAGTCTAAATTTAATGTATAGATTTTTGACATAGGTTGGCTTAACCAGTTCAAAATAATTTTCTTGGACAAGTGTATGTTTAAAACTACGATACACAGTAAAACGTTCACTCTCAGAAAGCTTTGATGACCAGTTTTGTTTGGCACAATCAACCATCCTTTGTTTAAACTTGTTTATAAAAGCATTCCTGTTTCCAACACCTTGTGAAATCCATACATGACCAAACCCATTTCGGAAAAGCAAATTCTTTATCTTTGACACCCATGTTTCTTTCCCTTTATCGTCTAAATCCTTAAGCATATGATAAGCCATATTTGCAAATCTAGTAACAGGTAAAGCGCAGAGTCGAAGCCAGTAGGAAACACATCTTACTGACGTTAATACTGACAGGGGATATCGACCAAGTTCACCATAAACCATCAGGTTCGGTGTGCGGAAGTTGACATTAAGAAAACGTTTACATGCAAATGTATGGACTCTTTCAATTTCGGCACACTCGTTTATACCCCAAATTTCTGAGGCATACAACAAAATTGGGACAACCTGCGCATCAAACAGCTTGAAAAAAACATCAGGACTAGCGCAGTTAATTTTCTTCAACATACAGAAAATATCGATTACACATTTTTTTGCCTTAGTCACTAAGTCATCAACGGATGTGTTTAAACTCAAACGTGTGGTAAAGTTTAACCCAAGGTACTTATACATATTGACAACTTCTACCCTCGTTCCCCCGTAAATCCATTTCTCATATTTTGACAAATACCCACCATTTCGAAACACAATTATTTTTGTCTTGTCTAGGTTAACAGACAAACCAAGCTTAGATGCTTCTTTGTATAAATTGTTCAGCTGAGTCTGAAGGCCATTGGGGGTTGATGAAAACAAAGCAATGTCATCTGCAAACATCAACAAAAACAGTTCTGCTGCATCGGCTTTTAGTTGGAAACCATGTTTACCATTTTCAATAATGTACACAGCAAGCTCGTTAATCAAAAAGGAGAACAATGTCGGCGATGCTAAACATCCTTGTTTTAAACCTTGGAAACACTCAAAAAACGCTGTACAATTCAGGCTGTCTCTAACACAAAATTTCACCGAGTCATACATTGCCTTCATAGCTGAAAGCATTTTGCCGCGCACTCCAGCCTTCAATAAAATATTCCAAAGCACACCTCTTTTAACAGTATCGAAAGCTTTGCGGAAGTCAACAAAAGCCACATAAACTTTCTTATTTTGTAGAAGTTGTTTTTGAACAATAGCATAAAGTGTAAATATATGGTCCACAGTAGAGTAGGATTTCCTAAACCCGGCTTGTGTTTCAGACAGAATATTATGTTCCTCAGCCCAGTCTGTTAACCTTCTGTTCAAAATGTAGGTATACAGTTTACTAACACAGCTAATGAGAGCAATACCACGATAATTATCTGGATTATTTACATCTCCTTTCTTGTGGAGTGGGAAAATAATAGCTTTAGACCATTCGCTGGGGAACAACCCTTTGTTGAATAGAGCATTAAAATACTTAGTGAGAAAGGAGATGATAGCTGGGTTGGAGACTTTAAGGACTTCATTTATAATTCCATCAGGCCCGGGGGCCTTTCCTGCTTTGGCATGTTTTATAGCAGCAATAACTTCTGCTTCTTCTATGTTGATATCTAGGTCATGAAATAAGGCTTCATCAGACTCAGAGTCTTCTGAAAAATATACATCATCATTATTCTCTTGCTGTGCTATGTTTTCATTTAGAATGCTAGAGAAGTGATCAAACCACTGCTTCTTTGTTATATTGTTTCTTAAACGACGTTTTCTTTTCCATTTCTTTATTTCCTTCCAAAATGCCTGAGAGTTATGTCTATACTCAAGAATTTTGTCAACAGCTTCCCTCTTAAAATTAACTTCTTTAGCTCTAAGTAATCTCTTGTATTGTTTTCTCTCATTAACAAACGATGCTTTATTTTCCATGGTTTTATTTTTTGTGTATGTACGTAAGGCTTTACGCGTTCGCATTTTTGCATTTCTGCATTCCTGGTCAAACCAGGGGTGACTAGCGGTGTTTGTTTTGTGTGTATTGCCAGTGGAGGAATGAAATTGTTTTGTCATGCAACTAGCAGCGTCTTTGATAGCACATGTGAAAATGTCTAATGCACTATTAATATCATCATCGATCTCAGCAGTAGCAGCTACTAGAGCATCCTGGAATGCAGGAGTAGTTAAACTGTCGCTGAGCGTTTGGGCCTTAGCAGGTTCCCAGATAATCTTATCAAATGAAAAACACTGCGTATCATCATCAGAAACATCGTTGTGGGGTGATACACGTACACAAGACACAGTAAGGACCAGTGGCATGTGTACAGACTCTATCCTCTCGCCAACTTCAAGTTTGTCACACAAACAAATAAAGTCAGGAGATGCAACAAAATAATCATTAATACTACAACCAGTGGGAGAAATAAATGTCAGGTGCTTTGACAGATCAGGGCTACAGAACCCATTCAGAATCATCAGTTCAAAACATGTACACAAATCTAATAGTTTTCTTCCAAATGTATTTACAGTCATATCTTCAGTAAATCGTGAAGGTTCAAATAGAGCGGTATTAGTTAGTAGTGTTTCATCAGGATCAAGCTGAAACAAATATGGATTAGGCTGCAAATCCCCAGTTCTACCATTAAAATCACCACACATTAGGAAATGAATGTCTCCAAATTGCTCGAGGGCACTAGCAAGACACTGTTCTAATTCTTCCAACAGGCAGTCGTACGGTAATTGTCTATAAAATGGTGAATCCTTGGGCGGAACATAGCACGCGACCAAAAGCACATCGCATTCAGTACCAAACAATGATCTGTCAAGTTTGAGAAAGACACTTTGAGCGCATGTCATGTTCACTTGGAAAACAAACTTGGCATATACATTTTTTACTAACACAACAACACCTCCCGAGCTTCTTCCTTGACGTGACAGTTTGACTGCAGGTAGGGAAAAACACGTGAAATCAGACCAGCAGTCAGGCGGGACGAAAGCATTGTCTAAAGTGGTGAAATGTTTCAAACAAACACACAATGTCATAATTACTTACATATTGTAGAAAGTCTGGGTCAGATAGCTTGCTCCACAGTCCATCAACATTCCATGACAGAAAGGTAAGTGTATGCAACACATTATCTACTGGCTGCTCTACAACACACGCGCGCATCGGTGACACATCCCGTGCAATTGAGGTGGGAGACGCGGCTTGGCCGACATATCACGGGTCACTGGATTCGTCCCCGACCTCAATTGTAGGGGAACTGTGTGGCCGGCGCCGTTTCGCTGGTTTAGGTGAAGGCTGTAACGGGGACACCAAGTGTGGCGCACGTGCCGGTGTTGCGTTGACCTGCTGACCAGTAGCTGCGGCGGCACCGAGTCCTTGGATACGGTTGTCCGGTCTTCTGTCGACGCTGTTGTCTGTCGCATGACGGCGGCCGAAGTTGTCGGTGTCGTGGTTCCGTTGAACTAGGGGTCCAGCGACGACCAGCTTGTTTCCCTTGTAGTACGCCCGCATTCCTTTCTCCCGGTGCAGTCTGATCTGTTCATGTTGCCGGTTGGTTAAGTCACCAGCAACATTAACCCCCTTTTGCTTGAGTGCAGCACGACCCTTGGTCAGGACGTCCATCTTGTCCCTCCATCTCGCGAACTTCACGATCATGGGGCGGGGCTTGTTGTTGGCTCTGGCACGGTTGGCTGCTACAGATGCAAAGTCCGGTTTGTTCCCCACCCGGTGTGCGCGTACCAAATCGTCCTCAGTCCAGGTTTTATTTGGCACTGTGCCCTGCAGACATTCCAGTACTTTAGTGGCACAGGAATCGAAGGTCTCGCCTGGCGTTTCCACGATTCCAAAGAGTCGCAGATTGTCCCTACGTGAGAACGCCTCTAGCTTGTCTAGTTCTTCCTCGTAGCGTTTCCGCAGATCTTCCATGTCCTCCTGCAAGTCTTCTACAGACTCGGAAACCTCCTCCTGCTTCTCAGTCAGTTCCTTGCAGGTGTCCTCCAGGCTGCGAGCGCGTTGCTTCAAGTCAGCAATGTCGGTGCCAATCGCCTGTATAGAGGTCAGCACATCACAGAGGTCAGCACGAAGAGACCCCAGTTTCTCGTCAATCACCTGTGTCTGCTTGTCGATTATACGCTGAATGTCACTGACAGTAACTAAAGGTGGTGTAGTTCCAGAGACCTCGAGTGGATATGCGGATAGAGCTTCTTTGTCTGCCATCTTAGCACAGTTCGATTGACACAACAGTGCTACACAGTAATACACAGTACTACACAGTGCACGTAGCTGGCAGTGTTGTACTAACAGTCACACCGACGATTGTCGTACTCAGTTCAATGGCGATACAAGAAAACCAGTCAGATGGCAGAAGTCTGTGGTCGCACAAAGTCCAAATTTACACCGTTATGATCAGCGTAGATAGGCCAAGACACTGGTAGTAAAATCCAAACAGTAGAACTTTGATTAGTGACGAAATCGCCTAATTTTGCATCGCTAATTGACTCTGAACTTTTTTTGGTGTGCTACATTCGTGAGCTCGAACTCACTCCCAGAGAGAGAGAGAGAGAGAGAGAGAGAGAGAGAGAGAGAGAGAGAGAGAGAGAGAGGAGAGAGAGAGAGAGAGAGAGAGAGAGAGAGAGAGAGAGAGAGAGAGAGAGAGAGAGAGAGAGAGAGAGAGAGAGAGAGAGAGAGAGAGAGAGAGAGAGAGAGAGAGAGAGAGAGAGAGAGAGAGGAGAGAGAGAGAGAGAGAG
Source organism: Semisulcospira habei (assembly GCA_036245525.1). NCBI lineage: Eukaryota > Metazoa > Mollusca > Gastropoda > Semisulcospiridae > Semisulcospira > Semisulcospira habei. The sequence continues at coordinate 255,652,526 of BTPG01000002.1, read as the reverse complement.
AGAGAGAGAGAGAGAGAGAGAGAGAGAGAGAGAGAGGAGAGAGAGAGAGAGAGAGAGAGAGAGAGAGAGAGAGAGAGAGAGAGAGAGAGAGAGAGAGAGAGAGAGGAGAGAGAGAGAGAGAGAGAGAGAGAGAGAGAGAGAGAGAGAGAGAGAGAGAGAGAGAGGAGAGAGAGAGAGAGAGAGAGAGAGAGAGGAGAGAGAGAGAGAGAGAGAGAGAGAGAGAGAGAGAGAGAGAGAGAGAGAGAGAGAGAGAGAGAGAGGAGAGAGAGAGAGAGATGAGAGAGAGAGAGAGAGAGAGAGAGAGAGAGAGAGAGAGAGAGAGAGAGAGAATTACGACATATTTAGAGTATGTCTGCGTGGTGACGGAGTTGCTTCTTTTACGTCACCGCCACTGTCTGACTTTCTCCAGATGTCAAGTTTTAAAAAAAAAACTGTTTTAATGGGTTTTTTTCTGAAAAGAATTATTTTTTACTGAAGAAGTTGAAAGGGTACAAAGCTGGCTAACGAATTCATCCAATGTCGTTCTCCAAACTAGCTATATCGGGTCACCTGCTCTTCTGAAAGTGCAACGATGTGTGTGTGTGTGTGTGTGTGTGTGTGTGTGTGTGTGTGTGTGTGTGTGTGTGTGTGCGCGCGTGTTAGTGCGTGCATGTGCACGCGCTCCAAACATCTCCAAGAGACATAGATCCTCATGTGCTGTCCGGGCGCATGAGGATCTATGCCTCTTGGAGATGAGCGCGCGTATTTGTGTGTGTGTGTGTGTGTGTGTGTGTGTGTGTGTGTGTGTGTGTGAGAGAGAGAGAGAGAGAGAGAGAGAGAGAGAGAGAGAGAGAGCGGCGCGCGCTAGAGAGAATTACGTCATATTTAGAGTATTATGTCAATGTCTGCGTGGTGACGGAGTTGCCTTTTATTTTTTCGTCACCGCCACTGTCTGACTTTCTCTAGAAGTCAAGTGGTTTTTTTTTACTGTTTTAATTCTTTTCTGAAAAGATTTAATTTTTACTACAGAAATTGAAAGGATACAAAGCTGGATAATAAACTCATCCAATGTCTTTGTCCAAACTAGCTATATATACTAATACATATCCAAATTTTCAAGTAAATATGACAAATATTACAGTCTGTAATCTGGGTCAACCGACTTCCTATAAACGGTTGTTATGTCTTAAATGAGACATTCAATTACAATATGTTCGGAGGCTCTCTTAGCCACCCCTTTAAGAAAGTATTTTGCCAAGTTTCAAGCTTGTGTGTACAGAAATGTCGGAGATTCTCTTGTTTACATACAAACGCACAGACACATACATACATACATACATACATACATACATACATACATACATACATACATACAAACAGACAGACAGACAGACATACATACATATATACATACATACATACATACATACATACATACGCACATACGGCGCTTCGCGCCAAATGTGCGTTCAAGCAGCAACGTTAGCGTAACTAGACATGACGTAATTTTTATCTTGTTACTTCAATTGTGAGAGGTTTAGGCCTGCCCGCCTTTGACATTATGGATATGCTATTAAATTCGCCCCACCGCGACCTGTCCTAAAAAGTCCCTTCTATAAATAAAAGGGACTTAAGAAAGACAGATACACGCTTACAGAGAAGACTCTTGGCTTGATTTCGAGAACGGTGGTCGATTTGGCAGGCACTAAGTGACTTCTTGAGACCGTCTTTGTATCTCTTCTTTGGTGCCCCTCTGTCCCGGTGTCCAGTGGCGAGCTCGCCGAACAGGGTGATCTTGGGTAGGCGATGATCTTCCATCCTGGAGACGTGCCCCTCCCAGCGAAGCTGTGTCCGCAGCAGCAAAGCCTCGATGCTCACAGTTTCTGCCTGTTCAAGGACCTCGACGTTGGTGACATAGTCACTCCAGTGAATGCCGAGGATGGTATGCAGGCAGCGCTGGTGGAAGCGTTTGAGGAGTCGTAGTTGGCTGCGGTAGAGGGCCCAGGACTCGGAACCATACAGCAGGGTGGTGAGGATTACAGTTCTGTACACGCTGATCTTGGTGCCTTTTTTCAGCTGTTGATTGTGCCACACCCGCTTGAATAGTCGCCCGAAATCACTGTTCGCTTTTGCCAGCCTGTTGTCCAGCTCCTTGTCCAGCTTGGCGTCTGACGTGATGATGCAGCCAAGGTAGGTAAATTGGTGTACAGACTTCAGTTCGGACTCGCCGATGGTGATGTGGGGAGGGCAATGCTCTTCCTTGGGTGCCGGCTGATGAAGGACCTCTGTCTTTTTCAGACTGACCTCAAATCCAAAGAGCTGGGCAGCATCTGCGAAGCAGGACGTGATGCGCTGCAAGGCTCTCTCTGTGTGTGCAACGAGGGCAGCGTCATCAGCAAAGAGCAGCTCACGAATCAGTCGGTCTAGGGTTTTGGTGTGGGCCTGCAGTCGTCTGAGGTTGAACAGGCTGCTATAGAGACGATACCTGATGTACACTGCGTCGTCATCGTCGAGGTCTACTGTGGCCTGCTTCAACATCATGCTAAAGAAGATGGTAAAGAGGGTCGGTGCCAGCACGCAGCCCTGCTTCACGCCGTTGAGAATGGGGAATGGTTCTGAGAGGTCACTGTTGAGTCTGACCTGGCCTTGCTGGTCCTCGTGGAGCTGGACGATCATGCTGAGGAACTTTGAGAGACAGCCAAGTCACTTCAGGATCTGCCACATGCCTTGCCTTCTCACAGTGTCAAACGCTTTTGTTAGGTCGACAAACGTTACGTACAGCCCTTTGTTCTGCTCGCGGCACTTCTCCTGAAGCTGTCTCAGCACAAAGACCATGTCAGTGGTACTCCTGTTGGCTCTGAAGCCACACTGGCCCTCTGAGGAGTGGTCTTCAGCGATGGCAGGTACCAGCCGATTCAGGAGCAGCCTTGCGAGAATTTTCCCGGCAATGGACAGCAGGGTAATTCCACGATAATTAGAGCATGCAGACTTCTCTCCTTTGTTCTTGTACAGGGTGATGATGACTGCATCACGGAGATCCTTTGGTAGTGTTCCTTTATCCCAGCAGAAGAGAAAGAGGTCGTGGAGCTTGTTGTGGAGTGCTGGGCCTCCATGTTTCCAGATCTCTGGCGGGATTCCGTCAGTGCCTGCTGCTTTGCCACTCTTGAGCTGGTGGATGGCCTTGAGGGTCTCTTCAGTGGTGGACGGTTCGCCCAATTCAACCTTTACTGGGAGGTGTGAGATTTGGAAAATGGCTGCTTCTTGAACAGTGCGCTCAGCGCTGAAGAGGTCCTGAAAGTATTCCGACCAGCGGTTCAAGATGGACGTACTATCTGTGAGGAGTGCCTGTCCATCAGCGCTTCGCAGGGGACTTTGAACCAGGTGCCTGGGGCCATACACTGCTTTCCGTGCTTCGTAGAAGCCCCTGTAGTCACCGTTGTCAGCGCAAAGCTGGGTCCTCTGTGCTAGTCTGGACCACCACTCGTTCTGGAGCTCTCTAAGCTTGCGCTGGAGACTGCTGCAGATGAGGCGGAAGGCAGTATTCTTCACAGGGCAGGAAGGCTGGGCTAGGTGGGCATGGTGGGCGGCTCTTTTTTTTTTGCTAGACGTTCCTGGATCTCTACGTCGTTTTCGTCAAACCAGTCTTTGTTCCTCTTTCTAGCAAAGCCCAAGACTTCTACAGAGGAATTTGCAATAGCAGTTTTCAGTTGTTCCCAGAGTGTTTCAGGGGAGGAGTCTGCTGGATCAGCTGTGTCTTTGAGCATGCGCTGCAAATCTGTCTGAAAGGCAGCTTTCACATCGTCACGCTGAAGGCTGGCAACATCAAGCTTTTTCTTGGAGGGGCCCCCTTTCTTAAGTTTCAGCTTGAGGCGGAGCCTGAGTTTGCAGCGGACAAGGCGGTGGTCAGTGTGACATTCTGCGCTGGGCATCAATCACTCTGGTGAGGAGGACATCACTACGGTCCCTCTGACGCACTAGGACATAGTCGATAAGGTGCCAGTGCTTGGAGCGAGGATGCATCCAGGTGGTCTTTCGACTGTCCTTTTGCTGGAAAGTAGTGTTGGTGATGACAAGTTGCTGCTCTGCACAGAACTCCAACAGTAGGCGGCCATTGTCATTGCAGTTCCCAACGCCATGCTTGCCGAGGACTCCTTTCCAGGCTTCAGAGTCCTGGCCCACTCTGGCGTTGAAGTCGCCAAGGATGATGACTTTGTCGTCTGCAGGGGTGCTCTGTAGGAGGCTGCGCAGGTCAGTGTAGAACTTGTCTTTTTTTTGGGTGGAGTGCAGTGTGCGCAGTACTGGCCCCACCCTTTAAACCCTTGGTTCGTCTGCCATGGCCTAGCAAGCTGGGACGGTGGTCCTCGGGTCGTAGGTTTTATATCAGACTGTCCTTGTCCTAGTCTCTGACTCAAAAACCTTCCCCGGAGACACGGGGGCTTTGATGTCAGGGTTTTCCTCCCTTAGCCTTTCCGCAGCCAAGCGACCAGGCCTGCAAGACAGCAGGACAATGATTTATTTTCGAGGTTCTCTCCTCTAGATCCGCCGTGTTTAGCCTGGGGGCTAGTGCTGCCCAGTTTTGGGGGTCACCTCGGAGAGGATGTGGCCAGGGACCACGCACGGGCGGTCTTGGGATAGAGGGATAGTCCGGAGGGATTACACACGAGGGTGCCTCACAAAGGCCAAGAGGCCCTAGACTAGGGGGATCCCGGGGGAGGCGCTGTAAGAGTTCCCCACTGCCCGCACCACCAACGCAACTCGTCCCCTGGGGACCCCCCCCCCCCCCCTTGAGTCAGGCAGAGACCCCTTGACCCCTACAGAGAAGACAAAGCACAGTTTATTACATTTACGGGTTAAAACCCGTTTTCAAAATGGACATACAAACACATTGCACAGTTATACTCTACTTGTCTTTTCTTTCTTCATAGATAAGTAGAAAAGTGTTTACTTGTTTGTATGTCCATTTTGAAAAAGGTTTTCTTTTGTTGGTATTTTCTTTACTTCATAGTTTTGTTTTGTTGGTGCCAAGTACCACCTTTGCACTATCACGGTCGATCGATCTGTTAGCTCTGAAATTTGGGAATTTCGGAATTGGTCCTTAAATAGCCAAAGGTAAAGTAAAATGAGTAACAAAAGTACGACGCACAGTGACCGGCGGATCTAGAACTTATGACAGTGGGGCGCGTAATTTCTTTTCTAACCGAGTTCCGTAACGCAAGCTCCGCGCTTAGAACTATGCGTGGAGCTTGCGTTACGGGACTCGGTTGGGAAAAGAAATTTCGCCAGCGGGGCCGGTGGGCTCGTTTTTCTGTTCGTTTCTGTCGGGGCGAGAGTCCCCACAGAGCTCCGAGATAATAACATTATTGAGGGATGGATGCGTGTTAGCGACAACCTTCAGCTGACTAAATTTGTGCTCTACCACATCAGTGGATCCAGACCAAAAAGGTGACTTCCGAGCATGTAAAATGAAGTGAAGAACCCAACGAAGAATGAAACACGCTTATAAAAGACAGTTTCAACACAATATATTAATATTTCGGGGTTTTATCCTTTTCGAAATAGACAAACAAACAACTATACAATTCGCTACTTATCTTGTCAGTGTGAAGAAGCGAATTGTATACTTTTGTGTGTGTCTATTTGGAGAAAAAATATCAATACATTCTGTTGTCATATCGGTGGAAGCCATTGTAAGGCAGCATACTAGAGGTGGCTTGACTGAAACCGCGTATAATACAAAACGTTGTGGTTAGGCTTTGCCTGTATTATCTTTAATCATCACATGATCAAGTATGCTAATGTAGCTATACGACTCTTTGACGGTATTGATCTTGTTCATTTTTGTCAGGTATACGGGTATAGCGCGGACATTCAATACTGCACTGGAGCTGACGGCATGTTTACTGATTAGACTAGCAGGACTGGGATTTTTTCTCTTTCTAGTTTAGGTGCCATTTTTGCACCACCCTTGAACTATCATGACCGATCCAAAGTTGTTGTAGTGACTTGTTCAGTATTTCTATTTCTTCTTTAGCCTTCGCCCACTAATAAGACGTACTTGAGTATCTCAGCCATTCCCATTTTTATTTCCATTTTCCACTTTTGCACTGCCGAAAAATAAAACTTCGCAAAGCCCTTTGGCGTTGCTCTTTTGGGTATTTCAGACAATCTTACGGTTCAAATCAACAACGGCCCGCCTATTTAGTTTTCCTAGTCACAACTGCAGACCGATGTTTAAGTCTAGCATCGTTTTTAAATGTAACATACGGGAACTGTAGATGTTGTCTCGTCGAATATTAACACCCAGCTAAGATCTGTGGGCTCTATTTCATTTGCAGTGCATAAAACATTCACCTATCACAAGACATAGAAAACACAGGATCGAATGCAAATCTTTTATTAAAGAAAAACATACAAATTTCAGGAAAAACTTGCCTCGATGAGTAAAATCAACTTAACAAGCTAAACAAGCTAACGAACTATTAGTGCTGAAGATTTTGCAGTGGTCTTTTATAAAAGGTACCCAATCTCCCGCAGGTTACTCATAGCAGAAATACAGTAGGTTGGTTTTTCCCCCTCTAATTAAAAAAAGAATGAAAGAAAGAATGATTCGTAGTTATGAATACCACAGTATATGTGTGAAAGAAACACGATGCCAGAGTGCTTGATGAATACCTCCAGTGTCATTTAAAATTATGAGGAAAGAAATGCGTTTCTAAACAAGATGGGATGAACCATAACCCACAAAGTCCCTTCTATATGAGAGCTGTCCTCGCTGTCAAGGGTCTCTACCTTTTGTCTTTGATCTGATTCTAATGTTGAAATATCTCATATTGAACAAGATGAGGATTTCGTCCCAAAGTCTACCGCGACACATTCCAAAAAGGCCCTTCTATAAATAAGACCTATAAATAAAATATTTAAAAAACGACATCAACAACAACAACAACAAAACAAATTGGTGGGGTTTCTTCTTTCAGAAATAGTTGTGTTTTTTTTTTTTTAAAGTCCCTTCTATTTATGTCAAAGGCGGGCAGGCTAAGCCTTTAACAATTGAAGTAACAAGATAAAAATTACGTCATGTCTAGTTACGCTAACCTCGCATGTGCGTATGTAAGTAGGTATGTGTGTGCGTATGTATGTAAACAAGAGAATTTCCGATATTTCTGTACACACAAACTTGAAACCTGGCGAAATACTTTTTAAGTAGGTGGCTAAGAGAGTCAGCATATTGTAGTTGAATGTCTCATTGAAGATATAAACAACCGTTTATAGGACGTCGGTTGACCTAGATTACAGTCCGTAATTTTTGTCATATTTACTTGAACTTTTAAAGACATTGGATGAGTTCGAAGTCAACCTGCTTTCACACAAATTATAGCAAGACCGAAATTGTACCGTGAAGTTCTAGTTTTGTCACCATTTTCTCAAGCATATGAAGCGAAAGAGAAACTCATATCACGTAAAATATAAAATTATGTAAAAACTAAAACTTACGTCATGACAAATGACGCTTGAAAAAACAATGACGCGTATGTCCTGCGCCCCTTATAGAACCCACTGACGCTTTGGCAAATTCTGCGAGACTTTTTAATAGGAAATAATTCAACACCAGAATCAGGTCAAAAACAAAAGGTAAAGACCATTGACAGCGAGGACAGCTCTCATATAGAAGGGACTTTGTGGGGGTTATTGTTCATCCCATCTTGTTTTAAGTTAAATGACAATTCTCCTTATTGTGCTAGAAACCATTTTTTTAAAAACAAAAATCCATATGTTACGTAGTATACGGGAAAAAGCTATAAGCCAGTAAAGATACATCTTGCTCTGTTCTTGTGCACTTTTTTAAAATGTCGCTCAGAGAAAGGGAATGAAGACAGAATTAAGGACAAGTCGACTGACGGTCCAGTCAGGTCCAAAATGAAAAGTTAACAACTTTCCCATGGATTACATGACAACTACGGCCTGACTATGAAACCATTTAATGCGTCAAAAATGTGAAATATTTTCGCCAAATTACAGTCATATTATAAGGCACGTTTACGAATACTCAACGCGTGATTTATTAACCCCTTAACTGGCTTGGAAAAGCGAAGGCTACCCAGCTACAAGAGACATAAATCGTCATGAGCTCTTGCAGTCGCGGGATCTTATGAGGATTTATGTCTCTTGTTAGTTATTTGTTATTTATGCCTATTTTTGCCCCGTTTACTCCTCTGTTCTTCCAGCGAAAGTCGATCAGTGTGCGGGCGTTTCAGACGTGAAATTCGTGATCATTGGCAGCAAAGGGGTCAAGTCAGCAAAATCAATGATTATCAACTCACTGGGCACATTCGCTGCTCGATATCGCACAAACTGTCGGGAATTGTTTACATCGTCCATTTCTTCCCTTTTTGTGTCGGCTCACTGATATTAATTACAATGACTTCAACTTTATCCAGATTTGCTTCTGCCTTAGGTGGCCATTTGAATGATCTAGTTGTGTTGCTCTTTGTGAAAACAGTGATGAACGCATCACCGTCATCTTGATCAATTCAAGTATTTTTTTATGAACCATTTTTGTCCCCCTACAGAGCAACGATAATCGCCTTAAGGCTTCAAAAAAGAAACTTCTTTTCAGTCCTTTGATTTCTCTCTGATAATCCTATAAAACGAAACGGATTTAAAAGTTGTTTGAAATGGTATTTTTGTATCATCTAGCATTCCTACAAGTGGGCTGTGCAATGAAAGAGAAGAGTTTAAATTCGATTACAAGTCCAGCCGGAAACGGTCAATCCTCGCTCTTTCATTATACATAAAAAACTGAAGATCGATATATATCATTTTGAAAAATACTTTAAACTTCCTGTCTTTCTTTTAGAGTACTTCAAAGTATAGTGCGCGATGACCCTGACCTTCGTAAATTTTCAGCATTAAGGAGACCCCATTTCTGGACAGAAGCTAAGAAGAAACAAAAAGGTGTCCTCTCAGAGCAACCATCTGAGAAAATGTTTAGGACAAAAGACCGCGTGATGTCATCATTGGAAGATGTTACTTGTTTGTCCTCTAATGGCATCCCCCAAAACCGATCCAGTCACGTGTTCGTGACACCTGATGAGAAGAAACTAACGACTCTTCTGCCAAATATGCAGAACTGACAGGAACAGTATAGCAATTTCTAAAATCTTCAAAGTTCGTGTCATTGTTCATATTTTCCTAGTGAAGTGCAAAGTAAGTGCAAATATTATGTTAAAAAATTCTTAAATCGTAAAGTGATGAAGTCTGCCCAGAAGCAGCGGCCAACCCTCGGTGGTTTGAACACTTTGTTCATTCTTGAAATAACATTGGCTATAATGTCACTCACTGTGTCCTACATCGAGGATCAAAGCCTTCGCGTTCTTCCTCAGCCATTATGTATCCTTGCCTCGACTAGTGTGAGTCTTGGTTGTTCCCTAAACTCAAAGAGAGGCTGGCAGTACGCAGGATATCACGCATTCAGGAGATAGCAAACACTGTCAATTCACTCTAGTAATTTTGACGCCCAGGTCTAACTAACGTGGCTTAATTCAAAACTGGCTGTAATCCACGGAAATCCCGTAGATTATAGAACATGTCACAAAATCAATCGTCACTTCAACAATAATGCAACAATGAACAAACTATTCTACATGCACATAGAACAGACAACGACAAATAACGGTATGGTTTTTTTTCCTCTGACTTGAATCCAAGGGATTTTACTCCAGCACAGGCGTCCGTAGGTTAAATGCGTGTGATTCAGTGCCAGTTTTGGCCACTTGAGTTGTTTTCTTCAACGTTAACCAAAACTGCTTAACACAATGAGTAAACACATGATGGTTTTCAAAAGTGCTAGTCAGTAGGGTCCAAGCCACTCAGTTTGGTCACCGAAAGCCATCAAATACCACCTCCCGTATGATCATGCTGCTCCTAAACGAGCCGATGTCCGGCATAAAAAGGTTTCAAAATATGAGTTGCGAACATTTTCTCAGTCTGTCAGAAACAGGACAAGTTTTGTTTCTGCACTTGTATTTTTCTTTCTCCAGGAAGATGATTTCAATAGGAACTGGATTAGCGGAGAGTTTGAAAGCCCACAGATTAAAAACAATTAGTTGTTTCTACGGTGTTTGCACCGGAAACAGGTGTAACCCTTGCGGGTCTATCACAAAATAGCAAAAGACACAGTTTTTTCCACAGTTTTCAAGGTTTTCGTGTCCCTGAACTGACAATGGAAAGAAACGTGAGAATGGCTGTTCTGCAACAGGATGGATGAACGCGTTATACCAATAACTATAACCATCATTATTATTATTGTCATCATCATCATCGTTTTCGTCGTCATCATCATCGTAATGTAAAATGATACCTAGAATGAACAAGCACTCACCATCCCATGTGTCCTTAAATTCTGACAGGTAGGTGAAGTACCCGGACGCGTTGTTGTCTGGCTTCCACAGTGACGGCATTTTCAGCCTAGTCTCGGTCCTCAAACTTTAGGTCTCTTTCAAAATCCTTCTGGGCCTGCATGCAGTATAAACACTCAGGGGAATCACTTAAAGCTGGACATAGAAATAGTTATGCCCTTCAATGCTAAGAAAAAAATGAACAAACCCAACTGCAAGAGGAATAAATCCTCATGAACCCCCGCCGTTGCGGGGGCTCATGAGGATCTATTCCTCTTGCAGAAACCACTTTGTATCCACATTTCTTTGATGACTGACCATGTGTTACAAGGCTGTATTAGTTCACGCCTGGTGATACGGGTTGTGCAAACTCCGCCGCACTTTTGACCGTTTCGTTTTGACTATTAGCTACTGAAGCGGAGTAAAGAAAGAGCGACCAGCACGACATCGAATAGAAAAGAATAAGCAGAATCCGAGATTAAAACCTGTTCAAAAAGTTATTGTATAAATAAATTAAAGTATGCCTGACCTCCATCGCTAAGGTTCGCATTGTATCGGTCGAACTGAGCACGCGTGATTTCATTTTGGGAGGTCCGGCATAATTTAATCTCACCTTTGGTCTGTCGTTCCTATGAATATAGACTAGAAATATATATGTCTGGTGACAGCCAGTGCTAATTAACACTACCAAGAAGAATAGTTAAAGGCACTGTCAGGGGAGAGAACTGTGTATTACTCACCAATGATCATAGATCTAGTTGTTTAAAGCACAAAAAAGGAGAGAGAGAGAGAGAGAGAGAGAGAGAGAGAGAGAGAGAGAGAGAGAGAGAGAGAGAGAGAGAGAGAGAGAGAGAGAGAGAGAGAGAGAGAGAGAGAGAGAATGAATGAATGAATGAATGATACTTTATTTCTCAAGGATGGAAACTGAAAAGGACAAAAAAGGAGAGAGAGAGAGAAAGAGAGAGAGAGAGAGAGAGAGAGAGAGAGAGAGAGAGAGAGAGAGAGAGAGAGAGAGAGAGAGAGAGAGAGAGAGAGAGAGAGAGAGAGAGAGAGAGAATCAATGAATCAATGAATCAATGAATCTTTATTTTACAACGGTAAAGATATTAACAATGCCAGAGGCAATGCCATTTTTCAAATCTGCCGTTGCTACATCTACAACACAACAATTACATTACATTGATACATGTATAGGACGAACGCCTACGGTGTGTTGGGGGAGTTGGAGCAATGGTAAGGGGGGGGGGGGGAAAGAGAAAAAAAAGCAACAACACAGCAGCACTATACATACACAGCAGTAGAATGGGTACATTACTAACAATGATATCTACATATAGAAAGCAAAGCTTGAAGATAGTTATGGCTGCGAAGATAAATGTTCAAAAAGACTTTTCTTGAAACATGATACCGTTGGAGTGGTCTTCGTGTGGGATGGAAGCGAATTCCACAAAGTCGCCCCCGAGAATGCTAGACTGGTTTTAAATAAGTCTATTCTCGTTTTGGCTACATATAGGCTTTTTGTATCGCCATAGCGGGACTGTGACCGGACTAGCAGCTGGGTTAGATATTCCGGAGTGTTGTCATTCCGAATCTTAAAAAGGAGAACACCTTTGTTGAATGCAAACTGCTTTTTGAGAGAAAGAAGTCCCGCTTTGTAAATCTTATCATCCGTTGTCAAAGTAGGATCAGGTAAAATTAATTTCGCTGCTCTTCTGTGTAAGGAGTTCAGTCTTTTTAAATGTACATCTCTGCAGCCATCCCACACCGTCGAAGCATAATTAATGTGGGACTGAATATGTGCATAATAAAATAATTTTCTGGTTTCAAAGTCAGTGAAGTGCTTCAGTTTGGACAGCATGAAAATGTTCCTTGAAACAGTTTTACACACTTTATGTGTGTGTGCCTGCCATTTGAGCTGATCATCTATGATAATTCCAAGGAGGCGGTGTTCAGACACTTGCTCAATAGAATTGCCTTCGAAGGACAAATCAAGTAAAAGGGGGCTTAATTGGTGTTTTTGGCGTGTCGCAATTACCATTGACTTAGTTTTTGCTGGATGGATACTCATCGAGTTACGTTCACACCAAGCGGACACCTCATCAAGGCTCTGTTGTAAGTCATCTGCAACCACATTAAGGTTTTTATTTGCCGTGTGGATTGACGTATCGTCAGCAAACAAGCCACATTCGATAGATTCTGACGTTAGGTGAAGAGGCAGATCGTTGATGTATAAACAAAATAGAAGAGGGCCTAACACTGACCCTTGAGGTACTCCAAACTTAACCTCCTTCACTTCAGAGTGTGATCCATTAACTACAACCTTTTGCTTTCTTCCCTTTAGATATGAACTAAAGAAGGAAACTGCTGAGACTTTTTTTTTTAAATAATGACTAAGTTTGCTTATCAGAGTGTCGTGGTTAACCAGGTCAAACGCCTTCTTAGAGTCAAGGTAAATAACACCCGTTAGTTGCGAATTGTTTACGTTAGATAACCACTTATCTGCAAGTCTGCTTAGCGCTGTATGACAGGAATACTTCGGACGAAACCCAGACTGGAAGGGATGAAGCATATTATTTGTCTCTAAATAATGAGACAAATGTTTGTGTACATGTCGCTCGAGAGGTTTGCTTAACACGGACAGTAACGAAATCGGTCTATAATTATTCAGATTTCCCCTGTCCTTGGATTTCGGTAGTGGAATTACTTTTGCAAGTTTAAGCTGTGTAGGAAATACACACTGATGGAGACATAGGTTGTAGATGTATGTCAGCGATTCAACAATGTAAGGTAGGGATAGTTTCAGAACTTTAGGATTTATGTCATCAGGGCCTGATGACTTCTTGTTCGCGAGACTACTTATGAATTTACCTACTTCATGTATTGCAATCGATGGAATGCTAAAAGGAGTCACAGTCTTCTGATTGCAGTAGTTAATTAAAATATCGAAACACTTATCATTGACACTTCCTTGTGTTGAGAAAACTTCAGCAACAGACAGGAAGTGATTATTAAACATGTCAGCGGATAGATCACTAGGGATTACCGTGGATGCACTAGAGCCTCGGGTAAGGGAATTCAGGACGCGCCAAATAGCAGACCCGTCTTTGTTGTTTTTAATAGTATTTCTTACAAAGGCTTTTTTCGCTTCACGTAACATATACTTGACGCGATTACGCTGCTTTTTAAACTCGTCAAACTTCTTTTCTCTCCTGAGGGTGTTCCTAAACTCCATGGCCTGCATCAGTTCTTTTGTAATCCATGGGGGTAGTACCGCGCTTTTGACACGCCTCTCCCTGAGGGGTGCGTGTTTTTTGAGTACCCCAAGGAAAATGCTGTACCATGCAGATAGAGCAACCTCTGGGTCGTTGGACTCGGTTACTGAGTCAAAGCACGTATTACTAAGATCATGTAAAAATGCGTTTTGGTTAAAATATTTAAAAGAGCGATATGTTACGGTGATATGACCTTTCTTTTTAGTCTTTGGAATTTGCGCAGCCCAGTTACACACTACAGGGAAATGATCGCTAATGCTCAAGTCGGGAACAGAAACGTCAGTCACAGATTTAGGGTTATTGGTATAAATATGGTCTATAAGAGTGGACGATGCAGCAGTAATCCTAGTGGGTGACTGCACCAGCTGCACCAGCCCAAATAAGGAAGATGTTGTTTCCCACGCGGTGTGGGGTTTCAGTAAATTGATATTGAAATCACCCATTAGAATGATGTCGGCGTTTACTTTACAGACTTTATCTAAGTTACAGGTGAAATGGTCGTACCAACTAAAGTCAGCCGCCGGGTTACGGTACAAGAAGCCTACGTATGATGGAGCCAGAAAAGGACGCTTTACTTCAATCCACACGCACTCAACATCCGCGGCTTCTAGATCTTGCCGTCTACGGACTAAGTGTTGAATAGACTTGTGGATGTAGACGGCAATGCCTGTTTGGCCTGGGGAGGAAGGATCTCTTCTGATTACAGAAAAGTTAGGGATACTAATGGCTTCATCACTGATGTTCGAGCTCAAGCGTGTCTCAGTGACGCAAAACAAGTGAAACGGTGACGGTGTGGGATTGTTAAGAAAACAAGCTAAGTCAGGTATCTTATTGTAAAGATGAAACACGTTAAGATGGCCTACACGTAAGGTACATTCCCTTATGCTCGCTTTCGCCATTGAGGCTAGCACAGGCATAAAAGATTATAACACAAAAACAATGTAAACTGTCTCACAACACAAAAGAAACACACACACACAAAAGTAACAATCATACACACAGTGCAAACCGGATAGGTAAAGGTGAACCGTCAAACAGAACTACACAAAATAATTTGATAAACTGACAGTGCAAGAAAACAAATTAAAGCAATAGCGCGTTTTCACTGCAAACAAGATAATGTCCAGTTTTGCGCTGATAATGTCAACGAATCTGCACAATCTATACCACAGAGCCAGCGGAAAAGACTATTTACCACTCGCCCAGTTTGAGTGCAGAGGTTTTAAGTGACCTCTGATTCTTAGTATAGATGTGGCACAGCGCACAAACTAAGTCACGCGTTGCGCTTTTCAATAATTAAGTCACAATCACGTTAGTCCACACGCTGTAAGACCTGTGACTTTATCATATGGATAGTGCCTTGTACACCAAAACCTGTGGACAATGTCATTAGCAACACAGCCTGCAACAGTCACCACTGGCCAACAGTCTAATCTTGTCAAGAGGCACGACCGTGCACACACACTAACGACATAAAAAGGCAAAATGAAATGTTCCGATAGGAAAAGTCTGATGATAGTCACAAACTATAATCAAGTGTCCAGTCGTAATCTGAGATAAAGGCACCTAATAATAATACAGTAAAGAGAGTTATATAAAAACTAACAAGTGCAAAACGGAGGACAACAACAATACGTTACAAAATGAAATCATTGACATGGCTCTTTCGGACACATTATCAACGTTTCTTTTGCTCTGAGATGTATATAAAAGCTATCGGACTAAACAATGGAAGATGTCTCGTTTGCTGCATAATGTAGAGGAAGTGAGTTCCATAAATAGGCACCCGCATACGAAAGGCTGGATTTAAACAAGTCAATTCGGGCCCATTCAATGACGAGTCTGTTCCTCGAAGTGCTGTAAAACCTTTCGCTCTCAGTGAAAAGCTTAGCCAGATAGTGGGGGGGGCTTTCCCGTTGAGTGCTTTGAGAGAGAGAGAGAGAGAGAGAGAGAGAGAGAGAGAGAGAGAGAGAGAGAGAGAGAGAGAGAGAGAGAGAGAGAGAGAGAGAGAGAGAGAGAGAGAGAGAGAGAGAGAGAGAGAGAGAGAGAGATGATGATGATGATGATGATGATGATGAAACGTTTTTATTCAGGATAAAAAGTTTTAGGCATAGCAATGCCTATCTTCCAAACTGTCCTGTTACTCTACACATATAAAAATACATAAGACGATACAGCAAAAGATAAAATATATATAAGTACGCATACCCCCCCCCCCCCACCCCCCCCCCACCCCCGCCCCCCCCCCCCCACCATCAGAAAAAAAATAATAATAAAATACAAAAAGAATTAAAACAATATATGTACGTGTATGAGCCTGACATGTTAATACAGTCAAACTATTGCATAATCTGCAGCAATCTGCTGTGCTGAAGCAACATACTAAACAGAAAAATAAGACATTCACATCGACAGCAAATATTTATGGACGCGAGCTCTGAAGATAGATAACTTTGAAATAGACTTTAAATGCGAGGGAAAGTTATTCCATGACTTAGCACCGGAAAATGATATGCTAGATTTGAAGATGTCGATTCTCGGTTTTGGGAGATGGAGTAAGCTGTTCCTCGTGTTCTCTCTATTCGTGTGGGAAAACAGCTCACGGAGATATGGAGGGGCGGCATTGTTTAGATTTTTTTGCACAAGCAAGCATCTATTAAGTTCCAATTGTTTACTGAGTGGTAGAATATTAAGGGCCTTCAGTCTTTCATCAGTAGGGGACGAACCAGGAAGAATAAGCTTAATACCTCGTCGGTAAAGGGAATTAATTTTTTTCAAATGAATGTCTCCACAGCCGTCCCAGATATTGGAAGCATAATTACAATGTGTCTTGATGTGTGCGTTAAAGAATAGTTTTCGAGCATCAATGTCAACTATACGACTTAATTTGGATAATAAAAATAGATTCTTTGAAATATTTTTACAGGCAGTTTCTATGTGCGGCTCCCAGCTGAGCTGTTCGTCGACTGTCACTCCTAACAAACGATGTTTTGACACTTGCTCTATGGGCTGAGAGTGAAGGGACAGCTCAAGGGGTTGCAAACCACGTTGATGCTTTTGGCGTGTTGTCACCAACATACTTTTCGTTTTAGGAATACTAATAATCATATGATTTTCTTCACACTAAGTTGACACTTCATCTAGACTATGTTGGAGGACAGCGCTCACGGTTGAAACATTTTTATCAGATACATGTAATGATGTATCGTCAGCAAATAGTTCACAGTTTGTGTCGGGGTGTGATATTGACAGTGGAAGGTCATTTATAAAGATGTTGAATAATAACGGTCCTAGGGTGGATCCCTGAGGAACACCAGTCCTTTCGCTGAGTATTTACCATTCAAGAACACTTTCTGCGTTCTGTCTAAGAGATAGGACGAGAGAAAAGCGACTGCATTTGAGTCAATGTGATATAAAGGTAACTTCTTTAGTAAGATTGAGTGGTTAATGAGATCGAAGGCTTTTTTAAGATCTAGAAATACTACACCTGAAAGTTTGGACTCATTTATGGCAGTAAGCCATTTGTGGGTTATGAGAGTTAAGGCAGTCTGACACGAATGTTTGGGCCGAAAAGCTGATTGTGCTGTACTAATAAGGTAGTTTTTCTCCAGGAATTCAAGTAAATGATTATGTATATGCTTTTCAAGTGGTTTGGACACTGCTGATAAGATTGAAATAGGTCTGTACTCACTTGGGTCGCTCAGATCTTTGCTTTTCGGTAGAGGAGTAACTTTTGCTATTTTCAATTCATCGGGAAACATGCTCTTTTGAATCGAAAGGTTATATATAAAGGTTAATGATTCCACAATATAAGGGAGCGCAATTTTTAGGATTTTACTGCTAATACCGTCTACACCACAAGATGTTTTACTTTTCATGTTGGTTATAGATTTTCCTACATCAAGGACGGTTATTAGGGGAACTGAGAAAGTATTGCCGGCGTTTATCTGACTGTGCTGTTTCAATTGTTCTGAACATACGTATTCACCTGGCTCACTGGTGTTCGTCTGTGACAGAGATTTTGCAATGTTAAGAAAGTGTTCATTAAATACATCAGCTGTGAGGTGCGGGGGGACACTCGTTGTTTTGCTAGATTGTCCTTTAGTAAATATGTTAATCACCTGCCACACGCTGCGTATGTCTTTGCCGCCCGCAATAATCTTTTCAGCATACTGCCTCTGTGCTTTACGTACTAATGATTTAACTAGGTTTCGCTGTTTTTTGTACTCGTCAAATTTCTTTTGTTGTTTCAATAGATCTCTTAGTTCCATCGCAGTTTTAATCTCATCCGTCAGCCACTCAGGCACAGTGGGATGTTTAACACGCTTAGTGCGCCTCGGGGCATGTCTGTCAAGAACACCGAGGAACAACTTATACCAGTGGGACAGCGCTACATTGGGATCGTTATAGTTATACACATCGGAAAATGGTGTTTGGGAAAGTTCATGCAAAAAATCATCTTGATTAAATTTTTTGAATGATCTGTAGAGAATGGTTATATGCTCCTTATGAGGTTTCTTTGGCAACTTCGCAGATAATGAAAAACAAATAGGAAAATGATCACTGACAGAGGTGCTGGGTACATAGACATTGCTAAGGGCACTGTCGTTGGTCGTATAAACATGGTCAATTAATGTGGATGAAGTAGCAGTGACCCTGGTGGGTGACTGAACTACTTGTGTAAGGCCTAAGAACGTTATCATGGATCTCCATGACGTGTTGCCAGGTTTCAATAAATCAACATTAAAATCACCGAGTATATGTATATCATCCTTGAGAGAGAGAGAGAGAGAGAGAGAGAGAGAGAGAGAGAGAGAGAGAGAGAGAGAGAGAGAGAGAGAGAGAGAGAGAGAGAGAGAGAGAGAGAGAGAGAGAGAGAGAGGAGAGAGAGAGAGAGAGAGAGAGAGAGAGAGAGAGAGAGAGAGAGAGAGAGAGAGAGAGAGAGAGAGAACGAACGAAACTTTATTTTCCAAGGATTGAGATATTAGGCGCGCAGGCCTTTCTTACAATTTGTCCTTGCTAAGCTACTTTAAAAAAAAAACCCACCAACCAAAACAACAAAAACTAACTAATAATAAAGGACACACACACGCATACACACACGCACACATACATACATATACATGTACTCGTGCACATGCGCACTTTTGTACATCCACATCCACACGTACGTGCGCACATAATTATCTAACATATAAGTAGGTATGATATTTTGTGTACTATCAGAAACAAGTTAGAAAACAGAACAAACAATTTGGAGGCTAGATGGAAAACAAAATAGCAAAAATTTAAAAACATGTCGAGAAAAAAAGAAGAAGAAAGGATCAGCATAACGTTGTCTTAGAAAGGTAATCATGTACTCTACTTTTAAACAGAGAGAGGGACGTGGTTTGTTGAATATTGGGAGGAAGTGAATTCCATAAAAGAGCACCTGAATAAGACAGGCTAGATTTGAACAGGTCTATACGGGGCCTATTTATAGAGAGACTGTTCCTGGAGGTGCTGTATTTTTTTTCAGTTGGCGAAAAGAGCCTAGATAAGTAAGGTGGAGCTTTCTCATTAAGAATTGTGTGCATCGGTACACATTTGTTTAGTGTGAGGTGCTTAACCAGAGGGAGAAGTCCGATGGCCTGCAGCTTGGCATCAGTGGATAAAGACGGATCAGGGAGGATAAGCTTAGCAGCGCGCTTGTATAATGAGTTTATCTTCTTGAAGTGATTTTCACTGCAGCCATCCCATATTGTTGAGGCATAATCAATGTGTGGTTTAATGTAGGCATTAAAAAATAGTTTGCGCGTCTTAAGGTCAATGATCGTTTTAAGTTTGGAAAGTAAAAACAACTTTTTGGACAACTGTTTTCTCATATAGTATAGGTGGTTATGCCAGCTTAGATCATCATCTATTATTACTCCAAGCAGGCGGTGTTGACTGACCTGCTCAATTGGGATGGAGTCCAAAGAAAGGATGAGTGATGGAGGTTTGAGCTGATGTTTCTGGCGGGTTGTGATAAACATGCTTTTTGTTTTTTGTGGGATTTACAAGCATGCGATTTTCATTACACCACCGAGAGACTTCATGAAGACTCTCTTGAAGATTATTTGCAATTTCAGGCACAGTTTTACCAGCGGAATGTAATGTTGAGTCGTCGGCAAACATGTCACACTCAGCCGCAGTACACGTTGCATGTAACGGTAGATCGTTAACGAAGATACAGAACAGTAGTGGGCCTAAAATAGACCCCTGGGGCACTCCATACTCCACAAATTGTTCAGAACATTTTCCATTGACGTAGACTGTTTGTGTTCTTTTTGTAAGATAGGAGTTCAGAAACGAAAGAGCCGAGGGGCTCTTTTTGTTTAAGTAGGTGGTAAGCTTTTTCAATAAGATGGTATGATCGATAAGATCAAACACTTTTCTTAGATCCAAGAAGACAGCACCAGCCATTTTATTATCATTTATGCTGTTGACCCACGAATTCACTATTCGTGCGAGTGCAGTGTGGCATGAATGCTTGGGACGAAAACCTGACTGGTAATGATATAATAGGAACCTTTTTTCAAGAAATTCCAGAAGATGTTTGTGAACATGCTTTTCCAGAGTCTTCGAGAGAACTGATAGAAGGGAAATTGGGCGAAAGTTATTAATTTCAGAAGAATCGTTTGCTTTAGGAACAGGCAGTATTTTTGATTTTTTGAAAGCTATTGGGAAGACATTTTCTTGTATACATAGGTTATAAATATATGTTAGAGGTTCCACTATGTATGGTTGCGACAGGTCAAGGATATATCCATTGATACCATCACTGCCCGAAGACGTTTTCTTTTTTAGGATGGAAATGTATTTGCCTACCTCGTGTACAGCAATATCAGGGATGACGAAAATATCATCTGAGGACAATCTTTGCTTACAGAACTTTGTTAGAGAGAGAGAGAGAGAGAGAGAGAGAGAGAGAGAGAGAGAGAGAGAGAGAGAGAGAGAGAGAGAGAGAGAGAGAGAGAGAGAGAGAGAGAGAGAGAGAGAGAGATGAAATGAAATGAAATGAAACTTTATTTCTCAAGGATAAATGATTAGGTACACAGACCTTTTTCAATCATGTCCTTGCACACGCACTCACACAACACTCACACGCGCGTGACTAAAACCTAATAAAAATGGAAAGGCAAAAGCTGATCATCAAAAAAACTAATTTAGCACACACACACACACACACACACACACACACACACACACACACACACACACACACACACACACACACACACACACACACACACACACACACACACACACACACACACACACGCACACACACACTTCGAACCTGATTTAAACATGAACGTTAAAAACTTAGTTCGAACAGTAACAGCAACAACAAACTCGGCAATACAACTCGAGGCGCTCGAATCACGCCGACACGAGAGAGAGAGAGAGAGAGAGAGAGAGAGAGAGAGAGAGAGAGAGAGAGAGAGAGAGAGAGAGAGAGAGAGAGAGAGAGAGAGAGAGAGAGAGAGAGAGAGAGAGAGGGTGAGGGGAGAGGCGCATTCACTGCTTCCAGTCACTTATTCAGTACCTCCTTTCATGTTTGGGTGCTTTGACCAACTAGATCTGTGATCATTGGTCAATAAGGCACAGTTTTCTCCCCTGACAGTGCTTCAACCTGCTTCACGGTAGGTTTTCTTCATTTCTCTTCATTTACATATGTCCCGTGACTGACAGACAAAAGACTACTTTGAAAAAGGGTGCAAACCTTTTTCCAAAGTAGTCTTGTGTCTCTGTCAGTAATAATTTAAAGTTATTTTCCCCAGGATCAAGCATCTCAACACGGTCAGAAAATTGTCAGCAACAGATACTGCTGACAGTATTATGTATGGGTCCTTTGTGTACTAACTTAGAATAATAATAATAATAATACCGGTATTATATACATACTTAGAGCTTTATGATGTAAATACAATGCCAAATGTCGAAATTAATCGTTTGGAGGGTGTGTTGTTTTGTACCCGAGAGCGCAGCGGATTATCGTCTGCATCGGCCTCGCTTTGCATATGTGCATATTTACTAGCCTACGTCACAAGGCAGAACCCGGTCAATACTGCAGGTCACGAGGTCATCGGTGTGGTGTATACATGTGTCAGTGTACACATGTACTGGTGTTCTCCGGTATCCCTTTGACATAATTTTCCACGAGAATGTAGAATAACCTTCCATACTCGCTATGCTGTCAAAATCACAATGCGGGTTCCGCTTGACGATCGTGCTGCATCGTCAGTGCACGGCCGGGGGCATGGCTTGTTCGACTCAGTCTCCGCGCCAAGCGACTGAGCCAGCGTCTACGGTGCCTAGTTTGACCTTTGATCCTTTATCCCTCGGAAACACGAAACAGAACATTGGTATTTATACCCACTTTCTGCACTGCAATTTCACATCTCACACATCGAAATCGACGTAACTGAAAGCATCTCTGGAAATGACAAATGCACCATCGCAGCAGAAACACTACCTCTGTGAATCGAGTGAATGAGAGCCCGCACAGACAAAAACGTGTCACGACCAGCGATGTGCGGCAATTTTGACACACACCGTAGTTTTCATATCCTTGCAGCATAAAATCTGATAACTAGCTCGTAACTTTATGATAAAACAGGTTTAAAATCTTGCGAAATCAGTAAGAGATAAATTCTACTGAAGATCATGAATTCTGAAAATTACTAGCGCTAAACGAACTGTAGGAAGATCGACAAAGACCGTAGATTACTTACTGATTCACATAGCAGGAAAGCGACAAATTCCGGATGGGCGGTCAAGCCAAGCTCTATATTCCCTTGTGAGATATGATTTTACTTAGGGGTGTCTTGTCTCTCTTTCTTCGGTCTCTTCAATTCCGAGTCTGTCATTGTCGGCCGGCGCGAATCGACTGATACTTTCGTTTTTTCTTCGCTGGTTCATCCGCCATCTTGTCTCTGATTGGTTATAATTATGCAGATGACCTAAGGTCGTATAGAATAGTTATGACGTCAACTACCATCGCCTATCAGAAGCAATCTTTTAATGCGTTCAGTCACAAGATTCCGGTGGGCCTCTTTTCGCTTTGAACGGACGAAAGAAAGCATTTGGTGGGACAATAGGGTGGTCACTGTCTAAGTGGGTGTGTATACTGAATCCCAGTAAAATCTTTTTGCGAACTGAAGCATTAAAAAAGGTCAAGAGTGCCCCTTTAAAGAAACAGTTGTGTCCACTGTTTAGCGTGTGTTTTTTTTTTTTTCTTCGTTTATTATTTCCTCTAGTATCCAAGTATCGTACAACGTAACATTCGCCTCTCCGTCTCACATTTTCGAGTCTAATCCGATTCAAAAGGAGAGTCACAGAGCTTCGGTTCTGTTTCCTGTTTCTGTTTCATCCTGAAGGTAATGCCATCGCCAAGTTGACAACAACAACAACAAAACAAGATGAGGATTTCATCCCAAAGTCTATCAAATTGTTTGGAGCTCAGATGCTTTTTTTTAGGAACATTAAGAGTTGTTCATATTTTTAGGCTTATCATGCTGATCCATTTCCCTCCTCTCTAAGCCAACCTATGATCAACACACACGTCAGCGCACACAAATAAAGACGGACACACGGCGCTTCCCGCCATTAGTACGCTCTGTGGGCTCGTGTAGCGACAGGAATCCATATCCTTCTACTCTAACCCACCGGCACCCACTGATCCACACACACTGGCACACAGAAATAAAGACGGACACACGGCGATGCCCGACATTCGTAAGCTCTGTGGTCTGGCGTAGCATAGCTATTCTGAAGAATAATAATAGCACGAGCAGCGAAATGACGTCACTTCAAGTTTCACATCATGGCATCATTAGTCACACGACGCCGTGTTCATAGTGACGACTCGATATTATACGACACTCGTCGCAGTACTAACATTTGACGTTTCAGAGGAACAACTTTGCAATTTTCTTGCTGATTTTCAACTCACGCCTAGAGCTTGCAGGTCACAATTTGACCTAATCCTAAACCAGGGCCGGGACAAATAGCCGGCTTATGCAAACACTGTTTATAATAAATCATGCAGGTATTAATGAAAAGATAGTTTTGTTCGTAAAAGAAAATAAAAGTTATGTTAGCTGTTTTACAAATGACTCCGAAAAAGTGGTGCAGAAAATTGTCTGATTTTCACACCTAGGGCATACAGGTCACAATTGACGTAATCATAACTCAAATGCAATATCACTTTCATAGTCCTGTATGATGCATAACACTGCCTAGTAAGCGAAAGGTCCTTGGGCCGACGTCGGTCTGAAATGGCTCGCGTACGGCAGCGCCGTGCGCGAGCCATTTCAAACCGACATCGGCTTCAGTGAAGACCTTGGACTCTCCGAATACACACCCGCCACGCAGACCATCTAAAGATTCTGGTTGCTTTTCACACTGTGTGCTTGTCTCTAAAGCCATGAAAACTATCGCAGACTGGATTTTATGTCGCTTTCGAGACGCGTGTGGCGTTTGCTGCATGTCGTGGCCAATGCATGCGAGCGAGAAGCGTTGTGTGCGGCAGCATTATATTCTGCTGTACGCTTTATTAACGGCACATTCTGCTCCAGGATCGAAATCTCCGCAAATTTTGAAGCTGCCCCCTGACAGTATTACACTTCTGGAAACAGATCGAGCGTGATAGTTCAAGGGTTGTGCCAGAATAGCCTGGCGCCTATGGGCGCCAGGCTATTTTGGCACAACCCTTGAACTATCACGCTCGATCCATGTCTTGCCGTGGCATGTCGGAGTTGAATGAGTTAACCCAGTAGGCCATGCAGGCGTCGGCCTCCATTGGCTCGCGCAAAGCTGACCCCAGCCGGATAGCCGCATTTTGCAGACTGGAAAATTCTCTCTCTCTCTCTCTCTCTCTCTCTCTCTCTCTCTCTCTCTCTCTCTCTCTCTCTCTCTCTCTCTCTCTCTCTCTCTCTCTCTCTCTCTCTCTCTCCATTACGCCGCATGGGGATGAATAATGAATATGACACAATTCCATACTAAGTCTACATTTCTTTTTCCGGTAAGGTTTCAAGGATAATGCAGCTGCTCATCTTGTTTCATGGCATTCTGTTCATCCATTCACTTATCCATTCAGCCAACCAGCCAGCCACTCATCCATCCATCTATCAATCAGTTAATCAATCGATCGATCGATCGATAAATGAACGGTTTAACCAATCAGTTAATAAGTTTATCCATCAATAAATCAGCGAATAAATCAATCAATCGATCGACCGATAAATGAATGGTTCCATCCATCCATCCATCCATCCATCCATCCATCCATCCATCCATCCTCCATCTATCCATCCATCCATCCATCCATCCATCCATCCATCCATCCATCAGTCAATCAGTAAGTCAGTCGATCAGGCAGTCAATAAATCAGCAGGCAAAATCAATCCCATTGCATATGTCACTGAAGTTTTTGTTTTCCTGATAAACTTCATCAATAAAGAAACTCATCAAAGACTTCTTTGCTTTTGCATGAAATGTAGGTGGGCTGTTCAAATGACATTGCTGACGAAATGGAAACATTCAAAATTGCAGGAGGGGAAAAAAAGGAAGGCTGGTCTTATTTTTCAAAGACAACTTTTTAAAGTGCATATCGAACGGTACTTTGTGTAAACAGTGACGCTGATTGCCTGTGCATTGTGTTTCTTTTGCTTAAACCCATTCCATGTCCACAGTCCAACGCCACGGCTTAAAGGTAGACTGGTACAAGACTCCGAAGATGATCGACCATGATCGACCAGATCGACCATGACAGCGGCGCCAAGCTAATCAGGGACTACCCTTCCGCTGTCATGGTTCGACCATCTCCACCAGTTGGCGCTGGAAATGTTCGGTTTTATGCAGACAGAAAATGAGACAGATGTTTACTTAACGACGCAACCTTTTATGTCATCCAGATATGATGGCGATGTATTGAATGAATATAAAGTTATTGCCGACAAAGGGGAAGGGAGGGAGTTGTGGGGGATGGGGGGGGGGGGGGAGGAGTGGAGGGGGGATAATGAGAGGGAGACAGGGTAAGGGGTGGGTGGAATGGTGGGGGCTAGAGAATGAAATGAAGAGTAGGTTGACGTATTCTTTTTCAAGAAGGTGGTATCAGGATTATGATATATCCAAATAACGTTGTATATTGTGTCCGTGTAATGCGAACAACTGCGGTCGTGTGATAATAGTAACATCTGTAGGAATTGTTCAAGGCGTTAATTTTAAAAGTTGTCGTTATCATTTGATTCTTAAAATAAATAAATAAATAAATAAATAAATAATAACGGTGGAACAGAAACTCTTTTGACTCCATCACTGGTGGAATAAAATGTAAACATCCAAACGCAAGAAACAGAGATCCACATCAGCCCCCGAAGCCGCCTGGGCTCATGAGAATCTCTAGCTCGTGCTGGTCTCATTCATACTCACGAATCTCAGGCATGCTGACTTTCCCTGCAGCATTTTAATCTGCCAGAGACACAGACACAGCTTATAGCCGCCGGTTAACCCCTTCACTGCCGAAAAAAACGTTCACAGCACCCAACTGCAAGAGGTATAGATCCTCATGAGCCCCCGCAGTTGCGGGGGCTCATGAGGATCTATACCTCTTGCTGAAGCCACTTTGTATCCATTTTCCTTTGACGGCTGGGGATCTTTCGGCGTTCATCTGACAATGATTTCACAGTCGCAGTCTGCGTCCAGCGGCAGTGAATGGGTTAAACGAGGACGTTATAATTAATTCATTGTTCGCGAAGCGCAGTTTTTTCCTGAAGGCGTTTCTGAGACATGAATCCATTTCGAATTAATTATTAGCTTTTCTGATTGTAAACCTTTTTTTCTTTTCACAGTCACTCACTTCGCTCAAAATAACGTCCTCAGTTACAGGTACACCTGGAGTCTATTTTGAAAGCCAGAAGCATAGATTCTTATGAGCCCCTTCAGCCCACTTGGGCTCATGATAATCTATGCTTCTTGCAGACGAATGGAGACAGGTGAGAATACCGTTATTTTCAAAAGGCAGTATTTCCATAGTTCCTTTTTTTTACTATGAAAATCGCGCTTTTCTAAGAAATGTCAGTATGGTTTTTATCAAACAACGGTATTCTCATGAATCTCTATTCACATTCTCTGCTTTTTCCATTATAAACAAAAGATCAAACCCCAACATAAGGTGTATTTGTAACATCTAAGCAAATGTGGCTGGAAAAAAGAAGAATACACCAAGAGCGAGATTCCATTTTTAGTATATGTCTTTTCATGTTTTCTTTCCTTATGGATCCGTATCTGTGGATTTCTCACAATGTAGTTCATCGGTCTGAAAAAGAGAACCTAATACATGACAGACGAAAAGTTGTTGTTGTCGTTGCTATTTTTGTTGCTATTATTGTTGTTGTTACTGTTTTTTGTATTATTGTTGTTGCTATTTTTGGTGTTGTTGTTCATTATTATTATTATTATTACTGTTGCATTTGTTTGTTTTTTTTAAATATTATTGTTGTTGTTGTTGTTGTTGATGCTGCTGTTGGTAGAGGTGCTATTGTTGTTTGAATATTTGTAGTACAGATGAAAGCCGCTAACCTGCCTTTCTTGCATTTCACCGCAGAATGTGAACAACAACTGATATCGTTTACATTGTGTTTTCGATGTTTTCACACTGTCTGAAGACAACTCTAAAAGAAACGTGTGAACACTCGCGGACTGAATTGTCACCGGCGTTTCTGTGGCCCACACAACAAATCAGTCCACAGTGTTTTCGCACAACACGGAGACGGCAGCTGCGTATGTGGGAACATTAACCCGTTCAGTGCCGAGAAAAATGTGAACACCACCCAACTGCAAAAAGTATAGATCCTCATGAGCCCCTGGATCTATGCCTCTTGCTGACACCACTTTCAATCCATACTACAGGGACATCTAGGATTTTGTTTTTGGAAAATCTT
Organism: Semisulcospira habei; assembly: GCA_036245525.1. NCBI lineage: Eukaryota > Metazoa > Mollusca > Gastropoda > Semisulcospiridae > Semisulcospira > Semisulcospira habei. Next base: position 255,624,908 of record BTPG01000002.1, on the reverse strand, counting down.
GAATTAACCCATTTAGCCCCAACGCCCAACAGCATGAGATGGATTGACCATGATAATTCAAGGGTAGTGCCAGATGAGCTTGGCGCCTTCAGGCGCCAAGCTCATCCGGCACAACCCTTGAATTATCATGGTCAATCCATCTCCTGCGACTGGTAAATAGTCTTTAGGTGACACCTCCAAAATTTGGAAATGCGGCCGTGGGGTTAAATGGGTTAACGAAGATTGCAGAAACTCAGTCTTTCGTCAGCTGGCAGCAAACGGGTTAACCCGGAGGTTCTTTACGTGCAGGACCACTCGTGGTCACGGACAAATAATAATTTTTAAAAAGCTGTCTGCAATCCATGAACAGGAGAATGATTAGAAAGCTTTGCCCAACGAGATTTTCATTGCTGGCACAAGGCAGGAAGTCCATTTTGTTGTTGTTGTGAAGAACGAGCTTTTCATCGTATTTTTAACAATGAAAATCTCGGTCTTCACAAACATGGACTTCCTGTCTTGTGATAAATGGTTTCGACTGTTTTACCCTTCTCTGTCGCTAGCTAGGATACCTTTGCGCCCTACGATTCCTAACAGCGAACGAGAGAAAAGTAACGGCTGGACAACCTGTGTCCACGGTAAGCATAGACAACACTCCAAACATCTCCAAGAGGCATAGATCTTCATGAGCCCTCGTGTTGCCTATGCTTATTGCAGAAGCCGGTTATCCGTCGTGACTTTGCTCTTGTTCGTTGTTGGGAATCGTTGGGCTTAAACGTAACCTAACTAGTGGCTAGAAATTCACCCCGAAACCGTCGCCTGCTCACTGCGGGATAACCTCGTCCGCCTAGAGCGTATGGATATGAATGAGATCACCTAGAGGCGTAGGTTCTCATGAGACCCTGTCTGCGGGGAATCATGAGGATCTATGCCTCTCTTTTAGGGCTGATGTTCGCTGCAGTGAAGATATTAAAATGTGATATGTCTGATTTCATAACATTTTCACACAAAAAACACCGTTTTTGCAAGAACTGTGGTCTTAAAAAGACGGGTGCTCTCTCAAGAAGTGTCACCTGTCATTAATGACCATCATTTAGGTGGCTACAGCCACCTAAATGATGGTCATTAATGACAGGTGATTTCTCATAAGGGTCCTCGCTCAAAACAGGTTCTGAGGTATGAAACGAGACACGACACGGCCCACATCGTACCTTATCCCGTCGTCTGCCGGTAGCATTTTTTGTCGCGACGATTCCCGCAGGCACCATCACGACAGAAAAAGCGCTACCGACAGCCAAAGGGTAAATGCACGGAAGATGGTTCAACAATGGCGGCTCAAGAGTAGTGCCTATATAACGTGCACAGTACGTTGCTGGAGACAGACTGAACATGACAGCTCAAAACGTAGTCTAGGCTTGACGCCTCTGCCCACGCCAGACTAACCCTTTCGGTTGTCGAACGCGCTTTTTGTTGAGATGATTCCTGCAGGAATCATCACAACAAAAGAGTGCGACCGACAGCCCAAATGTTAAACCCGAAAGGCGCCAAGCTGATCCACAGAAACTACCCTTGAGACATCTTTGTCGACCTACTTCCTGCACTTGCTGCAGGATGAGAAAGATTTATTACGCGATTCATTTGCGCGATTGACTTGCACAGTATCGGTCCCCCGATCTGATCAAAACATGTTGACCACAATAGGAGCTATTGCTAAACCGTAATCACGTCCAAGAAGCGGAAAAAAAAACAACCCAATGCTCAAAAGGCCGTCGTTGGCCCGCTCACAGTTCTATGCGGGCCAACGGCGGCCGGCGTCGGCACGATCCCCTTTGCGCACTGGGAAGGAGCAAAACAAACCAAAAAATCCCACCAAAAACAAAAACAAAACCAAAAACAAAACAAAACAAAAAAAGCAACAACCACAAACAAACAAACAAACAACAACCAAAAACACGTGTCACAGGCGTCTGACGAGTGCGTTTTGATATATATACAAAATATGGGTTTTTGCGAGTGGGCACACATTCATTGTAATCTCTACGCAGACTCTATGCACTTTGGGGTCTGCACGACCACGAATTACTTACTTACTTACTTACGCCCATCACCCCCTCTGGGGCATAGGCCGCCGACAAGGTCCCTCCAGCCGTCTCTGTCCTGGGCGAGTCTCTCCAGCTGTCCCCAGGTGTGGCCCATCTTCTTGGCATCTGTCTCCAGGTCACGTCGCCAGGTGTTTCGTGGCCGACCTCTCTTCCTTTTTCCCTGGGGGTTCCATCTTAGGGCTTGCTTTGTGGTGTTGGTTGCTGGCTTGCGTAGTGTGTGACCTATCCATCTCCAGCGGCGTTGTTGGAGCTCCACTTCTGCAGGCTTCTGCTTTGTCCGCTGCCACAATTCCTCGTTGCTGATTTTGTCCGGCCAGCGTATCCTGAGGAGCCTTCTCAGACTGTTGTTGATGAACGTCTGTATTTTCTTGGTGGTCGACACTGTGGTCCTCCAGGTCTCTGCTCCATAGAGGAGTACTGGTTTCACGTTGGTACGACCACGAATTACGTGACCGAATTACATCGCGCTTCCCACTCAACGTTTGGACAGATCGATTTTTATATGTATTTTTATGTATGTTTTCATAACAAAACAAAGCAAACCCCGTCACTACCCTTAGATAGTGCAAAGAAAAGAATGCAACAGACAATGTTTCCTGTTTCTTTATTATTATTATTATTATTATTATTATTATTATTATTGTTATTATTATTATTATTATTATAAACAAAGCCCATAGTAAACATATTTAGTCAGAATAACCTTACATACATGTTCACAACGCTTCGCTTTGAATTTTGGGTCACCATGCATAGCTCAATTTCCTCAAGACGGAATCACATTAGCGTTTGCTAAGCGTACGTTTGCTATTCTTTGGAATATTCGTGACTTGAAGGTCACACCAAGCCTCGCTTTCGATTCGTCAGATTCGAGGCTTGGTTGATATAGTTGGCGTTATTTTGTTTCACGTCACTGCAGGCCACGAATCCAAGGGAGATGTCGCATTATTGAAACAATAAAAGAAGAAACTTGCAAAAGTAATTACGTGGAAAGAATGACTTTTCAGCTGATCTAGTCCCAATGCGCAAAAGGCCATCGGGCCGACGTCGGCCGCCGTTGGCCCGCGCACGGCCGATGTCCGCCCGATGACCTTTTGCGCATTTAGGTGTTGCATGTGATCAGTTGTGCTCTTTCCTGTGATAAATATGCAACACAAAGGCAAACCTTCGTGGCTGGTTTTATATCAAGATCAGTCAGAAAATGTGAAGTTGTGTAGGATATCCCAATGATCAGTGCATACATGTTCTGACGGTCACAGGCTTTTTGGCCTAGAGCACCAGTTAGCAATCAACGCAGACACCGCGTTTTGCTTCCGATCGCCCTTAGCGGTCATTGAAAGCAGCACAATGCAAGCCATCAGTGCAACACACAAATCGTTTGTAAAGTTGACATTTCATTGTGATCATGATGTCAAAGCCATTAAACAATTAGCGAAGTTCTCGGTTACCTAATAAACCTTGAAAAACGTAATGTATCTGGTAACATGATACATGTGTCCTCAGTTCTACGTTGTGTGGATCAGTATCAGAATCAGAATGTTATGTATCGTTTCTTCACTCACTGGTGATATTAGACACACACACACACACACACACACACACACACACACACACACACACACACACACACACATACACACACATACACACACACACACACACACACACACACACACACACACACACACACACACACACACACACACACACACACACACACACACAGAGAGAGAGGGTAAACTGGTCTGTAAAGTCGCTATGTATATTTCAGCTTGCCTTAAATTAAGAAAGTAGATCGATTTACTTTGAACTTTGTGTCACGTGTAAATACATATTATATAAGTAATTTCCGTCAACTTAAGTGCGTTTCTTGTGCGCTGATGTAATGTCATGTGATTGTGTTTTACAACCACCTTCCTGTATTTTCTGGTTGTAAATTGTACGTTTTGTTCATATGGGCCTGATGGCCTGCAAAAAAACACAAACCATGCACTATTATCAAGAAAAGCAATAATTAGCGACCACATAAAATATTATAACAGTTTGCCAACCGGGCTAGAACATATTACATTAATTAGTAAACTGCGTTGTTGTGATGTAAAACATCATTTATGTTTTCTGGTAAATGTTCGACCTTTATATTATTTTGTCTCAACAATGTTTGCATCATAGGACATTCAAATATTATATGTCGAACAGAAATGGGTTTTAAACGTTTTTGAAACTTTTTAAAAAAAGAATTTAATCTTTAAACTTGAATATTAAAAATAACGTTTTTCGTGAACAGGATGAAATATTTGAGAAATGTATCAATTTATCTTTGTTAAAATAATTGTGAGCACAGAAAATATTTCATGCATAGATAACTTCATATGATTGCATATTACTGTTTTCTTTGCTTTAACCTCCATGTTTTGCTAACCTGTCACAAAATTCATTTGAATTATTTGATTTTGTTTACCATTGTGTATGCTGAGCAACTATTCGCTGTTTCTTCCTGTATTATTAGTTTTATTGCAGTGTTTGTACAACCTTTGATGCACACAGTTTAACAAATAACAAATACTACAACACAGATGAAATTATTCAACGTGAAAATAAGTGCGACGTCAGGGAATGTTTCATGAAAGTGCCTCTTTGCTCCAAGACATCGTTTTCTGGTCAGATTCATTCAGATTATCCAGGTATTTGGTATGGTGTCTCCGAGGCGCACATATCCATCTAATTAAAGATGCTCCAGGCGCCGTAGGGATGGAAGCTGAAGCTTTGAAAGCCTGCTGCTACTAAGCGCTACTTTATTTACTCTTTTGGAGTGATCATGTGTAATCTGGATGAGAAAAAAAAAATGCAGTGCCATATACTGAAATAATGACATGCTGCGTCAATGCAAAATTCTTCATAAGCCGGAAGTCTCAGGCCCACGTTAAATAATAAAATAAATAATTACGGTATTTATAATGCGCTTATCTTATAATAATTATAACTCAAAGAGCGCACTCACATCTCGCGCACGCAATCGCACGCTTTAGACAACGACTCACGAACCACAAAAAAGTGAAATACATTACGACAGTCTGCTTAGGGTGGGGAGTGTGGTGGTATAGTGCTAGAACTGTTGAAAGAGGTGAGTTTTGAGGGCGGACTGGAAGGAGGAGAGAGAGTGTTTCTGACGGAGAGAGAGTGGGAGAGTGTTCCAGATGGATGGACCGTATACTGAGAAGGAGCGGAGGCCGAAAGTGCTGAGTTTAGTGCGGGGGATGTGGAGGCGGAGAGGGTCGGAGGCGGAGCGGAGGGAGCGGGGAGGAGTGTAGGGGTGAAGTAAGTTTGAGAGATAGGCGGGAGCGCAGTTGTTCAGGGATTTGTAGCAGAGAGACAGAATCTTGTATTGGATGCGTTGGGGGATGGGAAGCCAGTGAAGGAGTTTGAGCAGGGGAGTGATGTGGTCGGATTTTTTCTTTCTGAGGACGAGGCGGGCGGCATTGTTCTGGACGCGCTGGAGAGTGAAAGTGGTGGAGTGAGGGAGGCCGGAAAGGAAAGAGTTGCAGTAGTCGATGCGAGATAGAATGAGAGAGACAACAAGTTTGGTAGCAGCTTCGGTAGTGAGGTATTTTCTGATCTGACTGATGCGGCGGAGGTGGAAGTAGCATGCCTGGGCCGTTGCGGAAACAAAGCTGGTCATGGAAAGAGAACAATCGAGGATAACCCGAGGTTTTTGGCCGAGTCAGAGAGGGAGATGGGAGTGCTGTCGAGTTGAAGGTGGAGGGAGGAAGGGAGCTGCGAAAGTTTCTGGCGAGTGCCTACCAGCATGGCTTCCGTTTTGTCGTCATTCAGTTTAAGCTTGTTTGCTGTCATCCAGTTTTTCACGTATTCGTAGCAGTCAGCCGTGCGAGTCAATGGTGACTGAGTGTTTTCGAGTTTGTCTTTGTCTAGTAGTTGTGAGTCGTCAGCGTAGAGGTGGTGGTGTTTGTGGTGAGACTGGATGATGTTGGACAGGGGAGACGTGTAGAGTGTGAAAAGGACCAGGCCCAGGACGGACCCCTGTGGAACTCCGCAGGAGAGCGTGACTGGGTTGGAGGAGACGCCGTCGATGGTGACGGACTGCTGTCTGTCGGAGAGGTATGAGAGAAACCAGGAGTGAGCAGAGTCAGTGATGCCAAAGGAATGGTGAAGGCGGTGGAGGAGGATAGAGTGGTCTATAGTGTCGAAGGCGGCAGAGAGGTCGAGTAGCGTAAGAAGGGAGATGTTGCCCGAATCGGTGGAGAGAAGCAGGTCGTTTAAGATATGTAGAAGGGCTGTTTCAGTGCTGTGATGTTTGCGATAGGCAGACTGGAAGGGACTGAGGAGGTTGTTGTCGGCGAGGTGAAGGTTGAGCTGGTTGAGAACGACCTTCTCAAGAAGCTTTGACAGGAAAGATAGATTGGAGACTTGGCGATAGTTTTTGAGTTCGTTTGGGTCGAGGTTGTGTTTTTTGAGGAGAGGACGGACGATGGCGGACTTGAAGATATCAGGGACGGAGCCGTTCTCTAGATATGTGTTGACGATGTCGGTAATGAATGGCAGAAGTTTTGGAAGGCCGTCCCGGTAGAGAGAAGCTGGGAGAGGGTCCAGTTCGCAGGTTTTGAGAGACATAGACTTTATGGTCTTGAGGACTTCATCCTGAGAGACGGGCTGGAAGGACGAGAGGGGGGGGTGCCGGAAAAGGGGGTGTCGGGAGGGCAAGGCGGAGAAGGCAGAGTGTCGAGTGTGTTGCGCAGAGTTTGGATTTTGTCGGAAAAATAGGTGGAAAAAGCAGACGGGAGTTCTTCTTTGCTGTGTGTGTTGGGGAGAGGAGAGTCTTTAGAAATGCCTAGGAGTGAGTTCATGGTGGCTTAGAGGGTTTTGGAAGAAGTGGATTTCAGGATTTTGTTTTGAATGTGTTTACGTTTGGAGTCGGAGATCATTCTGCAGACTTTGGATCTAGTTGTTTGGAAGATCTGTCTGTGAACGGTGAGGTCAGATGAGCGCCAGAGGCGTTCCGCTTGTCGGCGCTCGCGCTTGGCCTCAGCTATGTCGTCAGTGAGCGAGGGGGAGGGGGGCCGGTTGGGTATGGAGCAGGTTATATTAGTTTTAACCCATTCGCACTGACGCTCCGCAACAGACGATCGACCGACCATGACAGTTCAAGGATACAGTGCCTGGTTATCTTGGCGCTTATAGGCGTCATGATAACCAGGCTATGTATCCTTGAACTATCATGAGCCAACTTCTGCAACTGAGGCGTTGTTTTTTTTTTTTTTTTTTAAAGAACGACTCCGGGATCTTGCGAACCCGTTTTTAGGGCTGAATGAGTTTTGTGATTTGATTACGCCATGCTGAGTGATAAAACATTGTAGTGTACAAGAACTTTTCTGTGTCAACATGCCATACAGAGATGCTGGATCTTGGAGGATTGCTTTCAGAAAGGCAATAATGTTTACCTTTGCTGCTACGCCCCGTAATCAAGCAGGGTAATTGATCTTTTTGTATGCATTTTTGTAGGCTAAACCCCAGAATCTCACGTGCATAGCATATTCTCCAAGTTGCCCATTTTATCATGTCATTGAGCACTGTATGGTTGAGTGCAACCGCAAAACTGCTCAGTCATGAGTTTCAAAACATGAAGTGTTTTGCTGCTAAAAAAAAAAATAAAGCTGACCATCGCCGATGTTCACTCAAGTTTGCTCGTCTCTGCAATATATATATATATATATATATATATATATATATATATATATATATATATATATATATATATATATATATATATATATATATATATATATATATATATATATATATATATATATATATATATATATATATATATATATACTAATGGTCAAAACTTAAGGGCCACCCCACTTTTTTGTGTCATTGTTTATCGTCGCAAGTACGCTAATAAAATACAATGTTCTTTCGATCCAAATGGGTTAAATGTTGACCTTAGACAGTCCACTGTACAGGGAAAAATAAACATCAATTCATCAGTTTCCACGAACGTGCACGTGAAACATCGTCAGTTTTTGTGAAAAGTTGTGCGATATTGGCAAGCGTACCAAGACAGGCAGGTGAAAAAACTCGGTAAAGTCGTGATGCACGTGCTAAAGGGGTCAGTTGTCAATACTGAGCACTTCTGTTTCGCTACAAATACCGGTACAGTATGGGCATAATTGTCACTTTCCTAACCATGCCACCTCGACGAAGCCTAACGCCAGTAGATCAAGGCCGGGCGCTAGCAAGGCTGCAGGATGGAATTTCCGGACGAGAAGATGGGAGACATCTTGGGGTGTCCCATTCAGTGATCCAGAGGCTGCTGGCACGATTCCAAGAAACTGGAAGGGCAGAACGACGACCCTGCTCAGGACGCCCGCGCTGCACCAGCAGAAGGGAGGACAGATACCTTTGTGCGGCGGCTCTGCGCGACCGAACTGTCACGTCAACCACTCTGCGACGTCAACTGATGCAAGCTGCAAAAGTTAACGTCAGCAGAAGCACAGTCTGCCGACGTCTGCGCGAAATTGGCCTGGCTTCCTGCAGAGCAGCAGTGAGAATACTCCTCACTCCAGCTCATCGCAGAGCCTGGGTTGCCTGGTGTCGTCAACATGTAAGGTGGAACAGACACCAGTAGACTCAGGTTCTGTTTACTGATAAGTCACGGTTCACTGTGTCCTTCAACAACGGCAGGGTGAGGGTCTGGAGACGCCAGGGCGAGCGATTCACAGATGCATGCGCCCAAGAGGTGGATCGCTACGGAGGAGGATCAGTCATGGTCTGGGCAGGCTTCAGCAGGGAAGGCAGGACCTCCCTCCACGTCATCCGAGGCACCCTGACTGACTGCGCTGTCGGGACGAGATTGTGCAGCCCCTCATCCAGCCAGCTCTCCAAGCCATAGGCGACAGTACTGTTATGCAGAACGACAACGCTCGACCTCATCGCGCTCGTATGGTGGATGAGTACCTTGAGCAACGAGGCATCATGAGGATGGAGTGGCCAGATTGTTTACCTGATCTGGCTCCCATCGAGCACCTCTGGGACGTGCTGGGGCAACCTGTAGTCAGCAATCACCTCAACGAGTCCCCCACTCAGTTCCTGCATCAAGAGTGGGAAGCGGTCCCACATGTTCTCCGAACCCTGGTGAACTCCATGCGTCAACGCTGCATTGAATGCTTGGCAGCAAACGATGGGCACACTCGCTACTGACTGGACCAGTCGTGTGTGACTTTTCAAATGAGGGGTGGGTGAACATTCTAACAGACTGCTGTTGTTACAATTGCTTGATTTACTCAAAACTTGTCTAGTACTGACTCCAAGTATTGTTACATTATTTGTGTGGTGTTGTCGGTGCCTTTGCGATAAAAAGTGAGCCTTAAGTTTTGACCATTAGTATATATAACACATATTTGCCATGAGAGAATTAATAGTGTAAGTTGTGCCTCTCAGTATATTAACCCCTTCTCTGCCTGCGACCACAAACTCGCTACCTGAAACAACCGAACACCGTCTGACTTTCGCGTGAAGAACACAGATGCCAATGTGACATTTAAAGCAGCCGCAAAGAACACAGGACTAACAAGAGACATAAACCCTCAGGCACCCCCGCATTCGCGGGGGCTCATGAGGATTTATGTCTCTTGCAACTGGGTAGCGTTGGCCTTGCCCCCGGGAGTTAAGGGGTTCAGAGACTGGACTGAGAGTTGAAACTGTGGTTCTTTGCGTGCTTAGGGCAGACGACGCACAGAGACCGAATTTCGTGTATCAATATTCGTGTATCGACATGCACGCCTCAAGCGCCTGAACGCAGTGCGTAGTTGACGTCACCTTGCGTGCAAGCCGAGTCACCCGGGGAAAAAAAAAAAAAAAAAAAAAAAGGTGACCGTTAAAATAATGAAGGATTTAGCCGCTGAAAGGTTGTCATGGCAACATTTATTCCTTCGTGCTCAACAATTTTCTGCGCGGCCATTTACTCATTCACATCCACAGCCGCAAAACGAACTTTGTTTTAAAACAGTAATATCACAGATGGCAGATTGATCGTGATAGGTCAAGTGTCGTGCCTGATCAGCTTGGCGCCCTCTGGGCGCCAAGCTGATCAGGCACGACACTTGACCTATCATAAACGATCAATTCTCTACCGCTCGCCGTACATACTATGATTTTTAGGGGGAAAACTGACCTCTAAATAACCCCAAATCTTCCATTTTCCTAAGGGACATAACTCATCATTGCGAATGTCCATATTGTTTACCTGGCGCGGCGGCTCTCTTTTATATTTGACTTAAAACCGAGGGTCGTGGTCACTTTAAGTTCAGATTTCCCAGTGCATTCGACGCATTTTATGTTGGCCTTAGCCACCTGCTCGGCGTTCAAAACGTAAAACCCTATGTAAAATTTGGCGTTGTACGCGAAAGAGTTTACTTTACTTCTGCAAGGGCAAGCTATGTACGGGCATGAAATATGCATGCATTTTATATCGCTGTTGATCGCTGTTTATGAATAATGCATTCTAACCGTCCCCGTTTATTTCCTTAGAGAACGATTGATAAAATATGCAGAGCCGCCCCCCCCCCTCCCCCTCCCCCCCCCCCCACACACACACAACCAAGCCTTCCGTCCCCGCTTTCACGAGCCCCTGCAACCACACACGGGTTAACTCATTCGCGGCCAGCCGCGCATCCGGAATACACCAATGTGTGAAATAAGTTTGACTAAAATAGTTAAAGGGTAGTGCCAGAATAGCTTGGCGCCTCTAGGCGCCAAGCTATTCTGACACCACCCTTGAACAAAAAGCCATTGGTCTATATCCTTATCTGTAAGTACTATAATGAAGCTTGCATAAATTATGGCAGTGTACAAATTTGAAGCTTTTGGCCTCAGTTTGATATGGGTTTATCAAACCTTCATCAGAGTCTGGGCCTCTCGCTGGCCACGATCGGCTGCGGCAGTTTCTCCGCTTGAGGATGTTGTATCGGGTTAAGCGTAGGACTGCCAAATTACTTTCCATCGCTGCCTGCATGGGTCCATCGCGGGACAGTGGGTTTAACCCGTTCAGGGCCGAGAAAATTTGAACACCACCCTCATTGCAAGACGTATAGATCCTCATGAGCGCCAGCAGTAGCGGGGGCTCATGAGGATCTATGCCTCTTGCTGACACCACTTTGAATCCATGTTCCTGGGACAGCCAGGGATTTTTGGTAGAAACACAGTCTGCGTCAGTTGGCACAGAACGGTCGCAGGCTGTATTATCTGAATGTATTAACTCCTTCTACCCCAGACACACCACAGCAAGATATGGATCGACTATAATAATTCAAGGGTAATGCCAGAATAGCTTGGCGCCTATGGGCGCCAAGCTATTCTGGCATCACCCTTGAACTATCGTGGTCGATCTGTGTCCTGCACTCCCCCACCCGGGTCTGCCCTGGGGGACTTGGGTGGGGTTAGGTATTTTTTAGTTCCCAGGGTCACCCTGGTCAGCCCCACAGGGTGGGTTTTTCTCTCTATTCTGGGGCATGTGTTTCTGTCTACCCTTTGTCCATTCACCTGTATTTACCTTTTTAAAACTCTCCCTACTGTCTGCACTGCCTGTAGCTCTTGATATTGGATGTGTGTTGCTAAATGGTCTTGGCTTTATTTAGGCCCCATGTGTTAGGTTTATTTAATGTATTTGACCGGCTGGCGACATACATTCAATGTTCTGTTTTTTTTTTTTTTTTTTTTTTTTTTTTTTTTTTTTTTTTCACAAGCAGTGCAGGCACGTCCTGAGAAAGCCTTGTTGCTGTCGGGACGTTAAGCAATGTACAATCAATCTGTGTCCTGCACTGCAATGCAGTCTTCAGTTTACAACGGCAAAATTTGGGGATTTCCGTCTTGGGTACAATGAGTTAATCGGAAGCCCAAGTGCCCCAACCGTCTAATGAACATCGACACAAAGTGGTGTCAGCACGGGGCATATATCCCCATGAGCCCCCGCAACTGTCTGTGTTTGAGGTTCTATGTTTCCTGCTGTCAGATCATGATTACATTTTCTCGGCAGTGATGGGGTTAAATTTTATCTCCGCCATTCGAAAAGTTTGGGTCTAGCAGGGACAGAGAGTTTAAGGTGGTTATCTTGAGGCGAAAATGTCGAACCCATGTAAAAGTTCTGGGTATGGTTCATATAGGTTATTTTCGGTTCCAAGATCAAACACTATCGAGTATTTTGTCTTGAAAAACGGTCTCTGTTGTCTGCACTAAACCACACAAGCCATGCGTGTTTTTCAGTAGGGTGACAAGCACTGTGATACGGATTTCAAGATATAAAAACTCGAGTCTATATATTATATTATATTATATTATATTATATTATATTATATTATATTATATTATATTATATTATATTATATTATATTATATTATATTATATTATTATATTGAGTCACATTTTGATTAATATAGTGCCGATAACAGGCATGTGATTACGAGACTCGAATCAAAATGTCCGAGTCGTAAGACGAGGACATTTTGATTCAAATCAGTCAAGTCAGTAAACACATCTGTCGGTTATCGGCACTATTATAAAGCAAAATTTGGCTCAATATAATTTATGTACCCAGTCCAAAACAAAACTCGGCCTTACCTCGCGTCCTTCAATTTGCGGCTGATTGCGGTGTCACACTTCAGACACAACATGTGGTTGGCAGAAGACTGCGTTTCGGACTATCGACTGAGCGCGCCGAAAAAAATCAGTACTCTCTACTCGTAATTAGATCACAGATAATGACAGAAATTACCAGCAGGTTTGTTTATTTTGCCTTTTTCTCGGGTTGTCGCTTACGATTTTGTTAGCGGGCGTCTTGTCAATTTCACTCGTTCAGCGATTCATTTCGCTCCTTTGCTGGCGTCTGCTGTCCGTTCATGCGTGTGTATGGGAAAGAAATTTCGAGAGTACGTTCACTAAAAAGTATTTAATCGCTACTGCTAATAAGGAACTCGTTAATATTTCAGTATGAGCACATTTTGCGTTTCAGTTTTGACAAATGCAAGTACCAAGATCAATTTTTATTTATTTATTTATTTATTTTATTTTTTTTTTTGGGGGGGGGGGTAGGGGGGGTAGGGGGGTCTGCAAAGGCCTATTATGGCCGGGAAGGATATATTGTATCACAAGCAAATTCATGAATATTAATTAGCTTGTGATACAATATTATCAATACATGTGTCAAAGAAGGGAAAACTTTATCTAGTGTGTACATACGTCACTAAACCGACCTTTTTAGTCCAGGCAATAAAGGTATGACTGTTCGCAATATCTGCACAAATACTCTTGGATTGTCTTTCGACAAGCCCCACCCGGGTCTGCCCTGGGGGACTTGGGTGGGGTTAGGTACTTTTTAGTTCCCAGGGTCACCCTGGTCAGCCCCACAGGGTGGGTTTCCTTTCTATTCTGGGGCATGTGTTTCTGTCTACCCTTGGTCCATTCACCTGTATTTGTCTTTTTAAAACTCTCCCAACTGTCTGCACTGCCTGTAGCTCTTGATATTGGATGTGTGTTGCTAAATGGTCTTAGCTTTATTTAGACCCCATGTTGTAGGTTTATTTAACGTATTTGACCGGCTGGCGACATACATTCAATTTTCTGTTTAGTTTTTTTTTTCACAAGCAGTGCAGGCACGTCCTGAGAAAGCCTTGTTGCTGTCGGGACGTTAAGCAATGTACAATCAATCAATCAATGTCTTTCGACAATGCTACATGAAAGGATTAAAGTCAGCTTATGATTTTGAATATCCGATACTGAAATACTTTTCTACTCATAGGGCTTGTGAATAGATGGTATGAAAATTTAAGTTAACACATTAGGTCCTCACGCCATACGGCAGGAGACGGTTCAACCATGATAATTCAAAGGTAGTCAGTGTCAGATTAGCTTGGCGCTATCAGGCGCCAAGCTAATCTGGCATTACCCTTGAAATATCATGGTTGATACATAGTCATACATGGTACATAGTCTTTTGGTGACACCTCCAAAATTTGGGGAAAGCGTCCGTAAGGTTAAATGGGTTAAGCGAGGACAAACATTCAGATGTTTATTGGCGACTTTTAGCACACAAAGCCTGCTCTGCTGAAGGCAACTTTAAATGTCACGAAATGAAAGACTTTTCTGGTATCCTTTTCCCCATGTGCAAAAGGTCAGTAGGTAGGAAAGTCTTAGTAAAGACATGACAAAAATTGAGAACCCATATTGGCGAGATTGCCTGGAGAAGGCAACTGTACAATGACAGTAACAGTGACAATAACGGATAAAATAGAAAGCTGAGGTACGGTCGGCATTGTGTCTAGTGAATGGTAAGTGAACTTTATCAAACTAATGGGAACTGCGCGACTTTGAAATTGTCCTCGACAGCAGTCAACCGCCTTAAAAGAACAGAGAGGAAATCACACGCACAATGAACCAGAAATAGGCTCTTAATTTTCAAGATGACGAAGGGTCGTCGTTATACGGGATGACGATGAAGAAAACTGGTAACGTTTATGCTAGATTTACACGATACTTCATTTACCCTTTCGTTAAGTCTGTCTGAAACATTAGCCAGTCGCAAGAGGCAAAGAACTTCATGGGCACATGACATAATGTTCTTTGCTTCTTGCTGGATCCATTAAGTCTGCAGGACAGGCCAATAATGAGCCGGGAGGGTGTTTTCTAGGTCAGTCATGTGACCAAGAACTAACCAATCGCCAAATAGGATTTTTGCAAGATGGCGGCTACTTTCGATATTAAAACGCTGTCCGCATGGCGATAAAAAAAATATTCATTAAAAATCAGTATCGTTGTAACTGTCAAGCTAGCTCCGGATGTCTAAACACTCAAGCGGTGATTCCTGCTTATCCTCATAGCAAATATAGGGTCTAATAAGCGCTCAGCTCGTCGCATTTCAAACTGGATGACAGTACGACCCATTGCAAATCAGAACGAAAGACAACACTGTGTATTTTGCATTTAGTTTGTCTTGTGGACTCAAGTCCTGATGTACAGACATTAACATAGGCAGGATCTTCCGATTCATTTTCTTGCCAACAAGTAGCAGTCGCTCGTCCTACGTTTCTTTCCCATAGGCTTTTTCAGGGTCACCGTTTTTGGCTGATGTGAACGAAATAAAATACAGTTTAAAACGAAGCCTTTGCAATGACCCAGACGAGTATCCAAACTTGTTTTAGTTGTCAGAGTCACAGGGACTCTTACATTTTCAGACTCTGGTGGTAACATCCTTATGTGTGATGTCGTTTTGGTTGTTGCTTACTGATAACACGGACACCCTTTTCGAGACTGTGAATAGGGGTACCTTGCATTTATTTAGTTTATCTTGTGGACTCAGATCCTCAAGCACAACTCAAAGTAAAATGTATACGAGACGATATTTGGCTGCAAATAGGTAGGTGTCATTTGGATGTTCAGGTGGCATTTATTCTTTGAGAAACATATTCTTCACCCCACCCCGAAATCTGAAATTTAGCCGAGGACAAGCAGAGGTAACCTAACGTAAGGAGGAATATCTCCGCACAGGTGTTTCAATTTTGAAGGTTCATATTTCATTTTGTTTCTAATGTTCAACAGTGTCCAAATGTATAAGCCATTTTAAGACTTGAACAATTCTTCACCGTTATTTTTGTCACCTGCAATTAGCGTACCTGGCAGAACGAACCTTATGCAGCAGAAAAAGAAATTAGAAGAAAAAACAATTTTAAAAACTAGAATTAATCACGAACACGATGCGTCTATGTTTTGTGTGGGAAAATGTAGTTTTTACACAAAACATAGCGACTGAACAAAGTGGCCAAAATGCCACATAGCCATTGAGAAATACCCACTGCGCCATCAGCCATCCACGAGGAACTACTTTTTAGTATAGTATACTATGCATGTCATAGACACTACTGTTGGCATCTTCATTTGACTAAACTGTTAAACACTTTCAATCATTTCACATCTCTCGCCACACCACGCATATATTGCATACATATCTCAGCATACAGTAAGAGTCCAGATATTTCAGTAATTGTTTTTATTTTCAATGCACTTATTTTGTGTATATCCTCGCAGTCATTGAAAGATCCATCAACACTTGAAAATCATGTTTTTTTTTTTTTAATTTTAAAAAGAAAAAGTAATTACATACACTTACATTGCCCTCAATTACATGCACTATTTGGTGTTATAAACTGTAGAGCTGTTTGATGGCTGTGAAAAGGGCAAAAGTAAAGTGACAGAGACACATATAACTATGTCTCCGAGTTATGAAAACAGTCCATCATTTTTGTAATAATTCAATCTGCAATGATTAAGTGCACATTTTTAAGTTCAATATATTGTCAAATATACAGATTTAAAAAAAATTGTGCAAATTTGTTGTACTTTCCGATGTCAAACACTGACATACTAATAATAATAATAATAATAAGCGCATTGAATAGGCGCTTTATCCCAATTGAAAATCGGCTCAAAGCGCCGCCGCGAACTGAACCCAACAAGCACGCTCACGTGAATCACGCGCATTCACTCACACACTGAACGTAAACACAGAACTTTCACGTGGTGCTAAGGGCAAGCTCAAGCGAGCTACTGTAGTTTTTGGAATTCAAAATCGTTTGTATTTGAAATTTGATTAAGTGGACTGAAACTGATACCAAGGTGGAGGGGGAGGAAGATCCGGAGTACCCGGAGAAAGAACCCCCGACGGTCCGCCCGAATTAACGGTGACACTTACTAGAGGAGAAAAATCCGACGCCGGAACCCGTAATCGAACCTCGCACCTTTAGCATTGGTGGCAGGCGCCTTAACCACTGCGCCACGGACGGCCCCATGCTGAGCTTCAAGATTATTTGTTTTTTCATGTGGTAATGTTCATTGCAATTGTTTTCATATTTCACGTGTTCACTATAAATAACTTCATAGACAAGTCATGTTTTTAAAAATAAAATGCTGCACTTTTGCCTTTTGGGGTCATATCAAAGGTCAACTTCCACCAACATAATTTGTCGCTGAGTAAGCTGAGAAAGGGCACAGTTATTTCGAAGCCAACAAAGTAGGCTAGTAAATTGCTTAATGTCATGACAATAACTAGCCTTCCTCAGCACATGCCTGCCCTGCTTGTGAAAAAAACACCAAAAAACAGAACACTGAATGTATGTAGCCGACTGGTCCAATGAGCAAAATAAACCTAAGATATGCTTGGAACCCTGCACCTTCACCAACAATCATGTGTGCCAGTATTTTCTCATCATCCGCCAAAATAAGGAAAAGCGGGGGTAAGGTGGGGACTGGGGGACCACAAGCTCAAAAGGTTATGGGTCATTTTGGAAAATGATACGCTAATAGTGCAGGGCGCATGCCAATAATGAACCCTGCTTCAAGTCAAGATAATTCACCAAAGTCTTTTCAGACATACATAATGTGAATGAACCTGGGGAAAGGTCAAAGGGCAAATGCGTGACAAATGTTATGTTTGTTTTGAACTTTAGTTCTCATCGGCGTGTTTACAAACTTTTCAATCAAAAGTAACTCATGATAAACGCCTTTTTATGCATACTAATTTAGTTAGCCATTCACAAAGGTCAAGGATCACGGTGCGGAGGGGTGTCACAAACAAGTTAAAAATTTATACTTCATTGCTTTTGCAAGGAGAAATATCAACCTTAACACTTCTTCATTTCTGTGACCTGTCGGAGAGACCAAGGTCATAAAGTCAGACTAATTATGTGGATTGGTCATGCATGCAAGCCACAAGAGCTTTGCTATTCTTATTTTGCTGTTGTGAGATTTCCTTTATAGTTCTATGACGAGCTGTGTTGTGTATATGTTTTTAGTATTACGTTTTATTACGTCACCCCTCTAGTCGTTGGTTAATACATTGTAGCATGATTTTGCGCGGCCGGTGCCACTTAGCTGCTCCGCAGTGTGGGTTCTGGCAGAGGTGACCTACTTAGCCCCTAGTCTTAGCCTTGCTCTCCTTTCCCACCAGTACCTACTCCACCCCTATTCATCCACCCCTTTTCTTACTCCCCACCCCCGGGGCCCCTTTGTTTCTTGGGCCCGCCTACTGATTTTCCTTTTGGATGTCCCATCTAAATTTAGCTGGCAGTGACCAATCATTTAATTAGACCAGTGCTAGACCATTGACCTTGGCCCAGGAGCGCTCCCTCGTGTTAGCGTCCCCACGCTAGGAGCGCACTGGTTGTTACACCTCGACGGAAGCAAGACCTAATTGAACGTCAAATTATCTTCACAAGTTTTGTCTTACTGGGCCTCTGTAAGTGTTACGATTGTGGTTGTGTTGTCCTGTGAGAGCATACATGTGTTAATCGTAGGAAACGATCCGATGTTTATTTAAGCTATCATGGTTATGATTCATGTACCTGTTTAAGTAACATTTTCTTTTGGTCGCGCAGAGCGGAATTCACTTCGTTATGATACGTTAAGTTTAGTCCAGAACGTTCTAGAAAGGTCGCGCTGTCTAGTGACCTCGTATATGTGACGTCGGTAATTTAGCGACATTTCGCAACAAGTTGTTTACTGTGCGCGTGAAGCCGTCAGCCGTTTTCTTGTGTGTTATGAAGGATCGTGGTAGTTCTCAAAGTTTCCGACTAGTTTACCATACTTTTGTGAGATGACATTTTACCAAGGATTTGGAGCTGAAGTGAGCAGCCAAATTTGTGTAGCCTATTGTAATTTTTCGAGAAAGGTTATTTTAATGATTTTCGGTTGCGTGTTTTGTTCTGATTGGTTGCGTTGTATGATTTTCGTAGATGATTCTGGAAATTGGTAGTATATATCAAGAGGGCGCTAGGAAAGCACGTTCGTACATTGTCTTGCATTGTCAGTAGTAGAGACACGCAGTTTATCGTAGGTACGTGGCCCGTATAGGGTGTACATTGTTTGAGACGCTTACTTACTTAAGCCTGTCACCCCTACCCGGGTATAGGCCGTCGACGAGAGACCTCCAGCGACTCCTGTCCTGTGCTTCTCCTTCGATTTTACTCCAGGTGGTTCCCAGTCTCTTGGTGTCTGCTTGGAGGTCTCGACGCAAGGAGTTTCTCGGCCTACCCCTTTTCCTCTTTCCCTGACAATGCCTGCCTAATGATACTGGAAGCTGGCTTTCTCAGACTGTGACCAATCCATCCCCATCTTTTTCGCCCAATTTCATTCTATGCTGTTATCTGCTCTGTTCTTTCCCAGAGTCTGACGTTGCTGATCTTCTCTGGCCAGTGGATTTTCAAAATTCTTCTAAGGCAACTGTTTATGAAGATCTGTACTCTGTTGACTGTGGTTTTTGTCAATCTCCAAGTCTCTGCTCCATATAGGAGAACTGCTTTTACGTTGAAGTTGAAAATCCGGACTTTGGTGTGCCATGTGTTGTGACAGCTCTCTGGAACTCCACACGTTTTTCAACTGGAGAAAGGCTGCTCTGGCTTTACGGATTCGTGCTCTGACATCTGCATCAGTGCCGCCTTTTTGGTCTATGATGCTCCCGAGATATGTGAAGGACTCCACCTCCTCCAACGGGGTGCCAGCAAGCAAGACTGGTTCTTCCCTGGTTGCGTTCAGCCTCATTGTCTTTGTTTTCTGTTTGTGGATGGTGAGGCCCACTTGGGACGAGAAGTCAGCAAGCCTCATGGTCTTGTCCTGCATTTGTTGATGAGTGTGGGACAGTAATGCCACGTCATCTGCAAAATCGAGGTCGTCAAGCTGTGTCCACAGTGTCCACTGTATTCTGCTTCGTCTGTGCTCTGTGGTCCTCTTCATGACCCAGTCTATGGCCAGTAGGAAGAGGAACGGAGACAGCAGACACCCCTGCCTGACACCGGTTCTGACCTGGAGCTCCCTGGTGAACTGCCCTTCGTGGATCACGCGACATGTCATGCCATCGTAGCTGCTCTTGATCAGGCGGACGAGCTTTGTGGGTACACCGTAGTGTCGTAGGAGTTTCCACAGAGTCTCTCGGTCCACGCTGTCAAATGCTTTCTCGTAATCCACAAAGTTGACGTACAACGGGGAGCTCCACCACAGAGACTGTTCCACGATGATGCGGAGAGTGGCGATCTGGTCTGTACATGATCGGTTTTTCCTGAATCCTGCTTGCTGGTCTCTCAGCTGGGGGTCAACGGAGCTTTTCATTCTCTCCAGGATGATCCTGTTGTCAAAGACCTTTCCTTTTACTGACAGCAAGGTGATTCTTCTGTAGTTGGAACACTTGCTGAGGTCGCCTTTCTTGGGAAGCTTGATTAGGTACCCCTTCTTCCAGCCAGCCGGCATCACCTCCTCTTCCCAGATCTTTCCAAACAGTGGGTACAGCATCTCTACTGTTGTCCCTAGCTCTGCTTTCAGAGACTCCGCTGGGATGCCATCTGGCCCTGCTGCTTTGCCGTTCTTCAAAAATGCCACTGCTCTTCTGATCTCTTCCCGGCTGGGTCTGTCACAGCTGATGGGTAGGTCGGTCTCTGCTGGCTGGATGTCTGGGGGGGAGGGGGGGGGGGGTCGGATGGGCTGGGTCTGTTCAGTAACTCTTCAAAATACTCGGCCCATCTGTCGAGTTGGTCTGCTCTGTCTGCAATAGGCTTCCCCTCTTTGTCTTTTACTAGTCTTTCTGTATGGCCATACTTGCCCGACAATCTTCTGGTAATGTCCTAGAGCTGTTTCATGTTGCCGCTGCCTGCTGCCTTTTCTGCCTCTGCTGCCAGGCTGTCTGTGTAGGCCCTCTTGTCTGCCCTGATACTCCTCTTCACCTCGCGGTTGGCTTCCGAGTATTCTTCCTGTGCCCTTGCTTTGGCTGCTCTCGTGCGACTGTTGTTGACAACTGCTTTCTTCTTCTTCCTTACTTTTATCTTCTTCAAGGTCTGTGCCGACAGCCAGTCCTTGTGATGGTGTTTCCTGAACCCTACAGTGTCTTTGCAGGTTGAGTTCAGCGCCTCTCTAACTGCCTTCCATTGCTGCTCTGTGGTGACCGCCTCCTCTTAATTTACTAGCTCCTAGATCCTGTAGCGCTTGAAACCGGTTGGACAGCACCAGTTTGAACTCTTCTCTCACTCCAGTCTCTCTCAGGAGGCCTACATTATAGCGCTGTCTTCTTGTTGTCTCTGTGCGGCTTTTCTTTAAGTTGAGCTTTATTCTTAAGGTAAGCAGATGGTGGTCTGAGGCGACATCTGCTCCCCTCCTCACTCGAACATCTTGAAGGGATCTTCTAAATTTCTTGCTAATGCAGATATGGTCTATTTGGTTCTCTGTAGTATGGTCAGGTGAGACCCAAGTTGCTTTGTGTATTCTTCTGTGTGGGAAGATGCTGCCTCCAATGACAAGTCTGTTTAGAGCACAAAAGTCTACTAACCTCTCCCCGTTCTCACTCATCTCCCCTAGTCCCTGTCTCCCCATCACCTCTTCGTATCCGGTGTTGTCCTCCCCTATTTTGGCATTAAAATCGCCCATGACGATGGTGATGTCTCGCTCCGCACATTTGTCCACGGCACTCTGGAGTCGGTCGTAGAACTCTTGTTTCTCTTCCTCGTCACTGTCATTAGTGGGCGCATAACACTGGATGACGTTCAGCTTGAGCTTTTGCTTGGTTCTAAAGGCTGCTGTGATAATTCTTGGCCCAAGAGGTTCCCAGCCCATCAGCTGTGTGTTGCTAAATGGTCTTAGCTTTATTTAGGCCCCGTGTCGTAGGTTTATTTAACGTATTGGACCGGCTGGCGACATACATTCAATATTCTGTTGGTTTTTTTTTTTTTTTTTTTTTTTTTTTTTTTTCACAAGCAGTGCAGGCACGTCCTGAGAAGGCCTTGTTGCTGTCGGGACGTTAAGCAATGTACAATCAATCAATCCCAGCCCATCAGCGCTCTCTGTGCCACTGGTGACAGCATGAATGCTACTCCTTCTGTATGGGGGGGGGGGGGGGGGGGGCATTCTCCTCTTCATGACCTGAATACAGAATCATCTGCCCACTTAACAGCCTTTTCTGGCCAAACTGTGTCCATCTGGCTTCACTGATACCTAGCAGGGAAAGGTTGTACTTTTACATTTCCGCTGCTATCTGGGCGGCCTTGCCGCTCTGGTACATGGTCTTGACGTTCCACGTGCCCATGGTTGTGTCCTTGGATAGAGAGAGGCGGCTCGGTCCTGTGGCTTCCGAAGACTTCCGGCTTTCACCACAGGACGTCATAAATCTTCTGGTAGAAGAACCTTCCTCCTCCAGGAAAGGAATTGCTGTTTGTCTTTTCGTCGGCGTTTTTGTAGCTATTTCCTTATTTGCAGGGTGGGGAAGCTACCCCCACGCCCAACCCCCTTACTAGGAGGACCAGGGGTTTTCTGTCGGGGTCACCTTCCCTTAGACCATGTTGGTTCACGGCACCTTATTTCATTCGGTGCACCCCTCTCGCGAGGGACCCCCTATCCACCAACCAGGGGACGCGCCTCAACGCCATATGGTACGGTCCCAGCGCGAGGGTGTGAGACGCTGCGTATGAGAAACTTTGTGTTGCCAGTGTGGACATTGCAGAAGAGACTTGGTATCAGTATTGATGCATTTGGAAGTGCATTGTGTGGAGATCGCATCACTGAATTAAAATATTTTTGGAACTGTTACTCCAGTATTGCCTACATCCTTAAGCCGCGTGTGACGGATTGCAGCTGAATGAAGTTTATTTAAAAGAACCTTACGTGCGTGCGTCTGGTGTGTTTATCATACTACGACTACCGTGACTCCACCACGTAACAGTAAGTCATACATTTAACTATTTCTTTGCTTAGAAATGTTGGTTGCTTTTGCATATTTCTAAGAGATATTGTGTGCACTGATTTTGATGTATTTTGCATTTCTTCTTACTGTTGGTCTGTCTTTGACAATTTGAGAGGAGCGCTGTGGTCACTAAATTAGGGGCTAATTGTGTTTTTGATTTGATCTTATTATCCAAGTTTACCATGTTTTAAGATAGTCTGATCACTCATTTTGATGACGATACTATGCTTATGTTGATTCTTTGCACCAATTTGAGCAAGCCCAGAGTATTGTTCGGCCTACTCTCATAGAGATCAGGGTTTATTTAGACGTAAACGATTTTGTTTGCGTTTTAATGGCCGCCATTATCTCTGGCACCTAAGGACCGTTTTTCAGAACTCACTCAGTTTTACCAACCAAAGGAAACTTTAATCAATCATTTGGCCGGATTGTAGTCAGGGCTTGTTCTATGGTGCTGGGGATCAATTGGTTAGCTGTTTTGTTTTCTATTGAGATCGCTTAGCACCAGTGATAGAGTGATCAGTTGCATTTTCTGGCATCAGTATCCCCTCGTGTTAGTACCGTCAGTCTCTTTCATAGGGGCTCGATGACAGTAGCTTTGACTAATGCAAATCCACTGCGCCACCGCGTGCGCGCCAGCGTCTATACTAAGCTCAAGACAAAATACAAGGGAGGAAACGAACACGCCCGCGAATCGACGATGCACTGTGATTCCAGAGCAGTTTTCAACTCTCAAAGCAACCATCCGCCTAAAACCTCGAACTGAACAGACTCGGTAGATATTTTGCCACAAATCTATACCAACCTTGTCCTCCGATCAAAACTGATAGTTTAGTATCAAGGGTTTTTGAACAGTCAAACACTATTCATAGAAGACGGTGAGTTGTCGGTTTTAGATGCGGCCGGAAATACACCGCAAGCTCATTTTTCATTGATTTATGTAAATTAGCATATCCAATGAAATTAAAACAAGAGTGCGTCTTACTGTCGACATGAACTTGTGACTCGGGCTGCACGCAGCAGTCGCTTTAGTAGTCCAAGAGCTAGCCCAATCTACCGTGCACCCCCCTTCCCCCTCCCCCTCCCTCCCCCCGCCCCAGTACTAAATAAGATGGGTTTCAAAGTGTACGTACCTTAGTATGTCCTGAGATGTTAAAGCGATGTTCCCCTAAAATCCTTAGGAACACACCAGAGATATAGCTGATGTCGCAAGAATACCCCCATTCACGCTCTTCGCGGATGCTAAAATGAGCTTGAGAAACATTTTCCTCTAAATAAATCTGAATTTATTCCGGAAGCCCAAATCAGGCATTATTATGTTAAGGCACACCTTCTGCGTCCTCTGCAAAATAAAAACAGAATAAAAATATATTCAATCTGTAGCTCACAGAGAAGGTATTTGTGCACCCAGTAAATGGTCATTTCCGGAATTACCCTGCTGTCCATTGCTGGGAAAATCCTTGCAAGGCTGCTCCTGAATCGGCTGGTACCTGCCATCGCTGAAGACCAACTCCCAGAGGGCCAGTGTGGCTTCAGAGCAAACAGGAGCACCACCGATATGGTCTTTGTGCTGAGACAGCTACAGGAGAAGTGCCGCGAGCAGAACAAAGGGCTGTACGTAACATTTGTCGACCTAACAAAAGCGTTCGACACTGTGAGCAGGCAAGGCATGTGGCAGATCCTGGAGCGACTTGGCTGTCCCCCAAAGTTCCTCAACATGATTGTCCAGCTACACGAGGACCAGCAAGGCCAGGTCAGACTCAACAATGACCTCTCAGAACCATTCCCTATTCTCAACGGCGTAAAGCAGGGCTGCGTGCTGGCACCAACCCTCTTCACCATCTTTTTTAGCATGATGTTGAAGCAGGCCACAGTGGACCTCGATGATGACGATGCAGTGTACATCAGGTATCGTCTCGATGGCAGCCTGTTCAACCTCAGACGACTGCAGGCCCACACGAAAACCCTAGACCAACTGATTCGTGAGCTGCTTTTTGCTGATGATGCTGCCCTCGTTGCACACACAGAGAGAGCCCTGCAGCGCATCACGTCTTGCTTCGCAGATGCTGCCCAGCTCTTTGGACTCGAGGTCAGTCTGAAAAAGACAGAGGTCCTCCATCAGCCAGCACCCAAGACAGTGTATCGCCCTCCTCACATCACCATTGGCGAGTCTGAACTAAAGTCAGTGCACCAGTTTACTTACCTTGGCTGCATTATCACGTCGGACGCCAAGCTGGACAAGGAGCTTGACAGCAGGCTGGCAAAAGCGAACAGCGCTTTCGGGCGACTTTTCAAGCGGGTGTGGCACAATCAACAGCTGAAAACAGGCACCAAGATCAGCGTGTACAGAGCTGTGGTCCTCACCACCCTGCTGTATGGTTCCGAGTCCTGGGCCCTCTACCGCAGCCAACTACGACTCCTCGAACGCTTCCACCAGCGCTGCCTGCGTACCATCCTGGGCATTCACTGGAGTGACTATGTCACCAACGTCGAGGTCCTTGAACAGGCTGAAGCTGTGAGCATCGAGGCTTTGCTGCTGCGGACACAGCTCCGCTGGGCGGGGCATGTCTCCAGGATGGAGGATCATCGCCTACCAAAGATCACCCTGTTCGGCGAGCTTGCTACTGGACACCGTGACAAAGGGGCACCAAAGAAGAGATACAAAGACTGTCTCAAGAAGTCACTTAGTGCCTGCCAAATCGACCACCACCAGTGGTCTTCGCTTGCTGCGGACCGTGACACCTGGCGCTCCACCATTTACAAGGCAGCTGTCTCCTTTGAGGACTCTCACAGAGCTAGCCTTAAGGACAAGCGGCTCAGGAGAAAAAACAGAGATGCCGCAGCTCAGAACCCTGGCCATACCTTCCCTTGCAGCCACTGCGGTCGAACCTGCCTGTCTCGGATTGGCCTCCGCAGCCACGAACAAGCCTGCAGACGTCGTGGGCAACTCCTATAAAATCTTCGTTCGCGAAGTCAAGCCAAGAGAAATGGTCATTTCCGCAAAATCGCAAAAAAAAGACAAAAATAATGTCAGATGCATTCAGACATTTTCTATAGCACTGGCAGTCCATTTTCAGGCTTACATCATTAAAACAGGATGTCACAATTATTATAAACGTGATTATGTGATGCTGTGATCACTATGAGTGCCACATTGATTGATTTTGTATCCTTACCCCCAAGTTGTAAAAATACACAAAATTAATTAGAAAAAAAAATACTAAAGTTATTCCATTTCATTTTGACCTCTCTTTACCTATTAAGTTTCAATAATGTGAGCATAAAGTTCAAGAAAATGAGGAAAGTCGGCATCCTTTATGATATGTTTGTGGTGAATGATAGCTTTTCAAATTTAAAATTGCTAAATTGGGAAAAGTACGTTGTATCGGCGATGCCCTCAGAAATTTTGAATACAACTGATAGTCTTTTTGGGGTTTTAATGGTGAGGATATAGTACCGCAGTTACTCCCAACCTGATTTTATGATGCTGTGATTCATTTAGGGGCCACAGTGGCTGAATCTGCTGCCCTACCTCTATTTTACCAGTACGCAAAGGAACGCAAAATGATCATAAAAATTGATTATGTCATACCCCTCTGTTTAAATATTTATGTTACCAGTTTTCTTAACAAAGTATGCACATTGAGCATAAAATTTGTGATCATTAATTTTCATTAATTTCAATGTGACCCATCAATTTAATTGTAATTCTTTTTTTTGTTTTTTTTTTTGTTTGTTAAAGCATAAAAAGGGGGAAACGTCTGTGAACAGGGGCTGCCGTTGAAGAACTTCCTCTTTAATAAAACAGCAAGACTGTATTAAACGGCACATTCAGCAGTCTTGTCAAACTCAGGGAAGGTGTACCTCAGGGAGGTGATGTGTCTGATGCTGTTTTTGGTCTACATTAATGACATCAATACAGTACAGCAGTACCACGGTTCGTCTCGAACATCCTCCATGCGGATGGCTTTGCAGTTTGGAGCACAGCAGAACATACTGAAATAGCATCCTGCAGAATCCAGGATGCTGCCAATAGAGTCAGCAGCTGGACTGAAAGATGGCCACTTAAACTGAGCTAGACCATCTCTTTCAATCAGATGGAAGAGGTCACCTTGAAAACTGGAGACCTTCCAGTACCAAAGACAGACTTTACTGGCAACAAATAAATTACTGGATTCAGGTGGAGGCCTCACATTAAAGCCATGGAAGCTAGAGTTGCGCGGAAAAAGTCTCTGATGAAGAAACTGGTGTGGGACCACATTCGTGCAAATTACAGCAACAACCTGGCGCAAGCAAACACCAGTTCGGTCAGACCAGTAGTGGGGTACCAAGATACTTCGACAATACGAAACACTCCCTGCAAAACCAAAAATGCCAGGCTTGACAAGACGCAGAACATGGGTCATTCTCATGATGCAGTGACATTCTTAGAGCTATCTGGAGAATTTCTTAACATTGTTTTCCCTGTTATGAACCATGAAACTTTATTACGCATATTCATATTTACACCTTTCTAGATGAAAATAAATGA
Organism: Semisulcospira habei; assembly: GCA_036245525.1. Taxonomy (NCBI): domain Eukaryota; kingdom Metazoa; phylum Mollusca; class Gastropoda; family Semisulcospiridae; genus Semisulcospira; species Semisulcospira habei. The sequence goes on along the minus strand of BTPG01000002.1, from coordinate 255,597,522 downwards.
GAAGAAAAGACCATACTAGACCCGCCTTACGCTAGGTACGTTTGGCATCCTGTCTCGGAAGACAATGGAGTATATGCGCTTGCTGGGTCAGTCACTGGAGTGGCCTCTCCAGGGCGCAAGCCTGGGCGAAGTGTATGGAGATCCTGGGGTGCCCAGTCGTCAAGATCCCCCTCTCGGCCTCGCTGATGTATCCAAAGGAATGCAAAGCAGTACGTTTGGCACCAGTTTGGCTGCAGGAGCTGCCAGAACAGTGCGTGAATACAGGCAGCTGTCTGCCTTCGGGGCTCCACTCCTGATTTGAAGGGTTTACTCCCCCACATTTGGCCGTTGGATCCAACCTGATCTCCTCCGCCCTCTAGCCGTTGGCTGTCAGAAACAGCTCATCCGCCTAGTGGTGCAATGTGAACACCACCCCCTCACGTGGTTTAGCCCACCAGCTGAGGTGGTTTGCCAGGGTGTGGCGCTTGGAGCCAGCACGTGAGAGATTAAGGAGATGGATGTAGGACGCAGCTGCCGAACAGCAAAGGTGCTACCTCTATCCAGAGCCCCCTACACCCCAGGTACACGCTAGGTAAAATATCTCCTAAAAGACCAGCTGGTTTCACACATTCAGTCCATCATATTTGCCTTTTTTTCTCCAAACAAACAGCACACAAATTGATTGGTCACATTTTGATCAAAATGCAGTCCAAAGTTCCACATATTTTACGGACATTAAAGGGATCGGAGACACGACACCTCCCTGAGATACATCTTCCCTGAGTTTGACAAGACTGCTGAGTGTGCTGTCGACTTCAATCATGCAATTCTGTTGAAGAGGAAGTCTTTCAGCCATCAGTACATCATGCCTCCAAATCCAGACAGTAGAAGCTTTCGCAGCAGCCCCTGTTTACAGACTCCACCCTCCCCATCCCCCCCACCCCCCCCCCCGCCACCCCACCCCCCCCCCCCCGCCACCCCCTCCCCCTCCCGCCTTCATGTTCTTAATTCAAAATAGTTACAATTAAATTGATGGGTCACATTGAAATTATTGAAATGATCACAGATTTTTATACTCAATATGCATACTTTGTTAAGAATACGGCTAAAAACAAAAATATTTAAACAGAGGAGTGTGACGTAAGCAATTTTTTTTTAATTTATCATTTTGTGTTCCTATGTGTACTGGTAAGATTCAGCCACTGTGGACCTAAATGCATCACAGCATAAAATCAGGTTGGGAGTAGCCTCACCTATCTGGTTTGTGAGTGTTATACATTGTTGCTAAACTGACGTAAACAACAGACACAAAGCACCAGACACGTCATTGTTATACAAGAATTGACATCTCTCTCTCTCTCTCTCTCTCTCTCTCTCTCTCTCTCTCTCTCTGATTTAGGAAGACCGCTTATAGAAAGTGGGTTGACCCACATTTGAGTCCGTAATTGTCGTTCTATTCACTTGGAATTTTAGATATAGCTTTGAAATAGACATTGAATGAGTTCGTAATCCAGCGTTGTAGCTCTTCAACATTTTTAATAATATATAATTAATTCATTTTTGCAAGTTCTGGATCCGCTATATACTCCCATCAAACAGTCAGCCCTGGAAGAGGCTGTGTGGAAGAAAACAGTCAGTCCTGGAAGAGGCTGCGTGCCTTTTTGTTGGATGCGTGACGTAAAACATCAAATTCGTCACTGTGTACACGGCGTCGTGAGACTAGCGATGCCATGGCGCTTATTGTGACAATTTGCTGCTCATGCTATTATTCTCCTTCAGAATTCCTTAGTGTCGCAACACGAGCCCACAGCGCCGTGTGTCCGTCTTTGTTTGTGTGCGCCGGCGTGTGTTGATCAGAGGTTGGCTTAGATAGGAGGGAAATGGATCAGAAGGATAAGCTTTAAAATATGAACATCTGTGAATGTTCCTAAAAAAAAATGTGAGCTCCAAACAATACGGTAGACTTTGGGATGAAATCCTCATCGTGTTGTTGCTTCATTGAACAGATATACAATACAGTTATCTTGTCCGTTAAAAGAGGATAATATCAATAAATTGTGTTGTAATTGTCTTTTCTGGACGTTGTTGTTGTTGGGGTTTTTTTTTCCCCTTCGTTGGGTTGATCCAAAGGCGCCTGTCTCGTTGATAAAATCCAGAGTCAGTCTTCGCATGAACTGTCGCGCTCTCGGTGCCTAAACCGGGCGGCACCGCGAAAAAAAAAATGTAGTTTTTGGATTACATCAATGATTCGATTGATTAGTTCGGGGTTTAACTCCTTCACTGCCAGTGGACGCAGATAGTGTTCAGTCTGAAATCTTTGTTAATTCAACGCAAATGAGCCCAAGCCGTGCAACGAACGTGGATTTAAAGGAGGGTCAGCAAGAGGAATAGATCCACGTGAGCCTCCGCAAATGTTTATAATTTAGGCTGGTTATAGCCCAGTTTTGTGACTTGCCAACATCAATTGAAGTGACAAACAAAACAACAACAACAAAAAAAAAGATATATATACATATATATATATATATATATAATACTGAAACATATTTTTAACTCATTCAGCGCCACGGCCGTATTTGTCAAATTATGGAGGCGTCATCTAAAGACTTTTCACTAGTTGAACGGGATGGATCGACCATGATTATTCAAGGATAGTGCCAGATTAGCTTGGCGCCGACAGGCGCCAAGCTAATCTGGCACTACCCTTGAAATATCATGGTCGGCCCATCTCCTGCTGTAAGGCGTCGGGGCTGAATGGGTTTACAATTTTAACTGTTATACAGTGCTGGACGTGAGGAGGATTACTGTCAAACAGGTGTCCCTTTGTATTCTTGTTGGAAAGCCCAGAGGTCCTCTGGTTTCATTAACTTTTAAATAATTTATTTTATAGGCTACCATCTGGCTATCTAACGTGTACAACAGATTCTCCAAGAAGTCGAGTTCTACACTGTTAATCGACGTTAACCCTTTACATCCTGAGGCTGATTTTGTATGGCCTATGACTGGAGGCTGCATTACAGATTAAGAGATAGATCATGTGTTTTAGTTCAAGAGGCGCCAAGGTATACTGGCACCACCCTTGAACTATAAGTCAAAATTTATTTCAAACAGTGGATGTATCAGGATTAAAGGTTTAGATGGTTTGACACAAATTGCAAAATTCCCGAGTCACGAGTGTTTCAAAGAAGCATTTTATTTATTTATTTTTTTCTTTATTTTTATTTATTATTTATTTATTTTATTTTATTTTATTTATTTATTTTGTTTTATTTATTTTATTTTATTTTATTTTATTTTTTTTTTTTTTTTTTGGGGGGGGGGGGGGGGGGGGGGGGGAGAGGGGCATAAAAAATATTAAGCAAACTGCAAGCTATAGTCTCTCTGGTTTGTTTGTCTCCACGTTTGATAGATTACGAATTATATCACACGAAAGCATGTGTAGAACTTCAGTTTGCCTTTCAGTACATGATTAATCTTCCCTCTTCCCCCCCCCCCCCCCCCCCCCCCCCCCTTCCCTTATTCGTGTACTTTTCACGTGTTATTCACCAGTTGATTTAAAAGTATTCGCAAGTGTGTAAAGTGGCAGATATGCCAATTACTTCATTAGTTCGGAAATAAATTCATCGTTCATTGAAAAAGCAATATTGAGGAGCAACGGTAATGGAAAACAGAAATACCTAGAAAGGGGAGGCTAACTAAGATAGCCAATAACTAATGTAATGATGATTGTGAGGTTGTGTCCCTTTGACTGTCAAGGCCTTGTGTTCGTTCTCAGCTTATTCCCTTGAAAAATGCCTGCGTGCACTAACACGCTGCCGGTCATGTTATATAATTATTTAAATTTGTCAGTTCAGGCAGTGTTTTTTAAAATAATTTTTGCCTTGTTTGAAAATTTGTAGTAGGGCTGAATGTTAGAATTTGCTGGAAATTTCTGGTTAGCTGAGAGGAGACATGTTTGGTGCATTGATTCATACCATCCTGAGCTTATCCAGTGGACAATTGTGGGCCTATGTTGAGTTGCCATTGTCGTAGTGATTTGAGGGACATGCTGATTTCAGCTGTGCTTGGGTGTGGGGTTGGTAAGGAACCAGTTTCATAGCCAAGAAATGAGACGGGTGATGTGCTGTTTTTGTTCGTTTGTTTGTTTGTTTGTTTGTTTTTTGTATTTTGTGCATGGCAAATGTGCAGGTGGTGGGCGGTAGTGCTTTTTTTTTTTTTTTTTAGGGAATTGAAAAATTAGGGGATGACTGGGACTGACTAAGACTGGACAGTACGGAAACGGCACTGTAGTCCGTGGCCTGCCCTGCGTAATACATGCAAAATTATCTAGCTCATTCAGTCATTTATTCACTAATGGCAACTTTGACTTTTTCATTGCTGTTTTCATAAGCACGTAAAGTGAACTTGTTGTTTAGCCCTATAGATCTACACGGATGAAGTGTGGCTCACACTGCACTTGCACTGAGATAGTCATGATCATTGCCGGTATGACCAGGTTTTGTCCAGCAAATGACTACTGGCGAAAAAAACTGACCTAAATGCACGTGTGCCGATATGTGATTTTGGACATTACGGCTTGGAGCCAGAAGGTGCAGAATCACATGCCACACACAGCTGACTGAAATTTGACCTGTGAACCATTTTCCATCTTTGTTAACTGAAAGAACTGAAGCTGACGAAGGGAAGTCGCGGGGGGCACTGTATCAACGCGGCAAAAGATCAGGCAAAACTGACTAGCCAAATAGGTCGGGAGAAAACCAATAACTGACGCTTAACCCCATGACTGCCGAGAAAAAAATTAACTCTTGCGGCACATCTCGAAAGAGTTAACAGGATCCAACTGCAAGAGATATAGATCATCATGAGCCCCCGCGACCGACTGCGGGGGCTCATCAGTGGTGATATATGTCAGTGCCTCTTGCTGAGATCAATTTGTATCCATGTTTCCTGGACGGTTTTTGCTTTTGGCCGTTGAATGAACAAAGATTTCAGAAACAAAAATATAGGCCTACCTACAGTGGCCGGGAAGCCGGCCGGTTAATTTAACTTAACTCTTGCACTGCCAGACTATCCGGTTGATATGTTAGTCAACGTGTTTAAATTTCAGTTAAACGTTGTCACTTTTTCCTCCGCTTGGCTAGTTTGAGAACCGTCTACTTGCTTTTGCGCTGGTACCCCTGAACTATCTTGACATAAATAGAATGACTCCTCGTATTACTGACGATACAGTTCGGCGCGGGAAAAGGCGCCGCGTAGTTACGTGTCGGGGCTTTTCCGCCGCGCCGCGCGGTATTGCCAGTATCAGCCAAGGGATTAACACATTCTGCCCCAGGACCAAAATACCCAAATTTTGTAGGTTGCTCTCTGAATGACTGTACTACAATTCTAGAGACAGATCGAGCATGATCGTTCAAGGGTGGTGCCAGAATAGCTTGGCGCCTAAGGGCGCCAAGCCAGTCAGGCACAACCCTTGAACGATCATGCTCGATCCATGTCTTGCTATGGTGTGAATGAGTTAAGCAATCTTTGACAACCAACACCTACAGCAACACAACGTGATCTCCTAATCGTGTGTTCGCAGTCGTATTATTGTCACCGCGTTGGTGCCACAGCGATTCGTAAAACCCGAACTTTGAAATTAATTATGTGTGCAAATTGTGTGCACAATGTATTATTTAATCCAGACCAAAAAGGTGACTGCTGGGTTTTTTTCCCCGGGGTCCTCCCGTTTTTCCCCGAGGTAGTCCTCAACTTGAAGGTGATATAAAGTTTGCCTTCGGGTTGGTGTTTAGCAGGTTTTGTGTATTAGACACTCAGCCTACTTCGTGCCCAAGGGTACTCCCCGTTCGTTCTCTCTCTTTCTCTGACCTCACCTACACGCCTTTTCTTTTGCTCGCTCCTGCACGTGTTTGCACACACGCTTGTCTCTCGTATTCAGGTTGTTTCCGAGTCTCTCTCTTACGATTTTTCGTTGACGTCATTTTTACTTTTTCCGCACTTTTGTTCTTCCTTTTCTTTTATTTTACGTCACCTCCTTCAGTTGCCACATTCCTTCTGCCAATGAAGATAAGTAGCGGCTAATCTCTCTGTTTGTTTGTTTGTCTATTTTGACAAAGGGTATTTACCCGAAATATTAATAAATTGTGTTGTACCCGTCTTTTCTAAGCGTGTTTCTTTCTCCGTTGGGCACTTCTTTACAATGCATTATTTGTGTCTTGAGCTCTATTTTTAACGTGCAAGATCTTGTAATGTTTGTGGTCTTTTCGGTGCCATGCTAAGCCACGCTTTTTTTAATATTATTTTCTTTTCTTTTTTTTAACAAAAAAAATGGCGTTTTGTGCATGTGCTTTTTTTTTGCTGCCATTAGACTATGTAACAGAATGGTTCCTAGCTTTAGCGCTGTTTAGAGATGGCTAAAACACACACTGCATGCACACACGACAGCAAACACGCACGATGGCGCGCGCGTGTGTGTGTGTGTGTGTGTGTCCGTGCGCGCACGTACACACACACACACACAAACCTCTTCTCTTCTAACACACATACACTCACTTTTCGTCTCAAACACACTACACACTGAATTCAAAAACCAAAACGCAAGAAAATTATGAACCAAATGTTTTTTCTTTTTTCATGATTCTCGTTGGCGGTCACCAAAGAATGGCATTCACATTATACAGTGTACACAACATAGCGTGGACCAGACAGTTCATTACTATGTGTAGTTACTGATATGTACAGCTTTGTGTATAGTAGTTGTCCACAGAGTTAGCTCGCACACACAGACATAAATTGACGCAGTCAGGCAGAGCAAACGTCAGCATCAACAACAAACAATAGCGGGCGTGGCTGCACTAGTAGATTCAATAAAATATCCCTGTTTTGGAGCCAATTTAAAAAAAAAAAAACTAAATAGTTAACACATTCGAGACGGGCCGTATCCGGACGCGGCACGTCTCGAATGAGTTAAACCTTCTAAGCATAACAGTTTTTGAACTGGCGAAGACATGAATCCACAATGACAGCTCAAGAGTTATAGGCGCAAAGCTTACCTTGAGCCATGATGGTCAACCAATTTCACACACATGACTAATACCAATCTCTTCTCTACAGTAAAGAATGAAGAACCAGAAAAGAAAAAAAAAAGAGATGTTCTTTTCTAAGAATGTAGTCTCCTTCCTAAAAAGTAAAAAAAAAAAAAAAAAGAAATTAAAAAACAAATCAATCTTTTGTTAACAATGTGCAGATAATATAACATCACAAAACTGACACAGTTGTTTATAAAATGGTTAGAAGAAAACTACATGCATAGCTGCCAACCTTGAGGCAACGAAAATCCTGAGCTGCGGCCTCCACGACGCTAGCACTTGCTTCCAGGTGCCGAAAAATCAAACAACGGGGGGAGGGGGGGAGGGGGGGTACGCAGTGCGCGTCAGCCCGCCTAGGTTTACTGTGCAGCGATGTTTATGTCCGCCCAGCACATTTTACAAACGGCAAAGTGTTCGCCCTTTCGTCGATGATGCAAGGGACGCTTGTAGTCTGGATGGAACTTGAACAACCACTTCTGCTTCTTTGGAGGCATCATTTTGTTAAAAATCGAAAATAACACTTGTGAAAATCGCTAAGCATGTGCTCCAGACCAGGGCAATTTCGAAGGAACCGGAACAAACACAGAATGGATGCAAATTTGCTGCGCATGCGTAATCAAGATTGGCTGTGGGTCCCCGAAAGCTTAGCGGTACAGTATAGCGGCAGGCTCTCAACTACAGGCGCTTGACTGGGAGCGGTACGCCAAAATGCCTCGAATTTTCAAACAAAACTTGAAAATCTGAAAATCGGGAAAAATGTACAAAAAACCCCGGAAAATCGGGACTTAAAAAAAAAAAATCGGGAAATTCCCGATAAAATCGGGAGGGTTGGCAGCTATGTACATGTATATATCCCTGACTGAAGAAAAGTCTGCTAAAATGGCTGTCTGACTAAATGTACAGCTGACAAGAGTAAATTTAAAAACAAAAAGAAACTGGAAGTGCGGTCGCAAACAAATTGTATTCTTAACTGCTTTGTGCATACGGCAACCGGTACCGTGTATAGAACCGGTGGCTGCATGTACAAGGGTGTTAACAGGTGGATAGCAACATCAGCAAAATACCATACAACAGGGGCATGGTTCATTCTCAACACAACAACTGTACAACGATCATGTACAAACATACATATATAGTAATATGTGTGCTGCTCTCTGATTTTGGACCCCACGGCGTAGCACCGCAAGGTCAAAATTCACAGATAACACATGCGTATTCTCGCCTTTTTTTTACTTTAATGTAGTTAACCCATTTAGCCCCGACGCACTACAGCAGGAGATGGCACGACCGTGATAAATCAAGGGTAGTGCCAGATTAGCTTGGCACCTGGTGGCGCCAAGCTAATCTGGCACTACCCTTGAATTAACATGGTCGATCCATCTCCTGCAACTGGTACATTGTCGATAGGTGACACCTTGGGCTTAAATGGGTTGAAATGATTCTCAATGCAGACTGATGTCTGAAGAGTGTTTCTTTGGTATCGTAAAGAAATTCTCTCTCACTCACGTTCACCCTACCACCTCCCCCCCCCCCACCCCCACCACCCCACACACACACTCGCGCGAGCTCTATACTGAGGTCACAGTGGGAAAAGTATGTAATAAACAAAGATTGCGTAGATCATCTGTGTATTTGCCTATTACTTGTTTTCCTCTTGCAACACACGCTTGTGGCTTATTTATTTATTTATATTCTTTAACCTTGGATGCAAACTCGAACGACTAATGAAATACATCACTGCTTTTTAACTTTTAAACTATAGAAGCATGATTTTGGATCAGTAAACCAAAAAACAACAACGTGGAAGCTCTTTGAAAAAGTAGAGTTAACAGCCCAATTTAAACCGCATAGTTCACTTCAAACAAGCGGGAGAAAAAAAACCAACAACAAAAAAACCCGAGAGCTGGTCTTCTCCGATTTTGGACCTTAACCCCAGTAAGCAAAAGACCCTCTGGCCGACTTCACAGCCGTGCGCGGGCCCACTGCGGCTGACGCCGGTCCGAGGACCTTTGCTTACCGGGTCAACAGCGCCAGGCTGTATGATCCTCTGTGAGACCAGCACATCATAGTTTCTCTTACGACGAAAATAGCAGCAGTGTATAATATTAACACATTCTACCCGAGGACCGAAATCCCAAATCTAAAGTTGCCCTCTGAAGGACTGTATTACAGTTCTAGAGACAGATCGAACATGATAGTTCAAGGGTGGTGCCAGAACAGCTTGGCGCCTATGGACGCCAAGCTATTCTGGCACCACTTCTGAACCATCATGTTCGATCCATGTCTTGCTATGGAGTGTCCGGGCTGAATGAGTTAATATAAAATTCCCTGTCGTCAAACTTTGACGAAACCCCTTTGCCTTATCACCAAAACTATCACACGATGTGTTTAACCCCCTTGTACCTGCAGCCACCCGTGCTGTTTACAATACCGGTTTCTGCATGCACAAGGGGGTCAATCCTAAATCCACGATAACCTCCAAACACAACAGACCCCTGACCTAAGCGGGAGTTCTTCTCTGAATCACCTGATCTATGCGACACTCAAACAATCAGGTTCAAAGGATAGAAAGAAACAGCAAGAGATATGAAAAAAAAAAAAAAAAAAAAAAAAAATGTACAGCAGTGTTACCCCCCTCTAGGCCATTTGTAATACAAGAAACGCCAACAGACTATCAATAATGTGCAAGTCAAACATTTTTACCCTGTTACGCACTGCAACCACAGTGCTTGAAACGTTCGAAAAGCATGTCCAACGAAACGCGCAATATCATGGGAAACATTGAAAACCTCCGATGCACATAAAATTGGCAGTCACACAGTACAGATTAAGCACACAACTGAGAGTACAGAAAACGTTTACCGGTAATATCGTTGTCCAGACTGTCTTCTAATGCAGACCACAGAAAGAACGCAAATCTTAATCATGTTCAAGTGACCCTACAGCAGTTTTTCACTACACACCAGTGACCTTTTTTGACTGCCGAGTAAAGGTCAACACGATCCAAGTGCAAGAGACATAGATCCTCATGAGCCCCCGCGACTGCGGGGGCTCATGAGGATCTATGTCTCTTGCACTTGGATCGTGTTGACCTTTAAGCACATTCCTCTTGCCTCTATGCCTCTTGCGGAGACCAATTTGTATCCTGAGCTGAAGCTCTTTGGCGTGGAATTAACGGTGATTTCCGAAACACGATCTGCGTCAACTGGCAGCGTTGCGGTCAACATTCTACTTAGCACAGATTTTTTTCCCCATCAGCAAGCTCAATACCTGTTTAACTATCTGAATCATGAACCAAAACACGCTCCAAAACACGGTATTATATGCGTTCTTTTCTGTGATGGACCTTACCCTTCCGAGACCGGCACATGATTCAAAACAAATAGGGACACTTCTAATAAGTATAACCAAAGGCACACGCAGTGACACATTCAGACCAAAGTGCACTTTACAATGACCAGTGGTGTACACACAGCTATTTCGGACACCATGCAACCCTCCACCCGCCTCTCCCCGTTTCTGCGTCTGAGGAACAGCCACACTGGTTGTCTCCCTCGAGGGAGTCAGTGTCATGGACAGCAAGCAAGAGGTGTAGATTCTCGTGAGCTCAAGCGACTGCAGGAGAATTTATATCTCTTGCTAACAAGGGTCTGTCAAAATTACAGCCACAATTGGGGTCGGATGGGTGTTCATTTGGAAAACGTAACCGTTCTAAATCAAAGAAAAAATATCCTGTACCGTTTGCAGGAGTACTGTGTAGAAAGACCCACTCGGAGAGAAAGCCACAAGTACACTTTTATTCCAGAAGAATAGAAGTGTACTTCTGGCGAACTCCCCAAGTAGGTCTATCTGGGGTGTACTCCCACAAACAGCGCAGGGTTCAAAGAATACAAGAACTGTTACCAGCACAATTATGTGTATAAAAGATACAAGTTCCCCTCACAAGTGCACACATATTACATGATATACACAAACAAAATGAACTCTGTAACACAAGCACACAAATTCATCCATTCAGTCCCGACGCACTACCACGAGAGATGGATCAGCCAAGACAGTTAATGGGGGTAGTGCCAACATATTTTGACATTACCCTTGCACTATCACGGTCGATCTGTCCACAGAAATGCAATGAAGTCTTTTGAGACTCCAAAATGTGTAAATTTTCATCCTAGGGCTCAATGTGTTGGGGAAATGAACAAGCAGACTCGGAATCACAGTTCTCGTACATGCATAGGTCGTACACACAAACACACACCCACTCTCTCTTTCTCACACTTAGTCAACGTATGTATACACATACACACACTGCACATCAGCGCAAAACTTCTGTAGACTTCTGCCATTCAACATGTATGTCCACCACAGGACGAGAAGAAGGAATAAATAGTCCAGTCCAACATGTATTATATACACACACTGTTTTCTGCAAATTTTAACCCTTTGACTGTCGGTAGCTCTTTTTGTCAAGGTGAGTCCTGCTGGAATCGCCTCGACAAAAAGCACTACCAACAGCCAAAGGCTCGTCACAAAAAATGTCCGTTTTTTTTTCCACAGAACTCCCAGTACATGAACATCTGTTATGAAGGTTCAATCTTAAGTGTCTGTCCATGAAAGTCGTAGATGAACTTTGTACAGTAATAACATATCTTAAAAACTAGTGAGATTGTCAATTGAGGTTTGAAGTTCAACGTTAGTTTACACATCACAAGTGAAGTCAGTTTTGACTTTAGTCCCTAGTCCAAGCGACTTAAAGCGTTTGCAAACCGTGCTTACAGCATTGCCTTTGAAATCCAGTCCCAATAATGCCATTCCGCATAACCATGACACAACAAGAACACACTTAAGGAACCAATCCTGTTATCTACAACAGGCTAGATCCTCATAGGCCCACGTGAACTCGTGATGATCTATGCCTCTTGCTAACATGGTAGTCCAACGATCTTTGAGCGAACACAAAAGTTTTTCTTCATAAGGTGGAGGTGGGTATGAATTTACATCGTATGATCATGTGCAGAGAGATGAGTTGACGCCTTCTGGAGTAGACCATATCCTGGGTTCACGTCATATCGTCACTTTGTTAAGTCGTCCTAAACTGTATTCTGTGCAGTGTCCAAGATCGTCCAAAATTGTCTTTACATTATCCTTCAATTTGCTTGCGACTGCCAATGTTCACTAAACTCCCAAGTCAAACCTGCTTCTGCATGTATCATCTTCATTACCGATTATTACAGCACTCAAGACTAACTGTGATCATCCTCAGATAGGTCTTAAATATTTGTCCTTGCCATGCGAAATATCTACAGGCAATTCAACAAACAAATATGATAAAGCTCTGTTAGTGTCACCAACAGCTCCCTCGGTATTTTTAAAGCTATAAATATATCGAAGATTAGCTCTTCCTGTAAAGCATGTCATCCCCTTTCATAGACCTTTACAACTTCTCTGAAACATTAAATTTAGAAACAAAAAAAAAATCTGAACAAAGAAAGCAAACATTTTCGTTTCTTAACAAAATGAAAAATCTTGTGATATACTCAAGTAAATAACTAAAGCACCTTAATCACAAACAACCAGGTTTCAACTGCCATAAGCTTATGAACATTCAACATCTCATATCAGCACAGGGAACACATTTTCACAAACCAAACACTGGGCCATTGTTTGTCAAATACCCATATTAATCCATTTAAGGTGACAGGTTTCTTTGAACTAAACTTGCCATGTTGTCTTTTTCCGTGTCATGTCAGAGGTAAGTAGCACACTGTCTTATAACAGTGCCACAGTCCGCAAGAGGATTCTAGGCCTCGTGCATGCGTCCTCCATGGAAGTCACCTGGGCTGCAGTGTTTTACTGGACAGTACCCACACACATCCGCAAGTGGCATGGATTCTCATGAGCCCCTGCAGCTGCAGGGGTTCATGAGAATCCATGCTACTTGCAGGCTGCGGGTCTGTGTTGCGGCGTTTGACTGGGCAGTGCCCACACACATACACCAATGTGTGGCTTCATATCTCACATCCGTGCAGCTCACTGTGAAATCACGCCTTCACGTGCGGATTGCGAGTCCCCTCTCAGTAGCCATAGGACATGTTGTGAGGGTTGGCCATAAAGTGCATGGGCGCCTGCGGCATGTGCTGGTGTAAATGCGGGTGTGGCTGCGGGTGCGACTGCGAATGGGAAACAGAGGAAATGTCTGAGCCAAAGTCCAAGGAGGGCGCAGGCGTTTTGGGCACCTTTTCCCGGCTGAGCTGAAGCGAATTGGTGTGCAGGTTACTGCCGCTCGTTACAGTACCGCCGACAGTCACAGTGTTTGTGGTGGCCGGACTGTGGTGATACGTGTTGTAAAAGGCGTCCCGATCGTGCGTGGGCACGGGCAGTCTGTGTCGTTTTAGGGCGGCCCGACTGGCGTTGCAACGGCGGCGATTCTGAAGCAACAGGATGGCTAGTATGACAAGGATGATGACACCGCCTGCAGGCACCCCCACGTACAGCGGCAGGTTGTTGGAGGCGGACGATGAATCGGATGACGATGATGATGATGGTGTGGATAAAAGGGAGCCGTCAGGTCGTCCCAGCTGCCCGTTCCTTCCCTGCCCTGTCCTCCCCAACTGACCAGCTGAAACAAAGTGAACATGACAATTTTGAGTCACCTTACATTACTGTATTCAGTAACAGCGACGTATTTTTGATTTGGGATAAATGAATGCCTCAAGATTGTACGCTATTTATCAGTATTATTCAGATTCTAAATGTATATAATCGTCATGGGAAAATCTTCAATGTTCAGCCACAACGCACACACCCGGCAGTTCTACAAGCACACAGCAGTTTGGAATAATTTTACGTTTTCTCTTCCCAAAAACTCTCATAAGAAGTAATTTGCCGTGGGGGAAATAATCAAGACTGAACAAAAACAAAACAAATGCAAAAAAACACCGATTGTGTCCCTTCCACTAGGTCCCCGAGCGCCCACAATCTGCATAAGGCACAGATCCAAATGAGCCTTACACTGGCCAGACTGCAGTAATCGGACACACACGCTCTATGAATATCTTGCTGACCACTGCTGCTCCCTTTCATTGGCGAGTAAAACTGCACAAAATCTACAACTACAAGAGACACAGATCCTGATGGGCCCCCGCATCTGCGGGGGCCCATCAGGATCTATGCCTCTTGCTCAAGAGGAAATGCAAGCAGAAAGCAAGACAGACACGGCTGCAGCTGGTCCCCATGACTGGAAATAAGAGAAGGCTAATGCAAATGGAAAATCCCAGAAAATGTAAACCAAGCTGATATTTTCTTACCCTCACCATCATTCTTTGTAATCAATCAACATTTTGCGACTGGCTTGGGACAGGGATTAGGGTAGGATGGATGGGGGTGGGAAGGGGTGTTCCAGTACTGTAATGTAGTCAGCAAATGACAACTCCCAGATGTGGGGATTTGGACTAAATGCTGACTGTTCCTGGTGATACAGTTCGGCGAAAAAGACGCACGGGTCCTTCAAGAGCAGTCAAAGGGTTAAAAGATTCACACACTATCGAACTCCACTCCACTCACCAGGCACGACATGTAGATAGGCGGAACGAAAGCTGTAGCCCATGGAATTGGCTCCCAGACATATGTACATGCCCGCATCGTCCACCGAGGCGTGGTGAATCACCAGCTTGTTGAGGTAGGACCCGTCAGGATCGCTCCACACCTCCCCCGCTGTGGGCAGCACCATAAACTTCTGCCCCTTCACATCGATGGTCGTGTTGTGCACCTGTGTGTCCGAGTCCTCCACCCGCTTCAGCCACTGCAAATTTGATGGAGAAGGGTTGTTTTTACAAAAAATTAAAAACTGAAGTGAAAAGGTTTTAGAGGACTTAAAATCGGAGTGTAATTGCTTAACCCTTTTGCTGTTGGTAGCGCTTTTTGTCGCGATGATTCCTGCAGGAATCACCACGACAAAAAGCGCTACCAACAGCAAAAGGGTGAATAAGTTAACTTAAGCTTAATGTGTGTTCAAAAGTGCACGAGCATGTCACCACCATTACACTGATAATCAGAGCGCTTACTCACACGCGAATTTAATTGTCATTAGGTGTACTGATATGCGTTGCTGTAAAAATAGATTACAATTGTTCATCCTTCTTACTGTATCCTTGTTGCATTAAATCTAAAGCTCTTGAAGCTTCTTAACTCATTTGAGACGTGCCGCATCCGGATACGCGGCTTTAAGCCGCGTAGCCGGATGCCGCATGTCTCAAATTAGTTAATCCATACACTATCTAACACAGTAAGTACCTTTATGTGAGGCTGAACGATGCTTTTCACTCGGCACTGAAATGAGGCAGTGCCCCCGAACTCCACTGTGGTGTTCTGCGGGTGTGAGGATATCAGCTTGGGCTTGGAACGAATTTGATCTGCAACAAAAATTTCACCATGTTATGCCTCAAAAGCAGAAAATCAATGGTTTAACCCATATCAATCTGATACACCCATTACTTGAAATACATTTGACTAATAGTTCAAGGCTGGTGCCAGAATAGCTTGGCGCTAGAGGCGCCAAGCTATTCTGGCACCATCCTTGAACTAAAACAGTTGATCTATCTCCTAATCTGTAATAGGGTATCAAAGCAAATTTTACAAAATCAGCCTCAGGATGTAATGGGTTAACGGTGAGAAAAAAAGAGGGTGTTAGAAAGGAAGCAGTAAAGGAATGTCACATTTTTAATTATCCCTGACGCACTACAGCTGGAGATATATCAACCATGATAATTCAAGGGTAGTTCCAGATTAGCTTGGTGCCTGATGGCGCTAATCTGGCACTACCCTTGAATTATCATGGTCGATAATGGATTATCATGGCCAAAACAGTCATTAGGTCACATCTCCGAAATGCGGGCGTGAGATTATGCGGGTTAAAGAGTAATTCATAACATCACGTGCTAGTCTGTGATTAAGCCCTTACAGTTTCCAGCCATATGGTCCAAAATCACAGAAATGCACCCATAAATGTTCACCAACACGTGAACCCACCTATGACTTCTAGCGTGTATGTGAAGTTGAGCTGCCCCAGTCGGTTGGACACGACGCACATGTATTCTCCTGTGTCGGACTCCCTCACGTCCATCAGTTTGAGAATGTAGTGGGGCCGCTTCCTGCCGTGCTCGCTCTCCATGATCCTGTCGTCCTTGAACCAGGCCACGTGCGGCTCGGGGTTGCCCTTGGCACGACACTTGAGCTTGACCGTGCTTCCCATGGGCCGCATGATGTGCGTATGGTGCTCCGCTTTGTCCATGTCTTTGAAGACTGGCGCCACTGCAGGAGACGGGAGGAAGAAAGGTTAACCCTTTGGTTGACGGTAGCGGTTTCTGTCGCGATGATTCCGGCAGGAATCAACGCGACAGAAACCGCTACTGATAACCAAACCCGGGATTCGCGATAGAAAGCGCTATCGACGGCCAAAGCTAAAGGGATAACGACCTGAACGATTCTTCTCACAGAAGTGCGTGCAAATTGTCACAAAGCACATGCAGACTCCAAGAAGCGCCTACGAGATGCTTGAAAATTGTCACATCGTCACAGAGCTCGTTACAAATGCTGATTTGTGAGTTTGTACCTTACGACCATATGCCGTAAGGTCGAAAGCCAAACATGTTGAGTAAGACAGGCCTTTAAATCTTCTTTTTATACGTGTTATCAGTGACGCATAAGGCTGCAGAAAAGTATGTGTGTGTGTGTGTGTGTGTGTGTGTGTGTGTGTGTGTGTGTGTGTGCGTGTGTGTGTGTGTGCGTGTGTGTGTGTGTGTGTGCGTGCGTGCGTGCGTGCGTGTGTGTGTGTGTGTGTGCGTGCGTGCGTGTGTATATATATATATATGTGTGTGTGTGTGTGTGTGTGTGTGTGTGTGTGTGTGTGTGTGTGTGTGTGTGTGTGTGCCTACAACTAGTGGGTTGTAATCACTGACACTGACCAGCAGCATACAAATAAACATAATTAAAACTGTAAGAGAAAACCCCATGTCTTTTTGAGGACTATGTGTGCGGTGTAAATTTTATGACAGTCAGTGGGTATAATGATGATAACAAAAATTAATGTCGAGAACACATTTGACGATTCTAACAACTGAAGATCTGATACAGGCTACTACTTACTCCACTCTTTTGTGAGATCCTCGTGAGGTGACTGGGGGTATGTATCGTCCTGCTGCTGTACCAGCCGGTTCTCTTCGTCTGTAACACAGAAACAGTGCTCGATTAATACCGGAATACCTGGGACCTCCAGAGAACATTTCACCTATTCACCCCACCCCTTTTCTCTCTCAGCCACACTGGTTACCTATCTCGATCCGCTCCGCAAACGGAGCGGGTCGTGGGAGGTAAAGTGTGGTCCCCAGTTAGTTCAGCCCCGACTTACCAACCTCACACCCATCCCTCCTCCCGGCCCTTCTCTCCTAAAACGTTTGTGGCGTAGACCTTTCAGTTTCAAGCATACTCCGAAGAAATTAGCGGAGACGATAAGCGGTTGTGATGAATGTTTTTCAGATGTGACAGGCAATTCATTCCGCTCTAAGGACATGCATGTGTGCAGACTTGGCCTCTGGCTGTGTGCGCACTACTGGCACACATTTGCAACATTCAGTCGCGATGGCTGTCGGTAGCGCTTTTTGTCGAGGCATCTTCAGAAGGCGCTTACGGCAGAGACGGTGTTCCGGCTTTCCAGTCCCATACTGCTCAAGAGTAGTGGCCATAAACTAATCTGGTACAAATACTGCGGTTACATGGCCTAACCATCTCCTGCTCTCTTGTGTTAACTCATTCGAGACGTGCTGAATCCAAGTACGCATCATTTCATGCAGCACATCTAGAATGAGTTAATATTGAGGCCATTGTAAAGCAACTGCAGAAACCGCGCTGCAATAAGATAAAAAGATCTTCAGCTTAACCCTTTGGCTGTCGGTGGCGCTTTTTGCCGTGATGGTTCCTGCATGAATCATCACGACTAAAAGCGCTACCGACAACGAACGTGTTAAAAAGTTGCAGACTAATAACTTTATGAATCTACATCTTTATTTGTTACTAGCTCCTTGTGCGTGCAGCGACTGGTATTAAAAACAAATTGAAAATAATAAACCAGTGAAAATTCTTAACTTTTATTAGTGTCATTTCAATTTAACTGACGATGCTCATGAGGATCTATGCCTCATAAAGATCTATGACTCCAACAGATGAGTGACGCTGGCTGCGAGGCTCAAGGTGAGTGTACCGGTATCCTCGTACCTTCAGCTCTTCTACCTTTCTACCCGGCCCCCGTACCCCTTTGATGTCAGTCCCCACTTGCCTGGCGCACTCAACGCTGGGAGCCCCCACTTCATAACCCAGGCTCGCCCGTTTGACTACAACCGAAAGGGTCCTATGGGGCTGCAAGTAGGTACCGATTCCCATGAGCAGCTCACGAGAACCCACGCCTCTTCCCCCCAACAAAATCGGACCTAACATTAACCCTCTGTGTTCGTCGGACGGAGATAGGAGAGAGAGGTGGTGTGTTCAAGGTTTGAAGCCTTGTTGTAGTGTCCCACCTGTGCAGTCCTTCACATCTACAAGAGGCATAGAACGTCATGAGCACCTGCTTCGCAGGGGCTCATGAGGATCCATGCCTCTTGTTGCCAAAGAAGCGGTTCTTGATCACGTCTTCGAGAGAAAGGGGAAGGGGAGCTGTGCTGGTTTAAGGCCTTGTGGTAGTGTTGAAAGGCTTAGCGGGGCGCAGCCTGGGCCTATCAATGTCTCATAATGATACAGCACTAGTCTCCCCCCGGCCATAACTCAGCGCCAATAACGCCGGCTCAATGCGGAGGCCGGGGTCTCATTTGCCCGAGCCCCGTGTGTCATACGACGCTTGGCTGAGTCCTTTCATCGGCCCCCGGGCCCTGTAGGAGACAGGCATGAGGAAAAGCATGACCAACCAATTACACTCTGTGTGTTTTCCGCAGTCTCGCACTCTTATCCCAAAAAAGGTGGGAGAACAGTGATGCAAAAATAAAAAAAAAAAAAAAGAAAGAAAGAAAGAAGAAATGGTGATGGCGACGGGCGGAGGGGGGAAAGGGGGTGGGGGGCGAGGGAGGGTAGGTGGCGGTGGGGACTCATATACGACGAGTATCAAACGAACATAGTTCCGTTTTGGCGTTCGCCCCCACCCTCCCATTCACCCTCTCCACGTCTCCAAGTACATGTACATGTACAGTACTCCAAAGACGTGTTAACCCTATTCAGCCCTGACACACTTCACAAGGAGTCGAATCTGTCATGATACTTCGAAGATTCACCTAGTACTCTCGGATCGACCATGATAGTTCAAGGATAGGGCCTGATTATTTTGACGCATGGAGGTAAATAAAGTGAATCTGGCACTACCCTTGAAATATCATGGTCGATCTCTCTCTAACCAGGCACATACTCTTCACAGGCATCTCCTCGTTTTCGGATTTTACTCTACCCAGCGAGCAAAAGTCCTCGGGCCGACGTCTGCCGCAGTGAGCCCGCGCACGGCTGTGCGTGGGCTCACTGCGGCAGACGTCAGTCGGATGGTCTCTTGCTTACTGGGAGGGGTTAAATGTTAAAAACCGCACCATCCTATCCACCCTGCTTTCCTCGGCCCATACATCACACGCTTATAAGGTGCGTAAATTTCGTCTGGGCCACTCAGGCGGACTACATTATACACTAAAGTCAGCGAGTTTATTTATTAACTTTCTTTTGAGGACGCCTACAATCAGTTCATTCACAAAGTGCACCCGTACGACCTTACGCACACCAAGCACGCCCTCGAAGGTAATAATATGTTATGTAGTCGTGTATTATGTGTGGTGTCAATGAAAACATAAATGCTCCTTACAAAATGAATACCCAAACATGGAATTATGAGTCAGTATTATCACTGAGATAGAATAAACTGTTGTAGTAAGCGTTACTGCGGTAGGTTTCGTGACAACAATATCGTGTCATTATAAAATAAACCCATAATAAATTCATTTACTGAAGTTGTTGACCGCTCGTATTTAATTAACTTTTTTTTCAAGTGGAGCTTTGAATGACAACTAAATTTACTTCACTTGCTGTGCAGACCGGCATTTCCACACAAAAGGTGCACGGCATAAATCTTATTCATCATACATTTAGGCAGAGAAGATCAGCAACGTCAGACTCTGGGAGAGAACAGAGCAGATAACAGCAGAGAATGAAATTGGGCGAAGAAGATGGGGATGGATCGGTCACAGTCTGAGAAAGCCAGCTTCCAGTATCACTAGGCAGGCATTGTCATGGAACCCCCAGGGAAAGAGGAAAAGAGGTAGGCCGACAAACTCCTGGCGTCGAGACCTCCAAGCAGACATCAAGAGACTGGGAACCACCTGGAGTAGAATCGAAGGAGATGCACAGGACGGGAGTTGCTGGAGGTCTCTCGTCGACGGCCTATACCCGGGTAGGGGTGACAGGAGTAAGTAAGTAAGTAATACATTTAGGGATTTGGGATGTTTCCTTTTCAGGCTTGAAGGACGCACTTTGCAGCCTGATTTTCTTTTCAGCCTAAAGTTAGGGTGTTATTTTTCAGCCTAGACGCATGCACTTTGCAGGCAAACCGGTGTGTGCTCGCGCAGAAAATGACACACGCCAAAATGCAAATTACATCAAATTAAACAAAACAATGAATTGAAAACACGCGGCTGCGTATGTGCCCTACTTGCCCACCCAACGTAACGAAGCACTAAAGTACAAACACAGAACAGCAGGGACCAGATGGCACCACGTCTTCAGAAGCCACCGAAATTTACGTCTGCAAGAGGCACAGATTTTCATGAGCTCGCATGGGTTCATGAAAATTTATGCCTCTTGCCGATTTGCGTACGTATGTATCTTTTCTCCAGTCGAGGTTGCAATTACAGCCTCTGGTTATTTTGTGAGCGTGGCTGCATCTAGAGCGACTTTGAATGAGGTTCCGGAGTGCATGGTTGTGTGTGTTTTGTTTCGTCTCAATTCCCCCAACCAGGGAAAGCAGACAGGATCCCTTCATCAAGGACGGAACTCCAGGTGTCTGGGTGCACGTGAATACACGCACGTACTGACGAGCGCAGACACGCGCGCACGCACACACGCTGCACAGTCGCAGGCGTAGCCAAGATCAGTATTAACCCCCTCGTTGCGGACAACGCATATGCAGCATCATATGCGAGTTCTCTGGAGGACCTAAGACTCTTGTTGCTGGTCTCACACGGCATAATAATAATAATAATAATAATAATGGTTATTATATAGGCGCGTTTTCCCAATTCGGCGAATCGGCTCAAAGCGCCGCGAAATGCACCCAACACGCACGCTCACGTGACACACGCATTCACTCTGAAGACAAACATAGTGCAAGACATTCACGTGGTGCGAAGAGTCAGCTCAGCTACTGAGTTTTCGGAAATTTTGATCGCTTGTATTTGAAATTTAGAAAGTGGCCTGAAACCGGTACCAAAGTGGAGGGGGTGGAAGAACCGGAGTACCCGGAGAAAGAACCCCCGACGGTCCGCCCGAATTAACGGTGACACTTACTAGAAGAGAAAAATCCGACGCCGAAACCCGGTATCGAACCTCGCACCTTCAGCATTGGTGGCAGGCGCCTTAACCACTGCGCCACGGACCGCCCATGACTAAGTGCTGAAAGCATTGTCGAGTCGTTGTTTCCGCGACTGGTTTTAACCCTTTGCCTGTCGGTAGAGGTTTATGTCTCTACAAAAAGCGCTACCGACAGCCAAGTAAACACCTTAACAACAACAAAAAAAGCTACTGACAGCCAAAGGATTAAAAATCATAGCTGCTGACTGTTACAGGCTTACACTCATTCCAATAAGAGATACAACATGCAAACCTCTTGCAGATGATGCGAATGGGTCTGAAGGACTGATAATGCAGTCTCCTTTATTTTATTTAGGGCTGCCTTTTCAGGTGCAAGACAGCTGGGCAAGACAGCTCAGCTGGAGATTCCCAGCAAGGTTCAGAGGTTTATCTTGACTATTTCTCAGGTAATTTACTTGACAGCAATAAGAAGAGCCGGTTCACAAAAATATTGCGGCAAGCCTTGTAATATCATGTATGACAGCTAAAAGAGGCACGTCTGGTGAAATGTGAAGCACAACCTTTTTACCTATGAGTCACGCAAGAGAAGACATCAAGATAGTGTCACAAATACTTAGTTTGGAGGCACAGCAAACTCGCCGGTTTTGAAAAGTTTATCAGTACGTGAAAATTAACACTTTAAATCCTCACGGCGTAACCCTTTAGCTGTCGGTGGTGCTACCAACAGCCAAAGGTTAACGCATTTAACCCCAAGGACACCAAATTTTGGAGGTGTCACCTGACAATGCACCAGTTGCAGGAGACGGTGCTTGAGTGCGTCAGGGCAAAATGGTTAAAGAACCGTAATTAAGATCTCCAGACCAGCAGCCACTGAAAAGCGATTTTTTTTTTCTCTAAACTCTCTAACTGTCGGTAGCGGTTTTTGTCGCGTTGATTCCTGCAGGAATCAACGCGACAAAAACGGCTATCGACAGCCAACGGGTTAAAATTGTAATTATAATGAATATCGCTAATGGACGTATACTGTCTTTTGCCAAACAAAGGCGGCTCACAAGGTCCGGTATCACAGACAGACACACATGTTGCAGCTTGTCAACGCCTTTAATTTACTGGAGGCAACAGGCGTGAAATCGTTACCGTTCGAGAGTTTGAATGTATCATTTAATACATAGTGGGGAAAAAATATCTGGTGAACCCAAAAGCGCACCCGTTTACCACACGGGTAGGAGCAGATGGTGGCGTGCGCCCGTCTCGCTATGAACACAAATTGGACACACTCTAGCAGCGAACCCCCATCTGTCTGCTGCAATCATTAACATACCCTCATGACAACATGTGTCTCATGAAATTCTAATATTACCGTCTGAAAAACAAGAGGTAAAGTCCGCAATCCGTGTGTATTCTAGTATTCTGAATTACATTTTATTTTTCAAACGTCATTAGAGCTACAATCTATTAGTAACCTACTTATGATACCACATGGCGGAAAAGACGGTATGGTCAAAATAAGTCAACAGTTCTTTAACCAGCCTCTTCAGATACAAGAGATATAAACTCGCATGCATCGTACTGGCAAAGAGAATCAAGCCAACGCATAATTGGTTCTCTTCACATCTCATCTGCTCCGACGAAGGAAGTTCTGGGAATTTCAGCATGCTGCTGAAGTATTCGGTGCATAGCGCGTACTCCTCATGGCTGACGCGAAAACAACGTCACGGTGCATTATTTCATATTGCACACACCAGATGGCATCGGCACAAGGACGGATGCATAGGCGCCCGACGGGCTCAGTGTGTGTAACTGATACGAATCAGACTGTCTCTCACAAACTGTTGAGTAGTGCACTGAGCGCGCGCGATGGGCTGACTCGCATATCAACACAAACAGCCCGTCAGGCGCCTATGGACAGATGGGATGGTGCTAGATACAAGCTCAATATGGGTTTGAAAGCATGTATTGTTTGGTGATAACTGGCAACAGTGGAGATACATCGACCATAATAGTTCAACGGGTAGTGCTCTGTGAGCTACAAAATCACAGACCAGCACACCGATCGCCGATAAATTAAAAAAAAGAGACGCAAGACCGATTGTCCGTGAAACCTGATTTTGCAAATATTCTTACTCGTATGGGTCGGCAAGATCCATCTATCGCGGCTCGCACACTCTAGCAACAATTTGCATCTGGGAGAATAACAGCTAATGGTCGTGCTACTTCTGCCTCAATCTCACACACTAGTTGTCTCTCTCGAGTCGCTGCGCTGTTCAGCGCAGCGAATAGAGGGAGACAACCAGTGTTTCTTCACCGGCGCTACGGAGTATGCACGGGGTGTCAGCAAGGAGCAGTTGGTCCCTGCCCGTCTGTCAAACCCATCCCTCGGCTCTAGTTTCTTGAATCAACAACTCCCGGAGTGTCTTCCACAACCCCGGCCTCCTCCCCGCACGCCTCCGTCCCTCTCATCTGCAGTAAGAAAAAAATGCCTTAAGAAAAAAAAAAAAGAAAAAAAAAAAAAAAAGGAATTTGGTCCCACTAACAGTGGTAGACTGAAACCCCGCTCACCATTTCCAGGATGTGAAACAATGCGACCAATTTTTGCAAGAGGTTTGCGAAAAATGAGACCAGTTTCTGCAAGAGACCCGCACAGATATTCATGAGCCTGTGTACTCGCACGGGTTCATGAAAATATATGCCTCTTGTAAAGGCTTACGACTGGGAATATTTGCTTCTTGCAGCCTTAACGTGAGAAAAGAATCAGGTCTCACTACAGGGACGACATTCCGACCCCGCAAATGCCTCAACAACACACTCCTGTTATTCTTTGTGAGCCTTGTTCCGTCTGTCAGACCGGCATTTTTAAAAACTGGATAACTGGTGTGTGTGTGTGTGTGTGTGTGCGTGTGTGTGTGTGTGTGTGTGTGTGTGTGTGTGTGTGTGTGTGTGTGTGTGTGTGTGCGTGCGTGCGTGCGTGCGTGTGTGTGTGTGTGTGTGATCGCGTGGGGGTGGTGGAGTGTCACGTCGCCACACAACACACAACCGCTGTGGCTGACAGTGACACTGTGGGGACAGTTTTCCCCTTCTCCCACGACGGACTAATAATAACATGCATGTAAAGTATGTTAATCAGCACGAGAACATCAATCATGATCAAATTATAGTGCACCACTAAACTGTTAATTATCCCAAAATGCAATGCAACACTAACGACAAACTGGAACGCACCAAACCGCTAAATTAGCGTTAGGTTGCACATGCTGCTGCCTAATCGCTAATTTAACCACTTTGTGTATGAGGCCACCGGTACTCGTTGCAGTACCGGTGGCTGCATGCACAAAGAGGTTAAATACACTTACCCCGTTACCATTCCACATTTCAACAGAACCATTATTACAAACTTGTGGCCCGTCATTTAACTCATTCAAGTCACAGCTCAACTGCAGCTGGAATCATGGAAGGTAAACGTGGTTACACTTCCTAAAAAGCAAAGGACCTTCGGTCCGACGTCGCGCGGGCCCAATGCGGCCGACATCGGCCCGAGGACCTTTGCTTACTGAGTTGTATTATAAATTTATGTAGATGTACATGCTGGGTTTAATTAGCATCGCTTGAGCCGATTCGTGGAATCTGGCACAATAACAGTTGTGCTGCGTTCGGATACGCGACAATATGCCACAAAACACGATGCAGCACGTCCCGAATGAGTGAATATGTTATAATCATTGTAATGCTCGTTGTCATCACCGTCGCCGTCATCATTAAATCGTGTAAACCTTCCTGCACACCTAATGCCAGTAACGGAGTCAATAGAGTTAATGGAGTCAAACCTTTCAGAAAAAAACAACAAAACTTCATCAACTACGAGGCGAGACATTTTCTCAAGCGTTTTTAAATATCTAAGTCGCTGCGGTTGAAATCCAATTTTTACTCGCCATACGCTTAGAAATGTTTGCACTCTCTTGAAACTCCTTTTTTCCACATAATCTCTGTGGGACAGTCTGCCCGCTCCTTAAATCTGCAAGAGGCATAGCCTTTCGTGCACCCCTGCTCCTGCAGGGGCGCATGCGAGTCTATGGTTTTTGGAGACAAAAGATCGGCCCTCATGGTCCTTAGACGGTTCTGCGCTCCAGCCTGTGCATGCAAAAGAGCGTGTGCTTTCACAAAGATAGTGCATGAATGGCCATTTGTCCCTCAGCCAACACCTTCCATCTACGAGTCGCATAGAATCATATGAGCCCCGACAGTTGCCGGGAATCATGTGAATCTATGCCTTTTACAGACAGAACTACTTCGCTTGTTCCTCACATAGCCGTCGATATTCCGGATTAATCACGCGACGGCTAAGTCGTTAAGCGCACTGCTCAGTCCTTCCGTCTGCAAGAGGCATATATTTACATTAGCGCCTGCATTCGCAGGAGCTCATGTGAATCTATGACTCGACTCACGCAAACACGGATCGGCTCTACCCGCTCCTCAAACCGAGGGCGTTAATTCGGGTTAATCGCAGGACGGCTAACTGAATTCGCTAAGCTCATCGTTTATGGCCTGACAGCTTTGTGGTATGTCATCGCGGATTCACTTGTCCGCGATGCTGTAATACATCATGAATGTCGCGCCTACACTAGGGCCCATAAATTTGCACTACAGCGGTGGCGCGAGGTGGCATGCGCGCTCGTGACACGAGGTTCCTTATACTAGTAGCCCTTTGGATATGTCAGTAACGTGTTTTGAATTGTAGGTCGCATACGGCATACTGTACTGTAAAGCTCGGATGATGCGCAACAAAATGGATGGGGTCGATCATTTTGTTGTTGATTTGTTGTTGTTTTGTAATAAGCGAAGAAATGTGTTGCTATAGCAGTCTATATCATCCCCCCCCCCCCCCACCCCTTCCAACAAGTCACAGTTACTTCAAAATACATAAGTCAAATGAAGTTAGCCATTGAACTGCAAGAAGAGTCCAGTCGTACACTTTACGTAAAAAACAACAACAATTTGAGGCACACTAAAGGGCCAATGCCAGATTCATCTGAACCCAAGTGACTGCATGGGCTCATGATAATCCCTGCTCCTCGCAAAGTGAATGAGACTGATGACAGACTAAACCAAACACATGAATCAGCGTCTGTTTTCAGAAACGTAATTTCACGCTGCGGGCAGAAAAGGGGTTACGAATTAACTCATTCAAGACGGACGACATCCGGATTCGCGGCTTCATTCATCCGGATACGCGGCTGAAGCCGCGTATCCGGATGCCGTTCGTCTCGAATGCGTTAAGCTGATAAATCAAACCTTGTTGGTCACCTGTAGAACGCACCCAGACAATCCAAAACAAGAGGTCAAACGGGAACCGCCGTAAAATGTTAAAGACGAAGTGGATGTCATGTGTGTTTAAAATGCAGAAACAGTTCGAGTGACCCGAAAAGATATAACAAAGCGCATTGAAAACCGACTGCTGATAAGACCTTTAGAGTTGCCAACATGTTAAATGGGTAAATCGGAACAACTTATGAGCAATTCATCACTCGTGGCAGACAGAAAGAAACATCAATCTTGTGCCAAAATTCACTTAACTCACTCGAGCCGAGATGAGGAAAAATTCAGTTAAACTTTGCACGGTCAACCAACGATGTCCATCTGCAAAAGGCACAGATCCTCATGAGCTCCCGATAGTTGCGGGGGCTCGTGAGGATCTATGCCTTTTGCTGGCGACATTTCTATTCGAATTTCTCACAGGAAGGTGGGGGATCATTAACACCGAGTTGTGTCAAATCGAGAAAATGACAGAGACTGAACATACTCGAACAGCCTTTCACAATATCATGCCTCAAAATCAATTTAAAATATCATTAAAAAGATTTACTTAACTGGCATAGAGAAGGCTGAATCGAATTTGAACGAAAGACAGATGATGATCAAAACTGACACAAGGGTGTGCATAATCGGTGACCGTTATGATCTGTGATTGAACAGTACACGAAATGCACTAATTTTTGCACTGAAATAAAAGACAATACAGAAAAAACAAACCTTCTGTTTAACTCAACTGTTAATTCGTGTACATGCATTCCTTTTTGGTGAGTACGATGACCCGTGGTTAATACGGGTTGGGGGGGGGGGGGGGGAATTGTTAGACAATAGTGCGCTAGTCTATGATTTTTTACCTTTCGTCTGGATTTTGCTAGTACTAGCACTGAGTGGAAGATTGTCCTCAGTTTTTAAAAAATTCTGTTACGGTCGCCATCGGACGCAGCCACCCCCCCCCCCCCCCCCGCCTCTCTTTTTTTAAAAATCTCCCGTGGATCTGGCTTTCTGGGACTCACCGGTGATGCGGCTCCTACCCCGTCCTAGATCCCCCGCCTCACTCGCACCTTCCAGAAGATAAAAAAAAAAAAAAAAAAAAACTGAGAAAGCACTAAAACAAAATCGACCAGCGACCTACTGACCTGAAAGTGGTTGACGATAAAACAACAGACACCGAAGGAGATAACGATAAAAACCTAAATCCTTGTTCATCATCCAATTCCTGACATCTGCAAGAGAAATAGATTCTCATGAGCCCCTGCGGCCGCCTTTATTTCTCTTACTACTAAGGACCGCTTTCGTTTAGCCACTTTTTTTGCTCCTCAATACTAAAGACGTCACAGGGGCTGAGCTGTACTGTTTGATAGCCATGTTGTACCATGCAGAAGTACAAGGAGCGATAAGGTGAAAGCGGACCCCTCCTCCCCCTTCCATCCCGTGTGTCCAGTACTCTTTCTAGCCCAGCATCAAGTGCATGCTCACACAGTGGGCATATCTGAAGATAGTCGGATGTGTTTTGTATTGATGTACTGCTAACCTCATCACCGCCAATGGACCTGTCATGGTCCATCCACGTATCCCCAGTTTTGAAAGTTGTTTGGTGGACGCTTCTAACGCGCGAACTGCCCCTGTATTGAAACAGGTATGACTGATCAACAGAAGACATCCAGGGGCCAGTTGCATGAGTGAGCTTAGTCATCTTGCTTGCGGAGCACCTTGCTTACTGGCTGGCGCAGGTACTAAGCTCTCATGCAACTGAGCCCTGGTGAACGAAAGATCATCGTGCCGGCTGACGTCGATCAAGGACTTTTTGTTTCTCGGAAACTAATTTGCAGCAGCAAAGATCCTAAAACCCAACCATTACATCCCTGCCATCTAAATCACAAGCATAAACACTAAAGTCCATGTGAATGCTTGCATGATTTACATCTGTGTCGGAATTCAATCACATTTCATCTACTGACTGTCCTCAAGTGGGCCTGTGAGACATCGACCACAACAGTCTTCCCAGGCGATAACGAACACAATCACGGAAACCTTAACTATCCCCATGATAAACTCTACCTTACAAGGCCAAGGTCAAGAGGTAGACTTTTAGTTCAGCCGAAGTTATAATCAAAGCGCCTTAAATGCATTATAATCAACCCCTGCACAAAATTAAAAGTTCTTTTTTTATAGTTTTCCACCAATGAATCACTTTGTAGCTGTTGTACGATTACTGAAGATACAGAAATCTTATTCATATGGAGAAACTAGATATTTAAAATGTCCATTTAATTTATATTAACTCGTTCAGCCCGACGCACGTATTTCCCAAATTTCGGAGGCGTCATCTAATGACTATGCACCAGTTTAGGAGATGGATCGACCATGATAAGACTAGACTACCCTTGAATTATCATGGTCGACCCATCTCCTGCTGCAGTGCGTCAGGGCTGAATGGGTTAATAAGATTTCTGCAAATTCATGATTCGGGCAACAGCTATACAAAACACAAATCCAAAGCTATAATAGATTTCAAATGAAAGGTGGCGACTTTGTACCGACATTTCATCTTCAAACGTATATTCCATGACATGTCTGCTGTAACCATTTCTTACTTACTTACGCCTGTCACCCCTACCCGGGTATAGGCCGTCGACGAGAGACCTCCAGCAACTCCTGTCCTGTGCTTCTCCTTCGATTCTACTCCAGGTGGTTCCCAGTCTCTTGATGTCTGCTTGGAGGTCTCGACGCCAGGAGTTTCTCGGCCTACCTCTTTTCCTCTTTCCCTGGGGGTTCCATGACAATGCCTGCCTAGTGATACTGGAAGCTGGCTTTCTCAGGCTGTGACCGATCCATCCCCATCTTCTTCGCCCAATTTCATTGTCTGCTGTTATCTGCTCTGTTCTCTCCCAGAGTCTGACGTTGCTGATCTTCTCTGGCCAGTGGATTTTCAAAATTCTTCTAAGGCAACTGTTCATGAAGGTCTGTACTCTGTTGACTGTGGTTTTTGTCAATCTCCAAGTCTCTGCTCCATATAGGAGAACTGCTTTTACATTGGAGTTGAAAATCCGGACTTTGGTGTGTTGTGACAGCTCTCTGGAACTCCACACTTTTTTTAACTGGAGAAAGGCTGCTCTGGCTTTACCGATTCGTGCTCTGACATCTGCATCAGTGCCGCCTTTAATGTCTATGATGCTCCCGAGAAAGGTGAAGGACTCCACCTCCTCCAACGGGGTGCCAGCAAGCAAGACTGGTTCTTCCCTGGTTGTGTTCAGCCTCATTGTCTTTGTTTTCTGTTTGTGGATGGTGAGGCCCACTTGGGACGAGATGTCAGCAAGCCTTGTGGTCTTGTCCTGCATTTGTTGATGAGTGTGGGACAGTAATGCCAAGTCGTCTGCAAAATCGAGGTCGTCAAGCTGTGTCCACAGTGTCCACTGAACGGAGACAGCAGACACCCCTGCCTGACACCAGTTCTGACCTGGAGCTCCCTGGTGAACTGCCCTTCGTGGATCACGCGACATGTCATGCCATCGTAGCTGCTCTTGATCAGGCGGACGAGCTTTGTGGGTACACCGTAGTGTCGTAGGAGTTTCCACAGAGTCTCTCGGTCCACACTGTCAAATGCTTTCTCATAATCCACAAAGTTGACGTACAACGGGGAGCTCCACTCCAGAGACTGTTCCACGATGATGCGGAGAGTGGCGATCTGGTCTGTACATGATCGGTTCTTCCTGAATCCTGCTTGCTGGTCTCTCAGCTGGGGGTCAACGGGGCTCTTCATTCTCTCTAGGATGATCCTGTTGAAGACCTTTCCTAGTACTGACAGCAAGGTGATTCCTCTGTAGTTGGAACACTTGCTTAGGTCGCCTTTCTTGGCAAGCTTGATTAGGTACCCCTCCTTCCAGTCAACTGGCATCACCTCCTCTTCCCAGATCTTTCCAAACAGTGGGTACAGCATCTCCACTGTTGTCTCTAGGTCTGCTTTCAGAGACTCCGCTTGGATGCCATCTGGCCCTGCTGCTTTGCCATTCTTCAAAAGTGCCACTGCTCGTCTGATCTCTTCCCGGCTGGGTCTGTCACAGCTGATGGGTAGGTCGGTCTCTGCCGGCTGGATGTCAGGGGGGTCGGGTGGGCTAGGTCTGTTCAGTAACTCTTCAAAATACTCGGCCCATCTGTCGAGTTGGTCTGCTCTGTCTGCAATAGGCTTGCCTTCTTGGTCTTTTACTGGTCTTTCTGTATGGCCATACTTACCCGACAATCTTCTGGTAATGTCGTAGAGCTGTTTCATGTTGCCGCTGCCTGCTGCCTTTTCTGCCTCTGCTGCCAGGCTGTCTGTGTAGGCCCTCTTGTCTGCCCTGATACTCCTCTTCACCTCGCGGTTGGCTTCCGAGTATTCCTCCTGTGCCCTTACTTTGGCTGCTCTCGTGCGAGTGTTGTTGTCCGCTGCTTTCTTCTGCTTCCTCACTTCTATCTTCTTCATGGTCTGTGCCGACAGCCAGTCCTTGTGATGGTGTTTCCTGAACCCTACAGTGTCTTTGCAGGTTGAGTTCAGCGCCTCTCTGACAGCCTTCCACTGCTGCTCTGTGGTGACCGCCTCCTCTTCATTTACTAGCTCCTGTAGTGCTTGAAACCGGTTGGACAGCACCAGTTTGAACTCTTCTCTAACTCCAGTTTCTCTCAGGAGGCCTACATTATAGCGCTGTCTTCTTGTTGTCTCTGTGCGGCTTTTCTTTAGCTTGAGCTTCATTCTTAAGGTAAGCAGATGGTGGTCTGAGGCGACATCTGCTCCCCTCCTCACTCGAACATCTTGAAGGGATCTTCTAAATTTCTTGCTAATGCAGATATGGTCTATTTGGTTCTCTGTCGTATGGTCAGGTGAGACCCAAGTTGCTTTGTGTATTCTTCTGTGTGGGAAGATACTGCCTCCAGTGACAAGTCGGTTTAGAGCACAAAAGTCTACAAACCTTTCCCCGTTCCCACTCATCTCCGAGCCTAGTCCCTGTCTCCCCATCACCTCTTCGTATCCGGTGTTGTCCTCCCCTATTTTGGCATTAAAATCGCCCATGACGATGGTGATGTCTCGCTCCGCACATTTGTCCACGGCACTCTGGAGTCTGTCGTAGAACTCTTGTTTCTCTTCCTCGTCACTGTCATTGGTGGGCGCATAACACTGGATGACGTTCAGCTTGAGCTTTTTCTTGGTTCTAAAGGCTGCTGTGATAATTCTTGGCCCAAGAGGTTCCCAGCCCATCAGCGCTCTCTGTGCCACTGGTGACAGCATGAATGCTACTCCTTCTGTATGGGGGGCATTCTCCTCTTCATGACCTGAATACAGAATCATCTCCCCACTTAACAGCCTTTTCTGGCCAGACTGCGTCCATCTGGCTTCACTGATACCTAGCAGGGAAAGGTTGTACTTTTGCATTTCCGCTGCTATCTGGGCGGCCTTGCCGCTCTGGTACATGGTCTTGACGTTCCATGTGCCCATGGTTGTGTCCCTGGATAGAGAGAGGCGGCTCGGTCCTGTGGCTTCCGAAGACTTCCGGCTTTCACCACAGGACGTCATAAGTCTTCTGGTAGAAGAACTTTCCTCCTCCAGGAAAGGAATTACTGTTAGTCTTTTCGTCGGCGTTTTTGTAGCTATTTCCTTTTTTGCAGGGTGGGGAAGCTACCCCCACGCCCAACCCCCTTACTAGGAGGACCAGGGGTTTTCTGTCGGGGTCACCTTCCCTTAGACCATGTTGGTTCACGGCACCTTATTTCATTCGGTGCACCTTCTCTCGAGGGACCCCCTATCCACCACCCAGGGGACGCGCCTCAACGCCATATGGTCCCAGCGCGAGGTGTAACCATTTCACTGCCATGAAAACCGCGGTCCAATTGCAAGACACAGATCCTCATGAGCCGGGCTCAGTTGCGGGGGCCCATGAAGATCTATGCCTCTTGCTGACACCACTTTGTGTCCATGTTCCTTGGATGGCTGTGGATCTGTGGCGCTGAATTAACTACGATTTCAGAAATATATAATCTTCGTCCAGTGGCGGTCATGAGCTTAGCGGTACATCAATACAAAACACATCCTACTATCTTCAGATATGCCCACTTTGTACTGCATAATTAGTATGCATCGTCTAGATCCTCCATAAGAAGTGGACTTCTCCCGGACACTCTCCTTCAATCTGTGGCTGCAAATGGAGCTCTGTAATCTGCCATGAGATGTCTTTTGTGGATACGGTTCATTCAGTCAAGTCAGCAAGACATTGGGCTCAGTTGCATGAGTGATCTTAGTCCTGCTCCAGCCACGAAGCAAGGTGCTCCGCTATAGCGGAGCACCTTGCTTCGTGGCTGGCGCAGGACTTAGCTCACTCATGCAACTGGCCCCTGGATCAGCTCTGACCCGGAAATACCGCATGACCTTTCGAATTATTCAATCGTGTGTCTGGAGACAAAAATGCTGGCGCCATTATTGCTACAAATAGCACGAGAAAGAGGCGAAATCCAAACACTATCACTGTTGACCTTTCCGCTGCAATAAACATTGAAAGCCGGTACACTACGAGGAGGCACTCGGATTACTGGCAAAAAGATCAAACAGTTATCTGGTTGGATGGAAACTGACGGCACTGAAACATCCCAACCATTTCTGAGTGGGATGCATTAATCATTTATTTAAAATACATTGAATAAACTGAATACAAGTGGAGGGGGATGGAACCTGTGGGGAAAGAAAACTGTTCAGGTAACCTTATTTTCTCCCGCATTTTCTAAGAAGCTAATACTAATAGCTCTCTCATAATGTCAATCCTTTTATTTTGCAAAGTTCTGAAAAATACGATAATCTTTTGTTTCATGAGCAAAGACCTTGACACTGGTTCAATGTAAGACGAAGGATGCCCACGTGTGCATTTACTTTTAGACAAGTGCTCAAAAACTCCAATGTCAGCACTGAAAAAAATGCATTCCTTCTAATTTTCACCCTTCGCCGACGGATATGCCATCCCGCACTGAACGCCGAATGACCCGTCCGTCAGAGGTGTACACATCGGCTGTATCTTGACGGAGTGAAAAACAGATCCTCACGAACCTCCATAACACCAGGCAAGGACGCATTCTCATTCGAGACGAGCCTCCTCCGGAAAAGCGGCTAATGCCGCGTATCCGGAGGCGGCACGTCTAGAATGAGTTTAAGGCCTGTGCATTATACAGATAGGTTCACTTTTCAAGGACTGCGGTGTCGAGTGTCTCGAATAATCATCACCTGTATTTTAAAATTATAGTCCTGCTATTTCAAGCAAGGCTATCATTAAACCAGGCCTTTTCCAAGGACTCTCCTCGCTGTACACTGCAGAAAAGCACATGAATGAAATAGCTTATAATTTAACAGAACTGTGATATCGACACAAGAGCTCCGGTTAAAAGACTCATCAATAACTTGATGTGCGCACAAAAAAAAAAAAAGATCAACATGATGGAG
The DNA here is from genome assembly GCA_036245525.1 of Semisulcospira habei. Lineage (NCBI taxonomy): Eukaryota > Metazoa > Mollusca > Gastropoda > Semisulcospiridae > Semisulcospira > Semisulcospira habei. The sequence continues at coordinate 255,563,097 of BTPG01000002.1, read as the reverse complement.
ACTTCCTACGCCGAATAGTTACCAATGCAAGGCCTGTTCATGCACCTAGTGGAATCCGAGTTTTTCTTCTACGCTGGTCAAATAAAGAGAAATAATCAGTTTTTTCACCCTCAATAATATCTCATGGGGCATAATTGTGGCGAGGCGACATGACGTCTTGAAACGGAGCGTCACACTGTCACAGGCTAAAAAAAAAAAAAAAAAAGGGGGGGGGGGGGGCATAGGTTTATAATGAGCCCCTGCAACTACCTCTTGCAGAAGATGGGATCTGGTCGAGTACATGCAAAGGCTAATTAGATGGTGCGATTCGCGATGCCACAAAGCCCGTGATTACGGGTTCTGGTTACTTAGATGCATCATCACTCTATTCTAGTATGGTGTTTAGCGTGAATCGTCCTTATCCTGTTGCAACTGAAATGTCCAATTACTGTAACTATGTCGCTCCCTGGTGTTGCGAAATTGCATGCAGCAAGCAACGGGCATTTCAAAATGGGTAGTTTTAAGGTACATGTATTCGGGAGCAAGGGAAAAAGGCCTTCTGGCATGGCTTCTAGGCGCTAGGATAGTCTGGTACTGCCTTACACTATCATAGCTAGTCTATCAGTATCTGCTGAACTGGTATGTACTCATCAGATGCCAGTAGTATGCGGGAGCTTAGTCCTATACCAGCCACTAAGGTGCTCCGCTATAGCTTAGCACCTTGCGTAGAGGCTGACGCAAGCAAGATTAAACTCACTCATGCAACTGGCTCCAGAGGGTAGCTCCAATATGGGGATATATGAACACGATAACTGTATGCATGACTCAACGTAATCAACGCTAGGATGGACGAAAAACCTAAATACCGTCTTGACAAGACGTGACCAAAAATTACAGTCAAATTAGTATCCAACGGACGATTGCCAGTCGGCGGGCACCGTAACCCACGGTGTCTCGAGGGCATGACAGGGACTGAACGCAGCGACTGACAACAAACACTACGTGCATGAGGATGCACTAATCCCCGGCCTGCGGGGCTGCGTCCTGACTCACTGTCGCCCGCCCATTTCAATAATTAAATTACATGATGCTGCTACACGATACCACTGCGTTCGCCAGCCTCCGCTAAAAAGATACATCATCTCACGCCCCGCATGGATCCATCCCCATCTGCGGAGGGTCCAAGGTCTTGTATGCGAGCTTATTATTGGAGGAAAGGCAGGCCAGTAGCTACAGGAAAGTCAATAGTACCAGAAGCACCCGGCCATCAACGTGTCGAACGAACGGCAGAAGAATAACCAGAACCCATGTACAAAACGTGCTAAAGACACTTCTTTTTACAAAGTCAGTGGTAGAAAGGGATCTCTTTCTATGTACACAAGTCACAACACATGCAAAACCTTCAAAGGCACATTGTGTAACTGAGCCATTCAAGGCGCCCCGCATCAATAGCTGCGGAAGTGTCGTATAGCGTTGCCGTCGGCAACGCTATACACTTCCGCAGCTATTGATGCTGGGCACCTAGAATGATGTAATGAATATTTTTATTATAACGAATCACGCACTTTCTTCAGAAAAACATAACGCAAAATGTGACCCTGTCTGTGATTTGTTATTGAGGCCGTGAAGTCCAAATCCATTAAAAAAAAAACACGAAAAAACCCCATATAATTGTACCAAAGACAACTGTGGCCGAGTTTGTACGGCGAGACAGCTCCAGACTTACACTCCGCCGCATGTTTTATGTCTGTGCGCGCGATCACGTTAGCAACATGGACAGCTGTGACGTCCTGTAATGACGGCCATCCATCTTGCGTGCGCCACGTTTCCGTTCACAATCGGTCACAGAACTTCCATCCACACCGTAGCCATAAAAAGCCATAAAAGACCACAGCAATCCACTTCTCACAAATGTACATTAGAGTTTACAAACAAGTAGATTTTTTAAAAATTTCTTACTTCAACGCTTTTCTGGTGAAAAACGCTGAAGAAACGAAAAGTTTCACTTGTTTGTAAACCCTTCTATATTAGAAACAACAAAAACAACAACCCCAAAACAGACAAAAATTTGTATAAACGTTACAGACATAGTGATTTTCAATTGTGTCTGCCATCGACTTCTGCATCGAACGGCATTCGGTATCGCTACTAGTTCCACTGGGAAATGAACTCACAATCTTCATGATGTTCGTCCTTCAACTGAATCAATACCGATCGTGGTGCGTCTTATACTTCCCGGGTGAAAATAATATACAAAATAACAAGGAAAAGAGCAAATCAACATCAGCTAATCGCTAATCTGTGATATCTTTTAACCCTTAGGCTGTCGACAGCGCTTTTTGTCGCGATGATTTTTTGGTTTCATCGCGACAAAAAGCGCTTTCGACAACCCAAGGGTTAAAACACTGACAACGTATACAGACGAGCAAAAAGAACAACAAAAAAAAAAAGGGGGGGGGGGGGGAGCAACATTTTTTTAATCATTCCAAACATGTAGCATTTCTTTTCGCCGTAAGTCTCCACAGATTCCCATAAAGAAAGGTCACCAGACCGAGATCGACATGAGGCCCTTTTGCTGAGTGAGACTGATGGCAGAGAGAGAAACGAAGAAGTCAAACATATGAAGTACGTACCAAGCACAACGACGGTGTAGTTCACGCTGATGTGGCCGAAGCCGTTAGTGGCGCGACACACGTACAACCCGGCATCCCCCATGTGCACGTCACGTATCCTCAACTGTCCATCCTGCGTCACCTGTAAGGGGAACAACAGGGCTGGTTCAATGTTTGGGATTTTAACCCATTTAACCCCGAGTCCCTACAGCAAGAGATTGATTGACCATGATAATTCAAGGGAAGTGCCAGATTAGCTTGGCGCCTTCAAGGCGCCAAGCTAATCTGGCACTTCCCTTGAATTATCATGGTCAATCTATCTCCTGCAACTGGTACAGTCATTAGGCAACACCTCCAAAATTTGAGAAATGGGACATTGGGGCTTAAAGGGTAGAGCAAACAAAGAAAAGATTAGGCAAGAGATCAATTTCATAACGTTCACCACAGTAAGTTAAACAGCCATGTAGCCCACCCCTCCTGAAGTCAGCCACAGTCCGTGCATTTTTTCTTTCACGTTTACAAGGCATTCCTCAGAAACGGAATTATCAACAGGGATTAACCCATATCATATTGAGGCTAAAAGCTTTCAATTTGTACACATGCAGTGCCACTTGCAAGCTACATTATAGAACTTACAGATAAGGATATAGACAAATGGCTTTAGTTATCTTTGGCTATTCTGGCACAACCCCTGAACTATTTTAGTCAAACTTATTTTTGACACTGGTGTAATCCGAATGATAAGGGAAAGACAAATTCAGAAGAAAGTTTATTCCATCTTCTCAATTAGATACATAATATGAGTTGGGAATGGGGGTTGGGGTGTCGATACAAGCCCCTTTTCATCATTTCACAAATCATCGCCGACAGAGATTAGTGTCAAGAATCTGATATTATGCTGCCAAGCTAATTCTCATCAAAGTGTCGTCCGCATGCTAAAATAAATGATCTTCTATCGTTCTCACAGCCAAACGTCTCTGTCCAATATAAAATTTGACCTGTCACAAAGTGAATCACTAATGTTCATTTCCAGCATATGAACTGTCTACTTTGTATCCGTTATTGGCAAAGATCTGAATTTATAAGTGAAGTGAATAGCAAGTCCTGCATAACCCTGCAGTATGTCAATGTACACGTGTCAGTGTAATTAACCGCGGGAATACACTCTTGCTGGCTAAAACGGGTCAGCGTGACAGGTACATTACAGTCGCATGACAGATGAGATACACTGCACTGAATGTCGCCAGGCAGTGGGGCCAGGAATAAGTTATCTGTGTCACTTCCAACGGGACAGCCACCTAGTTATGTCTATTAACCTGTTTGGACTCAGTGCCAGCTGAAGCAGAATGTGTTTCTACAATCTTCGTTAATTCAAGACATTCAATGTGGCGTCAGCAAGAGGCATCGATCTTCATGAGCCCCTGCAACTGCAGTGACTCACGAGGATTTATAGCTCTTGCAGTTGGGTGGTGTTCAAATTTTCTCCGCACTGAAAGGGTTACCCTTTGGCTGTTGATTCCTGCGAGAATCACATAACGCGCTACAGACAGCAAAAGGATTCACAGGTTACCTTTGCCAACGTGGACTGTATAGCCTCAGCTACATACCGTTTGTCATGGTGTTTTTCATTTTGTCTCGCCCTGCCAGTTCTTTCCAGAGATGCCTACACAATGAATGACGACGTACCATACCTTACCCTACCCGACGGTAGCGCAACAAAAAACTCTACCGACAGCCAAAGGTTAGATTTCAATCAATCGGCTATGATAGTTCCAGAGCAGTGTCTGATTAGTCACTAATCAGGTCCTACCCTTGACGATCATGGTAGTGAGAGCTGAGTGGCTCGGTGGTAGAGTGTTCGACTCTTGTCCGAAAGATCCCGGGTTCGAATCCAGCTAGGGTCACAATTTGTTCAGGCCCTATTTCGGTGCCCGTCTTTGAAATCACCCTCGTGGTGGACAAAAGACGTTAAGCCCTAAACTTTCTTTTTAATTATTATTTTTTTATCATGGTAGACCTAACAAGTTTTATGCCTGGCGGCTCCAAGCTATTCTGAAATCACTCTTGAACTATCATGGTTGATCTGTCTCCTGAACTGTGGACCAGTCTTCTGAGGACAACTCTCAGTTTTGACGTTCGGGCTCCATGTGTAATCAACGATCACACTAGACCAATCTCACCCACTTGCCTGACAAGATTAAGCAGCCAGAAATCGCATTGTCGTATTTAAAAGCACTTCACTGCCAGTGGACGCAGACTGCCTTTTCCAAATCAGTGTAACTGTAAGTTCAACGTCAAAGCTCTCCATTCATCAAAGGGATATAGACACAAAGCAGTTTCGGCAAGAGGTACAGATCCTCATGAGCCCCCGCAATTGCGGGGGCTCATGAGGATCTGTACCTCTTGCAGTTGGGAGCTGTTCAATTTTTGTCTGGGCAGTACTGAAGGGGTTCATGAAATGAAGCTCTCACCTTGAACCTGAGCCAGCCCGTGTGAATCGTCTCGCCGTCCTTCTTCCACTGTGTGAGGGGCGGCGGGTCGGCCTCCACGGGGCACACCAGCTTCGTGTTCTTGCCCAGCTTGGCCACGTGTCGCTGGTGCGGCTTGCCCACGACCTTCGGGGGACCTAGAAACACACAAAGGTCAAAGTCAAAGTCCTGCCTCTTATGACCTACAATGGATCGGACAAGGGCACAAAGGTCAATGTCATGACGAGAACATCAAAGCAAGGTCATAATGGAACAATAAAGTCTGACGGTCGAGACATGTGTTGGTACGCGATTTTGGACCTAGCGGATATAGCCGTAAGGTCCAAAATCACAGACATGTAAAGAAAGCCTTCTCGTGTGACATCAGAACGCGGGGAAATTACTGCAGACTTGTTACAACAAAATAATATGACAAACAGTAAATTGCCCACAAATCTGCATGATCGAGTTAGGGGTTAAATACGTACATTATTCATCTCACTATGACGGGATGTGGACCAACCATATGTCAAGGGTGGTGTCAGAACAGCTTGGCGGCTGTAGACGTCAAGTGTATGCCTACACCACCCTTTAACTACCATGGCCGATCTGTCTTCAGAATTGTGACGCAGACCTATAAGGATATGTCCAAACTTGTATAATCGCTTAATGAATTAACTCATTCAGCACGACGCACGTATTTCCCAAATTTTAAAGGCGTCATCTAACGACTATACACCTGTTGCTGGAGATGGATCGACCATGACAATTAAAGGTCAGTGCCAGATTAGCTTGGCGCCAGGCGCCAAGCTAATCTGGCACTACCGTTGAATTACTCCTGCTGCAGTGCGTCAGGGCTGACAATTTATAAATGACGGAAATAATGTGTAAGTGTGAATTCGTGATGCCATAATCATTGTGCTGTCGTCAATCAACCCCTCATTGCCCATGGTGTCTAAATACTACAGATTACTGTACTCGAAGGTGATCCTTCTTCCTTGGGTTTACTTAGCTGTTCTAGGATAAAATCTGACACTTAGACAAGTCAAAGATTTATAAATGCCGAAAAGGTGTAAGACTGCAACTGAAAGTGTGAGGTTTTTGCTATAATATATGCAAATGAGTACGTCGCCAAGCTTGCGAACACATACAAACACACACACACACACCACCACCACCCTAATCCTCCTGCTTGCCTCTTGTACACAGTTGTTACACTGTGCGTAAAAGGTCATAGGGCCGACATAGACCGCTGTTGCCCCGCATGCAGCCCGGGCCAACTGCGGCAAACATCGGCCCAGTGGCCTTTCGCTTACTGGGCAGTAACCTTGTCACAAAAACTTAACACAAACAGCCATTGGGAGAAAAAGGGATTGCTGACACGCTTGTAAAAAGGGTGAACGAGTGAAGAGAGTGTATCTGAAGACTGAGCCCCGGTGTTGTCCTCCTTCTGCAAAACAAAGACATAACTGTCGCTGGACTTCCGATGGCAAAAGGCACAGATTCGCGCGAGCGCCTGGAACCACATATGTACCTCTTGCAGACGGAAAACAAAACACATTTGTTGGTGGTCTGAGTATCTGTAGCGTGGAGGAATAGATTCAGTACTTTTTGTGGACCACAAATGTGAATGGATCTCGGCTTATCCTTCTCAGCAAAAGGCATCGATTTTTATGCACTCTTTCTTCCACACAGACACATGAGAATCTATGTCTTTTGCACGCGGAATACGTAGCTTCATCCCAGTACGCAAAATCCATCGGCCGAAGTCGGCCGCATTGGGCCCGCGCACGACAGTGGGCCCACTGCGGCCGACTTCGGTCTGACAGCTTTCTGCACACTGGGACATGATGTTCGCTTGTTCTTAAAGGCGTCTTCTTTGCCCACTGAGGACCACAAACATACATGAAACATAGATGTGTCTCAACAAGATACGTACGTCCTCCTACACTCTTGCCCCGTGAAGCCAAAGAAATTTCACGAAAAACGAGATTTTCATGAAAATATCGCTCTTCGCAAAAATGACCTCAACGCCATTTGTGTTCACAATCCTCACACGTGCATGAGGATCTGTGCCTCTTCCAGGTGGACGATTTTTTAGTTGGGTCAGACAGACCGACAGAAGAGAGAGAGTGAGTGACAGCCCGAACCCCTTGCCAGTCGACGATCGGCGGGTGTAGCGGGTATGAAAAACTGCAAACAGCTGATGTGGGGGCCCTAACAAGACAGCCGAGCTGCCAGCCTTCAACACCCACATTATCACTACCGTGCTGCTATACCTAGACCTGCCTCAATGCACTCAGGACTCTTTCACTTGCCTTCGGTAACTGCCGAACGTCTGCCCTGCGAACAGGCAAGGGATGATTATTGCGTCATTGCTTGCCTCCTAACACGGGGAGTATACGGGTAGCTAATTATGTTAGGGGGTGAGCAATGACGCGACGATCATCAAGTGCCTGTGGCCCTGTGCCGAAGGCAAAGCACAGTCCATTTTTTTCGTCTGAAAATCAAGATATTCATTGTAATAGTACTTTCACAAAAATGAACAGAGTCTTTTGCAGGGCAGGAAAATCTCGCTTTTCACAAAACTGGACTTTCTCTTCAAAATCAGATACCAGAGCAAAAACATGTCAGAAGAGTCCACAAAATTACTGGATCTGCTTGGATGGCCCCCAAAATGCTGCTTCTAAAACTGTCGAGATTAGAAGTTTTGCTTGAATTCAGTCCACGAGGCCCGCTTCGGTCCGGTGCACACAAAACTGATAAAACTGTCTGAATGGCCCCCAAAATGCTCGACAGGACTGACAAACCTGCTGGAGTGCACTCTGGCCAGGATGCTTATCAAAACTGCAGACTATGTGTGCAGTCATCGACTCAAACCTAGATGGCTTCGCCAATCTGAGGATGTTTATGGGGGACCATGTCTGTTAGTAAGAGGCATACGTCTTTGCGGCTGGCTCAAGATAATCTATCCCTTCTACACATGCACAGCTGTATCTGTACACTGTATCTATCCGCATTCAGCCCCAAGACGGACTCTACTGGATTGTGGAGGTGTCTTAAAATGATAAAGAATGCGATATATAAAAGATCGGCCGGTCAGACTGTTCAAGGGCAGTGGCTGAATATCTTGGCGCCATAAGGCGAGAAGCATACTACACGTGCAATAAGCTTTTCTCCTCATGCTCTTAGTTGGGGTGTAGGGGGGCTTTGGATAGAGGTAGCACCTTTGCTGTTCGGCAGCTGCGTCCTACATAGGACGGACGGGCATCACTGGTCCTCATCCATCTCCTTAATCTCTCTCGTGTTGGCTCCAAGCGCCACACCCTGGCAAACCACCTCAGCTGGTGGGCTAAACCACGTGAGGGAATGGTGTTCACATTGCACCACTAGGCGGATGAGCTGTTTCTGACAGCCAACGGCTAGAGGACGGAGGAGATCAGGTTGGATCCAACGGCCAAATGTGGGGGAGTAAACCCTTCAAATCAGGAGTGGAGCCCCGAAGGCAGACAGTTGCCTGTATTCACGCACTGTTCTGGCAGCTCCTGCAGCCAAACTGGTGCCAAACGTACTGCTTTGCATTCCTTTGGATACATCAGCGAGGCCGAGAGGGGGATCTTGACGACTGGGCACCCCATGATCTCCATACACTTTGCCCAGGCTTGCGCCCTGGAGAGGTCACTCCAGTGACTGACCCAGCAAGCGCATATACTCCATTGTCTTCCGAGACAGGATGCCAAAAACTTAGTTTTCAAGACCCACTGACTTCTTAACCAGCAGAAAAATGCACCGTCACAAATTTTTCTTTCCGTCCAAAATTGTCATAACAGAGGAGATAATGTGAGGGAGGATCAAATCTACCATAGGTCAAAATTTCACTCGCACATGTACCGGCTTGAGTGATGGTGAGGGGTCTAATTATGTGCTTTGACACTATCAGAACAAGCTTTGGTTATCTCAAGATACACGGCTAATCTATAGGCCGGTGGCCGACCAAGATGTCTGCAAACAAACGGACACCAAAGACCACTTCACAAGCCTGTAAATCTGTATGTCACTGATGGGTGTACGGGAAAGATACAATGTGTTCCTAATGTTGTTACTTCCTGAATATTTCAGCGAATCACATTTTGAGAGTGAAATTCTGATTTCCACACTGAAACAGTATAATACTAAAGGTGAATACTACAAAAAAAAACAAAAAAAAACAAAACAACTAATGTCCTGCTGTTGCTGAAACTATGCGTGCCACTGGCCCTTGAATTTGCTGACCTTACCTTCTTCCTGCTAAATGGTAAGTTTTTAGAGAGGTGGTTAACGGAGAATAAAAGATAGAAAATACACAACAAAAACGCAGCAATTGCAGTGTTACACAAAACCTAACGAAAGCACCAATCAGCCTTGTGACATGCATTTTCGTAATATAGTCAAAGGATAATCAAGATTGCTGCGAGTCCACAAGGATCGCTAATTAAAAGTTTGTTCGCAACGTCCGTGGTCCCAAAATCAGACAGACCACGTATTCAGAGAAAGCGCAAATGGCATAGGGTTTGCCAGACCACTGTAACATTTCCCTAGAGGTCCGAGTACCAAAGGCGAGAGTGATAGGCTCGGGTTACACTTTCAAGCCTGAGAACGAGTCAGTTCTGGTTTCGTCTTTCTGGGTTGGGGGGACGGATGGTCTATGATAGTTCAATGGTAGCAATGGATCGATATGCCGAGGAAGCGAAAGATCCTCGGGCGCCAACTATTCTAGCGCCATCCGTGAACTATCATGACTGATCCAGCCTCTCAGTCCTGTTTTAGATGGACACTGACGTGCGAATGAGGCAATACTAAAGAAGGGTTCTGGTTTGATTGATTGATTGTACATTGCTTAACGTCCCGACAGCAACAAGGCTTTCTCAGGACGTGCCTGCACTGCTTGTGAAAAAAAACAACCAACTAAACAGAACATTGAATGTATGTCGCCAGCCGGTCAAACACATTAAATAAACCTAACACATGGGGCCTAAATAAAGCTAAGACCATTTAGCAACACACATCCAATATCAAGAGCTACAGGCAGTGCAGACAGTAGGGAGAGTTTAAAAAAGGCAAATACAGGTGAATGGACCTCGGGTAGACAGAAACACATGCCCCAGAATAGAGAGAAAACCCCACCCTGTGGGGCTGACCAGGGTGACCCTGGGAACTAAAAAATACCTAACCCCACCCAAGTCCCCCAGGGCAGACCCGGGTGGGGGGAGAAGGGTTCTGGGAACATGGAAGTTTGGCAGAATCGACGACGCAGAACGTCTCTCAAAAGTGTGCTGGTCAGTGATTTTGGACCTTATAAAGTGCCTACAGGGTTCAGAATCACAGATTAAAATACATACACAAGAATTCGTGCTGCCGTTTGTCGTTATTGTTTTAATTCTTTTCCGCTTTGTAGGCGGATGCATCTGTTTGTTTGTTTGTTTGCGGGGTTTTTTTTCCTTTGAGTCCTGTGTTTTAAACAGGGCCAATGATAATTCTGTCTTCTTCTAACTAGTTTACATCCGTGCTCTTCTTGGGCCCTCAATCTAGTTACGAGTGGACACGAAGACCAAGCTAGGATTAATCAAGCAAACTAACAACAACTTAAAATCATCTTCGAATAACTTCATACAAGGCAGAAAGACGAGGGTCTGAACTGATCGGGTACTTAACACCTTCACAGTTTACTGCCGAGAAAAACTGAACATGATTCTGCTGCGACTACAGGGGCTCATGAGAATCTATGCCTCTTACTGAGACCAATGTGTATCCATATTCCTACATGACCTTTAGTCTTCGAATGAACACAGATTCAGTTCAGAACCAAAATATGCGTCCAGTGGCAGGGATGGGGTTAACATACCCCTAGCTGTTACTGTCGTTCGGACTGCCGTGGCTCACGAGTTGGCCCTGGAAGAGAAGGTGATAAGGGGATGCAAACGGGCGGGCACCAAGGACTGCAGGAGATAGTGTCAGCCTTGAGGAACAACAGCCTGGTTCGGCCCGGACACAGAACAATCCCTACAACACTCGCCAAGATAACACATTCCGTTCTTCTTCCATCGGCGGAAAAAAACTTTCCGTGCACACATTAGCAACCGCAGGGGCTCATGAGAAACTATATCACTTGCTGTCAAAGATCGCTCACATTTATCTCTTGCTGTAGACCTCGCCCATATAAAAGCCAAAGAGAAATAAAGATTTTAGCCGTGGTTCTCTTTACACATATTCAGCAAATGACCGGTTCTTTGTGTGTGTGGGTGCGGGTGGGGGGAAAGGAGGAAAGGGGGGGGGGGGGAACTGGAGGAGGGGATGGCGGTCAGTGAATGTATCCATTCAGCCGTGACACACTAAAAGCAGATGCAAATCGACCATTCGACCAAGAAGGTTGGTGCCAAAATAACTTCGCTCATCTAGGCCCAACCTTTAACTCCTTCACTGTCTGTGGACGCGGACTTTTTAGTGAAATCTGTGCTAATTCAACACCAAACAGCCCAAGCCGTCCAAGCAACACGGCCGATACCAAGTGGTGTCCGCAAGAGGCATAGAGCCTCATGAGCCCTCGCGACTGCGAGGGCTCATGAGGATCCATACCTCTTGCAGTTGGATGCCGTGAAGGAGTGAACTACCACAGGCGATTCACTACCCAGAACTGTCATAATTCTCTGGGGACAACTCCGCAAAATTCAACTAGTCAGGGCTAAATGTGTTACGCTGCCCATGACTGATCACGCCAACAGCGTTCGGAGCGCCCCTACCGGTGATCCAGACCTTTACAGAAGGTCTGATCTTCTCGTGAGGATCCCAAGATGGTGCCAGTCTATGGTACACATGCGATATCGGATCTTCCGACTGAAACCCCTAGAGATGCCAAGTGTGCCGGTCTGTGAGTTTGGACCATACGGCCTTCTGTAAAGCCCACAGCCCTGCACACGGCCTTCGGCCGTAAGGTCCAAAATCACAGACCAGCACACGCATGTCAAAAGTGTTTAGTACACACGTAAACATGGGATAACATATATAACATTTACAGATAACATACTGCCTCATGCGTAAAAATGAGATGAAAAAGTCGGCCTGGTCTCAGAAAAATGAAGATTGATTGTACATTGCTTAACGTCCCGACAGCAACAAGACTTTCTCAGGACGTGCCTGCACTGCTTGTGAAAAAATAAAAAATAAACAGAATATTGAATGTATGTCGCCAGCCGGTCCAATACGTTAAATAAACCTACGACATGGGGCCTAAATAAAGCCAAGCCCATTTAGCAACACACATCCAATATCAAGAACAACAGACAGCGCAGACAGTAGGGAGAGTTTAAAAAGGAAAATACAGGTGAATGCACCAAGGGTAGACAGAAACACATGCCCCAGAAATGAGGGGGAAACCCACCCTGTGGGGCTGACCAGGGTGACCCTGGAACTAAAAAAGTAGTTAACCCCACCCAAGTCCCCCAGGGCAGACCCGGGTGGGGGAGAAAAATAAAGAGGCAAGACGGGTAAGTCATAACGTGTGCTGTACCCAGCACGCAAAAGGCTATCGGCCGTCGGGCCCAAGTCAGACGTGGTGCCATGGCCGACCTCGGACCGAGGGCCTTTGCGTACAGGTAAAGCCCACAGCCCAACACACTCATGTCGACAGTATCTGATGAGTTTAGTTCTGATCACGTTGGTGATTTTGATGAGTGAAATGGTCGAAAATCATATTCTAGCCACAGTTAGTAACAAGAAACGCTGCGCCCCCCCCCCCCCCCCCTCCCTTATTTTTGTATGACTTTAGGTTTAAGTTTATTGTTTTCTTTGAGAACATTCGGGCAATACAGTCAAGAAATAATACGAAAAAAATATCGCTACCTACGCACAGTGTGTGTGTTCCAGTACGGCTTACCGCCTTTCGCCCGAGGTTTATCCTTCACGCACAAAAAAAAAAAAAAAAAAAAAAAAAAATTGTAAAGGTATGAGAGATCCATGCACCGGGTCGCCCATTCATAAATCGGGCACAATGTTACACCTCTCTGTTCTGTTCCTACAGCCAGGTGTGTGTGGCGTATCCAGTGGAAATGCTTCTAGGGCGGATCCGTGATCCAAGACGGGCCGGGGGGGGGGGGAGTGTCAGGAAACTGGGGTCCTCTCCTTTCATAAGAAAGACACAACGGAGAGAGAGAGAGAGAGAGAGAGAGAGAGAGAGAGAGAGAGAGAGAGAGAGAGAGAGAGAGAGAGAGAGAGAGAGAGAGAGAGAGAGAGAGATGGGGGGGGGGGGGAGCTCAGAAACCCTCTGAGATGGTGCAAGTTGTACGACCAAACGACTCCTTGCGAGTACAGACGGTTGTCAGGGTGGTTGGTTGGTCACTAGTTAAGTTTTAAATGGTCAGCTGGTGATGCAAACATCAGACGCGCACATCAAAATGTACACTGTACATCTTCTGGCTGATGCTGAAGTCCTCCGCCTTCATTCTTTCTCCACTCCAGGTGAAATGATGAAAGGAGCAAAAGGAAGGCAGAGTGACGACTATTTCGCTAAAAGAAACATCCAGGTGAAAAGATCGAAGGGGCATTCTAGGAGAATAAGGGGTTGGGGTGGGGTCTGGAAGGGGGAGGGGTAGGTTAGGGGGGGGGGGGGTAGCCCGAGTGTCGACGTTCACAGCTGTCGGAAGCCGTCCCCACCGCGGACCCCGCTACGCTGGCATTGTCGTCCACGCTCCTGTTTGCTTTCAGGCCCTGGTCGGCTTAATACCACTTTGATTAGCAGGGTGCTGCCTTTCACTTCATGAAACGCCTGTTTGCGGTGAAAAGCCCTTTCTTGCCTGGCCCTGTTGACACGGAGAAGCATTGGCCGCGACAGAGCCCTCAGACGTAAACTTTAACGCGGACGACACCCTGGACGTGTGGAATACTCCACACCAACTCCGCCAGCAAGACGTATAGATTCTCATGAGCCCCTGCGCCGCAGGGGCTCATGAGAATCTATGACTCTTGCAGACAGATGCGTGATGAGTGAAGACCTGGCCTGCTCTATTGACTGGCTTGCCCTCTTCTCTCCCCCACTCTACGCTACACTACACACACTAGAGAGTCTTTCATACACGTTAAAAATCCCAGTCGCTTCTGCCTCTCCGTCAGAGGCGCAAGGAGTGCTTAAGGAACAGATGGCAAGAGGCGTATATTCTCACGAGCTCCTGCAGCCTGCAGAGACGCGTGAGAATCTATGACTCCTGCATATAGCCCGGCCTGCAGAAAAACTTCGTATGCTCCCGATCCAGCTGACAGAGAGTCCCCAAGTTCATTCGATTCCATTTCGTTCCTTTCATAGAGTACGATTCCAGGTTTGCCTTTTCTTGCCACTTACAATCACTACAGCTCAAACTTCTTTCAACCGGAGCAGAGAAACGTGGAAAGGGTATATAAAAAAGCTTTCTGATTAAAAAAAAAGAAGTATTATTGAGGTTCATATCAGCTAAAATAAAAAAAGGAAAGAGAAATATTGGGTTCGAAACCAACTATCGTAAAGCACCAGAACTATTGACAGACGTTAAAAGGCATACGTGGTCGTAAATTCACATAACAGAAAGCCAATAAATTCACACAGGCCACAGGCCGAGTCGAGTGGATCACACGGGGTGAAAGCATTTTTTAATCATAACCACAGACTTAAATGTTTAAAAATATGGTTGACGATGCTCATCTGGTGTTCCTTTTTTAAACTCTTCAACACGGGTTTGACCCTAAATCCAGTGCTGTACCCCCCCCCCCCCCCAACCACCACCACCACCCCCTTCCCCAGCCCCATTCCCCTTCCCCACAACACACACGTCCTAGCTTGTATCGGTAACGAGAGGGAATGGGTATCGGGGTACTGAAACATCCACAGATCGTACAAACTTCAAACGGTTCAGGGTTGCCTAATTAAGTAATTTTATGGATCCATCGCCAGGAAAAGGCCACGACAGAAATGTCCGCTGCCACGACCATGCGAATGTGAGATCACATTGGTTGCCCTCGATTCACTGCGCTGCACAGCGAATCGAAGGAGACAACCAGTGTGATCTGACCTAAGTCAAATCATCACATAGATTAACCACTTCACTGTCAGGTAACAAAAATAATGACTCTCAGTGCTGCATAGTCCTCCCTAATAGATTAGGCAGGACTATTATTAACTCATTCAGCCCGACGCACGTATTTCCCAAATTTTGGAGGCGTCATCTAACGACTATGCACCTGCTGCAGGAGATAGGTCGACCATGATAATTTAAGGGTAGTGCCAGATTAGCTTGGCGCCTGCCTGTAGGCGCCAAGCTAATCTGGCACTACCCTTGAATTATCATGGTCGACCCATTTCCTGCTGTAGTGCGTCAGGGCTGAATGGGTTAATGAGGCCAGCAAGAGGCATTGATCCACATAAGCCCCTGCGGTCGCAGGGGCTCAAGAGGATCTATGCCTCTTGTTTTATGTGCAGTCCGCAGTGAAGGGTTAACTATACTCCACATGCACACTGACGTGCATCAATAACCGTCGTTTAGTAGTCACCAGCAGGTCAAAACAGGTTCTTTTCAATGCGTCGCATGGTGTTTAATTACCGGATAATTAATTCGTCTGCTTTTTCATTTATCCCCTCGCGCTGGGACCATATGGCGTTGAGGCGCGTCCCCTGGGTGGTGGATAGGGGGTCCCTCGCGAGAGGGGTGCACCGAATGAAATAAGGTGCCGTGAAAAAACATGGTCTAAGGGAAGGTGACCCCGACAGAAAACCCCTGGTCCTCCTAGTAAGGGGGTTGCTTCCCCACCCTGCAAATAAGGAAATAGCTACAAAAACGCCGACGAAAAGACAAACAGCAATTCCTTTCCTGGAGGAGGAAGGTTCTTCTACCAGAAGATTTATGACGTCCTGTGGTGAAAGCTGGAAGTCTTCGGAAGCCACAGGACCGAGCCGCCTCTCTCTATCCATGAACACAACCATGGGCACATGGAATGTCAAGACCATGTACCAGAGCGGCAAGGCCGCCCAGATAGCAGCGGAAATGCAAAAGTACAACCTTTCCCTGCTAGGTATCAGTGAAGCCAGATGGACGCAGTCTGGCCAGAAAAGGCTGTTAAGTGGGGAGATGATTCTGTATTCAGGTCATGAAGAGGAGAATGCTCCCCATACAGGAGTAGCACTCATGCTATCACCAGTGGCACAGAGAGCGCTGATGGGCTGGGAACCTCTTGGGCCAAGAATTATCACATCAGCCTTTAGAACCAAGAAAAAGATCAAGCTGAACGTCTTCCAGTGTTATGCGCCCACTAATGACAGTGACGAGGAAGAGAAACAAGAGTTCTATGACCGACCGAGTGCTGTGGACAAATGTGCGGAGCGAAACATCACCATCGTCATGGGTGATTTTAATGCCAAAATAGGGGAGGACAACACCTGATACGAAGAGGTGATGGGGAGACAGGGACTAGGGGAGATGAGTGAGAACGGGGAGAGGTTTGTAGACTTTTGTGCTCTAAACAGACTTGTCATTGGAGGCAGCATCTTCCCAAACAGAAGAATACACAAAGCAACTTGGGTCTCACCTGACCATACTACAGAGAATCAAATAGACCATATCTGAATTAGCAAGAAATTCAGAAGATCCCTTCAAGATGTTCGAGTGAGGAGGGGAGCAGATGTCGCCTCAGACCACCATCTGCTTACCTTAAGAATAAAGCTCAAGTTAAAGAAAAGCCGCACAGAGACAACAAGACAGCGCTATAATGTAGGCCTCCTGAGAGAGACTGGAGTGAGAGAAGAGTTCAAACTGGTGCTGTCCAGCCGGTTTCAAGCGCTACAGGAGATAGTAAATGAAGAGGAGGCGGTCACCACAGAGCAGCAGTGGAAGGCAGTTAGAGAGGCGCTGAACTCAACCTGCAAAGACACTGTAGGGTTCAGGAAACACCATCACAAGGACTGGCTGTCGGCACAGACCTTGAAGAAGATAGAAGTGAGGAAGCAGAAGAAAGCAGTTGTCAATAACAGTCGCACGAGAGCAGCCAAAGCAAGGGCACAGGAGGAATACTCGGAAGCCAACCGTTAGGTGAATAAAGAGTATCAGGGCAGACAAGAGGGCCTACAAAGACAGCCTGGCAGCAGAGGCAGAAAAGGCAGCAGGCAGCGGCAACATGAAACGGCTCTACGACATTACCAGAAGATTGTCGGGCAAGTATGGCCATACAGAAAGACCAGTAAAAGACAAAGAAGGCAAGCCTATTGCAGACAGAGCAGACCAACTCGACAGATGGGCCGAGTATTTTGAAGAGTTACTGAACAGACCCAGCCCACCCGACCCCCCAGACATCCAGCCAGCAGAGACCGACCTACCCATCAGCTGTGACAGACCCAGCCGGGAAGAGATCAGAAGAGCAGTGGAATTTTTTAAGAACGGCAAAGCAGCAGGGCCAGATGGCATCCCAGCGGAGTCTCTGAAAGCAGACCTAGAGACAACAGTACACAGTAGAGATGCTGTACCCACTGTTTGGAAAGATCTGAGAAGAGGAGGTGATGCCGGCTGACTGGAAGGAGGGGTACCTAATCAAGCTTCCCAAGAAAGGCGACCTCAGCAAGTGTTCCAACTACAGAGGAATCACCTTACTATCAGTACCAGGAAAGGTCTTCAACAGGATCATCCTGGAGAGAATGAAGAGCTCCGTTGACCCCCAGCTGAGAGACCAGCAAGCAGGATCCAGGAAAAACCGATCATGTACAGACCAGATCGCCACTTTCCGCATCATCGTGGAACAATCTCTGGAGTGGAGCTCCCCGCTGTACGTCAACTTTGTGGATTACGAGAAAGCATTTGACAGCGTGGACCGAGAGACTCTGTGGAAACTCCTACGACACTACGGTGTACCCACAAAGCTCGTCCGCCTGATCAAGAGCAGCTACGATGGCATGACATGTCGCGTGATCCACGAAGGGCAGTTCACCAGGTAGCTCCAGGTCAGAACCGGTGTCACGCAGGGGTGTTTGCTGTCTCCGTTCCTCTTCCTACTGGCCATAGACTGGGTTGTGAAGAGGACCACAGAGCACAGACGAAGTGGAATACAGTGGACACTGTGGGCACAGCTTGACGACCTCGATTTTGCAGATGACTTGGCTTTACTGTCCCACACTCATCAACAAATGCAGGACAAGACCACAAGGCTTGCTGACATCTCGTCCCAAGTGGGCCTCACCATCCACAAACAGAAAACAAAGACAATGAGGCTGAACGCAACCAGGGAAGAACCAGTCTTGCTTGCTGGCACCCCATTGGAGGAGGTGGAGTCCTTCACCTATCTCGGGAGCATCATAGACAAAAATGGCGGCACTGATGCAGATGTCAGAGCATGAATCGGTAAAGCCAGAGCAGCCTTTCTCCAGTTCAAAAAAGTGTGGAGTTCCAGAAAGCTGTCACAACACACCAAAGTCCGGATTTTCAACTCCAACGTAAAAGCAGTTCTCCTATATGGAGCAGAGACTTGGAGATTGACAAAATCCACAGTCAATAATAATAATAATAATAATACCGTTATTATATGTCAACAGAGTACAGATCTTCATAAACAGTTGCCTTAGAAGAATTTTGAAAATCCACTGGCCAGAGAAGATCAGCAACGTCAGACTCTGGCAGAGAACAGAGCAGATAACAGCAGAGAATGAAATTGTGCGAAGAAGATGGGGATGGATTGGTCACAGTCTGAGAAAGCCAGCTTCCAGTATCACTAGGCAGGCATTGTTCCGGAACCCCCAGGGAAAGAGGAAAAGAGGCAGGCCGAGAAACACCTGGCGTCGAGACCTCCAAGCAGACATCAAGAGACTGGGAACCACCTGGAGTAAAATCGAAGGAGAAGCACAGGACAGGAGTCGCTGGAGGTCTCTCGTCGACGGCCTATACCCGGGGAGGGGTGACAGACGTAAGTAAGTAAGTAAGTTTTAATTTATCCGGATGTACCTTTAAAGGCGGCCATTAGGACTCATGACATTCGACAAATGAGAAATCTTTATACATACCAATACACAAAATGTGATTGACCGACATAATCTTTTCTAAATCTGACAGCTGAATTTAACTGCGCTGGGTCCTACCGTCAAATAAAAATAGACTTGTTTAAACCTGAATTGTATAATGTAATTTCAAACCAGACGCCAAAGAGACAAAAAGAACATTATTTTCAAGACATCTGATTCATCGTCGCTTTACAGATTTTTTCGCCGGACTAAAAGAATTTTTTTAAAAAAGAAAGAAATATATTTCTGTTCTAGCTAGGCGCCAAAAAGGGAGAAAAAAAATCAACACCCATGAACGTTATTTTTACGACATCTGATCCATCGCTGGCTTGTAGTTTTTTCCACGGCCATTGGCTACCCGACACCCGCCAGCCCTTCCTTTCCTCAGGAGACGCACGGAGTGTTTGTGACGCCTTTTTCAGTAAACTTCACCATCCGATTCTTTGTACATTCAAGAGGCATAGATCCGGCTGAGTTCCCTGCCACAAGCATGGGTCATAAGAATCTGTGCCACTTGAATGTGCAACAATTATACCTTTCATTCATTATTTAAATCTGTGTTTGCTAAACGTAGGAGGTCAAGTAAAGAAAGTATGTGTCATGCCCATTTAATAAACTACAGAACCGACTTTGGGACGACAGGGTGGAAATATGATCGGCCAAATGCTAGCGTACATGTATGCATTTCTTCTCCTGTCTTGTTAGAATGCAAGTCGTGTGTTTAATTTATACCCGTATCGTACACACGCCGTTTGCTTATTTAGCCACACCGTGACACATTCCGTTTTTGAAATTATTGTAACTCATTCGGGATGTGCCGCATTTGGGTACGCGGTATACAACAAGCTATCCGAAACCGAACGGAGCAAGTCGTTAACTCGTTCTGCCCTGCCGCACTACAAGGTGTTTTGACATTTGGGTACGCGGTATACAACAAGCTATCCGAAACCGAACGGAGCAAGTCGTTAACTCGTTCAGCCCTGCCGCACTACAAGGTGTTTTGACATCACCCTTGAGCTATTTTTGGCATTACCATTAACCTCCTTAGTGCCGAGAAAAAGTGACCACATATTATTTACACACCATTCAAGATATGTTCCTATTTTTATAGTGTAACTGCGTAGGAAAGGTATAACTGGTACATCATGCGTTTTATGATTCATTTCTCTCTCTCTCTCTCTCTCTCTCTCTCTCTCTCTCTCTCTCTCTCTCTCTCTCTCTCTCTCTCTCTCTCTCTCTCTCCATGTATGTATGGAGATTTATACCTTTACAATTGTGTGTATGTGTGGGATTTTCTATGTTTATTTCTACTTTTTCAATGATTTCTTCTTCTTTTTTAAAACTTTATATTTCAATTTTTTGTTAGTTATATATTTAGTTTTTCCCAATTTAATGATAGTATTTTGTGATTTGTGCATTATATGTAAAGTAGATTAGCAACGGCAAGTTCGAAAAATGGTTTCACCAAAACTTTCACCGTTGTAAAATAAAGAATCATTGTCATTGTCATTGTCTCTCTCTCTCTCTCTCTCTCTCTCTCTCTCCAGATTTGCATGCTATGTTTCTTTTCCTGTTGTGTTCTCTTTTGTTTACAGGACAGCTTGTAAGACAGGCACTGAGTTGCCTAATGGCTTTGTCCTGAATAAAAAAAGATTCATCATCATCTCCCTCTCTCTAGTCTCTCTCTCTCTCACACACACACACACACACACACACACACACACACACACACACACACACACACACACACACACACACACAATATCTGTGGCGATGAGGGGTAGAAAGCCATTATTTGTCCCCCAAGTCCACTGAATAGCCCAAGTGAGGCCAGAGAAGCCCCGCATTGAACCGGGGGTGTAGGGGAGATAATTGAAATTGTGCGAAAAGAAAGGACGGTCTGTGACCTCCTGCCATGCCAGACAAGCAGCAGAGATCGGATCGGTAAGCTGACAAGAGCCATAGATCCTCATGAGCCCCTACGAATGCTGGGGCTCATGACGATCTATGCCACCTGCAATCGGAATATAGCTCCTACTCTTTTCGCCAGAAGCATAGCGCGCGTGTGGTCAGAAGCACCCTCCATTTGTGTAAGAACGGGAATAAACCCGCTTCTTGCAAGAGCTTTTGATTGGATTAGTAATCTGTGTCTCGGTGCTGGCCGAGAGGGGCCATGTTATTTGGAGATAGCGAAGGGGACCACGCCGCACCATGTCTCCAGAGGAAATTTATCCCCTGAACCCTGCTAGCCGAGATGAAACGTCTGCAGCGCCGGGGGACAATTTGTACTGTGTTGGGGACAGAGGCATTCTTCCGCTTTCGCCCAGATGACCTCCCCAACACAAAACACACACAAAAAAACAGATGTAAATTAAACTTTTTCTAAACAAAGCTATAAAAAGATCCTGAGAAGTTAATGCTGCTGAGGGCACATGAGGATCTACGCCTCGAACAGATAGTAAGGGTGTTCGTTGTTGGACTGGAAAGAAAACATTGGTGCCCAAGAAAAGCCATGAATCATCATCCAACACGGCATGTTCGCATGCTGAGCGGTTAAGTTCTAGTCCGCATGTACTGTCCGTTCTTATTCCATTGACACAGATCCTCACGAGCCCCTGCCACTGCATGGGTCCGACATCAGTCACATTTACATACATGTACATCATTAGATGAAGACAATTGTTAACCCTTTGGCTGTCGGTAGCGGTTTTAGTAGCGATGTTTCCTGCGCTAACTAGTGAAACAGCTACCGACAGCCAAAAGATTAAAAGTCCAAGTCCATAACAGTGTTAGGCACCCTGATCTCTACATATCACGAGAAGCATCACACCTTGATGGCCTAGCTTTACATCCCATAACAGATTTCACGCTCTACGACGAACTCCTCCGCCAGTTAAACAGATCTACATGCGAACAAGCAAGAGACATAAATCCCCATGAACCCCCGCAGATTGCGGGGTCCATGAGGATCTATGTCTCTTGCAGGAGGCTAGATGTTTGGGATCTTTACTGGTCGTCGAGCAACAATGGTGCCAGGATGGGCATGGGTACTAGACGGACAATGCAGGACAACGGGGGGCTAAATCTTCTTAAACAATGGAAGAGTATGTCAGATTCCACTGCGCACCAGTCCGTGACAAACCAAGAATCTCAATTTGCGACCTTAGCTCACTGAGCCCTAGGGGAGAAGAACACTTCCCAGTAGCAGAACGTCTTCGGTCCCACGACGCCTGCGGTGGGCCTGCGCACAGACGTGAGCGGGCCCACTGCGGCCGCCGTGGGCCCGAGGACCTTCTGCTTACTGGGGCGACATACATGTTCCTGACATGTTCTGGCGACATACTGGTCAAGGGTGGTGTCAGAATAGTTTCGCGTTAGAGGCGCCAAGCCATTCTGACTTGAAGAATCATGCTGGGTTGATCCACATCCTACTGTAAGGCATAAAAGGTGAATGGGTTAATAAAAATACACTGTACTTACCGCTGGCCCAGCCGAGAGCGGCCACGTTTAACAGCAGTAGCAGCTGTAGTGCAGGCCACTTTACTACGGCCATCGCAGGCCCGTCTGCAACATAAAGGGAAAACAATCAGAAACGCAAATAACCTACAGTCAAACGCAAACAATGGGAGAGAAAATAACATGGTCAGACAAACAGAGCGAATAACAAGCAACCAAATAACAAGCAACCAATCACCAAGGGTTTCACACATTCAAGGCTGTTTGGTCGGTTGGTTGGTCCCAAAATCTTCATTTTGATATTCGGCTGGTCCATTTTTGCATTAAAAGACTTTCATTTTGGCTTTCACAAGCTGGTAGGCTTACATTTAAAAAAAAACAAAACTTTAATCTTGCGCAAGTTTGAAACTCTCGCAAGATCTAAATAAAGGGTTTGAGATAATGGACCAGCCAGCAATCAAACCATCAGCGGTCCAACAACTGCCGTTTGCGTCGTTCCCTTATCATGAAGCTAGACAGCAAAGCTTCATCAGACAAAACTACAGCATTCTCACATTCTCTACAACACCCCAGGAATCGTTTCTCTTTTTAGATAAATCGACGCTGGCTCTTTCTATCTCGTTCCAACACAAACCCATACACCTGCCTTGTCAGTTGTAAAACCACCGCAGCATGATCTCGCTCTCTTTCTCTCTCTCTCTCTCTCTCTCTCTCTCTC
This sequence comes from Semisulcospira habei, assembly GCA_036245525.1. NCBI lineage: Eukaryota > Metazoa > Mollusca > Gastropoda > Semisulcospiridae > Semisulcospira > Semisulcospira habei. Next base: position 255,539,832 of record BTPG01000002.1, on the reverse strand, counting down.
TCTCTCTCTCTCTCTCTCAAAAAGTGTGTGCTCTCACTGACATCTCTTAACCCATTCAGCCCCGACAAGCCATGAATCGAGCATGATTGTGCAAGGGGGGTGCCAGAATAGCTTGGCGCCCATAGGCGCCAAGCTATTTCGGCACCACCCTTGAACTATCGTGCTCGATCTGTCTCCAGAATTGTAATACAGACCCTCTAAGGGCAACTTCAAAATCTGGGGATTTCGGTCCTGAGGTAGAATGTGTTAAGAGTGTGCGCGCGCGTGTGTGTGTGTGTGCGGGCTCGTTTCGTGAACTCACGATTTGAGCGTGTATAAATAAAGAAGATATACACGTTAACTTTCAGCCCTCCACAACATCTTACGGCGATTAATCATAGTTCAACTTTTAAATCCGAATATCAATCATGACATTTGTCAAGCAAAAAATAAAATACATGTCGGCCATGGTAATTTGTATGACATCGAAGGGTTTTAGACTAAATCTATCTTTAATGCATAACGCTGAATCGTTTTCGATGAAATGCTCACTCTAAATAATACAAAACACAGTCCTATCCCCATTCCCGAAAGTGGCCTTCTGGCTTCGTTGCTTTAAAATCAATTTTAACACTATCAGTCGTAGGGCGGGTGAGGGCGTGTCAGAAATTATTGGATCACTGTGGCGCACGGGTCAACACCGCTACTCCATACAAAAACACAAAACCCAATGGGAACAGATGCTCATGAGCCCCTGCAGCTACATACATCCACAAAAGACAAACATTCCCATGAGCTCAAGTATATATATATGCCTTTCGGTGCTAAGATCGGTCCCCGGTCTGTACGACAGTGTAAAGACCTCGGTTTCTATACTGCAACAGGAGGGCATTAACTCATTCGAGACGTGCCGCCTCCGGACACGCGGCTTATGCCGCGTATCCGGAGGCGGCACATCTCGAATGAGTTAACCCATAAAGCCCTGATATGCTCCGACAGGATATGATTCGACCAGGATAGTTCAAGAGTGGTGTCAGAATAGCTTGGCGCCTGTGGGCGCCAAGCTATTCTAACGCCACCCTTGAACTATCATGGTCGATCAGTCTCCAAAACTAGTTTGACAAAGACCTTAACAAAATCGACAACTTCACCCTCAGCATGTAATGAGTTATTGTGTAGATAAGATTATGTGCCTCTTGCTGGTCAGGGTCTGTCCTCATTTACGTTTGTATTCTGTCCCCCCGACGAGGAAATCTCGGAGATTTCAGGTATGTGATTGAAAATGAAATCAGCGAGAGTTATCAGTGTGTCGGCCAGCGTGCCCCCACCATTCAAACTCGGACCGCGCGCAAAGCCAAGAACAGGAAATGAACACGGGTGGATTTTGGAAGGAGGGTTTGGGCAGAGAGGTCACGGGTGTAAAGTCCCAAAGGTTTCCGTCTAAGAAACAGAGATAAGAAAATTGTACCAATCCGCAAAGCGATTCATGTGCGGCATGAGTGAGCTTAAAACCTGCGCAAGTCACTTCGCAAGGTGCTCCGCCAAGGCGGAGCACCTTGCGTAGTGACTTGTGCAGGATTTAAGTTTTCTCTTGTCATTAACGACTGGTCAGCAAAGGGCAAAGAGTACCGTTGGGGCTCGTGAGAACTCATACGCCTTCTGGACAAAGCAGTAAGAGGATTTTACGTTTGTGCGGCAGAAATGAAAGCAAGCAAATGGGACATATTCATACCAGTAGGATTCTCAAGGCATTTTTTAAATTATTATTTTTTGTTCCTGTGACGGAGTGAAGCTGACAATGAGCATTCGTGTCTTGAGCAGAAGGAAGGAGTTGGCTGCGGGACTGACTGAGAGGTTAAACTGATAAGGGTTTCGTACGGTAAGCGTCGTGACAAAAAGAAAAACTTGATGATTAAAATGGATGAAATTCCAACGGCATGCCGGTCGTGCAAACAGCCCCCGGTGGGTCAATCCCTCTGGTCACACCCTTAACCCTCTTGTATACAGTACCGGTGGCTGCATGCATGAAGGGGGTTAATAAATTCACCCTCACCTCCCATCCCATCTCTCGACCCCCACCTGCCCCCTTCTTCCCACCCCAGCCTTTGTGATACGACAAGACACCCGGATTATTGTACCCGAATCGCGTGTTATTCTATCCCCCATGCCGCTGTTTTCATAACCTCGCCGTGCATACACTGGACAGGGCCCGATCGCCAAGCAGAATCTTCAACTTTATTTTATCAGCAAACACTGAATCCTGTCCCGCTGCAAGATTTCAAAGATCCACATGGACCTCCGCTACATTGAAATTTATGCCTTTTGCAGACAATGTAAACTGGAACGAGTGTGTGGAAAGAGACGGGCTCATGAGGATTTAGATTCGTGCATCTGGGTAGAGCTCGTTCAAAGAGTGCAAGTCCCACTAAACCTTCCCCAGTTTCTTGCTGCTTCTTCCGGTCCCTTCATTTCTATATTATTCGTACACAAACACAGATGCAAACTGACAATGGGGCAGGCGGTATACATAGTATGTGTCTGCATACATAAAATGCATGTCCCAAAATGTGCGCTGGTCCGTGATTTTGGGCCTCACGGCGCTAGTGCCATGAGGCCCAAAATCACAGACCAGCACATGGCGAAAACTCAGACATGAGGATCTGCGTTACAAATTTTAATTCAAAACGTATGATATTAGCTACTTCTCGATACTGGAAATAAGCACACCATCTTCAGCTGATTCAGATTAAGCCACAAAACAAGATCTGGTACAGAACCCAGTTCAAATTTAACAAATTCAACCCTTTTCTCGCTGGCACAGAAAAACAAAAAGAAACAACGCACAGCCCCAGCCCGAGAAATCAGCAATTCTGTCCCCTTCCCATTGTAAAAATCGATTGTTCCTTGCTTCACAAACAGCAACGCCAAAGCAAACATCCCTTTTTCAGGCTGCGATAGCGAAAGAACACGTTTACGAAACGTTTCGAAATCTGTGCAACTGTTCCGTACAGAGACTCGTAAATCTTCAGAATCAATACAAATGTAGCTGCACCATTTCACAGCATCGTTACCTGCAATAATGTCTCAGTCAAATGTGCCCTAATATCACATATCACCGTACTTCCTTGAAGGGACTTAATGTTTGCCCCGTTAAGAGAAGGCAGCAAGTCCATTTTCGTGAAAATCAAGATTTATATTGCAATACAATGAAAACCTTGCTTTTTCACAAAACGGTACTGTGTTTTACCTTTACAATTTATTTATCCTGGAAAAGAAGGCAGGAGTCTGCGGCAAATTTACATAAGACTCTCTTGCTTCCAGTCTTCATGGGCTATCGGTGCTGACCTATCTGCTGTGACCAGTGATGAATCCATAATGTTTAACAAGCTTTTCGCTCTGGCATTGAAAGAGATAAGAGCAGCCAAGGAAGTCCACACTTGTACACGAGTGAACGGGAAACGGACTATTTCATACTGGAGTGGTTTCGCCGCGTCACAGCTACTGTCTAATAACCAATTTCAGCATAGCCGGTGATAAAAACTGTAGTCAAACAAAACTAGAAAATCAGAATGTGTTATAACTTATACGACAAACACAGGTCGAAACTATATATATCTGATATGATGTTTACGGACCAGAAAGAATGAGTGTGCAAACGGCCATACGAAGCAGATCTAAAGTGGGTGTGTGTCTAATGGTAAATGAAAAATCTACAATTTAATACACAAACTACAGCAAATTATGGCGGCCGACGTAGGCCAGAGAGTCTTTTGTGTACTGGGGTACGAACTCCCGCCTTGACATTAGCTCGCCTCTTCGCCAAAAGATACACAGCTACTTTCGCATTCCGAGGAGTGAATGGGACCGATGGCCATAAGCAAGATGCACAGATTTTCATAAGCCCCTGCAGTTGGACGGGCCTATGAAAATCTATACCTCCTACCGATGAAATATAACGTGGTGAACTGTACCATCCAATGTACGTACACACTCACAGGCTTAACCCTATGGACGTTTCTCCGTCTGAGGAACTAAGACCCAAGTTCTCAGATGATGACATACCAGCAAGAGGTTCACACAAGTCCCTGCATCTGCAGGGGCTTCTGAAATCTGTGCTTCTTGCAGAGAATGGATGACTTGGACGAAGGACTGAGTGCGTATGTAGACATTGTGAGTGTAGCCACTGCTCAGGCCTGGTACAGCAAACTTAAACAAGAGTTCATTACTAAGAGTTGTAAGAAGGAGGTCAGACTTCGAGAGACCAGATGCAATTACACGAATGGAAACAATACACGATACGACTGGTCATCACGACATGCCTTTCTGCTAAACATCTGCTGCCATAGATATTATTATTAAATACTGTCTCTACAGATTATTATTATAGAGAAAATACAATACGGTCAATAATGGCCTTTCTGATAAACATTTACTTACTATTTTATATAGACAACACAAAGAGCTACTGTGAAAACACCATGAAAATAGAAAAGAGAAATGCTACAACTGGAAGAGACGGCTCTGAGCTATGCACACGTAAGAAGGAACGGTGTCGTTTTATCTTGCTGCATCAGCGTAAATCTGCACTGCCACTGACAGTTGACGAGAAAGACTGAAATGGAGCGATGACAAGGTTACCTTATATACAGATCTTGAAATGAAAAAATTACGAGCCCAGACAGTTAACACCCAAACGTGACACACGCACATGTTTCATTAGTTGGCGTTTAACACTCATGATCTTGTGTGCATATATCCTTTTGAAATTAAAAATTCATCAGGAAACGACCACAAGCTAAAACCGACAGGACCATAAATTCCGAAGCCGCACACCTACTCCTATGCATGTGCTCGTGCCGGCTAATAACGGAGGTGTCGCCGGCGTGTCATCGTGATTGATGTGTGGCCCTAAGAGCGGCACGTCACATCATATCCCTTGTACATGGCCACCATTCATCCACACAAAACCACGCTGCTGATAAAACTAGACCAATTTCTCCACGCAACAGTGACGGGTCAGATATGTATGTGGCAAGAGGCAATGATTCTCATGAGCCCCTGCAGTCGCAGGGGCTCATGAAAATCTATGCCTCCTGCAGTCAGATATGAAATGTGGGTGGCAAGACTAAAAGGTGTCCTGATAAACCAAACGAACGCCTCCATGCAACGGTGATGCAAATGAACAGGTCACATCTGTGGCTAAACGTATAGACTCGCGTTTCAGGCACTAATCTGAATCTAGCTTTTTGCAGACAGAACCGGGTAAGGCACTGCACTGCATTTGCTGATATACCAAGTTGCAGTTAGTTATAAACAGGCCCCAGCAACAAAGCCAGCTACTTGAACACAGATTCACCCCTTCACGCTCATGCCATAAACTAGGACTGTCTCAAAATAAAGTACTAACACCGCCATTTAATGTTCAATAAATCCGGACAAATAGTTAACTGAAAGGAGTAACAAGACAGGCACTGCTGCAGTGTCTGCGGTTACCATTAAAAGTAAATCCAATATATGCGCACAATCTTGTGCAGCACGGCAACAAATTTTAAGTGGTCCTGGTTCTTTAAAAAATATATATATATTATTGACCTCAGGACCAAATCCATGCAAAGTTCAGAACCAAGTCCCTTCAACTGTAGCTATTAACACATTGAGCCCTAAGTCGAAAACTTGCGAAATTAGCAATTGTCCCCCAAGATTGTATTACAGTTCTGAAAACTTACAATTCAAGGATGGTGCCAGAACGGCTAGAGGCTCATGGACAAGCGCGGCAGGTGGCCAATTTTGAGTTAAAACTATTATTCAATGAAAACATTACTACATTCTCTGCCTGGTGTATAATATCACCTGGGTGCACCAATAGAGTTTTCATGGTTGATCCAACACTCGCAAAAGCATGTATGAAATTTCTGGCCTACAGGACACAGGCATGAACGTAATAATCCGGTACTATTCGGTCTTAACCGCTAACTACGCAAGCTGCATTGCGACTGAATCAAAACAACTATCGTCATACAACTGAGAAAGAGAGCGGTCGATATGTTTGGCCCTGCTAAGTGGAGTGACGGACGAGAGCAATAAACACAACAGGTGTCAGATGCATGAGTGAGCTTAGTCCTGCGCAAGCGCTAAAATAGCTGCTCAAGTATCGCGGAGGACATTCCTTAGTGGCTGGCGCAGGTCTAAGCTCACTCACGCAACTGGCTCATGGCTGTAGAGTATGGCACACGCAAACATACACACTCGCGTGCGGGGTAGGTACGTCGGTTACATAAAACGTTCAAAAGCCGGTGCTGACAAGTCACTAATTAATCACCAATCCATGGGAAGCGCGGGCACCGAAGGAGGAATGTTATCGCGGCTGGTCTCGCGGGCTAGGCAAAAAGTCCCCGGGCCGCCGTCGTCGCAATTGGCCCGCTCACGGACCAACTTTGACCGATATCGGCCCGAGGATCTTTAACTCACTGGGCTCTGACTGACGCCGGTGAACACTGAGCAAGGCAAACGCAAATTCCTGCGTTTCACAGCCTACCCCTAAACTGTTCAACTCTAACCCAGCCAAGACCAAAACCCAGATGGCGCCCTCTATCTTGACATCATGAAACTAAATAGGCCGGCCGATCTCCGCTGCAAAAAAAGGAGATGTAGACTCTCATAATATTTACCCCCTAAACCATTCTATTTACTTCTATGTGACCCTGTCATGGTAGAGTCCGTGGGCGGTCCGTGGCGGGGTGGTTATGGCGCCTGCGGCCACCAATGCCAAAGGTGCGAGGTTCGAAAACGGGTTCCGGCGTCGGACTTTTCTCCTCTGGCAAGTGTAATTCGGGCGGACCGTCGGGGGTTCTTTCTCCGGGTACTCCGGTTCTTCCACCCCCCACCCCCACCCCCCACACTTTGGTACCGGTTTCAGGCCACTTTACAAATTTCAAATACAAGCGATCAAAAATCTCTGTAACTTCAGTAGCTGAACTGGCCCTTCGTCTGTCTTGTACTGTGTTTGTCTTAAATGGCGTAAATCCGTGTCTGTTACGCGAGTGTGCGTGTTTGGTTTCAGTTCGCGGCGCTTTGAGTCGATTTGAGAAAAACCGCCTATATAATAACGGTATTATTATTATTATTAGTTCTTATTGGTTGTTAAGTCTTGGAAATAAAGTCGCTGTAGGCATCCTGATGGGTAAAACATTCCGACTACCTAAGTACTAGGTATTATGAAAAAGCCAAACTTTAATTTAATTAATACTTTCTACCTTGGGGCTACTCGAAGAAGCAAGTGACAGCTGTCTTCGTCACACTAGGTTGAGATTCAGGCCGTAAAAAGACCTATCACAAGTTCACATCAACTATTGTATTATGTAACATAGCGTGTATTAGTTATGTCAGTAATTGTTGTCGGTTAACTTTTTCGAGACGTGTCCATCCGGATGCGGCAAGTCTCGAATGTGTTAATTATTTATGTCGTGACCTCGATCCTCAGGTGTTCGAGGACACAGCCGGAAATAAGTTACAGCTACGTAGTTTCTTCACGGCGTCCTGAGATATGCTTTGCACGGCGTTAAAACGTCACATCACTGAAAGCAAACAAAATCCGAACTAAACTAAGTGTATATCTCCGCTAAAACGCAAAATCACTGAAAGCAAACAAAATGCGACCAAAAGCGAATATCTTACGAAATACCTTCAATCAGAGGACCCAAAGGTTGACTGTTGTACAGGCTCGCGAACAAACACACTCGTAGACTGAAAGTTACTTTTCTGACACATCAGTCTATAAAACGGCGATCATTTTATAATTTTCGGGAACGCTTAACAAAGCTATCATTTACAGAATGGTTTTAGAGAGCGGTGTATCTCCGCGTAATGCTAAACATGACGAATTGTCGGGCAAGTGACCAACCATATCCTAAAATTATGTAGGTCAGTGACGAAAGCGATGGTTCCACGCGCTACTTGTACAAGGCACAATTATACTGCAAATATTTCATCCGGGAGGGAAGTGTGTGGGCTACAATGCAATAATGATAATGATTGTGCACAATGCACAATACCCTGCCTTATGACAGGGTCAAGCGCAGACTACGGCCGAAAATGCGTTTCTCGTGATATGTAGCGATTAACCCTTTGGCTGTCGTTAGCGGTTTTACTCGAAATGATTCTGTAGAAATCATCGCGACTAAAACCGCTAACGACAGCCAAAGGGTTAACAGTATGAATCTCACGATCACCTGTTCTACTATTGACGATAGCGGAATCGACAATTTCTATTATATTACAGACAGTGAAAAACTCAAGATTTACAGTATGAACCTCTTCTATTCCACAATCGTGGTACAGACATCTTTTAATATTACAGACAGTGGACTAGAAGATGTCTATACTGTAAATCGATACAAACCGTGAGTGTTCCCTTATATGTAACAAATTACTGGAATGTTGTGGAATAGAAGAGGTTCATACTGTACATCGGCGCACATCGTTAACTGAAATGACAATGATCCTTTATTTGACAACGGTAAAAGTTTTGGTAGTAACAACCATTTTTCGAACTTGCCGTTGCTAATCTACTGATTACTGAGTTACTATCGCACTAATTATTTTCTACTACTGAACAGGGGGAAAAAATTACTTGACACAACACAAGCCAAAAAAGAACTTTGAGAAGAAAACAAATGTTAGAGGAAAGCGACATAGGAATTACCAGCTTTACTGGTCGGGCATAATGGCATGTTGTGAGGTTTAATTAAAATAATATTATAAGAATACACGCAACCTAATACGCATATATAACGCATGCACATTTGAGCACGCCACTCTCTGTCTCTAATATACACGTCAGTATGAGTAACAAGACAGGCACTGCTGCCGTGTCTGCGGTTACCATAAAAAGTTAATCCAATACACGTGCACAATTGTTTGTAACACTGGAATGTGCAATAATGTGAAACGGAAGAGGTTCATGGTATAAATAGTACACGTACAGACCATGAGTGTCCCGGCCACTATTCGTAATAAGTAATTGAAATTTGAAGAGTTTCATACTGTAAATCGGTACACACAGTGAGTGTTCCATTATTTCAGTGTAAGACTCGAAATCTGTGGTCCAAGCTACTTGGTTCCACTATCTGCAATACATGTACTGAAACTGTGTAAAAAGAAGAGGTTCATACCGTCAATCAATATACACCGTTAGTGTTCTATATCATGATCATGTGTAATATTGCAGTTTAAATTGGTATGGTTAAACTTTAAAATGGTTAACTAAAATATCGATGAGAAAAACGAATTTCGCCAATGTAGCTTGTGGTTTCAAAGATGTGTAACTCCTTCCACGGCATCATACAAGCGACTGTTAAGTGATGACATTTCACTCCTGACCGTAATTATGTTAAGGGGGAAGTATTTCTGTGCAAGTTCACACCCCGGAAACTGCAGTTTAAACTTGTCTGCACTGTATCACTTCCGCACTCAAAAAATGTTAACCCATTCAGCCCCGACACGTCACGGCAGGATAATTCGCAAAAGATGGATTGACAGCGATAGTTCATGGGTGGTGCCGGTACAGGCGCCAAGCTGATGATCGCTGGCACTACCTTTGACAAAGGAATAGCCCAGAGGGTTTTTTTCTTATTTTTTGGTTTACTTCAACTCAGTGTTAGCGTGCGGAGCCTTTAGTAGCACACGCACTCTAAATACGTCGGCCTCCAGAGCCGGTCTATAACACAAACAGACAGGAAAGGAGAAGAAGAATGCTTTCGTCTCCGCCGAAAGCTCTCAAATCACTGTTTTCCACAAGGTATCCATCTCTCGCCCCCAGACGGCTACAGACTCAAGTTTCAACTAATTATCGCTCTTGCTGGCCCAAACCTAGTGCTTTTCGCGGCAAAGACATTTATTTCCCGCCACTCAAAGGCTTAAACCCCGACTTCTTCCTCCGCGTGAGTATTGGTAAGCGATGGGAGAATGTTGCTGATCTCTACCATGCGATTGCCATGAACCCCTGCGACGGCACAATCTATGTCTCAGACACTAGTATGAACAATGTCTGCAAGAGGCATGAATCCACTACGGGGGCTTATGAGGATCTATCCCTTTGCAGACAGGTGGCTGGCTGTTGCAAGACTCACGAGGCATCTGTCATTTTCTCGTCCTGTGGAGAAAGGATTCTACTTAAAAAGACTGTCAGACGTTCAGTACAGGAACACGTATTTCCAGCGGTATGAACAATAAGAACGGCAGAGAGGTACTATGCTATCAGCGGATATGCCACCGACACTGGTCCCTAGAGGGGATGGCATTATGTGATCAATCAAATATAATCTGTTTATTCTTAACAACTGATATGAATTCAACGGTGAGCTGACACCAGCTGTAGAAATGACTAGACCACTGTTCATTTATCTGAACGCCGGTAGAAGTAACAAATGATACATTACACTCCATATCATGTGTAAACCTAACACCACTTTAATTCCAACTCCGCCAAACCCCCTGTTGTTTCTGGTACTGTAAACCCCACAATCTCGATGACCGAAAGCACAAAAAAGGTTATTTTATTATTACTATTTATATATTTACACCCACTACATGTGCAATGACGAGCAAAAGAAATGCGACATTTTTGGAATCATCGGAAACACTTCAAACGGTGTGTCAGATACTTCCAAAAAATGTCGCATTTCTTTTGCTCGTCAGGTATCTAGTAACAATATGGAAACGTTCAAAATGGAAAAGGGAGAAAGATTTACGATGACTTGTCCTGAACCCTCGTGATAAAAATTTCCCAACGCGCCAGGCATTCTGAAAAAAAATATGTTCGTGTTTATCCAAAGATTTCTTCAGATTATGCCCTACACCTACGCAATAGAAATTTAAAAAAAAATATTTGGTATGTAGGACAAATGTTACGGAAGCGGATTTACACGATTTCTGCAGCCTGCAACGCCAGCTATGACACTGAAGACGAAACAACAAACTTGATGTTTAGTACTGACAGAAAACTGGCAGAGGACAGACGGTGATTCGAAACAGATGGTTAGGCGTTTTCTAAAAGTGATTTAACCCTTTCAGCGCCAACACCCTACAGCAGGAGATTGACTGACCATGATAATTCATGATCAATCCACCTCATGCAAGTGGTATATAGTCGTTAAGTAACACTTCCAAAATTCGGGAAATGCGTCCATGGCGCTACAAGGGTTAAAATTGAGGTTTTCACCTCTGATTTATCTTTTAAGGCACTTTTTGACGAAACGAAACGTAAACTAAATTTCCAATCACTATCACACGAAAATCAGAGTGAACTCAAATTCCCAATAAAAAGTGTGTCCGAGTGCGCTGTGCGGAGTGAGACTGACAGTACACTCGTGTCCACCCGATATGGAGGATGATCGAGTGACCACTTTAGGTGGAGGGGATGAAACGGGGTGTGTGGTGAGAAAGGGGGGGGGGGGGGGGCATCGAAAGCAGATGACACCCGATGACTACCTCAAATGAGGAACGATTATTTGAATCTGTTACCGTTTTTATGTGCCTAAATGAGGCATAGTTCTCTTGCGCCCCTGCGGCGGTAAGCCGCAGAGGCTCATGCGACTCTATGACTCCTACAGATGGAGGGGCGGAGAGGAAGAGGACTACGGGGCAGGTGACACGACAGGTTGGCCATGGCAGATCTGGTGATAGGGAGGACGTTGGTGGTAGCGGACGTCAAACGGTCACCTGAATTCCATGCCAACCAACGGAGATTGAAGAAGACGTAGGTTTACTCATGAAGCTCAAGAGTAGTGCTAAATAAGATTGGCACTTGGAAGAGCTCAGTATCACGAACGACTCAGTTCTATCAAGCGGAGACTTGTGGTGAAACGTACAGCTGGCTACGTAAGTGAAAGTGGTCATTTACACCATGTGTGCTGGTCTATGGTTTTGGACCTTACGGCTTTTAGCCGTAAGGTCCCAAACCACAGACCAGCATTCACGAATAGTGTGTTAATCTTTGCTTCGAGTCCTAATGTTCCAGTCAAGTAGTGTCAACAGAAAGAGCAGTCTTGTCACCGAGTGTCGGCGGGAATTGAAGAGGACAGCATTGCTGTACGGACTCGCCGCTTCTTAAAATGTCAACACTATCTGAGGTTAGTGTCAGGATAGGGGTTAGTTTTATCGCAAAGGTCACACACACACACACACACACACACACACACACACACACACACACACACACACACACACACACACACACAAACACACACACACACGGAACAGAAATATAGACAAAAAACACAAGAGAAAAAAAAAGCCCACTTATTTATGAAGCAGTAAAGGAGAGGAGCAAGCAAAGTAATCGGACAAATCAACAGAACTCTTTTACCCCCAAGGAATTCCAGACTGACGAAGAAAGAAACACGTTTAGAAGGCCAATACAACACAATTTATTATAAATTTGTGAGCGAGAAAGAGAGAGAGAGAGAGAGAGAGAGAGAGAGAGAGAGAGAGAGAGAGAGAGAGAGAGAGAGAGAGAGAGATGATGATGATGAAACTTTATTTATCAACGGTAAAAAGTTTTGACAGAAACAAATCGTCAGAGAGAGAGAGAGAGAGAGAGAGAGAGAGAGAGAGAGAGAGAGAGAGAGAGAGAGAGAGAGAGAGGCGGGCGCGCTGAAATTCTCAGAGACATGAGAGAGTGACGAAAAAAATATGCGCCATTCAAAATAAGAGAGGAAAGTGAAAAACCAGGTTGATTGCACAGAAATCAAGGGAGGAGAGGGTTGGTGCCAGGTCCTGATAAAAAAAAAAAAAGAGGAAAAAAACTCCATCAATGACAGAAAACGCGGGTGGCTAATCCGTGTACTGTGCAAAACAAACACACCGACACCCGACTAACGCTGAGTACACACAACTGTACGCGAACACGCCAGTTACATGACCCCACGCGGAGTTAGAAGTGAAACTCTGCAAGAAGCATAGATTTTCATAAGCTCCTGCGACTGCAGGGGCTTACCAGAATCCATGCCTCTTGCTGATAGGCATTTCATCTCATGTACTCCTCAAATGGGAGATATTGTTGGGGTTTAAACTTGCAACTGAGGAGGTTTCACACCCCAATGTGAGGTTGTCAAACTAGGATGATGATCACGATAGACCACACACAGTCTATTTCCTTCATCCCCTAACATTCTCACACCCCTAAATACATTCCTGATATATTTCCTCTGTTGATGTAAATGAGTCAGTTGAGATTTCTCTGGCATTTCCAGGGACTCATGAAGATCTTTGCCTTTTTCAGAATCGGGAGGGATTGACCGAAAATTTCGCTGACACCTCCGGCTTCGTGGTCTATCAGCAAACAGAAAAAGTCTAAGGGACGAGTAGATCGGAAGCGGCGTATCTCAACTCCTTACTGGCGCCTGCTGTGAGAGATGGCTCGACCATGACGGAGATATTGACTCGGCATGACACACCAAAAGGCACCGGCCAAGCTATACTGAAGAGCAAAAGAAATGCGACCTTTTGTAAAGAATGTCTCAATTATTCTGCTCGTCAGTATATTTCGTGCCAGGCACAGCCCTAAAGCTGTCAGCACCACATCGGTCTATGACCATCTTAATAACGTGCAAAACTGTATTAAGCTGTCCTTATGCTGATGGTAGCCTTCAGTCATACAACGCAGGAAGGGAAAACACATGACTGTAAAAGTGGAAGTGAAAGGGTCAAACGTGCTTGCCTGCCCCAGAACAACGTTGCTAATTAGTCACCCACTGTTCAAGTGTGTGCGTAAGTGAGACTGGAAGGCACACTGGTTGCCTCGCTCGATTCGCTACCGCTGATAACGGTAGTGGCTAGGAAGACAACCAGTGAGACCAGGTAGGCCACAGTGGCCGGATTGTGGAGGGGGTGTGCATGTGAAAACAAACACGCACTGTGACTTGTGCACTTAGTTAATTGGTCGGTAATCAAACCAACGCCACCTCTCTCTCTCTCTCTCTCTCTTTCTCTCTGAGAGTAAAACACGCACACATGTATACACACACAACTTCAATTAATTATTGGAAATCGCAAGCACTGTGCCAAATGAACCAGAAATAATGATCGTACTATCAAATTTCGTGCTACCGATATACGCGCTACCTTATATACTACCTAAGGCTAATAATCTCATTTTGGCAAGTTCTGTCAGTCGTTCGTTGCACAGCCTCTCTGTCAGCGAACAGACACACCAACTGTAACTGAATGAAACTTGTTTACACGAGAACAGTTGAACACTTTCAAATGCAAACAACGTGCGCAACACTGCCGGTACGGCTCCTGAAACTGTCGACTGATATTGGCGGCCTTAACTTACTTCAGGAATCATCGCGACAAAATACGCTAAAGACGGCCAAATGGTTAACCCCAAAAAGGGAACGTTCCAAATGTCCTCATTTGTCAGCAATTGGCATAGATCCTCATGCGCCCCCGCAGTTGAGGGGGCGCATGAGGATCTGTGCCTGTTGCTTACATTTCACGACACAGATCGACCACGACAGTTCAAAAGTCGTGCCGTTCCTCGAACTTTTAAGTCATGGCCCATCCGTCCATTTTGTGGATACACTGAGCTACATGTGTCAAGGCTGATATAAGCAAAACAGTTTCAAATGTAACTGAGAGGTACAACCTGATTATCTGCGACTTCGCAAAGCCTGTGTGCATTACTTATATTATACAATATGTGAAATTACCTGTGCAGCAAGAAGTCTGGTGTTGTGTGGAGTATCCTGCACCACCATGGCTAGCGGCTGTCCTGCTGCCCTGCCCGGTCCACGGAGCGCCGGGTGCCAAACCTCTCCACTCTCTCAACTACCATTCCGAGCACGACTCTAGCTATCCTCCGTCTACTCTTGATAGTCGACCAACCCTGATACCGTCACACTATTCTAGACCTCAGTGCCCGCACAACATGAAATCACAGTATGTGCCAGGATGCAGTCAATGAGGTCCAAGTACACGTTACGTACTCCGCGCTTGGATTCTCTCAGCGCCGGACGGCCCAGTGGCCACCACCACCGCTACAACAGGCGACACTGCCGACAACACGAACTCGCGCTGACGATTGTTCTGCTCTAAAGGCTCGCAGTCAAGAGTGATAACAAGCCTTCTTTTCTTCCTCTCGTGAAATAACTCAAACGACACACAACACGATCACTGTGTCCACGGAGTGACTCCGACCAGATGTGTACACAAGACCTGAACGCACACGTGCTTAGTGTTGACCAGCGCGTGCAAGTGACTGTAAAAGCGGCTCCCACACAGCGCGCAGCGTACGGCTAGCGCTCGCAACTACACACACACTCACACCGATGCTGCGGAAACGTGCCGCTGGTCCCCACCAATCATTGTCGGGCTGCGAATCATGTGACTGAGGGTTATGAGCGTGAGGTCGCCCGTAGCCAATCTGAAGCGGAGAGCACACAGAAGAAGGGGTGTTTGTGTTGCTGCGCCCCACCTCCCTTTATTGATATGCCCCCTCCCTCCCTTCTTAGGATCGTCAAATATCAGGTATCTTAACTCCGTGATGTAAGAGCAGCTTCTAGTGATAAATAAATGAACTCTTTAACCCAAACGCATTTCAATAAGTAAAATGAAAAATATCAAACTAGCTGGAAACAGAAAAATATGCAAATGAAAAAGTCATTAACAGACGACAGCGAATTTTGTAAGCCTTAGCCAATAACAACTTTTAAGTCGCAAACAAGCGGGTATTTTTGTTGTTGTTTTAGATCGATAAATGAAGCTTGGCATCTGTACCTCTGTCATTTTGGACCGACCATCAGTACCTTCAGAAACTATGATAAGGTATGTACCGCCAATGCCGACTGCATATAAATAACATGCCCGCGTCTGCCAGCGATGCTAATGGGGATAGGGGGGGGGGGGGGTCTAGTAACAGTTGTGTGCCGGTTGGAAAAAGAAGAATCGAAGCGGGGGGGGGGGGGGGGGGGGGGGAAGGGGGGTAGGGACAATTAAATCATCAGCTATTACAGGTGTATTATATTACACAAATGTTCACCCCTTGCCATCACTCACTAAAAGCACCGTTTAGCACCTCCGCTCATACATCAAAGCTGAGGTTACCGGAAGACACTCTTCGAGCACTTCTTAATAGGTGCCCATAATTGATATGACAGCGTGCGTACACAGCTCACAATATAGTTATCAGGGAGCGATAATGATGGCAAACTGCAAGCCGTTACACCGACAGTTATCGCCGCCATTATGATAGCTGATGGCAAAACGCCGCGACTTGCAGATACTTCAGTTACGGGAGAAAGTGAGGAAGAGTCAACAGTCTGCAAGAGGCATAGATCTTCATTAGCCCCGGCGACTGCGGGGGCTCATGATCTATGCCTCTTGCTGGCGCTAGTTTACGTTTTCTATCCTCAGGCGTAATCCAAAATGCAGCAGAAAAAGAATACTCGTGATTCCGAATTGCAGATTTTGACGCCAACACATAAATCTGCGAATGCTCCTGCAGGGATTTATGCCACTCGAAGATGTGGTTTTCATCTATGCTCCTCGAGTGTTGCGCACAAAATATACCATGTGGCTGAGAGCAGAGAGACAGACTGAAAAGCTAGAGAGGTTCGCTGGTCTCGTTGACGGCGGCACATAAATACTGCTATATGAGGCCCCGTGAGTGCATTACGAGCGCTCAAATGGCCCTCCGGCGCGGCGCGGCCGATTTCACTTGGCACTCTGTAAACACAGCTCCTTACCTCACCAAGCGCGAGCTGAGAGCAAGCGCAGAAGTGAGGTCTTGTACAGAACATTAGAACCACCTCTTTCACTTAGCATAGGCGAAGATTCTAGTGAGCCCCTTGCCACTGAGAGTGAGACTGTATGTCTCAGAGTCTTGATAGACTAAAAACTTAAGTGATCGACAACGCTCACCCTTTCGGCACAGCTTTGTGGAGAAGAGGCCGGTATAAACATCCAAACGACGAAGCAGATTCACATGCGCCCTTACCTTGCCGCTTTTGAAGATAATAGAGGCTACGATTATAAACTTGATAATCTGTGGCCCCTACCATGGGAAGTGATATCACAGCGAGCGTACATAGATACATACAGTGAATATGTCTCTTCTGGAATTGATCGACTACACCGCCCCCCGCTTATTACATTGTACATCCTTGCTTATCACATAGAAATAAGTTCTCGAGTTGAACCCTTGGCACAGAGAACGATAATCTGTACATGTTGCTGGAAATGATAAACCCCTCCACCTCTTTTTCCGTTACTTGTGCTTATGCCGCGAATCCGGAGGCGGCACGTCTCAAATGCGTTAACATTTTGACTAACAGTTTTAGTTCTGGAAGTCAAAAGCCGGTCAACTTACACTCCACCGCTGCTCAAACAAGAGCTATTCAACGGGGTTTGTCACGGGCCGTGAAGAGAAAAAAAGGACGCGCCGATCGCTCACGCCCCTTCCCGTATACCACAGGGGGGACTTTAGGTGCCCATTAAAGACAATTACACGCGCATTAACGGGGCGCTCGTGGAGAGGCGCGCGTGGCAAAGGGTCTTGCGGCCGTCACAGGCGCGATTTATGTGCTGCTTGTTCAGTTTGCCCTCCCCCGGGTCACCTACTGCCACCGTTCCGTATTGTCATAGCCGTCCCTCAGACATCTGCGGGCTGTCAGTCGCAGTCCCTCAGCCAACTGCGTCAGTTATGGATTCTCAGGTGCAAAGGCTCGTGAGGCTATATTTCTCTTGCTGACAATTTCTGGTCCAATGAGTTAGAGTTGTATTATTGTCATAACCGTCCTTAAGCCATCTACTAAAGGCTTACGGCGGCATTGGCCGCAGTTGCATGAGTAAGCTTCGAGCTAAGCAAGCTAATAAGCAAGGCACTCATGACAATAGTGCAAAAAGTTTAAATGACTGTAAAAGGAGCAACTATGCCCCATGATCCATTATAGCCAGCAAGAGGCATAACTCGTGAATGAAGGGGCTCATAACAATTTACGCCAACTGCAGATGGAACTGGCTTCAAGACTGAAGACTGTCACTGACCCATGTCACAGTATTCCTTTTGCTGTCACGGACCCCTTTGTAACCACGTTACTTTGAAGGTCGGGGATATTTGACACTGAATTTACGAGGCCTGGGCACAAAAAACACAATCTGCGTCCAATCATGGCAGTTAAGACGTTAATATCATCAAGCAGGCGTTTCTTCTGGTTTTAGTCTACGGCTGTTGGGAGGGACGGGGGTGGGGGAGGGGGTGGGGGAGGGGGTGGAAAGGGGGGGGGAGGGTAGGGCTGTAAACCACCTCACTGGCCCATCTTTATGTGTCTTGCGACAAGGGTAAGTGACATATCACTGCTGTGTGTATTAAAGGTCTTTGTTGATGTTTGGATCAGAGTCTCTTTGTGTCCGCTGCACGTGCACATGAAACAATTCCAACAGTCTCGGAACGATACACCTGTGCCCGGCGTAGTGTACACCCAGCATGACGAGCTAAGACCCTTTCTGTCAGAAAACGATCTATATTTGCGCTAACGACATGTGAACAGTAAATTTAAACGAGAAAGCCAAACGGAAAGCAGAGGAGAATACTAGCAGAAGAAAAGAACATCAGTTTTGTCTTGGATCAAAAACTAACAACAACCTCGTTTGGTTTCATATATAAATACTGATCCCTTTGGCTGTCTGTAGCACGTTTTGTCGAGGTGATTCCTGCAGGCATTGTCCATCAACGGATTAAATTATCCCTCTTGAGCACATTTATGTATGTTCGTTAGTAATTCCTCACATACCCCCAATAGGCCCGAGATTAAAACTAAACTGAAACTGTTAAACTCTGACTATGTTCATATTCAGCTAGTCACTATAGTCGTTTCAATTTACTGCCTATGATCGTGCGTCTAAAAACCAAGGAAACTGACAAACCTAGCTTAACCTGTATCTTCGCCGTCTGTTACAAAATTGAGCAGATGGTGCTCCCTCAGTCTTGCCGCGAAAAAAAAAAACCCCCAAAAAAACATCCGCTAATACATCTTCACGAACGAGACGAAATGTAAGGCACCATGATTCAAGGGCTAAATTGAGACAAATCAGTTGCTGAATGTCAGAAGAGAAACGAAACCTCTCATCCTTCACAGCTGGCAAACAGAAACAGTTCTTGAAAGCCCTCTAGTTGAACAGCCAGCAATAAAACGTCTTCATGCCCAGCAGTAACAAAGTGAGACTGAAGAACTGAGGGCAGTGACTCCTTTCAGCAAAACAGTAAGCTAACCTTTTGGCTGTCGGTAGTGACTCTTGTCTAGGTGAATCACCTCGAAAAAATAGCGGCCGATAACCAAAGGGTAAAATAAAAGAAAAGTGAAAACCACTCTTGGGGGCAGTTATACAGCGTATCGATTATTTGACACATCTGAGGCTGAAGGCTCTTCCCCCGTTGACTACAAACAGATGGTTGGTACGACAATTCCGCAACCGTACCAACTGCGGAAATGTTATTGATGGATTAATGTTTTTTTTATAAAAAAAAAACAAAAAAACACTCCTAAACAACGAATAAAGTACAGTGGAGGGCAGAAGGAGATCGCGCTGCCACTCCAAGAAAAAAATTGAAAATATCCTTAGTGAACCACAACAAGCACTAAATTCCCTGTGCACCAGCCTCAGCCTCCAGACATCTGATGGTTGCAGACGAGAGACTGACAGAGGCACTCGTCTTCAGACAGCCACCTATCTGCCAAAGGCATAGATCCTCATGAGCCCCCGCAATTGCGGGGGCTCATGAGGATCCATGCCTCTTGCTCATATATTATACTATATTTCAGTCCCATGCAGGGAGGTCATAAAGTGTTACGTGGACATCAGTGCCAACTGCTAGGTGCATAGTTTTCAGGAGACATCCGTCTACAGACAGTGTCTCTGTTGCTCTTACCGTTTGTCTTTGATTCCGCTGATAGGTATGATTAACGCCTACATGTAACAAAGCGCAAAATACTTGTGTGACAAGCTCACACACACAGCTCACTATCCCTTTTTTTTATGATGCTACTCAGTTATAAACTGAAACGAAATTAGAATAGAAAAGCTGCCGCCGTGCTGTCAAAACAAGAACTCCCAGGCAGCGAAACACACCAGTGTGGTTAACCCCGTATGTGTCGGTAGCGATTTATGTCACGATGATTCCTACACAGTGTAAAGTCTACACGTACCTTTTTTCGGGAAAATTAGTTGGTTTCATTATGACTGAATCGTCTTGAAAACTTGTTGCTGGGTTTGTTTTGGATTTTTTTTTTTTTAAGCAACAAAAACATTTCGGTTGATGTCTGAACCAAATAATATGACAAAATTCGAAATGTACAATGACAGTCACCATTTTCGTGTTGCTACCTCTACTCCAGCTTCCCACATCCCAACTTCCCAATACTTGGGCCGCCCCCTATTTCCCGGCTTTGGATTATTCTTCTTACACATGTACCGCAGTGCCTTCAGGCTAAGGACTAAGCGGCTTTGGTCACTTTGCGACAAACATCTGCCCTATCTTGATCGCGCAAGATCGTGCGGCGCAGCCGAAAAGGCAAACTAACGGATCAAACGGCGGCTTTACCACTAGATGGCCCGCCTCGGGGGCTGATATGATCAACCACTGGCGCAAAGGTAATAATAGTAGACGTACAACGGCAAGAGGCATAGATTCTCATGTCCCCATGCCGGCGACAGCAGGGACATATGAGAATCTATACCATTGCAGATGGACGGCAGACCGTGCAAGATTCGATGTAGTGATATAGAGGTAGTGACCCAGTTTCTCACCAGCAAGAGGCATAGATTCACGTGTCCCTGCGGCGGTTGCAGGGGCACATGAGACTCTGTGCCTCTTGCAGATGGCAGAAAATCGCTGAGAGATCGTAGAGTTCTGATCCGCCACACTAATGCGCGAAAATGTGATCAAGTTGAGAAATCATCCTGAAGGCGAAACCGGTGACGGTGATGGAACAAGCGTCAAACTAGGGCTAAATCTGGCCCACAATTACACGGACAAAAGCTCTCAACCCGCGCCTGTAGGCTGCGTTTCATTCGACCCTAGTAAGAATCATGAGGATAAAAATACTCCAATGGCTATTTTTTTTGTTTTCTCTTTCCCCCTCATCGCCAACTGAGGAAACCGATTGATGGAATGTGGCCACTAAGTCATAGAGTAGCACGGTCTCTCCTGTATGGTTTTGAGGAGTTTTCGTTTTGCATAGGAGTGAAATGATGGCTACTTTTTGCTCTCACTTTCGGCACAGCACGGCAGAATAAAACAGAAGGTTTGTACGAAGGACGCAGGCTGCGAACCAAGTTGGCTCTGAAGTGTAAAGCAAAGAAAGAAACTAGCTCTCGGCGCTACACGCCAATAAAAAGGAAAGGCGAAAGAAGGGAGAGAAAACTAGGAGGACCAATTACAGATTAGTGCTCAGTCAAACAGAGCCAATCATTTGTTACTCGTTGCGCCAGAGGGGTTCCTCGCACCTGCTTACTAACGACTGGCAAATATTACCTGTGCAGCAGTCTAACAACCCCCGATCGTCTCCACGTGCTGAGGTATACAGGTATAAATGGGTCGAGCAATGCCAGCAAGAGGTATGGATTCTCATGAGCCCCGTGCGGCCTCTCCCTGATGAATATATCAGTATACCTGGGTTGACTCTTTCTCGACGATGCAACCCATCTACCTGCCCTGAGGTACAAAGATCAAAATGACACCGACTGTTGCTAACATAGATCTAGATCTAGGCATAGATCCTCATTAGGCATGATACCGCGGGGTACCTGAGAATCTATGCCTCTTGAGGGTGGATCTAACTCAGTACATTGCTGAATCTGACCCCAAAAAAAACCAAAACATCTCCTCATTCTCAGGCACACCGAGTACTTGTCAACTTGCCAACCATCAATAGCAAGAGGCATAGATTCTCATGAGCCTGTGCGGTTGCACGGGCTCATGAGAATCTATGCCTCTTGTAGTATCTACGTAGGTTTCTTGTTTTGACTTATTCCCCAGAGAAAGATGCCTAGAGGCAGAACAAAGAAATCATGTTTCGACAGTCTCCGTGTTACCTTGAACAATGGGCGATTTTCTTTCGATTTTTCTCTTAGTGGCGCAAAGCGGATTGAGAGGGCAAAAGAGCAATTTGGTTTCAAATTCCGACACAGTCTGTTGCCTGTCACCGTTACATGGCTCACAATTTTAAGGTCTCAAGCCATGCGTGGTAAACTGACGCCGAAGCGGTCAACTTTACTATTTTTGACATAAATCTACCCAGCGAAATCTTGTACGATTCCACCCAAGCCCGTGTGGATCCAAACTAGTTGGATTTACTCTGGACAGATACATTTACGTCTAAATATGGGTGGGATCGCAGAAGTGCCAAATATATACTGGGTGAATTCACGCTGGGTAGCTGTTTCGTAGATTTGAGAGACACTTTTGACCTATCGCGTGGTCACCTTACACTGGTTATCTCACTCGATCAACACTGCAAATGGACAACCATTGTGGGTCGGTCGGTCCACCACCGACACCTCATTGGCAGCGATGACAGGACCGTTTGCATGACATGAGTGGTCGTAAAAGACAGGACGTCGGCATGGATACGTTGAATCAATCATGCGTTTCCATCGCCTATGTTGACAAAAAAAGCGGCAAGCGGCCTAATGCAGACAGGTACGACTCATGACCGCCTGTTGTATTTTTCACCACCCATATGATTACTATATCAGTAACATTATATTCTTCATTCAGAGGTGATATCCCACGGCACTAACAGTGATGAGGGGCCTAAGTAACATTTTCATAGCGTGTCGTGCGCTGGCCTGCATTTGGAAACTGACGAGCTGGGGCCAGTTGCAAGAGCGAGCTTAGTCCTGCGCCATCCACTAAGCAAGGTGCTCCGGAGCACCTTGCTTAGTGGATGGCGCAGGACTAAGCTCACTCATGCAACTGGTGGCTCTCGCCGTAAGGTCTAAAATCACCAACCAGCACACTTAAAAATAATCTGACAGCGCATTGACAATTGTGTGGAATGTGACAACTGATCGAGTAGATAACATGACACCTCCTTGTACGAAATCTGTGTGCCATGTTCAGTCGTACTCCTACCCAAAGTACACCCTCAGCCTGACAAAAAGCTGTGCACGAAATCTGAGTAACAGCAATAGGCATAGATTTGCATGAGCCTCCGCGTCTGCCTCATGAGAATCTATGCCTCTTGCGGGCCACTATTGAAGGATCTGGCCACTTAACTACCAGCACTACTACTTTGGCAATAATTCTAACTTCCAGTGAACTCAGCAAAATACAGTTACTTGACTAAAAGTGTACAACTGTTTCACGTGCAGGCACTACTACTGTACTAGACCTTCAGTAGACCCATTATCTTTCAAAGAATCGTGACGAATTAACATATTCTCTGAACCTACAAGTCAATATTCGGGCCTTCTGGAAGGCAGAAGAAGACGATATTTCCAATTTTGGGAGTAGTTCCCTGAGTACTACGCGACAAATCGACCATTATAATGTTCCAGGGCAGTGCCAGAATAGTTTGGCGCGTGAAAAGCGAGATTTTCATTGTATTTCAATAAAAAATCTCGCTTTTTACAAAACATAGGCTTAATGTCTGTTGCCTTCCTAGGACAGGAGTATCTTAGGGCTGAATGGGGTTATGACACCTACTGGCAAAGATCAGTGTCAAATACATGTGTGTTTCTTCGACGGAAAAGATAATGAAAGTTCAACTTCAGCTTGCGACTGACACCTCACAGGTAACGTTACTGACACCTCACCTGTGACGTCTCTCACTCAGTCTGCCTGGCCTGACATTCGCATCCTGCTCCCGAAACAAGTAAAGCGTTAACTTCACGTGGGTCAAGTTTGCTCACTTTCAAAGTGAATCAACGGAGTGGCAATTACTCAGCCGTGTCTTCCTTGGGCAGACCTTTCCATATACCAGGGAAGATCTATTAATGTGCTCCAAATTTTATCTAACCTATTTAGCCCCAACGCCCTATAGCAGGAGATGGATGTACCATGATAATTCAAGGGTAGTGCCAGATTAGCTTGGCGCCTTCAGGCGCCAAGCTAAGTTGGCACTACCCTTGAATTATCATGCTCCACCCATCTCCTGCAACCGATACATCTCCTGCAACCGGTACATAATCGTTAAGTGACACCTCCAGACGTTTAGAAATGTGGCCTTGGAGCTAAATGGGTTAACGACACGACAAGGTATCGTAGTACGAAAATATGGCACCATAGATGTCTAAATCAAATATATCATACACATGTACAAACATGTACTTTGAAATGCATTAAGACACACAACAACAACAACAAAAATCGTTCGCCATGAGTATACAATTTCATAATGGAAATGTAATCGAACTTGGCCATATTCTGTACTCAAACTTAAAGGCCGTGAAAAGAAGGGCACTGATGTGCTTGGGATGGTCCAACCCGTGACAAACTCTCACTAGACGCACTGCCACTGTACCCACATCAAAACCTGCGCGCTTACTCCGACAAATCCCTCCGTCGGAATGAAAAGCATATTACTGTCTGTAATTAATGAAACCGATTAAGCACTTGGCCGGCTGAAGGACTATGCTCAAACCAACTGGACACTATACGTACTGCTCATACGGCAAAACGCGCAATCTAGTTACACTATTGCAAAGATACAGGCCACAAGAGGTTACAAGTAACTACCTCAATCACCTTCGACTTTACTTCGGGTTCATAACTATCATCAACGAACAGAAAATGCGTCCAACAGGATTTCTTGGCTGCCCGACGAGCAATAGCGAAACAATTTCACAAGAAAACTTACCTCTGGCGATTCAAAATTAAATTGCAAAAGTGGTAAATCCAGCCACGACAGGACACTTCCTTGCAACAATGGGGGCTAAAGTTAACAACAGTACCAAAGTATCCAATAGGCCTGTGTCCGAAACCGAGGGTTCTCAGCGACTGCTGACTGCTTCAGCAACCAACCAAAGTCGGCATTCGATGAGAGTCCCCACGGAAATGAACCGTGAAACGATGACCAACGCTTGTGTGATGTCACAGTCCTGAATGGTGCGCGGCGCGTGGGTGGGTGTGGCCAAATTGACCGTCAAGCGCAACTCTCTTCACGCTTGATTTGCTTTTTACCTACCATAGGATCAATCCACGAGGACTTCCTACTGAGAAACTGATAATGGAAATACAATGAAGAAAAACAATTCCGTTACAATGAAGATAAACAATTCCGAGCATTAAATCTTTCCCTTCATCCCTCTCAAATTTGTGTGCTGGAATCACAGGCCAGCAGACACTGTCACATAACGATATAATTTCGCGATGATTCGTGCTGGAATCATCGCGACAAAGAACGCTACCGGCAGCAAAATGGTTAGAAGTAATGTAGATCTAGAGCTCCATTCGAAGATGTAACTTGGGTTAACCCGTATCACAAAGACGGATAGATTCGCATATATATATTCTCTTGTTTTCATAGGGCCTCATCCTTGATCACATAGAGTGTTGTAGGACGTAAAAAATCAAATAGCCACAGTCCGTCAGGGGCTCATGAGAATCTATGCCTGATGCACACGAAAGAGGTTAGTCGTAAAGACCGCACTATAATCACCTGCTGCCCCCTCCAAACATCGGTCGTGGACGAAGTGTGATAATGACGACAATCGGCAGAGACAGCGCGACCAGCACACACCACGTCACTCCTCGTCTGCTTATTGCTATCGATCCGCGAGAGTAATCACCCCTTTCCTGCCACACATGTACCAAGAGTGGCCTCCCCGTCGCGCGGCGACTAGAGATCGCTACCAAAGATACTGATTCATTCATTATATCCTTTTAATGTCCCTCTGGCACCGAAGTGATCGGGGATCAAAGATACTGAATCGAAGTCTATAATATATCTGGCGCTACGATCAATGGCCTTAACCACCTCGCCGCCAGCGGTCATCTGTTGTGTTTCTGATCTCAGCGTCAGGGAACCACAGCGTTCAATTTCATGTCCCTCTGCATTATAAATGATGAGGGAATAGAACCACAACCGTCCAAAGGGTACAGATATTACAGACGGGTAGCAAAAGGCATAGAACCTCATCAGCGCCCTGCGGGCGTTCTATGCTTCTTGCCAGCGGAAGTCTCAGCAGTCAAGGGGTTAACCCGCCTGCTGTGAGCCTCCGTCGACAATCGGATGCGTGACACTGACCCACTGAGCGACAAAACGTTCCAATTATTTCACTTCTGTCACCTTCTCACGGATGACTGCTTCGAAAAGAAAAGGCCCTGCGTCGTGTCATCCCAGTGCGCAAAGGCCATCGGGTCGACGTAGGCCGTGCGCGGGCCAATGTCGGCTCGATGGCCTCATGCGCATTGGGATGTCGGCTTATCGACACTTCTAGGTCAGCCTAACGATAAAGACACCTCTAGAGTTCGCAGATAGCGAATCTCTGACATCGGACAGGTATGTACTTTGAAACACATGACAACCTTGGGACATGGATGTCAATCTACATGTAAATCTGACAAAAACGCATAGATCTATATACTTGATATATTTGGCATTTTGAAAGTCTGCAAAAGTACCTGTCTCGCGCATGTCTTGACGGAAAAAAATCCATGACAGAAAACTGGACCCTAGAGGGGTCGACATAATATAAGCAAACGTTTGAATCTGAAAATGGTGTGCATCACTGCATGTTTTCATGATGCGAACTACCAAAAACAAAACCTGCAGTGGGCAGTTAAAAAAAACAAACAAACAAAACGAGGAGAGAACTAAAACTAAGCACTGTTTCAATGCGCAGAAGGCCATCGGGCCGACGTCGGCCACACGCAGCCTGACGTCGGCCAGTTGGCCTTTGTGCACTGCGGTGTTGTTACTACTATTAATAATAATAATACCGTTATTATATAGGCGCTTTTTCTCAATTTTTGGGCAAATCGACTCAAAGAGCCGCGAACTGAAACCCAACACGCACACTCACGTAACAGACACGGATTTACGCCATTTAAGACAAACACCGTACAAGACAGACGAGGGGCGAGTTCAGCTACTGAAGTTACGGAGATTTTTGATCGCTTGTATTTGAAATTTGTAAATGGCCTGAAACCGGTACCAAAGTGTGTGTGTGTGTGTGTTTGGGGGGGGGGGGGGGTTGGAAGAACCTGTCTTTTATACGCGTTTCTTTTTTTCATTGCATTTTACACGCTGGCAGTAAACTTTTTAGTCTGGATTTCAGAAAAAGTAAAACTCCGTTCCAAAACTAAGAGTTGATTTATCATAATCTGGCACATTCGCAAGTTCTTTGAAGCTGACATTAGTCAACGAAGAGAGAGAACCCCAGAGTCGAAATATTATTAGTTATATTACGAGTTAGGCTTTGCCAGTGATGCTTGTCGCTTTGAGGGTCCGGTCAGGGGGGTCAATGTCGGAGGTAAGCGTCGAGGACCCCCATGATCACATATAGTGACCGGACCCGAGAGGCGACAAGAACTACTAGTAAAGCCTAACTCGTAATACAACGATTTTGTCTTCAACTGTAAAAAGTATAATCGTGAAGTGTGCTCTTGAAAGGACTCCAGAGACGTAGAGATTTAGGGGACGTAATTTTCCACACTTTCGACTATCAGCCGACAACCTCCCGCGAACTGCATTCGCCTGGAATTTCTCTCTCATGTATTTTTTAATTTAACACATTTTCAGGCATTCTTTTGTATGAAATTGGTAATATAGGTCGAACACTACGTGTGCTTATAGTTATTTTGTTGCGTAACCCCCTCAATTTTTTATTTATTCAACATTTTGTTTCTTCGCCGTTTCAAATGCGGTCAGTACGTGATAGGGCCTTCGCTTTAGTTGAATTTTCTTGTCGTTGATAATATTATTATCTAACTTATCCAATTATTCAGTTATGTTTGTATGAATCTGGTACCAGCGGCATCACAGAACACATACACACAGATCTTTGGGTTGTGTAGCCCCCTAAATTATTTATTTATTGGCATATTTTTGTGTAGAGGTTTGACTGAATGAAGATTAGGGTGTGTTGTTATTTGGGGGAGAAGACTTTACTCAAGGAGTAACGTTGTCATCGTAACATTTAATAAGGGAGTATACTTATCACGTTATCTTGGTAACCTATGACAAGGGGACTCCCGTTGCCTTGAGAACGGACGACCAGGTGAAAAAATCGAATAGAGCCAGGCCAATGAGAAAAGTGTAAAGAGACTGAAAGAAGACAACTAGTTTCATCATCTGAGGACTACACGACAGTTAAGGAAACGGGTCGACTTAGAAAGTTCTCGGGTAAGACCAACAAAGGCACCACCCTTTAAACTATAATAATAATAATAATAATAATAATAATAATAATAATAATAATAATAATTACGGTATTTATAATGCGCTTATCTTATAATAATTATAACTCTAAGCGCGCACTCACAACTCGCGCACGCATGCGCACGTTTTATGACTCACTGCGTACCACAAACACATTACGACCGTCAGCTTGGGGTGGGGAGTGTGCTTGATCCATAATTATCTTGTTGTAGTGTGTCAGAGCTTAATAGATGATTTCCAGAAATCAGAAGTAGGTAAAAATTGCGCATGTTTCCACGAAAACGGTGCATTAAAAGCCCGGACAAACATGTGATATTTGCATGTTTGTCCGGCTTTTAATTCACTGTTTTCGTCGAAACGCGTGCAATTTTGACATAGTTCTGATTACCAAACAAGGTGTATTAATGATAATAATAATAATAACAATAATAATGGTCATTATATAGGCGCTTTCTCAGTTCTGTAAATCGGTTGGTTCAAAGCGCTCCGAACTAAACCCAACACGCACGCTCAATGGAAACACGCGCATTTATTCTGAAGACAAACACAGTACAAGACAAACACAGGGCATTCAAGTGTTGCGAAGGGTCAGCGGCTCAGCAAATTTGGAAATTCCGATCGGTTGTATTGTAAATGTTCATAATGTGGCCTGAAACCGTTGGTTACCCGGTTTCAGGCCACATTTTCAAAATTTAAAATAAGCAAAGGCCTAGCCATCTGGGCCAAAGTCGGCCGCAGTGGGCCCGCGCACGACTGTGCGCGGGCTCACTGCGGCCGACTTCGGCCCGATAGCCTTTTGCGGACTGGGAAAGCTCCGGGAGACTACAGCCCGCAGGCAACGATGATCTCCTGCCAATAACGCATGTGGTTAATGTCCACAGATCTGAGTTCTCCATCGGAAGGTTCCGCTGGAGCTGTAACGCACTCAAATCCCTATTTCTTCCTTCGCCTGAAGTGCACAGAGATAAGGAAAGACCGATCCGTTTCAGCAAGAGGCATATATTGTCACGAACCCCAGTTTCCGCAGGTCCTCGCTACAATCTATGCCTCTTAAGGACTGAAATGTACTGGCAATGGGACGGGTTCCCGTATAACGGGTTGCACCATGCAGGTTTTTAACGACCGATGGCTCAGGGGTAAGCAACCACCGTCTGTTCTCGCTAAGCGAGACTTGTGCCATAAACGCCGTGAGGATTGTCATAAAACGTATTATGGGGAGACGGCCGTGCTAAACCCAGGTGAACTGAACACCAGTAAACCCGCCTCCACGCAAGGAACGCTGGCACAGATAAGAGAAGTGGTGAGGTTCAGATCCTCATGAGTTCCCGCATGCTGAAGCACACAAGGGTCTATGCCTGTTTGACATCATGATAGGTGTTTACAGGGTTACTACCAGTGGTATCTGGAGTATTCAAGGAGAGGGTTTCTCGTCTCTCGAAGGTTAGAGAGTAGTCTACCAGTATAGGTCCCCACTGTGACACTCAACTCTCACTTGTGGCTCCACGTAGCTGCAGCATGCACAGCGGCCACACCACGGGCAACAGCCTCGACTGGCTGGCTAAACCAAGTGAGGGGAAACCGGGGGTCTCAAACCCTTGGTGAGGCAGGACTTGCTCGCCCTAGCATGCAAAGTCTGTCACCGGCCGACTGGGCGGAGGAAACTCAATCAAGGGTTCATCGGCCAAGAGGGCGGGTCAGCAGTGCACTGTGGAGTGCATAGGGCATGTCAGAGCACAAAAGAAGACATGGCCATCCACTGCAGCCAAGGAAGTTACCAGTTGTAACGTCCCATCGTGCCACTGGACTCTGATTTCTGCGGCCGAGAGGGTGGGGTTGCTCCAGCGCAACAGCTTCTCCACCATCTCCTTCACGCGCAGGTTTTGTGCTTGGATCTTCATCTTCACCAAATCTGCTTCTTCATCTTCTTTTATTTCGTCTGCCTCCTCCAGAAGCCCTGCGGCGATGGGGAACGGGCGAACCGACAGGTAGAGGTTACTACTGGGAGGTAGCTCCGAACCTGCACGTAGGCGGCCTGTGGACCAGTGGTCGCTCTTCCCTGTAACAGGGGCAGCAGGGTAGTTCGGCAGCATCCCAGGCGACTGAGCAGCACTGCTCAACCTAGTAAGGGAGGGAACTAGAAAAGGTGTTCTAAACATTGCGTGCCCTACACCAAACTGGTCAGCTTACCGCGGCTGGCGGTTTAACCCTTTTATGCGGTCGAAAAGAAAAACAAAGAAAGAAACTTATCCTCGGTACGTGGAACGTACGAACCCTGTTGGACAGAGATCAGACGCAGAGACCGCACAGAAGAACAGCCCTCATAGCCAGGGAGCTGGCGAGATTTAAGATCGACATTGCGGCTGTTAGTGAAACCAGATTTGCTGACGAAGGCTCAATCAGTGAACCTGAGGGTGGGTACACCTTTTTCTGGAAGGGCAAAGCTGAGAACGAGTACAGGATACACGGAGTTGGCTTCACCATCCGCACCACGCTCCTCCGACAGCTGCCTTCTCTTCCCACTGGCATCAGCGAACGCGTGATGAAGCTCCGTTTCCCCATCTCCCACACCCGACATGTCACTATCATCAGCGCCTATGCTCCGACACTCACCAACGCCGATGATGACAAGGAGGCGTTCTATGAGCGCCTAGACTCCCTCCTGAAGTCCACTCCTGCAAGTGACAAACTCATTGTGCTTGGTGACTTAAATGCTCGAGTTGGGCGTGAATGTGACTGCTGGGAAGGAGTGATGGGCCCACACGGGCTGGGCAAGATGAACAGCAATAGCCTGCTGCTGCATAACATTGTGTGCTGAGAATGGACTGCCCATCACCAACATCCTCTTCAGGCTGGCTAGTAAGTACAATACAACATGGATGCATCCCAGGTCCAAGCGGTGGCATCTCATAGACTATTTAATTATCCGCCAGCGGGATACTCGTGATGTCAGAATCACCAGAGCCATGAGAGGAGTCGAGTGCTGGACCGACCATCGGCTGGTGCGGTCTGTCCTCAACCTGCACATTGCACCAGCACACAGGAAGAGGCCGAAGCTCACCCGACCTTGATTCAACCTGGCCAAGCTGAAGCGCTCGGACGTCAAGGAAAACTTCCAGTCCCACCTTGATGACCTGCTAACTGCCCATGGACCGTTGACTGGCAACCCAACTGAAATGTGGAACCAGTTCAAGGTGATGGTGACGGAGTCTGCCAAAGACGTGCTTGGACCCAAGCAGAGGGTACATCAGGATTGGTTCGATGAGAACAATGAAGAGATCAACAAGATACTGGAGCAAAAGCGCAGTGCCTTCATCGAGTGGCAGAACAACATCACCTCCTTGTCCAAGAAAGACCGCTTCAAACACCTCCGGAGAAAAGCCCAGAGAGAGCTCCGCAACATGCAGGACACCTGGTGGGACAGCAAGGCAAAAGAACTTGAACACGTTGCTGAATCCAACAACTCCAAGGAGTTTTTCAGTGCTATGAAAGCTGTCTACGGCCCTGCCAGACCCAGCACAACCCCTCTCTTTTCTTCCGACGGCTTCACCCTGCTGAAGGATAAAGGCAGCATCACTGAGCGCTGGAGAGAACACTTTTCAAATCTTCAGAACCTGCCTTCCACTGTCGATCCCGCAGCCCTGGACACTGGATGACCTTGACCTCCCGCTTACCCTGAACGAGGCCAAGAAAGCGATCAACCAGACTAGCTCCGGCAAGGCTGCAGGCATGGATGGCATCCCCGCAGAGCTCTTCAAAGCAGCTGGACCTGAGACCCATGACGCCTTCCTCAACATTCTGACATGCAATCTGGGCAGAGGAGAACATGCCACATGAATTTAGAGATGCTACAATCGTCTCCCTGTTCAAGAACAAGGGCAGCAAAGCAGAATGTGCCAATTACCGAGGGATCTCACTCTTGTCCATTGCTGGCAAGATCCTCGCAAGAGTCATCCTCAACCGCCTGATCAGCTCTGTATCTGAGGAAACACTCCCAAAGGCTCAGTGTGGCTTCAGACCCGGTCGCAGCACAGTCGACATGGTCTTCTCTGTGAGACAGGTCCAGGAGAAATGCATTGAGCTGCACATGGACCTCTACGCTGTCTTCATAGATCTGACTAAAGCATTCGACACCGTGAACAGAGAAGCGCTTTGGGTCATCCTCGCAAAGTTCGGCTGCCCCAGGAAGTTCACCAACATCATCCGCCTCTTCCATGATGGAATGGTAGGAGTTGTCCAGTCAAACGGCGACACATCCGCACCCTTCGACATTTCCAACGGTGTGAAACAAGGTTGTGTTCTTGCCCCCGTGATGTTCAACCTGTTCTTCACGTGTGTCCTGACCCATGCAGTATGCGACCTTGAGAAGGGAGTGTACCTGAAGTATAGACTAGACGGCTCTCTCTTCGACCTCCGTCGACTGAACGCCAGGACCAAGACCATCGAGAGACTGATCCTTGAGGCGCTGTTTGCAGATGACTGCGCACTGATGGCGCACACGGAGTCTGGCCTCCAGACCATCGTCAACAGGTTCTCGGAAGCCTCTCAACTGTTTGGCCTCACCATCAGTCTCAACAAGACCGAGGTCCTGCACCAATCAGCCCCAGGCACAAGAGCCCTCCCCCCCCCCACCCCCCTCCCCCTCCCCACCCCACCCAAAGTGTATATCGAAGGCACCGAGCTGAAGACTGTTGACCAGTTCAGGTACCTGGGGAGCATTATCTCTTCTGACAAGGAAATCGCAGCTCGCATCAGCAAAGCCAGTCAAGCCCTGGGTCGTCTGCGCACTCGTGTGTTGAATAACAACAACGTCAAGCTCTCCACCAAGATCAAAGTCTACAAGGCAGTAGTCCTCCCCAGCCTCCTCTACGGCTGTGAGTCATGGACGCTGTACAGAAAGCACCTCAAGCAGCTTAAACGTTTCCACATGAGATCCCCGCGCTCACTCATGGGCATCAAATGGCAAGACAAGGTGACAAACCTGGAAGTCCTGGACAATGCTGGCTTAGTGAGTGTTGAAGCCTTGATCTTAAAGACACAACTTCGCTGGACAGGTCATGTCATACGCATGGATGATTCCCGCATGCCACGCCAACTCCTGTATGGTGCACTCTCAAAAGGCCACAGGAAGCAAGGACGGCCAAAGAAACGCTTCAAAGACTGCATAAAAGACAGCCTCAAGTACTGCGTCTTCCCGGGAAAGGAACTTGAAGCACAAGCACAAGACATTTCTGGCTGGCGTGCCGCCACCAGGAAAGCCTGCACGCTCTTTGAACACAATCGGCGCGAACGGATCACCAATGCCAGAGCTCGCAGAAAGACAGCGTCAACTCTCCCCACAGCTACGTTCCAGTGCCCCCATTGCCCTCGCAGGTGTGGCTCCAGGATTGGCTTGGCCAGCCACACCCGCACCCACAAATAGAAGTCATGCACCATGACGACATCATCGGTTTTCGATGGTCTACCCATTACCGGAAATCTGACGTAAATGTTCCTCTCTTGTCCTTGCTTGAGGTGACATTTTAGTCGAGAGTGCCGCAGGAGTGCACAGCTCCGTTGCAACCTGCACAACATATTTTCCAGAATATACAGTTTCCATGACATATTGTTACTGAAATCGCTTAACCCAGACAAAACGATGACTGGCAAGCGTGTAAAATACAAAGAAATTCCGAAGAAAGAAAGAAACACGCGTAGAAAAACAAGTAAATACAAGACAGTTTACGTTGTTCTTGTCTTTTCTAAGCGTGTTTCTTTGATGCATACATCTTTATTGAAATCACTTGTTTGTTTGTTTGTTTGTTTGTTTGTTTGTAGTGAGCCTTTGCTGGTTGTCTTTAGCCGTTTTATTTCCGGCTATAGCAAACTGACTGGACCTCTACAAAATTTGGTTGCGCGCACTGTAAGCTGGACTATGATAGGTCAAGGGTAGTGCGGACTGTCTGATCAGCTTGACGCGTCCATCTCTCAATAAAGATGTTTCGTTTGCAACGAACAACTGCCGCCGGACAAGGAACGAGAGCGAAATCGCGGTTGATAACCAGCTTGTAGGGTACTACCATAAGCACAGACAACACTCCAAACATCTCCAAAAGACATAGATAATCATGAGACCATAGGAATCGCGGTTGATAACCAGCTTGTAGGGTACTACCATAAGCACAGACAACACTCCAAACATCTCCAAAAGACATAGATAATCATGAGACCATAGGAATCGCGGTTGATAACCAGCTTGTAGGGTACTACCATAAGCACAGACAACACTCCAAACATCTCCAAAAGACATAGATAATCATGAGACCATAGGAATCGCGGTTGATAACCAGCTTGTAGGGTACTACCATAAGCACAGACAACACTCCAAACATCTCCAAAAGACATAGATAATCATGAGACCATAGGGCTCATGAGGATGTATGTTTTTTGGCGATGTTTGGAGGGTTGTCTATGCTTTATGATTGTTGTCTATGCTCCGTGATTTCGCTCTCGTTCGTTGTGGGGAGTCGTTCCGTCTCAAACGAAACCGCACTAATACTAAAACACAGCAACGAGCAATGTTCGCGTGGAAACACCCCTCCCCCTCCCCTCCCCACTGAAACATTCGCATACATTCACTCCATCAGCAACACCCTATGATTTTTCCTGCTAAAGATGCGTGCAGATGCTGGTCCTATGGAGCTAAATAACCACAAGACAAATAATATTTAGGTCTGAACATCGCCCCCGGTCAAAACGTGGCAACCCATCCCTCCCTCTGTGATAACCACTGAGCTTTTTCTTGTTGAAGACGCGAGCAGGTGCTGGTCCGATGGAGGGCGATAGGCAGGCGGCGGCAACAAGCACCCAACTGATTACATCGCTCTCCCTGACAAATCGCGAGACCTGCTTAACCCTTTCACTGCCTATAAAAAGCGAACGCAAATCGAGCTGCAAGAGACATAGATCATCATGAGCCCCCGCGGTCGCGGGGGCTCATGAGGACCTATGTCTCTTGCTGACACCACTTTGTATCCACGTTCCTTCAATGGATCTTTGGCAGTGAATCAATACAAATTTCAGAAGGTTGATCTACGTCTACTGGCAGTGAAGGGGTTACGAATCAAGCAACACACTCACAACCTTAAACAAATCCTCTCTGTACGGAGCAGAAAGTAAGGTAATGGATCAAGGACTTACTACACGGCGCTTCTGTCTGCGAGTGGCACTTGTGCCAGAACCTTCTGAGCAACCACCTTTTTTGTTCGCACGAAAAATATGGTCTTAACAGACAAGTGCTCTCTCCTTAGAAGTCTTGAAGGGTTAAAAGTGTCACCTGTCAGTTAAGACTATCATTTAGAGACAAACAGTGTGATCTAGACTGATGTATGGTCTTCTCAAGAAGTCTTGTTTTTTTTATTTTCTGGCATTAACAGGATCGCTCTAATGACAGTCTGTTTCTTGGCAAATGCTCACAGCTATAACGTAGAACTAGCCTAGACAACGATTGTTTGATTGCTTGATTCACTGACTGACTGAATTACAGCTATAACGTAGAACAATTAGTCTAGACAACGACTGATTGATTGATTGAATGATTGATTGTTTTTATAAACAACCTCTGCAGTTGCAACCGCCGAGATCCACCACTGCGCCAGAAAGGTAAAAAAATCACAGACCAGCAAACCCACTATTAATTGTGATCTGCAAGAAAACCAGGGAAGTCTGACTTTCTCCTCAAATCTGTAAAATCCGACCGGCTCAAAGAAAAGCCGCAAAGTCTTCAAAAGTTACAGGTTCCAACGAACTGCTGATTGAGCAGGCGTCTGGCCTTTGAAGGCAAAAGAGAGCAAATTTTTTTTTTTTTTTTTTTTTTTTTTTGAAAAGCGAGATTTTCATTGTATTACAATGAAAATCTTGCTTTTCACAAAAATGGACTTACTGTTCTTTGTCTTCACAGGGCAGACATGCGCTGACTAGTCTGGGACTTGTGCGTGCTACGAGTGAAGTTTTCTTTTTCTCTTTCTGTCTTTCGTGTATGCATGACAACGCACCTGGCGGAGTTCGACACAAATGGGTCGGTTACATGAGTGAGCGTTGTCCTGCACAAGCCACATAGCAAGGTGCTTCGCAATAGCGAAGCACGTGGCTTCCTTAGCGGCTTGCTCAGGACTAAGCTCGCTCAAGCAACTGACCCATGCATGAGAACAAAGCTTTCCATTTCTGCTCCAGGCATAGATTATCACCACTGAGGCTCAGTCTCCGCTGTTGAATAATTTCATTCAACGCAGCCAGCACTACACACTACAACAAGCTTTGGTCGACCATGGTAGTTCAAGGGTGGTGCCAGAATAGCTTGGCGCCTGAGGCCAGCTATTGTGGCACCAGCCATGAACTATCATGGTCCATCTGTCTCATGCAATGCAATTAGTTTTCATATGACAGCTCCCGAATTTCATAGTATTTGCGACACTAGAGCTCATTGTGTATAATCCTTATGTTGAGGCAGATATTTGGGTTTAGGCGTGCGGCAGATGAAGTGCGATTTTGTAACATAGTAACGGCACGCCTGCAGTAACTCAGACGATGGCAAACGGCTACTGGAGCAGCAGAGATTATTAACACATCGGACCTATGGCAAGAACACACCACCAATAACAAACCTATCTTCTGATCTTTTTCAACAGAACTACCATCATGGTCTTGATCCATGTCATAGAAGAAAATCCAGTGCATTGATCTTTCTTCATACGTTTATAGTTACGCCAGTTTTAAAATAACAGTAGCTTTGTTAGTTTTTCGCTGTATTGTCTCCACTGTGAAAAACAAAACAAAACAAAACAAAACAACCCCCCCCCCACCCCACCCCCCCCAAAAAAAAAAAAAAAAAAAAAAAACTCCGCATCTGCCAGAAGATAGGATAACCATAATGTTCAAAGGCAAATGTTCAAAGTTCAAAACCCATATGAGGAGAAGTTCTAGGCCTATTAACCCGTTCACTGCCGTTCACTGAACACCACGCAACAACAAGAGGTACAGATCCTGGATCTTTACCTCTTGCGGAAACCACTTTGCATCCAAATTCCTTGTACAACTGGGGGAAATCCTTCATGTTGAATTCACAGTGGTTTCAAGAACAGAATCTGCGTCCACTGGCAGTGAAGTGGTTAGTAGTCCTACGTCGGCCTATATTACGTTACCTTTGTCGCGTGCCTACACATTGTTGTACTATCAGCGGAATGTCGTAAAAATGAAATTGTGTCGCGCTTGCCTTCATTAACTGCATGTGACATTAATGGCACTTTACTGCAAATGTAATTATCCGGCCTTGTGAAAGCAACGGACAGTAATTCTAATTTTTTGTAAAAAGCGAGATGTTCATGGTACTGCAATACAAGTCTCGCTTTTCGCAAAAATAGACTTTTTTTTTTTCAATTGCAACCGGGACGCAGTTTCGACATGACAGAAAGGAAATATGCATTGGTGCATATAGGGTCACGCAGGGAAAAAGTGTAGAAATTTCCGCACGTCTTCACAATTTCCTCTGCAGGTGTCAACATCGTGTTTGTGTGTCTGCTGGTCTGTGATTTTGGACCTTACGGCTTTCAGCCATATGGTCCAAAATCACAGACAAGCACTAGTCATAAATTATTCATGCAACTTTTTTTTTCTTGTGCTTGAAAAACCAACTGCGAGAGACTAATTTATCTTCACTGCTCCTTCTTTCCAGTCTTTGCTACATGTATATGAGAGTTTCCTCGGCGATGCCCGCCGTGAGATGGCCTTAGTCGCCTGCTCGGCGTTAAACCCAAATAGCTAACCAACGTTCCCGGCGATGAACACCTAGGGCAGTAGAAAAGCTTTGTTACACGTGTGCACTGACTTGTGTAGAAAAAGTCTTAGATGAGGCAAGACAACATTGAGAAACCGCTCTAATGGCGACTTCTTGCGATCAAGTCTCGCTCTGGAGCAAGCCCTTCTAAAAATCAAAACCAGAAAAAAAAGACTTTCTAGTTTTCCAAAAAAAATGAAGGTAAATACAAAGACTCGTGGCCCGACGTTGTTGGGGAAGAGAAAGAGTGAGCCAAGTGTAATGAAAGCCTTTGTTTTTCTTCACCCCTTTGTCCAGAGAAGAGAGGGGGAGGGAGGCACTACTCGACGTTGGCTTGTCAGATAACACCAGGAAGCAAACAATCCAAACGCGAGAGGCATAGATTCCCGTGTGCCCGTGAAGCTGCAGGGACTCGTGAGAATTCTATGCCTTTTGGTCGGATGTTGAGTTTCGTCTGTGTAGCTCAAACGGAGGAATCTTGGAGTTGTTTTGGGCTGGTTGTCAGATAACGTAAGGAAGCAAACAAACGCTTCCACACAAAAAGCCTTCCTCGGATTTCTCAAGCTCAATCGCAAAAGAAGGATTCACATGAGCCCCCCCCCCCCCTCCCGCCCTCAGGGGTTCATGTAAATCCATGACTTGCTAATCAAGATCGGTTCCTGTGGTTCCTCAAACGGAGGGTGTCAGTTATCTACACCGGATGAGGTGTTCACAGTAGGAACGGGAGTACTCTCTCTGTCTCTTCGAGTTTCTAATGTTAAAAGAATGTGTTTAAATGCGTATTTTCAGTGCTGTGTAGAAAGCTTTTTTTTTTTTTTTTTTTTTTTTTTTTTTTTTGCAGACTCGTATAGTTTATGAAAAACCAAAGCTTATAGGCTCCGCTACACTCATTGATAAAACTGAAGAAGGACAGCGTCAATTTCATACGGCGGCGCATCTCTCTCTCTCTCTCTCTCTCTCTCTCTCTCTCTCTCTCTCTCTCTCTCTCTCTCTCTCTCTCTCTCTCTCTCTCTCTCTCTCTCTTGACGTTATCTATATCAGAGACAGCGCTTTGTCGCCTGCACTCTCTCTCCCCCCTAACACCCCTTTGCCATTCACCCTCTGCTGCTAAGTCTGGGCCACCATGACCAAGTTATCATTTTCACAGTGATTTTGAATCCCTCAACCTGCATATCAACACAGATCTTCATGGAGTCCGTACGCACCGGTTAATGATAGGAGACAAGGTTTTGAATCTAATAGGGCCTACCTCTAATACGTGTGGGTTTTTAAGCAGAACAGGTCGAGAAGGCTTAGCCGAATACTATAAAGAACTAGAGATTAAACTGACGCTGACCACCTATATTTGAGAAACGTGTATCTAGAGTTCCCCTGCCACACTGGTTGTCTCCCTTCAGTCGTTGATAAAATTCTGATCATCGGTAGGAAATCGAAGGATTGAGACAGCCAGTGAGTTTCGCATGCAAGACTGCATCTCAGTGATTCAGTACCTGGTCTACAAGAGGCCCCGGCGACACAGACCCAAGAAGGACACTGCGGGGTCGCAATTCCATAGGCTCGCTAAAGTGAAGGACACAGAATTATCTGTGCAAAAGGGATGAATTTTAATAAACCTCCGCAACTGCGGGGATCATGAAAATCCATGCCTCTTGCAGACGCGTGGATGTTGCTCAGGGAATACGCAGTCCGGACGTCGTGTGTTTGGTTTTCACTCCCTTTTCACGCTCAGCCCTCGGCCAGTGTAAACACACGACCAGCCACCATCTCAGCTTGCTTGGTTGGTTGGCCGGTTGTTTATATAACTAGTTAAAGCAAAACTTCAGATATATATATATATATATATATAAGTGGAAGGTGACTCACGCTTTTTCGTTGTTATATCGAAGTTTGCTATCAGCGTAAGTAATTTACATACAAAACGTGTGGTGGAGTCGCTGAAAAAGCTTTGCTTAATGTCTTTTTAGATCTATGTCCTATTTTGCTATAATTGAAGTCCGTTGTAGTTATGTTTGTTATGTTATGTGAATATTAACCCATATCATACTGAGGCTAAAAACTTCAATTTAGGATATAGACTAATGGCTTCAGTTCAAGGGTAGTGCCAGAATAGCTTGGCGCCTAGAGGCGCCAAGCTATTCTGGCACTACCGTTGAACCATTTTAGTCAAACTTCTTTCACACACTGGTGTATTCCGAATGATAAGGGTTAAGAAATCCTTAACAAAGCGGTGACTAAAGAGGTGACTGTCAGTCGTGTAAAACGCAAAGAAAATTCGAACCTCAAAGGAAGAAAACGCCAAGGAAGGACAATTTCTTATTTTTTTCAAAATGGACATACAGACATTACTGAGCTTTCATTTGCCAGAAGATCAAACATCGTAGATATGCCCACTAAATAACACGTGCATCACTTCTGTTTCAGGACCGCGACGCGGGTTGGACGGAAAATAGCTAGAACTGAAAAAGTGACCTGTGAATCCCTTCGTCCATCAGCCGTGGTGATGCTCGATCCACTCAGCCACCGCGGTAAAACGTGCACACTGTGGGCCTCACTGGGCCGTGGGGTCAGCTCCCTTTGTATGACCCTCTTCTGACCCCCCCAACCTTCAACCCCCCTCCATTCCCCGATCTCCAACCCTCAATCCTTCTGATGTCCCTTTCCCTGTTTTAGATCGAACGAAAGTGATGATCTGCCTAAGCAAAGGACAGATCCCAGGAAGATGCAGAGATTCTCATTAAGCCTTAAAGTTTTATCTTCTGGTTGTGGGTAACGCTTCCTAGCGAGGTTCCTGAAGGAATCACCTCGTTAGAAAGTGCTACCGACGGCCAAAGGGTTACACGCCCCTGCGACGAGAAAGGGTTAATCGCTTGAGGATCTATGTCTGGTGCAGATGGAAGGTGTTCAACTTTCGCTCTGCCCACTTCAGCAACTTTATTGAGCAAGTAAGAGGCCACACAGCTTGGAGTCAGTCTCATTCGGCACCTCCACGAACTCACAGAATATGCCGGCCCCTTGCAAATGGCATGTTAGCACTCGCGGCACTCGTTTTCTTTTAGGCTCATTCTTCAACCCCCCACCTCCATCCCCTCCCCCACCCCCACCGACTCCCATTTCTACCAGTCCACTCAGCCTTCTGAATTTTACCGAAGAAATCGGCCCGTGACGCGGGGCCAGTTGCGTGAGTAGGTTTCAATCCTGCGCAAGCCACGAAGCAAGGTGCTCCGCGGTGCGGAGCACCTTGCTTAGTGGCTTGCGCAGGACTCAAGCCCACTCATGCCACTGGTCCCTGGTCTTTGCAAGTCGCACCTGAACTAGATCGGGGTGGGCAGAGAGCGGGTACACAGGTGTCCATTTCACCTCATCCTGATCAGAAGGCTTAAACTGATCGGGTGACCACCACAGGCATGTAGTCAATGTTTGTGTTTTTCGGGTTGTTTACAACCGCGATACTGAAGGAGTGTAGATGACAGTTCCGTTCAGTTCGTTAAAAAAAAAAAAACAGGCCTCGCTGCGTTTGGGAAAGGCTCATGTGCACAGCAGCCCATACTCTCCCAGACACCGTATGGCATTAACCCCTTGATTGACACTGACGAAATTACGCGTCCTTTCCGCCGAACAGTATCGCCAGTAGCAGTCAAGGGATTAAACGCCATCCCAGCTTTTGTTTATGTGTTTGTTTATTTGTTTGTTTGTTTGTTTTGTAACCCTACCAACACTGATCTATCTATCTATCTATCTATCTATCTATCTATCTATCTATCTATCTATCTATCTATCTATCTATCTATCTATCTATCTATCTATCTATCTATCTATCTATCTATCTATCTATCTATCTATCTATCTATCTATCTATCTATCTATCTATCTATCTATATCCCGTAGTCTTGCCGACCGTTGGGACACCACTGATGACTTGGCAACCAGCTCCCTCCATTCCTCTCTGTTCTCTGCTATTCTCAGCGTATCGCCCAGCTTCAGTCCTGTCCACTCTGAGATATTGTCCTCCCATCTTTTCCTCCGTCTTCCTCTCCTTCGTCCTCCTTGCACAGTGCCTTGCAGAATTGTTTTGGCAAGCCCTGCTGAGCGCGTGACATGCCCATACCACTTCAGTTTGCGTTTTCTCACAATGGCTAATAAGTCTTCATAGGGCCCGATGGCTTGCCTGATTCTGCTTCCCACTTCCTCGTTTGTGATGTGATCTCTGTATGAGATGCCAAGCAGCCTTCGAAAACATCTCATTTCAGTGGCTTGTATCCTCCTTTCAAGGTCAGCTGTGAGGGTCCATGACTCGCAGGCATACAAGAACACTGATCTGGCATGTGACAAACAACGCACCAATCTAAGCGTTATATATACTGCTCTGGCAAACACCGCACAGTGCTTGAACTAGTGCTGATGTGTGAATCACAATTTTGCATTAAAAACACAAAAATGTAGCCTGCGGCTAAAAACAGTCGTTGACATACTGACAAACTGTGCCCAAAACCCGAAATTCAAATCTTTCGGAGTTGTCCGTCTTCTGAAGATTAACCAATTTAGCCCCGACGTCCTACAACAGGAGACGAATCGAGCATGATAATTCAAGGGTAGTGCCAGATTAGCTTGGCGCCTAAAGGCGCCAAGCTAATCTGGCACTACCCTTGAATTATCATGGCCGATTCATCTCCCGCAGATGGTACATAGTCGTTAGGTGACACATCCAAAATCTGGGAAAAGCGCCCGTGGGGTTAAATGGGTTTAAAGCCAATTGAAGATACAGTCCGGATCGACGAAGAATGAATGGAACTTTATTTATCAATGGCTGGGGCATTGATATCGTCAGAAACAGCCGTTCAGTTTTCAAACCTGCCGTTAATCCAAGCCAGGGGAGGCAGTGTTAATGATCATGTCAGACTAAAACAGTTCAAGCGGGGCACGTCCCCTGGGCTTCGGGAACTCTAACCCCTTCACTGCCAGTGGACGCATATTTTGTTTTTCTGAAATCTTTGTTAGTTCGGTCGACGCCAAACTGAAGCGCCAACCGTCCAATGAGCATGGATTCAAAGCAAGAGACATAGATCCTCATGAGCCCCAAAACTGTGGGGAGGGGGATGGGGGGGGGGCTCACAAAGATCCATGTCTCTTGCAGCTGGACTGTGATCATTTTGTTCACGGCAGTGAAGGGATTAACCGGATGACGGAGATTTCACGGTCTCCAAAGCATCACTCGAGAATTTTCCGTGTTGTGGCAACAGCCAACATGTCCATCTTTTTGTGCAAAAAGAGCGA
Source organism: Semisulcospira habei (assembly GCA_036245525.1). Lineage (NCBI taxonomy): Eukaryota > Metazoa > Mollusca > Gastropoda > Semisulcospiridae > Semisulcospira > Semisulcospira habei. The sequence continues at coordinate 255,496,389 of BTPG01000002.1, read as the reverse complement.
GATTGCCTTTTCTTCACAATGAAAATCTCGCCTTTCACGAAAATGAACCTACTGGCTTAAAAAAAAAAAAAATACTTGCCAGTTCGGGGCAAAGAAGCCTCCGTTAGCCTGTTTAGGACACGATTGTCCCACGTACTCCATGTCGCGGAGGACGGAATAATTTACAGTGTTAAAAAAAAAAAAGACTTAACCCCTTCCGTGCCACTAGATGCATATTTTGTTTCTGAAATCTGTGTTCGTTCGAAAACCAAAAGCCCGCACCGTCCAAAGAACATGGATACAAATTGATATACAAACCGTTCAAGGAACGAGGATACAAACTAATCTCAGCAAGAGGCATAGATCCTCATGAGCCCCCGCAACAGCGGGGGCCCATAAGGATCTATGCCTCTTGCAGATTTCGAATCGTGTTCAGATTTCTCGCAGTGAAGGGGTTAACAGATTGCCCTGTTTCCTCGCGCAAACAAACACCGATGGCCTCCTGAAGACGCCGCGAAAGGGTGAAACTCTCTTGCAAACAACACAACATTCTCATCTGCTCCGCAGTGCAGTTACAACGCCTCAAGTGTATCTGTGGCCCTTGTAGACGGAAGGGTTTGGCTGGGTACGTAAACTGAGTGGAGATATATTTCACCGGCGAACAAGAGGGGCGGTATTCACTCGACAGTGAAAGGAGATGCATCAATGTCACACTGTATGTATATGTGCGAACTTAGATTGAAGAGATTGTATGTCGCCGTTGCAATCTCTCTCTCTCTCTCTCTCTCTCTCTCTCTCTCTCTCTCTCTCTCTCTCTCTCTCTCTCTCTCTCTCTCTCTCTCTCTCAGTCTTTCTCTCTCTCTCTCTCTCTCTCTCTCTCTCTCTCTCTCTCTCTCTCTCTCTCTCTCTCTCTCTCTCTCTCTCTCTCTCTCTCTCTCTCTCCGGCTCTCTCTCCAGTCTCTCTCTCTCTCTCTCTCTCTCTCTCTCTCTCTCTCTCTCTCTCTCTCTCTCTCTCTCTCTCTCTCTCTCTCTCTCTCAGGTCTAAGGCTGTTTAGCGTGTGTGCGTACATGTGTCGGTTCGTCTATAAGTGTGTTTGCCTGTGTGAGCATAGGTGCAGTCTGTTTGTGAGTCTAACCCGAGTACGCAGAGTGTTTCTAAGTGTGAAGATTTTTTTTTCATTGTTTGTCATTGATTATGACTGATGATTCTGCTGTTAGTGTTGTTTTGTCACGGTTTGTGTGTGTGTGTGTGTGTGTGTGTGTGTGTGTGTGTGTGTGTGTGTGTGTGTGTGTGTGTGTGTCGGGAGGATGGTGGTGGATAGAGGGGGCAGGGGCATAGTTGGAAGGGATAGGAGAGGGGGGTAGGCAAGAAAAGCCTCCAAACAGCGGGTAGGTGATGTGGATCAGCTCTATGGGGGAGGTGTGACAGTGTGAAACGCGGGAAGGCGGTTTTCAATTCTACACGACAAACGGAGGGGTGGATTGAATTCCCCAGCAAGCCAAACATGAAGGGTCACGTGAGCGTGCTCACAAACACGCGCTCGATCCCCACAAATCTCCTCCGTCTGAGAGGAACATTGACGTATAACTTCTGAAAAATAGAGCAACCCATACGAAAAAAAATCTTCAGAACCATTGAGATCAAAGTACAAGCACATGTACTAAAACCGATCTTTATAAGCAAGAGGCATAGATTCTCGTGAGGCCCTGCGAACGCAGGGCGCATGAGAATATATGCTTCTTGCAGATGGAAGGATGTAGGTCAAGACACTGGAATAGGAAAATAGCGGGTGCGAACCTGAGAGGACCCGAGATAATTGGGTGCCAACGGGGCGCCCGGGTGTGCCTGTCTCAAAACTGAGGCCCCGGCCCGCTGTGACAACCCCTCCATACCCCTACCCACTGATTCCCCTCCCAACTCCGCACCCGGTACCCCGACCCCCAGAAGACGGATTGCCAGTGTGCCCGATGCCCTGGTAGTCGTAGGGTGAATTTCAGTGCAGAAGACCTCCTAAATCTGAGGGGGCTGGATGTGCATGATTTTACACATTATTTTGACTTTCACCTTGTAAGCCACAGAGGTATGCAATCGGCCAGACCAAAAAGGTGACTGCCAAGCGTGTAAAATGCAAAGAAGTACCCAACGGAGAAAGAAACACGCTTAGAAAAGACGGGTACAACACAATTTATTAATATTTCGGGTAAATACCCTTTGTCAAAATAGACAATTGTGTTGTACCTGTTTTTTTCTAAGCGTGTTTCTTTCTCCGTTGGTACTTCTTCACAGAGGTAAGGCACAGCAGTGATGACTCGAATTTGCCCTATGATGACGACAAAAGACAATAAGTGTTTAACCCATTCAACCTTGACGCATTACAGCAGGAGATAGGTCGACCATGATAATTCAAGGGTAGTGCCAGATAAGCTTGGCGCCTTGTCGGCGCCAAGCTGCTGGCACTACCCTTGAATTATCACGGTCGACACATCTCCTGCAAGAGGTGCATAGTCGTTACTAGATGACGCCTCCAAAATTTGGGAAATACGTGCGTCGGGCTGAATGAATTCAGTCCATCTTTTGTGGAAAAATGACATTAAGTTGAACTGTATTGAAAATCTTGTTGTTCACAAAAACACTTTACTGTGTTAGACATGACTGTAATGGTGTACACTTCATTTCTTAGATTTACATGAACCCTGCCTCTGCACGGGTTTATGAAGATCTATGTCTCTCACAGGAGGGGTTGCTGGGTGCGCCCAAGAACATGCGCTCTCTTCTACGACAGGGTATCAGACGCTAACACCGAACCCGAACTAAGACTCTCAATCAGAGAGGGAGATGGAGGGGCTCATGAGAATCTATGCCTCTTGCAGATGGAGTTCGCAGGCCAGGGAACGAGTACGCGACGAGAGCATGAGCCGATGAGAATCTATGTCTATCGCTGGTAAAAAGAGGAGCTGGAACTGAAACCAGTATGTGAAAAATACGATCTCTGCATGGTAAACATTGGGCACCTCTCGCCTTGTGATCTGTGCGGCGCTGTATCGCGTGTGAAGTGGGATTTGCGTTCCAAATGAAGTCACCCTACGAAGCGGACGACACCCAATCTGTCTCCACCACTCCGGAAAGAAGAGGCAGGCTTATTGTGCCTGTAGGAGGCACAGATTCTCATCAACTTCTGCAGCCTGTGCCATCGTGATGTGCACGTTTAACGATCCCTTCCTCGGTCTCCTACATTGTACTACAGTCAACTCCAATATTTGGGGATTTCGGCCGTGGGACACACTGGGTTTACAATACAGAAGTTGGTCACTCATTTAAAATTCTAAAACTATGCAAGCTTTTGGCAAATCGCAAATCGGCCATGATAACACGATAGGCGCCAATCTCACCGTGCACTCTTGAGCGGCATAATCAGTTGTCGATTCATCTCGTGTAGCTCTGGAGAATGCAAGTTACATTCTGGCTAGACCAAAGTAAACCTAAGTTTCGCAATTCATATTTCGGCCAGATCAAAGTGAACCAAAGTTCCACTGATTTTGACAAGACCAAACTTCCCTAGGGTTCATGTTGGCCAGACCAAAGTGAACGGTCCATCCACCTGGAACAATCTCACACTCTCTCTCCGTCAGAAACACTCTCTCCTCCTTCCAGTCCACCCTCAAAACTCACCTCTTTCAACAGTTCTAGCACTATATCAATATTATTATTATTATTATTATTATTATTATTATTATTATTATTATTATTATTATTATTATTATTATTATTATTATATCACACACTCCCCACCCCAAGCTGACTGTCGTAATGTATTTCACTATTTGTGGTATGTGAGTCATTGTCTAAAGCGTGCGCCTGCGTATGCGAGTTGTGAGTGCGCGCTTAGAGTTATAATTATTACAAGATAAGCGCATTATAAATACCGTGATTATTATTATTATTTATTAACATAAGTTTGCCGAGGTACATTTTCGCCAAAACCAAATTATAAATTCCCTAAGTTACATTTTTGCTAGACCAAAGTTAACCTAAGTGACCCAAGTTACATTTTGACCATATCAAGTGAACATAAGTTCCCCAGTTACATTTTGGCCTGACCAAATTGAACCTAAGTTCCGTAAAGTTACATTTTGTCCAGACCAAAGTGAACCTATGAAGCCCCACTGACCAGTTACATTTTGTCCAGACCAAAGCGAACAAAAGTTTCCTTTCAAGGGAACTAATATTCACTTGGCTAAAATGTAACCTGACTTAGGTCTGACCAAAATAACGAGTTATTGCGCGAATCGTCAGATGTTATCAATTATGCTGCTATTCTCCGTGCCACGTGTTCAGAATTCAACCGTATCGTTTGTCATACACCACCGGTATGCGATCCAACACCTCTCCTTGCCTGCTTTCGTGCTCTGTGTGTGTGAGCCTAGCCTCTATTCTCACTGGTATGATGAATGGTTCAACCCGCTGAGAGACACCGACCGCAAGCGAAAACTATGGCAAACATTTTATAAAGTGAACTCGGTTGAGTCTATTGCAATATGAACATGACGGCATTCACACTCACAGCTCTGAAAACTGACGCCACAGTTTACAGCCATGTCACCAGTAGCAAAACGTCTTCGGGCAGTAGAAAAAACGTCTTCGGGCCCACGACGGCTGCAGTGGGTCCGTGCACGACTGTGCGCGGGCCCACTGCGGCTGTCATGGGCCCGGGGACGTTTGCTTACTGGGGTCCGAAACGCAAAAGAATGACTGAAGATGCTAATTCAAGCGTACCATGCTAATTCAAGCGTAGTTCCAGATTACGGCCTGGCGCCTTTCCTGGTACCAAGCTAATCTGAAACTGTAGGAATCGTGGTCGCTCCCGGGTCTCTCACAACGCCGGAAAACAGAAAACGCATGTAAAATGTAGCATTAGGACTGATTGTAACAAGAACGATTGGGACTGGCAACAGAAAGCTTGCCGGCAGTTCACAGAGACTTTAAACTGTGTGCTGGTTCGCGGTTATGGACCGGAAGGTTTCAAGCATGACCCGTTCACGTTGTCCGAGAAAAACTGACTGATTGACCACCACCCGACTGCAAGAGGTATAGATCCTCATGAGCCCCCGCAGTTGCGGGGGCTCATGAGGATCTATGCCTCTTGCTGAAACAACTTTGTATTGATGTTCCTTCGATGGTTGGGGCTCTTTGGAATCGAATAAAAGATAAGGGTTAAAGCGGATAAGGTTCCAAATGACAGACACCAGGTCATTTCATTCTCAGCAGACCAAAGGCTATGGGGCCGAAGTCTGCCCTAATGGGCCCGAGCACAGTCGTGCGCGGGCCCACTGCGCCCGACCCGACCCGATGGCCTTTGCGTATTGAGCTCGCTTTTGAATTATATATCACAGTCGGTCCATGTCTTCTTGTAATATGTGAAGACTGAATAGGTTGTAAGCACGATTGCCAAGTCGGCGGACGTTTCTATCATACAACCATGTCAGCTGTGAAAATGAAAGGTGTGTGTATACAGGCATTATATACATAGCAGTAGACACCATGCTGTTCTGGAACTAACCTTGAACTATCGCGATCGATCCATAATTACTCTGGTGCAGTTTTAGGGCTGAATGGGGCGACTGACCTAGTGCGCAAAGGTCATCAGGCCGACGTCGGCCGCCGTTGGCCCGGGCACAGGTGTGAGCGGGCCAACGGCGGCCGACGTCGGCCCGATGGCCTTTTGCGCATTGGGGACGACTCCACGATGACGAGCGTTGGCCCGTGGACACGAAAGATGAGTATGTATGCAGTGCAAAGCCATCCGTCGAGTGGTGACTGGCGGCCCGAGCCAGGTGGGCACCGGGGGTCAGAGACAGACAGATGGCCCAGGGGAGGCCAGGTGACAGCGACATGCTCCCCACCTCCCTCTGATCGACGACCGCAGGACGCCCGTTGCAACGCCCGAAACCCGACCACTAACTCTCTGATCTATGGCCTTCCACAGACCTAGACTGACTAGAACAGCATTATCAGGACTGAGAAGCTTACAGCAGCAGGGGCCAGTTGCAGCATGTCGCATGGGTGAGCTTAGCGGAGCACCATGCTAAGTGCCTGGCGCAAGACTAAGCTCACTCATGCAGCTGACCCCAGAGACGCGAATAAATGGAGCCAGTTTCTTCCATCTGCAAGAAGTGTAGGTTCTCACGCAATTTGCAAAAGGCCTTTTGGGCCGACGTCGGCCCGACGGTCTTTCCGCACTGGACATGAACCGTTGCGGACCGTACACAACCAGGATAATACCATGTATTTTAAATGTTCAGTGTGCTCCTTGTTCAGTCACCAAGATTTTCTTGAACATGCAGCCGTTAGGACACAGAGCTGGGCAAAAGCAGGCGTCCCCAGCTTCAGGGGCAGTTGCTTGAAGTGCGCAAATCCTGCGTACGCCCCTAAACAGGGTGGCCGTGCTCCGCTTTAGCGGAGCACCTTGCTTACTTGCTTGCGCAGGACTTGGCTCCCTCGTGTTATTCAGGCTAGGTTCGAGCCGCTGTGCGGTTCATTGCTGGTATGATCTTCAAAATTATGCTTATACCCTGATATTCGGCTTCTTGTCTAAGGGGCTATTATACCGCCGTGAGATGGCCTTAGTTGCCTGCTCGGCGTTAAACCAGAAAAACTGCAGTGCAGTGCAGTGCTACCTAACATGAACTGCCTAATCATAGTAATGTGGTCCCGACGTCAGGAGAGGTTGAAAAAGTGTCAGATTTGATGGTTTGCTTCAAGGTACTGGGAGCGAGCGAGCGAGAGAGAGAGAGAGATAGAGAGAGGGGGGGGGGGAGTGATGAGGGGGGGGGGGTGTAGTAAGTGTCTTGAATGCCATGAGATGACAGCCCCATTATTATTGTCTGTACCAATCCTGTTATTTCTCACCATACACTGTCCTAGGTCAGTCTTAACCTTAACCGATGATTACCTCTTCCTCAATCCGAATAGAAATGGAAAGACAGTGTGACCCACCTCCGGCCGCAAAAGGCGTGAATTTCTCATGATCCCCTGCAGACTGCCAGGGTCAATGAGAACCCATGCCTTTTGCAAACTGGAAGAATCCGAGGATACCCTCTGCCCTCACTCTAGGGAGGGAGGGATAAAGAATGTGACCCCATCTCCGCAAGCAAGAGGCGTGCATTCTCGTGAGCCCCTGCGACTAGCAGGGGCACATGAGAATCTACGCCTCTTTCAGGCGAACCATACAAGCATTAACTCTAACTCCACTTTTCCCTGACTCTGAGTACAGGAATGAAACAAAGTATGACCCATGCACGCTAGGAAGGGGCATGAGTTCTCATGAGCCCCTGCGACTGTAAGGGCCTCATGAGAATCCATACCTCTTGGCAACAAGACTGGAAGCCGTCACACTGCGTTCCCCTTCTCATTATTCAGGAGAGTGTACAATATAAATTCCCCGTTACAACACATTACCACGTCAACTCCGGCTCTAAACGTCACGTTTCTGCAGTAGCAGATTTACCTGTCACAGGTAATACAAGGAAAGAGTGCGCAGCTAGTAGGTAGAGTGTGAAAAAGCAGAAAGGGGGGGGGGGGGGTATGGAGGGTTGGAGAATGGTGTGTGAAAGGGCCAGGGGTGGGTGGGGTGTGTGTGGGGTAGGGTGGGGGGGAGGGGTGTTTGAGTGGGAGGTGGAGTACCCAAGATTCCACACTGTCATGACCATAGACAACGCGAGATAAACCACAACATACAACCCCTTCACTGAAAGTGGACGGAGAGTTTGTGTCTGAAATGGTTCTTCATTTCTCGTCAGAGAGGCCCATCCGTTCAAGGAAAACGGAAACATAGTGGTCTCAGCAAGAGATATAGATCCTCATGAGCCCCCGCCGCTGTGGGGGCTCATGAAGATCTATATGTCTCTTGCAGTTGGATTTGGTTCACTTTATTCACTGCTACATACATACTTACTTACTTGATCACTTGCTTGCTCACTCATTCACACTCTCACTAATGTCGGCTAATTCCTAGCTGCAGGGGACGAAAGCAGGAAACGTGTGGCACACGGGACTACCACAACCAACGCCCAAGATGCGAAGGTTAATTAGGATCTACATCTGTTGCACGTGGATTCCATTACTTTTAATTGCTCGTGAATTTCAGGCTACGGCGACACTTTCCAGGCCACGCATTATAGAGAAAACTGTTTGCTAATATATTAAAAGTGTATGGGCAAGAACGAGTACACTCTACATCAACAATAAGCGAACTATGTGAACAATTTGCAAAATTTCTCAGTCATCCTGTCATCCTCATTGGCACGAGTTGACAGGCTGATTGATCATATGGCCGATATGAAAACTGTTTTACACACACACACACACACACACACACACACACACACACACACACACACACACACACACACACACACACACACACACACACACGTTCCTACCCTACGGGCATGCCAATACATACAGGCCTACGCTGACGATGTCCAAACGGCAAGATTGACATGTGACATTTTTGACGTGACACACTAATGCACCTTGCTATTTACAGAGCGGGACACGGGCACTAGTTTGTGACAGTGAGTCGTGACATCTCGGAACTAAGCCGGAGGAAGAAGAGCCCAGTGAGCAATAGGTCAAGGGGCCAGTTGCATGTGTCAGCTTAGTCCTGCGCCAGCCACTACTGAAGCAAGGTGCTTAGTGGCTGGCGCAGGCCTAAGCTTATAGAGGAGCGCCTTGCTTAGTGGCTGGCACAAGACTAAGCTTATAGAGGAGCACCTTGCTAAGTGGCTTGCGCAGGATTAAGCTCACTCATCCAGCTGAGCCCTGAGACCGACATTGACCCAATGACCTTTTGCCTTCTCTTCCCATCGAGCACTGGACTGCCATTGTCTCAATTTAAGCCTTCTGGCCCCGGGACCCTGCAGCAGGAGATGGATTGATCATGATAATTCAAAGGTAGTGCCAGATGAGCTTGGCGCCTGAAAGCGCCAAGCTCATCTGGCACTACCCTTGAATTATCATGATCAATCCCTCTCCTATAACTGGTACATAGTCGTTAGGCAACACCTCCAAAATGTGAGAAATGGGACCTTTGGGGCTAAAAGGGTTAACCGTTTGAATGTCGGTAGTGTATTTTGTCGATGCCGTTCCTGCAGGAAACATCTGGACTCACTAACGACAGGCAAACGGGTTGGTTATATAGTATCCATTTAGCCATGACACATTACAACAGGAGACAGATGGAAAACAACAGCTGAAGGGGTGGTGCCAGAATGGCTTAGCGCCTACACGCAACCCATAGCACTTAAAGCATAACCCCTTCACTACCGACGGAAAGAGAAAGCGATGATGCAGCTGTCGCGGGGGACGGGGGGGGGGGGGGGTGGTCATGAGGATCATCTATGTCTTTTGCTGAGACCGATTTGCCTCCATGTTCCTTGTATCGTCATGACGTTTGGTCGTATATTTAACAAAGAGTTCAGAAACAAAATATGCGTTCAATGGCAGAGATGGGGTTGATGAAAAACTTATGGAGCCAGTTGCACAAGTTGGGTAAAATCCTGCGCCGGCCACTAAGCCAGGTGCTCCGCTATATAGCAGAGCACCTTGCTTAGTGCAGGATAGCTGGGCGTACCATGCTTCGGGGCTGGCGCAGGATTTAAGCCCACTGATGCAACTGGCCCCAAGTACGCAAATGCATTGCTAAGCAGATGATCCTAAACTGTGCGGAACTGTGATTTAGGACATCGCGGTTTTACGCCGTAAGGTAAAAGATCCGAGACCAGGGACCAGTTCAATGAGAGAGCTGAGTGAGCTTAGTCCTGCGCCAGGCACTAAGCAAATCACGGCTCTTTTAATCCAACGATAAAGAAAGATACACAATTTGAAATGACGAGCACACACACACACACACACACACACACACACACACACACACACACACACACACACACACACACACACACACACACACACACACACACACAAGGAGTTTACTAAAATTTGCGGGAGAAAAACGCTCCTGGCTCGAAGAATTTCGTGTGAACAACGATACATCTGTATAGATAATCAAACGCCCGTGTCGCCAGACATCAATCATCTGACCATGAATGTGTCGGCACGTCAGATTTACATTCCATGTCATTCAACCAAAGTATTTGTGTAGGCCCAAGGATAAACGAGGCTGTCAGCATAGTAATACATAGATGTATTGGGTACACCATTAACCATTGCACTGCCGGTCATCATGAATGAAGTCGCCTTCGAAACCAGTCGCCGGCGTGGACAGCCAGGCAATCGGTTTGCGTCTGGAATGCAGGTATCAATAAAGGAAGCAAGTGACACAGAACCTCATGAGCCCCTGCAGCTGCAGGGGCTCATGAGGTTCTATGTCACTTGCAGATGAGTGATGGTATTTGTGTTCGGGCAGGAACTGACTCGGGCCGAGCGAAGCATCTGTTCGCGATCCGATATTAACCATACTTTTTTTTGTTCAGTGGCTGTGCTGCAGTGAGCCATGCAAATGCTGATGACTCACACTGGTTGCCTACATTCGATTCGCCGTTCTGATCAGCGCAGCGAGTCGAGGGAGACAACCGATTTGAGGCTGCCTGTGACACAGGTAAGGGACGCATACGCCAACCAACCAACCAAGCCAACGAAAAACCAAAACACAAACGATAACATCCTCAGTGAACGAGTGAAGGTTACACATGAACTAAACAATCAAACAAAAACTGAATTAAACAAAATCCAGACGGTGACTGAAAAGGTGTAAAGTACAAAGAAAACCCCAAACAAAGATTGAAACACGCTTACAAGGGCAACTACAACACTATTTATTTACTAAATAAATTGTGTTGTAAAATTTGTCCTTATATTATTAACCTGTTTCTATCTTTGTTGGGATTGTTGCACATCAAGGACTACTAAAGACAAGTACTCCTTGTTGCACATATATTTATTATTCTTATATGTTCTTATGTGTGTTTTAATGTCGAAGCCAAAATAAAGGTCAATCTCGTGGACAATAAAGTGTGTTGTATTGTATTGTGTTGCATTGTATTGTATTGTATTGTATTGTATTGTATTGTGTTGTATTGTATTGTATTGTATTGTATTGTGTTGCATTGTATTGTATTGTATTGTATTGTATTGCATTGTGTTGTATTGTATTGTATTGTGTTGTATTGTATTGTATTGACCTTCCTGAATGAATGAACGAATAGACAAACAAGCAAATAAAAACCTTCCTTACCACTTGTTGCACAGTTGCCCGAGCCTTCACAAAATCTTGGGACCTTTCAGCTCATGCACTGAGGTCACTTGCTTACTCCACATCAGCACTGACGTAGATCGGGTAATCATATGACGTCTTATTTGCTGTTCGCAACGTCACTGCTGCTGGATATTCTCTAAAACGACGTCGCTGAGCCGATGCTGTGAGCGGTTCACGTGAAAGATCCCAAAACTGCTTTGCCACTGGATGGCGTTTTTTCTGCAACAAAACAAATACAGCTTATTAATCATATGTCGTACGCAAGTGCGCTTGGCTTTGAGGAGCGTACGTTCTGTGAATGACAGTGGACACAAAACGTAACCCCTTCCCTGACTGTGGACGCCGATTGTATTTTTAGAATCATTGTTAACTCAGCTGTCAAAGGAAGGCATTGGATGCAAAGTGGTGTCAGCAAGAGGCATAGATCCTCGTGAGCCCCTTGCAATTGGGGGGGGGGCTGGGGCTCATGAGGATCTATGCCTCTTGACGTTGGGTGGTGTTCGCATTTCCCCGACAGTGATAGGGTTTAATGTTAAGGTCCACAGACCAGCACACAGTTTGGTGAGTTGACGATGAGCGTGTGGACCGAGGGTCAGTTGCATGAGTGAGCTTAGTCCTGCACTATTCGGGGCCTGTTGCAGGACTAAGTTCGCTCATGCAACTGGCCCCGAATGTGTAAAGCTTACCTCGCTACTCGTCTAAGCAGCATCACAGTTGTGGAAGCAAAGGAGATAAATGATAAAACTAATGGTGGAGGTGAACTGGCTCGACCTTTTCTTTTTTAATTTTTTTTTCTTCAGAAAAAGTGGGGGGGGGGGGGGGGGGAGGAAGCAGGGTATACCCCCTCCCCCTTCCTCCTGATAATTGGGGGAAAAAATAATCATAAGAATTTTTTTTCCTTTTTGACTAAAACACCTTTAGAGAGAAATATGATAAGCTTTTGATTTTTAGGTTTGATTTTAACAAGCCCCACGCCCCCCTCCTCCCCCACCCCTGCCCCCGCCCCCCACCTTCTGGCCTCCTACCCTCTCTCCCCTCCCCCGCCAACACCTCCACCAAATGAAAATTATCTTCCTAAGCCACCGAACAGTTATTTTAAGAACTGGCACAAAGTCATGAATTTAAAATGTTGTCGTTCTACATTCTTTTCATTGCTTCCCTTTATTCACCCCCCCCCCCCCCCCGACCCCCCCCCCCCCCCCCGCCCCCCCCCCCCCCCCCCCCCCCACAAAAAAAAAACCAACCTTGAAACCCTCAACAATGGGGCGCAATAATGCGTGGTCTTTATCAGCACACTGCTGCGTCTTCCCTAGAAACTAAAAGGCCGTTTATTGACACACAGAACATAACCCCACAGCTTTGAACCCCGTTCCTTTCCTTCGTTTGAGAAAGTGAAACAAAGGGAAACTTATCAGCAAGAGGCATAGGTTTTCATGAGCCCCTGCGAACGCAGGGGCTCATGAGAATCTATGCCTCTTGCAGATTGGTCTGGCTGTTTAAAGGACCCGATGTATGGTGACATGTTAATTGCGGAACTGGAGTGTGGTAGGGCTGTCGGTGGGGAAAGTCGCGCATTATCTTGATGTATCGACACTTGAAAAAGTAAACTCCTGGCGAGGTTTGTTTGCCAGTTTTCCAAAGCAGCGAGAATGTGATTAACTTGTCACGCGCATAAATTTTCTCTCCATACGGCGCGTGCGCACACTCACTCGAACGTGTCTCTTTTTGTGAATATATAAAATATGATCTTGCTGGAAATTTATGTGTGGTGTTCGTGTGTGTGTGTGTGTGTATGTGCGTGTGTGTGCGTGTGTATGTGCGTGTGTGTGTTCGTGTGTGTGTGTGTGTGTGTGTGTGTGTGTGTGTGTGTGTGTGTGTGTGTACATGTCTAAGAGAGAGAGAGAGAGAGAGAGAGAGAGAGAGAGAGTGAGAGAGAGAGAGAGAGAGAGAGAGAGAGAGAGAGAGAGAGAGAGAGAGAGAGAGAGAGAGAGAGATTGCAACGGCGACACACTCTCTTCAATTTCTTCAAAGTATTTTTAAGGCCGTTTTACAAATTGACCCGAGCCCTCCTAACTCAACGAAGAAAACCAAAACGAGACAAAAACAACAACAACAACAACAAAACCAGAAACAACAAAAGAAAGGGCGCATGAGGATCTATTCCTCCTGGAGATGCGCGCATGTTTGTGAGAGAGAGAGAGAGAGAGAGAGAGAGAGAGAGAGAGAGAGAGAGAGAGAGAGAGAGAGAGAGAGAGCCGCGCGTAAGAGAAAGAATGGCGTCATATTTAGAGTATTATGTCAGTGTCTGCGTATTGACGTAGTTGCCTCTTTTACGTCACCGCCACTGTTTGACTTTCTCTAGAAATAAAGTTTTTTTTTATAGTGTTTTAATTTTTTTCTGAAAAGAATTAATTTTTTACTAAGAAATTGAAAGGATACAAAGCTGGCTAACGAACTCATCCAATGTCTTTCTCCAAACTAGCTATATGCAAAAGTTCAAGCAAATATGACAAAAATTACGGACTCTAATCTGGGTCAACCGACTTCCTATAAACGGTTGTTTATGTCTTCAATGAGACATTCAGTTACAATATGCTCGGAGGCTCTATTAGCCACCCACTTAAGAAAGTATTTCGCCAAGTTTCAAGCTTGTGTGTACAGAAATATCGGAGATTCTCTTGTTTACATACATACGCACTCACATACATAAGCACATACATACGCACATACGCCGCTTCGCGCCAAATGTACGTTCAGCAGCGAGGTTAGCGTATCTAGGCATGACGTAATTTTTATCTGGTTACTTCAATTGTTAGAAGTTTAGCCTGCCCGCATTTGACATCAGGGGTATGCTATTAATTTCGGCCCACCGCGAACAGTCCTAAAAAGTCCCTTCTATAAATAGAAGGGACTTAACAACAACAAACAAAAAACATACGATGATCCCCCCCCCCCCTACCCCCCACCGCCCCACACAAAAAAAAAAATTAAAAAAATCGCATTCTTGTATGACATCAAAGTAGTCAGGCACTATCTTTAAGCTATCACGGTCAATTTCTTTCCCTCAAGGACGCAGTGTGTGCACGTACCGGTGCAGTCCTTCAAAAGCCCATTCACAGATGATGCAAGTTATAAAGCCCGGGGAATAAACGGGGTAGGTTTACCCTTACGCCTCATCGGGACATTGGAAAATCTGATTTATGGTTGTAAGTCCGACGCGACTCTCAAACTCGTGGGACAGCTGGCAAGAGGCATAGAATCGCATGGGGCCCTGCGACTGCAGGGGCTCATGCGAATCTATGCTTCCTGCAGATGGAACTTGGGGATGTCTCTGAGATTTTTATGGACTTTAGGTGCAGATATGCTTAGAGATGAATTTTATTTCATGAAAGCTTGGGCGAACATGTGCTTAGAGTAGAATTACCCGCCACAAAAGCTTTGCTGAGGAGCGTTCGCTCGGCTTTGGCTGTATAAACAACGGTATTACAACACCCGCATGCCTTCTCGCCTTCAAAGGGCACAGATTTTCATGAACCTCTGCAGACGCAAGGGGATCATGGGGATCTAAGCCTCTTGTTGGCAGGGATTAGTCCGCTGTACGTCCTCTTACTGAGGAGTTAATTTGGGTTAAGTCTGCATGCTATTTAAGGCATTCCTGTTTCTACGCGGGTTATTGGATGACAGTGCTAATCTGCGATTCATGGTGTTCGACTTTCCTAACTGTTTTTCCATGGTAAATTCCACGCAGTGCTCATGCGGCATGGTAGGCTGCATATGTTTCCAGCCACACGCCCTTCGGCTTAACACCTTCACTGCAGAGAAAAATTAAACATCACTCAATTACAAGTGAGGTATAGATCCTCATGAGTTTATGGGACTCGTGATGATTTATATCTCTTGCTAAAACCACTTTCTCTCCACGTTCCTTTGACGTTTTTTTGATCCGCTTTGACGTTGAAGTTACAATAATTTCAAAAACACAGTCTGGCAGAGAAGGGTTTAACCCATTAAGTTCTGACACAAAGCACAATATACAGATCAATCGTGACAGTTCAAAGGTTGTGCTATTCTGGCACAACCTTTGAACTACCTTAATTGTCGATTTTTTCAGTCGTCCGACTGTACTGTAGTGTGCTGAGAACAAGTAGCCCCAAATGCGAAGATTTCGACCTTGGAGCCTTTTGCAAGGTATGACGTTGTCCGCTTGGGGGAAAGAAAAAAAATGAGGACCAAGCCGGCGTTACAAAAAAGGATCACCTGGCGGTTGTTCACACCTGCCGAACACTGCACGGCGCTTTATAAACCTCTGTTGACGGACGGGAGGGAAAATATTTGGCTGCCAGAAGCTTTCTCTAAGCCGCAGGCTTAAACGCTGATGACTTCCTCTGTTTGAGGCTAGCGCCGGTGTACACAATACAGGGCTTAAACTCTATATAAGCACTGGAATAGGCATACATTCTCATGAAATCCTCCTGCGGCTGCTGGTGAATCTTTGCCTCTTGTAGAGGGGTTACGCTTGGTGACGACTGTCTTCTGATCAGGCGTGTGTTAGGAGTTTCCACCTGGCAGATTCCTATAACCTCCCCGTGTTAAAACAGGTGGCAAGAAATGTAACGATTTGCAGACATGCATTAGTAGTGGAGCAGGGAATCATAATTAATATCGGAGTTCTAAAATGCTACAGTAATGTACGATAATTCTTCCTGCAAATTTCGATTGAGCAACTGCTAACCGGCCTTTGGGTGTCGGTAGCGGGTTTTTTGTCGACAAAAAACGCTACCGACACCCAAAGGGTTTATGCCGCATCCGCCCGGATACGCGCCTTTTTGCGCGTATCCGAATGCAGTACGTCTCGAACTGGACGAATGAACAGGAGGACCTTCGAAAGTGCTGTTAGTGAACAGGAGGAAGTGCCGTTAGCGAACAGGAGGAAGTGGTGTTACGAAAAGAACGTCAGTCATACCATCGAGGCACAGATCCTTCTAGGTCGTTGTTTGATGGTCTGTTATTTTGGACCTAACGGCTCTAGGCGGTAAGGTCCACAATAAGAAAAAACACCCGTTTGTACAATCAGCCAATATATATATATTATATATATAAAATAAAATCGCGACTTTTCTTCAGGATGATCTCATAGTGGCGGAATGGGAAGTCGCTTCCAGAGCCTCTGCACTAGAGATCAACAAGTGCCATTTATTTAGTCATCGATACAGACGGACGGACGGACAAACAGATAGACACAGTCACACTGGTTGTCGCCCTCGAAGTCAACCAGTGTGCTTAAGAGAGAGAGAGAGAGAGAGAGAGAGAGAGAGAGAGAGAGAGAGAGAGAGAGAGAGAGAGAGAGAGAGAGAGAGAGAGAGCGAGAGAGAGAGCGAGAGAGAGAGAGAGAGAGAGAGAGAGAGAGAGAGAGAGAGAGAGAGAGAGAGAGAGAGAGAACACCAGCCGGCAAAATAGTGAGAATGTAATGGGGACTAAGAAAAAGGATCATGTGGGCTACAAGTGAGACTGGGCTGTTCTCTCCGTGATACAGTCAGCTCCAACCTGTACCAGTCGCATGCTTCTTTTATATAGACGTGCCTCCGACACCTGAGTGGGGATTACACTTGCGTACGGGCTGGAGGTCACACGTCATTTTTTAAGCAATGTGGAGTTAAAATACATACCGGTACCTATCCTGCCCCCACCCACCCCACCTCTGTCTTCTTCCCCAACCCCTTCTTCCCGCCTGAAACAGGACTTTTCTCGCCGTCGATGGCGCAAGCTTCGCCGAGAATCCTCATCGTATCGTCAAAATGTAACATGCAGCATCGTCACTGTCGGTGACTGTCAATCTGCGGCCCTGTGAAAGCAAAAGACTGCAAGTCTAATTTTGTGAAATTAATACAATGAAAATCTCGCTTCACACAAAAATGAACTTGCTGACTTTTGCCTTCACAGGGCAGCCAGCCATCTCCTGAACGAAATTCACCCCCCCCCCCCAACCCGGCCCCGCGCCCCTCTCCACCACCACCCCTGTACTGCCATACCAAAGGAAACGGCAGTGTCTCACTTTGGCCCCGCCCGGTCGTTCCTTCCGACTTGTGTGATGCATAGGGCCGACTAGAACAACAAGGCTGTTCAAAAGAAGCCTTCTACTAAAAAATAACCCTCGGCGCCAGTGAAACATCAAACTCCAAATTTTTGCCGCAACATCATATGGTGGGGTTGAATCCATTTGTTCCATTATTCCGTTCCTTTCTGCACATTTGGTGCCAATTTGCCGGCGACTTTCTCTCTGAAACACCTTTCCGCCCCAGCCATGCTTTTTCCGCAAACCCTACCAACACCCACCTCTACCGCCCCATCTTTTTGAAGTCACAACTGAATCCTGAAGATTTTTCCCCACATGAAAAACACAGATGCAAAGTAAATAATGTCTGATCACCATAAAAAGAGGTATAGATTCTTATGAGTCCCTGCAGGGGCATTCGCGAAAACGAAAAGAAAATGTTTCCTGTTTCCTTACTGCGTGACTTTCTTGAACACCGGCACCTTAGAATGAAATTTCCCCAACCCTACTACCACCATCTGGCGTGGGAAGTAGATATAATCTGAGTAATCAGGCAGTATGAATTATCCCTGCACGCTGAAAGTACTCGTGCGGGTCTATCCTTCTTGCAAAATCGACAGTATTAGATGGCGCCGGGAGTGTGCCCTACTATTTTTGGGTCGCCGCCTTCTTTGATGCCACGTTTTGAATGGAACCAGAATAGCTTGGCTGATCGCTCGACTTGGACCTCGTCAAAGCCGAGGTCGACGCGTCCTGACAGTGCTAGAACGTATGCTGACTCCTTGAAGCGCCCCGGTAAATGTGGAAGTCCGGCCTAGCAGAGATTCTACCCCTTTTGGCTGTCGGTAGCGCTTTTTGTCGAGGCGATCCCCCGCTGGGAATCGTCGCGACAAAAAGCGCTACAGGGTTAAAAACGTGTACTCATTCGTTCCACTGTCCCTACTGTGACAGCACTTGCATGGACGTGTACTCATTCGTTCCACTGTCCCTACTGTGACACCACTTGCATGGACGTGTACTCATTCGTTCCACTGTCCCTACTGTGACAGCACTTGCATGGACGTGTACTCATTCGTTCCACTGTCCCTACTGTGACAGCACTTGCATGGACGTGTATTCATTCGTTCCACTGTCCCTACTGTGACACCACTTGCATGGACGTGTACTCATTCGTTCCACTGTCCCTACTGTGACAGCACTTGCATGGACGTGTACTCATTCGTTCCACTGTCCCTACTGTGACAGCACTTGCATGGACGTGTACTCATTCGTTCCACTGTCCCTACTGTGACACCACTTGCATGGACGTGTACTCATTCGTTCCACTGTCCCTACTGTGACACCACTTGCATGGACGTGTACTCATTCGTTCCACTGTCCCTACTGTGACAGCACTTGCATGGACGTGTACTCATTCGTTCCACTGTCCCTACTGTGACACCACTTGCATGGACGTGTACTCATTCGTTCCACTGTCCCTACTGTGACAGCACTTGCATGGACGTGTACTCATTCGTTCCACTGTCCCTACTGTGGCACCACTTGCATGGACGTGTACTCATTCGTTCCACTGTCCCTACTGTGACACCACTTGCATGGACGTGTACTCATTCGTTCCACTGTCCCTACTGTGACACCACTTGCATGGACGTGTACTCATTCGTTCCACTGTCCCTACTGTGACACCACTTGCATGGACGCAAAAATTCAGTTGTAGCCCCTTCACTGCCAGTGGTCGCAAATCGTGTTTCTGAAATCTTTGTCAACCCTTACCCAACCTCTGGAAGCATATTTCGCTTCTGAAATCTTAGTTTATCTCATTCTACCCCAGACACACCACAGCAAGATAAGGATCGACCATGATAACTCAAGGGTGATGCCAGAATAGCTTGGCGCCTACGGGCGCCAAGCTATTCTGGCATCACCCTTGAACTATCATGGTCGATGTGTGTCCTGCACTGCACTGCAGTCTTCAGAGGACAAGGGCAAAGTGTAAGGATTTCGGTGTTGGGGTAGAATGAGTTATTCGACGGCCACTAAAGCCGCAACCGTACAAGGGACATGGATACAGACTGGTTTCAGCAAGAGACATAGATCCTCATGGGCCCCCGCGACTGCGGGGGCCCATGAGGATCAATGTTTCTTGCAGCTGGATCGCTGTAGCTGTTCTCTCGCCACTGAAGGTAGTTATTGCAATGCCGCATCTAGCCCCAGTTATACATATATCATAGATACAAAATAGTGGCAGCGAGAGGATAGATTCTCAAGAGCCCCTGCAACTGACCATGAAGATCTATGTCTCTTGCAATTGAGTTGCGTTCAGTCTTTCTTGGCAGTGAGATTCAGTTCAAATTTTGCGACGCACATTTGCCACTTTCTTTCATACAGCATTTTGTTTTCTCATCCTCCAAATGTTGCTTTGCACGATTTCTTCACTCCTTATTTCAATATTCCCTCATTGTGTTCTTTCAATATTGTTTAGTTGCTCCTTTTCGATTTCCTGAATAATCAGTCTAGATTTCGCTGCAGGGCGAATGCAATTTTAACTTTTCATAAGGGAAATGGCCTATGAAGGCAAAAGGGCAATACGTCTAGTTTGTGAAAAGCGAGACTGTCATTGTAGGACAATGAAAACTTTGTTTTTCACGACAATGGACTTAGGACCTACTGTCTTTTGGCTTCACTGGGCAGGGCAGCTCTGCTTACAATAACTGAAGAATTCAGCAAAACTAAACAAACACCCCCCGCGGGGGCTCATGAGGATTCATGTTTCTTGAAAGTTTTGCTCTTTTTTTACGCCTATTTTTGCTCCCATTTACAGCTGTGCCGGTTTGTCACGCAAATGTCGGACGGTGGTCAGCGTGTAGCGGTTGCAGACGCGCAATTCATGATCACTGGCACCTAAGGAGTTAAGGCTTCAAGTCTCCCAGGAGTCGAGTCACATTTATTCATCTGTGGTCTCTCTGTGTCTTAGAGTGCCCTCTGCTTAACCCTTTCACATCCCATGTAAAAACAACGGGTTTCATCTAGTAGAACCACCTCAATGTAGTAGTACTCGGGATGATTGAGAATAGGTTCAATGACCGAACTGATTAGCTCACTGATGGGTCATACAGGGTTAGCTTGGTACCTTTCAGGCACGCAAGCTAACCTTACACTACTCATGTGCTGTCACGATCAACCCTAACGCAGTAGACGTCAAAAGTGAAAAAAGTATTTTCAAAGTTAACCCTGTCCCTGCTGCTGTACGTGCATTTTGTTTCTGAAAGTCTTGTTCTTTCAACGACCCAAAAGCCACAACCTTCCGATAAATAAGGATACAAACTGGTCTCAGCAAGAGACATAGAGCCTCATGAGCCCCCGCGACTGCGGGGGCTCATGAGGATCTATGTCTCTTGCAGTCGGGTTGTGTTCATTTTTTTCTCTGTAGTGAAGGAGTTAGATTAAAAATGAGTCTGAATTTGAAATACGAGCTTTCTTGAAATAGTGATTTTATTTTTATTTTCATTTTTTTTTAAACCGTAGCTTTCTTGTAGGTTCCGCGCAGAAATAAAATCTGAGAACGTTTGCGTAACTCGAACCGGGTCTCGATTAGTCATCCGTCCTTTTTCTCCTCACCTCTTTTTAAAACATTTTTTCTTTTTTAACCAATAATTTCGAGCGAAATCTCCTGTGCCCTTTCAATATGCGCTGCAATAAATTTTGATTGTTGTCATGTTTTCATGTCGGGGCTGCGCAGTGTCAAGTTGCACTGACTTTCGACAAGTTCGATTTTTACGCGTGCATACACGCACGCACGCACATGTACGCATGCACACACACGCGCGCACGCACGCACGCACGCACGCACGCACACGCACACACACGCGCGCTAGCACGCACGCTAGCAAGCACACAGCGAGAGAGAGCGAGAGCGAGAGAGAGAGAGAGAGAGAGAGAGAGAGAGAGAGAGAGAGAGAGACAGAGACAGAGAGAGAGACAGAGAGAGAGACAGACAGACAGACATAGCCCCTTAACCCCTTCGCTGCCAGTGATCACGAATTGCGCGTCTGAAACCACTAGACGCAGACCGTTATTCGCGTGAAAAACACTGATGCCATTGGGACCAAAAAACAGGCATAAATAACAGGACTAACAAGAGATATAAATTTTGTATCTCTTGCAGCTGGGTGGTGTTCACCTTTCCCCGGCAGTTAAGGGGTTAATGGTTTTTGTCGCGTTGATTCCTTGCAGAAATATCATCGTGACACTAAAAACCGCCTCCGACACCCAGGGCAGCCGTTAACTAATTCGAAGGGCAAGTTAACTCACTCGTCACATTTGGAACAGAGCTTCCACTGCGAGAAAGCGACTTCTGACGAGTGCCTACTAAGAGTTGCAGAAGGTGAGTCGACCACGACACTCATAAAAGCCAATCAGTGTTAGATTACACAGCTTGGCACCTTGTTAGGCCGGGTGAAAATGCCAAACTGAGGGGCTAAACTCTTGTGTGTCCTTCGCCTGCCTACTGACTTCTCAAGTTGGGTTCCGACGAAACTGAAGACATGGTATAAATGTAAGGTGTGAAGCATCCTCTTAAGGATGTGTATGACCGTCTGGTACTTCAGCGATGCTGCGTATTTTTCGTGGGTTGGCGACTTGGTTGCCATGATAAGGTATTGGTCAGGGGACCCTCCCCGTTAGTTTGTCCAGCGCGGAGTGATTTCCCTTGGTGTGCACAAAAGATTTCACGGATTCATTTCCGCGTCTCCCGTTGTCATTTGCTTGGAACCAAATAAATAAACCCGAACCCAAGACATCATTGAATCAGGCTGTCACTAAAACAAACCAGTCGCTTTGTCAAACAAGTGAAGGTGCCGGCCTAATTAGCCTGGTCAACGATCTATACACATCAGTCATGGTACAGACTACAAACCTACACGATCTATCAAAGGAACACTGGTGTATATATGTCACCAGCAAGAGGCGTAGATCCTCATGAGCCCCCGCAGCTGCGGGGGCACATGAGGATCTACGCCTTTTGGAGATGGGTAAAGTTCCCTACATATTCACAAAACTAATCCGCCAGTCAAATTGGGGGTTAAGAACCTTCGTATTTACACCAGTGAGAGGCGGCAAATTTGTCATCAAGGTGCCGGGACATTCGCGAAGGGTCGTTTTACAGTAAGTGAGATGTCTCACTCTCTACTCCGTCTCTTGTGTATAACAATGACTCACTCATGGCTTAAATCAGTCAGAGTCTTATAAAAACCCTCTGACTCTGTTTGGGGAGAAGAGAAGCAAATGGGCTTTTTATAAGCGACTAACAGTCAGTAGGCTGTATAGTCCTGGATTCATGACTAAGCTCTCTCATACAACGGGCTCCAAGTCCCCAAGAACTTGAGCTTTTAGTCTCAGCTAGCACCTAGCCGCGAATCATTCAAATGTACGGACATCACTGGACACTCATTTGGACTCAAAATGTCAGGTAAATACTGAAATGTCAAACCCAAAAACATGAACGCTGCGCAAGCTGATCCTTGAAGATGACTGAAAACAAGCACTGGAAAAAGAAATCCGTCAAACAAACGTAAAATTCGTTCTTGTCAAACAAACGTAAATCCCCGATCACATACGTGCCAGTGGGACATTAAAATGGATAAAACAAACGTAAAATTCGTTCTTGTAAGAAGAAAAGGATACTTTTGCTGTAAGTGTTCCGTTTCGTATGACACGTCTTGTAAAAAGAAGAGGATAACTTTTGTCTGTCAGAGTTCACTTTCGTATGACACATATCGCCTTACAAGGGCTGTTTTATACAGCAAAGCCAACAATGCCGCGAGCCAGAAGAAGCGAAAAACAAAGCAAAACCCGAGTTGCAAGGTGTCCCGCGTAACAACCACTACAAAATTAGAATCAACAAAACTGTTCTGCACACACAAAAACACGTGAAACACGACTTTAAAATCGATTTTTAAAAAAAATCTCATTTACCGTTTCCTTGACAACAGAGATGCTTTGCACGTACAATTCCCATCCATCAGCAAGAGATACAGACGTTCATGAGCACCTGAAACCCCGCACCCATCTGCAACAGGTATTGATTCTCAAAAACAAAACTCATCGCAGCAATTCGATTCCATCTGCTGACCGTGCCAAGCTCAAAGTATTTGCTTCCCTGTGTGAGTGTGCCGCAGTTCTAAACCGAAGTACTTGTTCCCATATTTTAATGGTAGTACCTAACGACTATGTACCTGTTGCAGGAGATGGATCGACCATGATAATTCAAGGGTAGTGTCAGATTAGTTTGGCTCCTGAAGGCGCAACGCTAATCTGGCACTACCCTTGAATTATCATGGTCGAACAGTCTCCTGCTGTAACGCGTCGGGGCTAAATAGGTTGATATTTGCGGTTCTGAGCTCTGTGTTGGTGGTCTGGTCGTAAGGTTCAAATTCACAGACAGGTACACACATGTTCCTCGGATTAAGGCGGTACGAGGCGGTTGGGCCTACTGCTGCCTATTTAGATGAACCAATGAGAGAGTGGGTCATGAATGATTCATCAGCGAAACACTAATACCTATCTTCTCACGCCACGATGGCAAGACAAAAGACGAGAGAATCGATATAATTCCGATTTCGACCTTTTTATGTGTGTGTGGCGGCCGACACAGGCAACTGAGCTGATATGTTGAATGTGTGCTGGTCTGCGATTCTGGACCTTACGGCTCAAGGCCGTAAGGTCCAAAATCACAAATAAGCACGCCAGCCAAATGGTGCAACTGAGCTTGTCGTTCCGAGTTTTCAGTTGTGCGTTTCCTACCGACACTGCAACTGAAGTTTGTTGTTGGTGAGATCATGAAATGTGTAGTGTGTGGTGTGTGTGTGTGTGTGTGTGTGTGTGTGTGTGTGTGTGTGTGTGTGTGTGTGTGTGTGAGTGTGTGTGTGTATATGTGTGTGTGTGGGGGGGGGGAGATGATGGTGTGTGTGTGTGGGGGGGGGGAGGGGCGGTGTTGTGTGTGTGTGTGTGTGCGTGCGTGTGCGTAAGCGTTAACGTGTGCGAGTGTGCGTGCGTGCAAATGTACCAGGTTATATGCGCGACTTATGTATTCGCTATTGCGTCGTTTGTTTGGCATGACTTGATTCCGTAATAACGCCCATTCCCGGTTCAGTTCCTTTCTGATTTCTTGTTTTTATTCTTTTTCTTCTCGTTTCTGTTTCTGTTGTGACCTAACTGGTTGTCCCAATATATGTATCACCACCATCCCCATTCCTCTACCCACTCCCTCCCTCCGCCATTCTCTCCCCCACCCCCACTCGTCCCCCCCCCCCGCCCTCCCCCTCCCCCCTCTCTCTTTCCTTCAGCGTGTCAGTTTCTCCAGGTGTCAGTCATCAGTAGTGAAAACAGCGCGTGCAGGGCCAACAACACGTGTCCCCCCCAAGCACCCCTCCCCTTCCCTACTCACTTCCTCATCCAACCCTTCCATCTACAATCCTCATCCTGATTCGCCCAAGCACACTGGTTGTCTTCCTCGATTCGTTACCGCCATCAGCGATAGCGAATCGAGGAAGACAACCAGTGTAGTAGCCCGTGCCGCCAGTAAGGATCGTGAATGTCTGCCCCTCCTGCTCGCAGGATGGCACTCTGTATAGCCTCAGAGCGAGTGCTTCATCGTTGTGAATTCCTTCAGACCTGACGTACTACAACAAGACATTGGTCGACCATGATAGTTCAAGGGTGGTGCCAGAATAGCTAGGCGCCCCCAGGTCAAGGCCGTATGTGCAAAAGCATACGGCAAGACAATGATAAATGTGGCAATCGCGGCAAACCAGCACTGACGTGCAATTCGCTTTTGGGGCTTAGTATTTTCTTTCCACTCACTCCATCAGCCTTGAGTCAGTGTGGACCGCACGTGTTCGAAAGAGGTGGGGTTCGCCTAAAAACTACAAATACTCGGTGAAAACCGCTGGCCGGCATCATGGGCATCCCCCCAGCGTTTTGTTTGTCCAGCACTTTCCTCACACCCGTCGGTGGCCTTTGTGCCCCTCAGCCGCATCAGCATCCCCCTCCCCCAACCCCTCCCCTTTTCTCCTCACCCTCCCTCCCTTCCTTGTTTGAGCGTTCTGCCCCATTCAGACCCGACTACAACAAGATATGGGTGGACTACTAACTACATGGATCGGTCCATTAAAGTTCAGTATGATATGGGTGGATCCACACTGGTTGTCTTCCTCGATTCGCTACCGCTTCTCAGCGGTAGCGAATCGAGGGAGACAAACAGTGTGCAGTGGGCAATACTGAGATGGATCGACCTTTGTTTATTCCAGGGTGGTGCCAGAGTAGCTGGGCGCCTGCCTTTAGACACCAAGACATTCAGGCGGCACCTCTTGAATGAGTTAACCGGACAGCAACAAAGACGAAGGGGATTGGGGGGGGGGAGGGGTGGCAGGTGGTGGGGGGGGGGGAGGGAAGGGAAAATGAAGATCAAATCCGGCCTACCGCCTTCTCTCCCATGTCAATAGTTTCATCACAAACCTCTCTAGGCCATTGTTATGACACTTGGAGCATGAAAACAATGAGATGACCAGTGTTGATGAACCGACACGTGACACTAAACAAAACAACTCTGGCCTCACCCCACCACAATTTAAAAGAAAAAAGCCTGCTAGCGACAGTTTACCACTCCATCACGCCAATGCCCCCCCCCCCTCACACACACACATACACACACACACACACACACACACACACACACACACACACACACACACACACACACACACACACCGCTCCCCTCCCCCAATCTACAATTTAAAAATGTTAACAAACGATGAGATGCGAGGGACACGCGACAACATGAAACACAACTGAGTGAACTGACAGCAAAACATCGGAGACGCGACAACGTATTGTATTGTGGGACGCACGGCATGTTGAGGTTATATCGGGCGTGTCTTGTATACTGATGAGCAAAAGAATTGCGACATTTTTGCTCGTCAGTATATAAAACAGCAAATATGTTGTTCCGTTCCACTCTGGTTCTCTCCCGCGATTCGCTACCGCTGTACAGTGAGACAACCAGGGTGGTTCTATAATGACGATGCATCATCATCATCATTATCACCACCACCACCATCACAATAATAATCACTACATCACCACCATCTCAGCATGTTGTCCCATTTAAAATCCTGAGGTTGATTTTGTCAGATCTGTAAGTTGTCCTGTGAAGATTACATCACAGTTTTGGCGATAGATTGACCACCACCATTGAACTATAACTAAAACGGTCAAATTTATCTCAGGTTCGAGTGTATCAGGACTTAAAGAGTTAATCAGCACCGTACTGTGAAAAAATGCGACTTCCGGAACTGTTTTCAGTCACGAAAAATCTGGGACAGAAAACGTGACCTTAGCGCATGGTATGAACCACACTGAAACACCATCATTTTTCACCATCATCACTGACTATGTATGTGCGCAACAACCTCTCACTTTCAAGTGCAATGCCTTTAGGATGCAGAATTGACGTTTGACACCTGCAACGCCTGATGGGCTTCATCCACAAATGGCATCTGCAAGGGGGAATAAATCCTCATGAGCCCTTGCACTGGCGCCTGTTGATCTACGTCAGTGTCGCTTAAAAAGATCAAGATTCATTCTCAGTACCGCGCAAAAGGTTATCGGTCCGAAGTCGGCCGCAGTATCGGTATTTCATGGATGTTTACGGTCATCAAGGTTATGCACCTGTGTTGCCTGTGGATTCAGAAGGGGAGTGCACCGTGGGTACACTTACCCATTACGTCCCTTCGGCTGCAGGTACTTGCCTGACCGTAGCTGTTTACAATTTTCCTCAAGCTGACCAAACGCTGGACATTCACAGGTAACTTCCTCCGTGTGAAGAATATAGACGTTTGAGTCTACATATAGCAACAAGAGGCATAGGACCTCTGGGGCTCATGAGAACCTATGCCATTTGTGGATGAAAACATCTGACTACAGGACTGTGGATATCGTATTTGGTCAGCAAAGGGTCAGTAAGGATGACCACACATCCCCCTCCTGACCACACAGCCCTCCTCCTGACCACACATACCCTCCATCACAATCCGTCCCCCGCCTCCCCGCCTCCCCGCCCCCCATCCGCCGCCAGCCCATCCGTCATACATCCCCCCACCCCCCTCCCGCTCTCCAATCAGAAGTTTGTAGTTCAGCGTCCAGCGATAACAGAAATTGTGGTCACGTTTTTCACAGGAGCGACCAACTCAGAGGACAGGAGGACAGTGCCCTGCAGTGTTTGAGGGATGGGACTAGGTGTGGCGGGGCGAAGGAAAGCTGAGTTTGCGATGAAACAGTGATGAGAATAATTTGTGTGCTGGTCTGTGATTTTGGATCTTACGGCCAGAGACCGTAAGATCCAAAATCACACACATGCACATACATGATCTTTTTCTTCAAAGACGTCATCAACAACTTAATCATCTTACTTACTTACGCCTGTCACCCCTACCCGGGTATAGGCCGTCGACGAGAGACCTCCAGCAACTCCTGTCCTGTGCTTCAACTTCGATTCTACTCCAGGTGGTTCCCAGTCTCTTGATGTCTGCTTGGAGGTCTCGACGCCAGGAGTTTCTCGGCCTACCTCTTTTCCTCTTTCCCTGGGGGTTCCATGACAATGCCTGCCTAGTGATACTGGAAGCTGGCTTTCTCAGACTGTGACCGATCCATCCCCATCTTCTTCGCCCAATTTCATTCTCTGCTGTTATCTGCTCTGTTCTCTCCCAGAGTCTGACGTTGCTGATCTTCTCTGGCCAGTGGATTTTCAAAATTCTTCTAAGGCAACTGTTCATGAAGGTCTGTACTCTGTTGACTGTGGTTTTTGTCAATCTCCATGTCTCTGCTCCATATAGGAGAACTGCTTTTACATTGGAGTTGAAAATCCGGACTTTGGTGTGTTGTGACAGCTCTCTGGAACTCCACACTTTTTTCAACTGGAGAAAGGCTGCTCTGGCTTTACCGATTCGTGCTCTGACATAAACTTAATCATCAACTACTTGAAAAGGACAAACATAGCGTATCATAAATCTGTTCTTGCTATTCGGTCTGTCTGTTACAACAACAATAAAGTTGTCCTGAATCTTGTCTGTTAGTTAGTTACTTCGTTAGTTATTTAGTTACCACTGCGGGGACCGGTATGAAACAATTTTTTCCTGAACAATGTAATTGCAGATTATATATCGTAACACAACACGACAGAATCTGATCTCACACAAATATGATTCTGGTCCTTTTTTGGTGTCTCACTATCGGTCACAAAACAATGAAATTTAAAAAACTTATGGTACAGCACAACCTGTTTTGAACGACCACCCCTATGAGAGATCACGCACATGATGGTCTGTATGACAGGTGACATTTTTCCCCTTCAAGACTTCTCTTGAGAGAGAACATCTTTTACGACCATTGTTCTCAGGCTTCCATAAACAGGTGACTGCTCAAAAGAGGTTCTATTCAGTGTGTCATTTCGATTTTACGTTACTAGACATTGCATTCCATGGATATTGTAATGCTTCAGTATATAGTATCTAGGCAGTTTGGACTACCTCGTTCCAAAGACACTGTGACGCACAATGGAGTCCGCTCTTCAGCGAATAACTGGATGTATAACACATGAGCACTCAGCAAACACTTAAAAAGCCAGATTTGATAAGGCTAATACACTCAAAACTGTTAACGCATTCGAGACGTGCCGTCTCTGGATACGCGGCTTATGCCGCGTATCCGGAGGCGACACGTCTCGAATGAGTTAATAAAAAATATTGTTCTCAGTTTGTATTTTATTTGAATACACAGGACTGTGTCTTAGCACATCCACATCGTTGGATGAGACAACCCTTTTGGCTATCGGCAGCGCTTTTTGTCGCGACGACTTCTACAGGAATCATCGCGACAAATGCGCTATCGACAGCCAAAGGGTTGTTACCCTTGACCGCTACTCAGTAGCGACAGACGGCTCGACGGACAAAAACCCGTTTAACCCCTTGACTGCTATTGACTGGTACGGAGCCACATTGCTCGATTCCGTCGCCACACTAATTAGCGTAGCGAGTCAAGTGATCTTCAGTGTCGATAATCAATGTGATATGGTGCATGTTCATGAAAGATGTAAAAAACAAGTAGCAAGCACTCAACAACTGAACCCCCCTCAGTAATTATAACGAAACGGATGACCAGCATTGGGAATAACGATAAGAAACTTGCTTTTTATTTGGCCGGAAAAACTTGAAAAACCGCTACACTGGCGGCTGCGCAAAACTCCCGCTTGAAAGCACATATCTAAAGAAAAACCGGTTCAGTTAACTCATTCGAAACGTGCCGCCTCCGGATACGCGGCCTAAGCCGCGTATCCGGAAGCGGCACGTCTCGAATGCGTTAACATAAAGGAAACAATTGCACGCGACAAACACGATGTACTGTGTTCGGCCGCGGTCAGGATCAATACCAAACAAAGCATCAATTTCCTTTTTCAGATAAGACTATATTATATTGGGTAGGAAGAAATTCCCCTCAGTCAACAGAAAATGAAACGCTCGACAAAATGTCGCTGTGATTGATGGTAGATTTCTTGGTCGCCTCTGCTTGAACAATCGACTACTTGCAAGATGAATAAACGTGATTATGCGGCATGCCCCGGACGCTCACTTCATCTGCCGCGTATTGGTATGCGGCAGGTCAGCCTATGATTTAACTCATTCGAAACGTGTCCCGCCGTGAGATGGCCTTAGTCGCCTGCTCGGCGTTAAACCCAAATACCTACCTACCTACCGAAACGTGTCACCTCCTGATACTCGGCTTAAAGCCGCGTATCCGGAGGCGGAACGTTTCGAATGAGTTAACATTTTCGTCGGGTTTTTCAAATAGCAGCACCGATATCAGATTTCAAAACTGAATAAACAGTGTATCGAAACGGCGTAATATAATATATCGGTTAAAACCGATATTATTCTTGTTTCGATAAAGTTTTATTCGAGACGTGCCGCATCCGGATAAGAATACGCATAAGGCCGCGTATCCGCATGCAGCACGTCTCTAAAATGTTAACTTTAAAAAACGCAACGGCCAGGCACACGAAAACGTCTATTAACTCTTAAAACTCCAAAAACTAAATGACTTCCATTCTATAGAGATAAAAATAAAAAAAATAAAAACACGATAGGAGACATGCAGGATGGGGGTAGATCCGTAGGGGAAGGAAGATGCCTCGTGGAAAAACAAACCCCACCGCCCAGTGCGTTTGTACATCACACAAAAAACTTACCCTATCCTCTAAAGAACTGATCAATATACTTGTAACTTGCCATCTCTACCTGCAAGAGGCATGCATTCTCCTAGGACCTTGATACTGCGGGAGCTTATGAAGATCTGTGCCAGGCTCTCGCAGATAGAAGGGTCCCGTCAGATAAAGCGAAGGATACGCCACACAGACAGCAAGGTCCCTCCGTGTTGAAAGGAGGAGCGAGTCAAACAACCTCCCGATCAATATCCGTGGTAAACATTTCACGCAGTCTTTCTTTCATCTTACCGCGCCGCAGCTATGTACGCTCCGGACATCAAACATTTATAGCATACTCCGGCTAAAGAATACAGATGCAAACTTGGACGGACTTTGCCAGCAAGAGCCCATTTCTGTTTTTTGTCAGTCTTCAAGAGACGCAGACCCTCACGAGCTCATGCCGCAGCTAAAGATACTAAGGAAAAGTTAGATGGACTACGCCCGGAAGAGGTCTTTTATCATCCTGCAAGAGGCATAGATCCTCATGAGCCCCTGCGGAGCAGGGGCTCATGAGGATCTATGCCTCTTGCAGAAAAAAAAAGGGTCTGGTGTTGGATCGCGAAGGCCACCTTGGGCCAAGATCCCGTCCGAGTCTTCGCCTGTCTCAAGAAGCAGTGAATCAATAAACACGGGCCTACGAGAAACAAGCTGCTTTCTGTCCCTCTGTCTTTCTTTTCCCCCCTTTATTTTGTCGGCCCATGTCCTCAGCACCCCATGTTCGTAGTCCCTCAGCTCACAGGTGTAGGTAGAGATACGCATTTTCAAGTAGTGTGTCAATGTGCACTACACGTACAGTAAAATTCAGATATTAAAACGGTATGTGACAGAAACGTTTTTGGTGTAAAAACAGAAGTTTGTTACACGCAAAGTAATTTGTATAGAAATGTGCCGTTGGGCACGACCTCTAAAAAGTGTTGTAATATCCGATGTTTGTTATATCAGACCTTGCTATAAGCAAAGTTGACTGTACTTATAATCTATTCTGTTCACAATATTTTTGACGTTGTAAACGGGGGAGGTGAATAATGTACACTGATACATAATGTAGAAACACATTTCTCGAAACGCATTTTCACAATGTTCGGCCATTTCTTCTAGTCACTGTAAAATTGTGACAAGACTTCTAGTTTTATTTTTTCTAGTCACTGTAAAACATGACGAAAGCCACATTCCTTGTGCGATAATGAAGATAAATAGCGACTGATCTCTATATTTGTTTGTTTGTCTATTTCGAAAAAGGGTATTTGCCCGAAATATTAATAAACTGTGTTGCCATAGCTGTCTTTTCTAAGCGTGTTTTTTTTTTTTTCTCCGTTGGGTTCTTCTCCGCATTTTACATCCTTGGCAGTCCCTTTTTTTCTGGAAGACGAAGTCTTGTTTTACAGAGACTATAAGAAATAAATACTGTACATTGATAAACATCGTGAAAACGCATATCTCTACCCAAACTTGTGCCATGGAGCTGTAGTGGCCCGCTCTTGAGAAACAACGCCTCTTGTTCGTTCAGTTGGAAGCCGGTTTATGACCATTGTTTTACAGCACCTGCCCACGGCCCGTCCCGTCGAGGGAACCGTGGACAGCCTCACGGGAGAAGAGCTCTGATACGCGCGTATCACCTCGTCAAAGAACAAAGACGAAATTATCAAACTCTTATCCGCTCACTTTGTTACATGGGTAGAAGACCACTGTGTTACTTGAACTGGTACGGTACCCTAACCCCTTAACCTCCGTGAGATGGCCTTAATTGCCTGCTCGGCGTTAAACCCAAATAACTAACAGAACCCTCAGCTGGAAATTCCTAGATTCGGAAGTTATCCTCTAAAGACTGACCACAAACCAGTTGAGAAAACAGATCGACCATGATAGTTCAAGGGTGGTGCCAGAACAGCTCGGCGCTGTTCTGGCACCATCCTTAAACTACCATGGTCGATCTGTCTCCTTGGGTAGTGTGCAATAGGGCATAATAGGTTAAAAACGATTAGCAATCTAGAGACCATCGAGAAACCGGCCTATGGGAAAAACCGGGACCTCCCAGGTTTAACTTTTTTATTGTTTGATTGGACGTTGAAACAATAAAAACAAAACAAACACAACTTCAAACATTCCACGCGGATGTCCGCGTGGCCGGAATGTTGAGGTTGTTTTTATTTCGTCAACTACATCGGACAAACTAGTAGCGATAAATTGTATTAAACCCTGTGGCTGACGGTAGCGGTTTGTGTCGAGGTGATTCCTGCAGGAATAACTGGACACCTACCGACAGCCAAAGGGTTAAAAAAAAACTGACGCGATCTTGTCAGTTGCGCGCACGGTATCCTTCATAACTGTAGTTTTAAAATACAGACACAAGGGGCTATCACAAGAGCATTATCTTATCGTACATTTCTTTGTCGATTCAACGAACAAGTGGACACTTCAAAGATAATGAACACTACCCCCCTCCCCCCTCCACACACACACACACACACACACACACACACAAAATTGAATATGCGCAATAGAGACCTTATCGTACTTTTTTATGTCGACTTTCAATTGAAAAGGACATCTTTCTTGTTTTTACTGACGTTGTTAACTTTACCGTTCCCTTAACCCATTCAGCCCTGACGCACTGCAGCAGGAGATGGGTCGACCATGATAATTCAAGGGTAGTGCCAGATTAGCTTGGCACCTGTCGGCGCCAAGCTAATCTGGCACTACCCTTGAATTATCATGGTCGATCCATCTCCTGCAACAGGTGCATAGTCGTTAGATGACGCCTCCAAAAATTGGGAAATATGTACGTCGGGCTGAATGAGTTACGTTTTTACGTCGTGAATGCAACTTGACTGTGGCAGCGAGGACAATTTCAGTTTCAAAGATACAGATCTCCCACCGAATACCAGATTTCTGTCATACATGTAACTTTTCATAACATATTAAGCTGAAGTTAACCCTTTGGCTGTCGGTAATCTTTTTTGTCGAGGTGAATCATGCTACAATCAGGCACCGCCCCTGAACAGCCATGGTCATTCCATCTCTCGCGACGTGAAGAAGAAGACCCGCCAGTTCATTATAATTTTTTGCTGTAGTGGTGGTGGACAAATGAAAGTATCAGCCGCGCCATGGACAGCAATTTTAGGTCTCTAACATCTCCGGTGGAACCAGGCAATATACTCCTGAAAGTGATCCCAAAACTTGAAACATCGTTATAAATTAAATCATTTGATTCTAGTAGAGAAAGGGATAACCAACAGACATTAATTTATCAGGCGAAAGGTTTCTATGAACGCTTACCGAAAACTTGATGGTTTTGTACCCGACGTCCCGTCAGAGGCGATTTGTATTCCCAGTCCAGGGGTCCTCAATAGCGCAGCGGGTATATCCACACAGCATAGCCCAGAGCCCGACTAGCGTATTGTCGATCACAGTGATTTGTGAAGGTGCTTACGCTGCCGTAAATCTCCGGTATTCACAAATCAATCACACAAGTTATCCTGAGTGACGGGAAGGGAGCTTTATCCACTCGATATTTCGATCCTCCGTTTCCTCTGGTCTCAAGTTGCAGGGACTGAAACTCCGTCCGAACATATGCCGTATGACTGAAACGATTCAGAAGTGAACACCAAACTTTAACCCGTTGGCTCTCGGTAGCGCTTTTTGTCGCGATGATTCCGTCAGGAATCATCGCGACAAAAAGCGGTACAGACAGCCAAAAGGTTAATAATTAAAGTCCAGAAGCGTCGTGTCGAGTCAGCAAGAACGTGAAAATAAAACCGCATCAGTAATTCATAAACCGCAACGTTGTGCAGCAGTGCTGAACGAAGTTAGTCAGTGAAACACATACACAAGGCTTGATACGGCAGGAATAATATATACTGACGACAACAAAAAAGAATACATCGAGTCCGATCCGGCAGGGCCCAAACAATGTCGCATTTCTTTCGCTCGTCAGTGTATGCATTTTTGCTTTATTTACGCGTCTGTCATAAACATCACCCCCCAAAAAAAAAGATCTATGTAGATCGCATCACTGATGTTGTCCACGTAATCTGCTACACTCAAGAAAGATAACACCGAAGTGGATTCAGTTACGGTGGGAATCAAATATGAGTCCTTCTTTCAAAAGAAAAGATCAGCGAGTGACACTGAAGTGAAGAAAAGTTGAAGATAAAGTTGATCGTTACAACTTATTTATCTCTCCCAACTGAAAATAGTTTTCACACAAAATTTAGGAAACATAACATAGTTTCTTGCCTCACACAAATCAAACCAGCTTCTCTTGTCTCACGCTAATGATCGCACACAGGCATGCAGAGATCGACGTGTACTGGCCAAAGGACACGCGTTGTCTGAGGTCCCTCCGATCACAGCAGGTAGAGCAGGGAGACAAGAGGCAAGGGGGAGGGGGGTCTCAGAGAGTAGGGGGAAGGGGTGAGGTGGACCTAAAAGCGCTGGACACGGGCTGTGTGTTCAGACAAACGAGAAAACTGTTGGCGCGATGGCACAGCTAGGCACAGCACACGCAAGTTCTAAACTCAACTCTTGCTCAGCAAGCACGGACAAACACACACACCACCGACGGCGCTAGTTCAGCGATAGAGGTTTAGTGATGGTTGTAGGCAGTGTGTGTCCGTGTGTGCGTGCGTGTGTGGTTTGTACAACTGAAGTAGACAGCAGAGACAGAAACACGCTCGTGCCTTACGCAATTCCCTCATCTGCGTAAGGCTGTAGATCCTCATGAGCCCCCCGCGATAGCGGGAGGCTCATGAGGATCTTTAACCTTACCCGGGTCTTTCACTCACCCTCCGAGTACCTCGAGAGGAGGGAGAGTTATTTCTTTTCGGTCTACGCCGAGAGCGGAGAGATTTGGTCTCGCCCCTCCCCCCAGTCATCCCTGCTTTGCTGGCACAGAGTAGACAGGCACGCGCACCGGTTTATTGGCTGTAAGCCCCATTGGAAGACACGCCCCTCCAATTAGCAACGCTAAGACGGGGTGCCGCTGAGAACCGTATGATGGTGATAGTACAGTGATTGGGACGGAGACTAGGCGGTGAATATTCCGCCGCAATAATCGCTTATAGTGCTGTACCAGCGCTCCTTAGTAGCAGGCAGACCTAAACTTACCGTATACATGAGAGGCCCCTCATTTGCAAGAGGCGTAGATCAGTCCTCATGAACGCGCGTTTTCACGAGGCACAGCAAGCTGCAGAGGCTCCTGAGAATCTATGCCTCCTGCAGACAAACAAGAGATGACTGTGTAGAGAGACGACCCTACTGTACGTGGCTAAGCGCATGATGACAGATTCCGCGCAGATTACAGACTGATTTAGCGCCGTGTCTGGGGTCTGAGCAACGGTGCGCTTTCGACCACTCGCAAAGTATGAAGTTCTTTCTTTACTATGCAAGGTGCCGCAAATCAATAGCTGCGAAAGTGTCACTTCGCAGCTATTGATGCGGGGCGCCTGAATGAGGCAAGGAACATACATACATTGCACAACAGGTTTCTGACGACACACGAGGATCTATGCCTTTCGAGTAGTGACAGTCTTGCCTCATCTCCCGTGTTCTCAGCCCCTTCAATGCCGGTGATCAGGACTGAATTGCGCGTCTGTAACGACTTCACGCTAACCGACATTTGCGTGAAGAATGCAGATGTAAATGGAACAAAAGTAGGCATTAAGACAATAGGATTAACACGAGACATAAATATCATGAGCCCCCCGCTACAGCGGTGGCTCATGAGGATCTACGCCTCTTGCAAATGAGGGCCTCTCATGTAATGTCTCTTTGGTGCAGTTGGTTAGCGCTCGCCTTTTCCCCGGCAGTTAAAGGATTAACGCTGCCAAAACTGGCTGACAATGATTCCGCAAAGCGGTGGGGTCCATATCTTGCATTCCATCATGATTGTGACTATACAGTGTTGTGTGATTATGTGATCACGTTATCCCCCTGACTCCAAGTTGTTGACCATACCACCTGGCCTGCCGTCAGCCGGATCCGGTGCCTCAGTCTGCAAGAACATAGATCCTCATGAGCGGCCCCCGCATTGCGGGGGCTTATGAGGATCTATGTTTCCTTCTTGTGCCTCACACTAACTCTACCATTATTCCCCACTGAAAATGAGGGAGCAATTGCAGAACACATCTTGGACGACTGACTTGGACAGTATAGAAACAAATAGTGATCCACCACGGGACCAAAGCTTACGCTTGTAGCTCTGTAACTGCTGTAACTGACCTACGGAGACTACGGATGACCCCTCCTTTGCAGGAGTTCCGCGTGGAGTCGAGAATGAGTTTGAACATGACCATCTCCTCAGCAGATGCACGGGGTTAGGCGGCTGCCAAGTATGCCAGAAAGGGGGTGCGGTGGGAGGCGGGGGCTGGGGGGGATAGTTGTGGGGGATTGTCAATTCGTGACACATCATTGCTAATTTTCAGTCATGGCTGATTTGTGCCAGATTTTGACATTGGTGTCAATGGTTATTAATGAAAACGTTTGACATAAATTCGCGCAACCTTATCTTGGTATTAACCCCTCGACTGGTACTGACGATGCCGTTCGCGTGACGCGTCGTTTCCACCGAGCGTTATTATATCGGCAGTTACAGTCATAGGGTTAAAACTATTTATGATTTTTGCAAAATGTGCATCAATTCCGCCACGGCAGAAACACGTGAATGCCGCTCGCCCACAGATTCTAAACCCAAATGCTAAGTTCCTCAATTATTCTTACCTAAATGGTAAATGATATATGCATTTTCGGGTGGTCTCCAGTTCAGATGCGTGTTTTTTTTCTTCTGTTTTATTTGTTCAGTTATTTTATCATACCTCACACGTACGCCACGCTGTTATGCATGCCTCTAATAAGACTGCGCTTTTTGCACCCAAAGCACCAACACGGATCATCGCTTGACAGACCGCCTTGGCGAAGAATCATTGAGTGCAGCCGTGAGGAAACTCGTAACAATATTGTGTGGTCCGAGATTCTGGACCTTAAGGCTTGCGGTGTGCTGGTCTGTGATTTTGGACCTTACTTTCCTGGGGGCCGTAAGGTCTAAAATCACAGAGCAGCACACACACAGCGCGCAAAATGTTATCGTGCATTTCATCTGGTTGTTGGTGTTATGCCGAAACAGACGGCGCTGACAGTGCGTCTCCCGCTAAATGCCTGTAGATGTTTCAGGACCTCCCAGATTGTGGGTCTGGTTAATTGCATGTTCTGCTAATGAGGCACAAGCTGATATTTGTTTCCTCTTTGGAGCGTAGTTTGTTTGCGCCAGCCGTAAACATATTTTGTCACAGAAAAAAAAGTCACGCTAGTCAGTTTTTTGTGTTTTTTTTTGTTCCCTCATGGACTGATCATTCTTCCCATCCACTAAAATGATTTGTTGCCAAATGGTCCTAAAGTTTTTTTGCCTGTAGGCCTGTGTGTGTCAGTGCTTGTACTGATTTCACTTTATTCTTATAATTATATGTTTTGAAAAATTATCGTTTAAGAGTGGTGCTTGTATTCTGGCACTATCCTTGAACTATCACGGTCAAGGCACGTCTTGTTCATGTGTCTACGCGTATCCAGGCTGCTTGTGCTACGATATCCATTTTTAGTGAAAACATCCAGATGAAAAGGTGACTGCCGCCAAGCCGTGTAAAGTGCAGAGAAGAACCCAACGAAGAAAGAAAAAAGAAACACGATTAGAAAGGACTGTTACAACACAATTGTGTTATAACTGTCTTTTGTACGCTTCTTTCTTTCTCGAGACCATTCAGTGTACACCTGGGTACCGCATGACTGTTTAAACTCGTGTTCGATGTGGGATGTGTATGTGGCGTACCAAACCTAACGCGGCTTCCAGGGCCAAGACTGAACAAGTCATGCGTGGCTGTTTTTTGCCTTGTTTCAGATGCGCTTCGTTCCGCGCTGGCAGCTGTTTGCCCGAGCCTCCCAGTAAAAGTAAAAGTCCTCGGGCCGATTTCCACCCGGTGACCTTATGCTGTCTGGGCTTACGTTTAACCCATACGTGGATTTTGCGCCTGAACCCACTGCAAATTGACCGATGTTGTTTTTTTTTTTTTTTTTTTTTTTTTTTTTTTTTTTTTTTTATAAAGAACACACACGAAACAGGACCATAGATGGGCTCAAAAGAACACAGGACTAGCAAGACACATAAATCCTCATGAGCCCCCGCGACTGCGGAGGCTCATGAGGATTTATGTCTCTTGTCGCGGGGGCTCTAGAGGATTTATGTCTCATGCAAATGGGTCGAGTTCGCCTTGCCCATGAGTTAAAACAGAACTGCAGCCCATGATCACTTCAACTAAGACCACTCGTTTAAAAAAATAAGCAAACACCCCCTCCCCCACCCCCCTCCAAAACAAACAAACAAACAAACAAAAAACAAACAAACAAACAAGCTAACAAACAAACAGACATTATTATTTTATTAACTTCCTTCAAAAGTAAATATGACATAACAATGTCCATGATGTCATAAAGCAGACCCCCCCCCCCCCTTCCCCCCAGTTTTTATTATCGTCAGTCGACGCAAAAGCACAAGCCGCGGACTAAAGACAGAGCAGAAAGAGGTGACATTCCGAGTCGATGCCGACCATGTGGACTTGTCGGCATTGTTGAAGTGGCCCTGAAAACAACAGGGAGAAGTGATCTGGGAGAGACACTCACTCAAATCACAGTCAGCACAGATCTTCAAGGACACTTGCGTACTGCGGAGGTTCATGAGAATGTTTGCTTTGCTGGAGGTTTTTACATCAGTCTTTTTCTGCAGAGTGGTCATGGGAGTTTGATTTTTTAAGATGGAAGAAGGAACGACAGATGCGTTGTGAAGCTTGCGTTGCACCAACACAGAAGAAAATGGGCCCGAGTTTTACAGGCTAGCAAGAGGCATAGATCCTCCAGAGCCCCTACAATAGCAGGAGCTCGTGAGGATCTATGACTCTTGCAGATGTAATTCTTTTCTTGCAGATGTACCTCTTTTT
Organism: Semisulcospira habei; assembly: GCA_036245525.1. NCBI lineage: Eukaryota > Metazoa > Mollusca > Gastropoda > Semisulcospiridae > Semisulcospira > Semisulcospira habei. Next base: position 255,456,792 of record BTPG01000002.1, on the reverse strand, counting down.
GCTGTCGAGTGCAAGGGTGACGAAGGGTTGGGAGAGGCCCACGTTTGTCAACACACGAGACTGCCGGTCAGCCCCGGAGTTCTCCAATACTGAGCCGGAAAATCAGCTTCCTCAGTAAGAAGATGTCAACTGGCTAGACCTCCGCAAGCAAGAGGCACAGATTCGCATGAGCCCATGAGAATCTATGCCTCTTGCACGCCTATGCCCCTTGCAAGGACAGACGCGGCTGAGGGACTGCAAACATTAAAACATACAGCGTGGACACTGGTCATACACAAAGACACGTCACCAAAACATGCCGCAGACTTTGCATTCGGGTTTGATATTTGTTTTGGCTTTGGTGTCATATAATTTTGATATTTGTTTTGGCTTTGGTGTCATATAATTTTGATATTTGTTTTGGCTTTGGTGTCATATAATTTTGATATTTGTTTTGGCTTTGGTGTCATATAATTTTGATATTTGTTTTGGCTTTGGTGTCATATAATTTTGATATTTGTTTTGGCTTTGGTGTCATATAATTTTGATATTTGTTTTGCCTTTGGTGTCATATAATTTGTGTTCTTAAAACAAGCCCTCGTTCCATTTTTGTTTTTGTTGTTGTTGTTGTTTCTGACGAATTGCATCCAAACGACTCCACACCGGAGCTCAACAAGCCAATGCATAAGAAAACCCGCACCCCTGTTTTCAAGTCAAGTATAGACTGATTGCTCCACGAAAGATATATGTATCTCCATTAAGTCCGCTAAAAGATCGTGGTGAACCAGACGAGTCACAGCTAAAGTATGCTTGACTTGATCAGTGTTCAGGTCGTACTTTACGGGCAATAGCCGTTCCTATCCCTCATAATTTGACCCCCCACCCGCACCCCCCCCCCCCACCCCCCATCCCTCCGAGGACCGTCTGCATTCATTTGATGGCATAGACTCCTTGTAACCAAGCAACAGCAAAAACAAACAAACAAACAAACATCTTCTGCTTTAAAAACCTTTGTATCCTTCAGTCAAGATGTGATTGTTCCGCTCGGAATGACCGTACGCGCTCCACCCCACCCATCAAAAGTCTTCCCAGAGTTCCTTTTGAGATTGTACCAATATTGGATTGGTTGACTCCCGATCTCTAAAATTACAACAAAAACATCAGCCGAGAAGAAAATCCCCGAGTGATTTCCACCTCGTACCGTGAATTTACCCTTATTTTCCCCTTTGATTTACACTGCACTGATTTACATAAATGGTCCGGCGCCTGGCTTGTTAACTCATTCTGCTCGCGCCACACCACAGCAAGATCTGGCTTGGCCATGATAGTTTAAGGGTGGTGGCATAATAGCTTGGTGTCTATAGGCGCCAAGCTATTCTGCCACCACCCTTGAACTATCATGGTCGATCTGTCTCCTGAATTGTAATGCAGTCCTCAGAGGATAACTCCAAACTGTGGGTATTTCGTACCTCGGGCACAATGAGCTAAACTGATTCTGTCAATACTTGCCTACCTGGGGTCCGGCAGATTGGTGACTGACATTGCCGTATAGGGTGTTCCCGACCAGCAAAGCTCAAAGCCAAACACACAGAGGTCGTGCACCGAATTAAGCGTCCACATTTCTATTAGGTGGCAATTGCCCTGTGCACAGATTCCACTCCTACGCTTTGTCGCTTCAGTCACTAACATCCAGCGCCAGTTCTGGGTGATGGATCGACAGTGATTGTTCAAGGGGTTGTGCATAATTAACCTGAGTAGACTGGCTGGACACTTGTCAAAGGTAGCAGCTAAACGAGTGTGTCCAACACCGTACTGTTTGTCGCCCTCGATTCGCTACGGCGCAGCGGTAGTGAATCGAGGGGGACAAACAGTGTGGAAAAAAAAAAAACATCCAGTGTAGTGATAATGAGGCACTACTCTCGAGACACTCCAAGTAAGTAAGTCACTAACCCTTAGGTCCATGCATAACTTTCGACAAAATTATTTAATGTTTGTGCTATGCAGTCGCATTTGCGTGTGCGCCGAGTGTGTATGCCGGTGTGTGTGCGTGCATAGGTGCGTGCGAGTGTTCGCATACATAGGTGTATGTGTCTGTGCGTGCACGTGTTTGTGCGTAGCCGGCCCATTCACATCCGGACATACCGACCTCAGTGCCTTTTTTTGCTGAGCGTTGAATGAATGTGTGGGAGGGAGGGTGCAATATTTGCTATCCGTTTCTCCTACAGCATTAAAATTTTGCTACAGTCACTTCATCCGTCAACGGTGGTAAACGTGGCCAGCATTTGCAAGCAAGAGGCATAGATTCTTATGAGCCCCTGCTTCGCAGGTCTATGCCTCTTGCACTGAGGTGGGAGAGACCGACTTAGGGCCTTACCCTTTTCCGCCAACATTAAAATTCAACCCCAGTACGCGAAGCGACTGAAACGGGGTTAACACAGAGGTACAAATGTCATCAGATACGTCATCAGTTGCCGCCAACCGCCCGCGTTTTATAATGTGACATCAACACCATCACAAACATTCACAGCATTTAACACATTCTGCTCCACGACCGAAATCCTCAAATTTTGAAGTTGCCCTCTGAAGACTGTATTACGCTTCTGGAAACAGATCAGTCGAGCGTGATAGTTCAAGGGTTGTGCCAGAATAGCTTGGCGCCTACTGGCACAACCCTTGAACTATCTCGCTCGATCTATGTCTTGCCGTGGCGTGTCGGAGTTGAATGAGTTAAGCCGCTATCACCAAAGCCATGAACACCACCGCCACCACCACCACCCACCACCACCACCATCAACACCCACGGCTGCAATATCAGGCGCGTTTTACAACGCTTTCCTTGTTTGGCCGGCGCCCCCAAACACTGTCTTAAAAACATAAACCCCGTCAGACTAGGCTGATAATGTGTGCGTGAGTATTTTAAAGACAATCTCAGAGGCATGTTAACTAATTTATACAAATCGCTTTTCACGACTATGCGTTACAAGGCTGCGTGGCGATAAAGGTTGTGCAGTCTCCGCCGCACTTCTGACTGTTTCGTTGCAATGCAACATAACTATCAGCTACTGCAGCGGGTAAAGCAAAAGCGACCCAGCCGTGGCACCGCACCACTTCGAAGAGAAAAAAAAGTCAATTCTGAGGTAAAAACCCTTTCAAAACGTCGATGTATCTAGAGATTAAATTATGCCTGACCTCCAGTTAATAATAACTTACTCGTGCTCAGTTCGACCGATAAAATGCGAGCTTTAGCTTTACCTTTAGCTTTAGCTCGCATTATTTCAGTCAAACTGAGCACGACTGATTTATTGTGCATAACGGAAGGTCAGGCATAATTTAATTTCTAGATACAACTGACAACGGTTGGAATCAACCCTTTGGCTGTCCGTCGTGCTTTTTGTTAGTGAGATTCCATCAAGAATCGCCTCGACAAAAAAAACGCTGCCGACAGTCAGTGGGTGAAGCGATTCCTGAAGGATTCCAACAAGTTAAAACATAAAAACGTGAATAAAGTTCGTACCGATGAGCTGTGCCTCATTAATCCTTCGACCCTTCGACTGTCGGTAGCGATTTTGTCGAAGCGATTCCCGCAGGAATCACCTCAGTCCGGACCAAAATCGCTACCGACAGCCCATGAGTTAACTCATTCAGCCCTGCCACACGACAACAGGTCATGGAGCGATCGTGGTTGCTTAAGGGTAGGTCGTGACAGATTAGCTTTGCGCCACTAGGTCATTCATAATCTCGCGAACCATGATCCGGTTGCATGAGTTCTCTTAGTCCTGCGCCAGCCACTAAGCAAGGTGCTCCGCTACAGCGGAGCACCTTGCTTAGTGGGTGGCGCAGGACGAAGCTTACTCACGCGACTGGCTCCAAATGTCTACTTGTATGATGGACATTTGACACAGGATGTGATTTAGCACAAAGTTTCTCCCAAAACCCCATCAACAGTTTCATTGTTGCAATGTTTCTTTATTAACTCGTTCAACCCCACGCACGTATTTCCCAAATTTTGGAGGCGTCATCTAACGACTTTTTTTTTCTTTCTTTCTTTTTTTTCACACTTTTTTTCTTCTTTTTTTTTTTTTTTTTTTTTTTTTTTTTTGGAAAAAAAGTGTGGAGTTCCAGAGAGCTGTCACAACACACCGAAGTCCGGATTTTCAACTCCAACGTAAAAACAGTTCTGCTATATGGAGCAGAGACTTGGAGATTGACAAAAACCACAGTCAACAGAGTACAGATCTTCATAAACAGTTGCCTTAGAAGAAGTTTAAAAATCCACTGGCCAGAGAAGATCAGCAACGTCAGACTCTGGGAGAGACTCTGGCAGATAACAGCAGAGAATGAAATTGGGGGCAGGCATTGTCATGGAACCCCCAGGGAAAGAGGAAAAGAGGCAGGCCGAAAAACACCTGGCGTCGAGACCTCCAAGCAGACATCAAGAGACTGGGAACCACCTGGAGTAAAATCGAAGGAGAAGCACAGGACAGGAGTCGCTGGAGGTCTCTCGTCGACGGCCTATACTCGGGGAGGGTGACAGGCGTAAGTAAGTAATCTAACGACTATGCACTCGTTGCAGAAGATGGATCGACCATAATTCAAGAGTAGTGCCGGATTAGCTTGGCGCTTGTCGGCGCCAAACTAATCTGGCACTACCCTTGAATTATCACGGTCGATCCATCTCCTGCTGTAGTGCGTCAGGGCTGAATGGGTTAAACGAAAGCAGCTAATGACTACTTTTAGAACTCTAGAAACGTGGTAAAAAAAATATTTAAAAAATCATTGATATTTTCGTCACTTTTTTGCGGAAAGATAGACGGTTCGGACGCGCTCCAGCCTATGCTCTTTTGAAGCGGAAAGTAGTACTGATTCTTTCGCTTAACGCCTTCGCACCGATGTGTGGCAGAGATCTGACAGCGACAGACCTCCGCTTAGTAGAATGGGTCGTTTAAAGTCCTGAACTGGAGTGTTTACTCCGGTGAGCAGCTCCCAAATTTGGCTATTTCTATCAGTTCAGTTGGTTACTTCCCCCCCCCCCAACCCCCATCCCCCGCACTCACCAGCCCCGGTCACCACCCCCCCCCCCCCCCTCAACGCCCCACTATCCTAACGCCCCCCCCCCCCTCAACGCCCCTCTCCCAACGCCCCCCCCCCCCCGCCCCTCTCTTCCTCTGCATACATGCATATAGACTATTAACGTATCAGAGCACCGTCCATTCGCGGTTCGGCAGTTAAATCTGCGATCGAAACATGAAACTTGGAGGCAAACAATAACAAATTTCAGCGCAAACCCGTGTGTGGCGGGGCAAATAAACGGAAAATAATCGGAAAACTGAACCCCCAAAACAAACACGGGAACGCAAAAACACGCAGAGAAATAATCATAGAATTTCTTCAGCGATGGGAAATAAACAGAAACACTAAACCCAGCAATGTTTCAGCCACCTGCAAGAGGCAATGATCCTCATGAGCCCCTGCGGAATCAGGGGTTCAGGAGGATCAATGCTTCTTGTTTGTAGTATTCACGTCTATGTTCCTGAGACTGAGGGTGTCACCAGGTGTTCGGTCTAGAAATGAGAACACTTAACATGGCGCCAACCCTCTAAGACGATTACACACAGAAAAAAGAAGAGAAAAAAATCACAACCCAAACCAGTACTCCGTACAAAAGCCTTTGACTTCCAGCGTCAACAGCAAAAGATTGATTGACCATGACAGTTCAAAGGATGTGCCCTAACCTGTCACCTGGGACAGATTGGCAGGTTAGCCAATACAAATCTCATCAGGCACTAGTTACCTTAGTTTATCATAACTCACGACTCAGCTGTTTTCAGTGCGTACCAGTTAACTCTGCCCCTGCCAGTGATGACGAATTGTGTGTCTGTAACGACTAAAAATCAGGCATAAAAGACATAGGACTAACAAGAGACGTAAATCCTCATGAGCCCCCGCGACTGCGGGGGCTCATGAGGGTTTACGTCTCTTGCAGATGGGTAGAGTTCGCCTTGCCCCGACAGTTAAGCGGTTAATTACAAAATAAACTAAAAGAGAGGCAGTGGGAAGGGGGATATTAGAAGCGTCTGTCACAGTCGCATGACGGACTTCGTTTCTGGACGAATCACAAAACATTAAATCACGTTTTGTTTTCGTTTTGTTTTGTTTTATGTTTTTACCCTTTGGCTGTCGGTAGCGGGGTTTGACGCAATGAGTCCTGCAGGTATAGGAATCATTGCGACCCGACAAAAACCGTTACCTACAGCCGAAACTCGCAAATTACTGATCACGACGAAGCTCGAAAATAAAAATGGCAGTCACATATACATATGTCACGATTGTAACTCCCCGTCCCCCCCCCCCCCCAACCCCTTTCCGGCTCTCTCAAGGACCCGACTGAGTCGGTTGGCCGTGGAACTGACAAACATACTGATTTACCATCCTACCCGCCACCCTGAAATGTGAGGTTTAAAGCCCTCCTATAAACGTCAACAGACTACGACAGAAAAGAATGCACACTGACTTGGATTGTGGTATATCTGTAGGTCGGATTACCACTGAGGCTTCAAAAGCCCATCGTTCTACCCAACCTGTATGCAAGAGGCTATAAATTCTCAAGAGCCCCTGCACCTGCAGGGGCTCTTGAGAATCCATAGCTTCTTGCAGACAGGTAATGGTCCTGTTTTATGTTTCCTAAAAATGAGGGGGTCATTTTAAGTTTGTCTTGAAGGCCCAAAGGAAACATCTTTTGTCATAAACACACTGAGGCGTCGACTAAACGATGGTGTGAACCCATTAAACGCGGGATTATTTAGCGGCAGCGTGATTTGGTCAATGGTCGTTAAAAGAATAAAAAGGTTTAACCCTTCCAGGTCTGTTTACGCCCAATTGGCATGACTCCGACATTAACAAATTCACAAATTAGAACGACACAAAAGACGTCCAAATCTGCCTCTGTTACGCAATCTCTCTCCTGTGCGCACTTATGAATATTATTATGAGAAGAAAATAAATACAGATGGGGGAAAAAGGCAGAGCTTAACACCTTCAGTGCCGACGGAAGGTGAAAACGATCCATTTGCAAGAGGTGTAGATCCTCATGAGCCCCCCGCGGTCGCGGGGGCTCATGATGGTGATGATAGAACTTTATTGCCATATGTCATAATACGTTGCGGTGCTGCGCAAATTAAAAAGAAGAAAATTAAACACATCAAATATATAATTAAGCTACTCGCGTGCACACACACACACACACACACACACACACACACACACACACACACACACACACACACACACACACACACACACACACACACGTATGCTTCAGTAACTATTGTGGTCTAAACATAAAAGCAATAAACACGATTTCACAGTAACACAAATCACAAAGGACATTATAAGTTATTGGTCAGAAGGGTTCGCTACACGGACCTTTGTAGACCTGAGGGAGGTCAAAGGAATCATTGTACCCCGAAGGCCGAAGGCTTGAGGGGTACAATGATTCCTTTGACCTCCCTCAAGCCTACAAGGGTCCGTGCAGCAAACCCCTCCGACCAATAACGTATTTGTTTTCATTCCTCCACTATTTTCGTAAAAGAAATCAAAAAGACATCTTGCGACCTGGATCACGCCAGACATGACTGACGTCAAAGGAATATACATTTATACCTAAAAGACTTATGACTTAATTTTAAAAATATGTCATGACGTTGTCGTCTCCAGTACTGAGTGTGCTTGTTGTTTCGAACAACACTAAGTAACTTTGTACTTTAGAACGTTTTGCTATCTTTTATAGAACAAAACTGGCATCCAAGATGCGTCATCGAGAGGGCTACAAAACGTCCGCCATTTTTCGCTACAAGGGTTTTCATATCACGGTCACATGGTACGGTTTGCGCTAAAGTGGCTGGTCGTGTGACGTAGGGAGGAAAACAAATCGTAATATAAAAACACGTCACTTGAATCATAGACACAGCAGTGCAGTTAGCCCTATTTCCTACTCATTAGTTTGGCCAGCCACCTGCTGCTACCTCTTGCTGAAACCACTTTGTATCCATGTTCCTTTGACGACTGAGGATCTTTGCCATTGAATTTACGATGATTAGAAAAACACACTCTGCATCCACTGGCAGTGTTGGGGTTAAACCGCTATCCATAATTTGGCATGCATTCTAACACAGCCCACAAACTATTTACAACGGATAACGAATCTTAACGATGACGATGATGTATGACAGCGTCCTTTCATTCTATCTAGAAACACGTAAAAACTAAAACATAATAATTTGGACGTTTAGAATGAAAGCGATCTGAGCTTTGACTGCTAAAATTCGCTGATACAACGGGCTATCACTGCTGTCTTGCCTCAACTGAGACGAATCTTTTCACAATTCCCTGTGAGTAGGCACGTACCAGAGATTTTCAAGTGCCTATTGAGCGTAACGGAAGAAACTCTCCTGCGTACAAACTTGGAAAAAGAGCAGAAAAGTCTCTCATTTTACGACATTCAAATTTCATAATTGAAGTCAGCCCTTTTTCAAAAAATTACTGTAAGACATACTGTGACAAAAAAATGTAGAAAGGAACAATTTTTCTATCTGGCAATTGCGTGTTTATGTCACACCAAGAATTCGCTTTTAACAAAATCCGCACTTGCACACACACTAAAACACAGATCGGCTCTGCAACATGTTACAGCAAACTCAGACGGCAACATAGGGTTAACAGAATAAAAAATGTATACAGTGAGAAATGTTGAAAAAGGCACCCCAGCAGTAAAACTCGAATGTCAGCCAGCGGTACAGAGGTCGGCATATTTCATCACGCCGCGGAGGTGCGGCAAAGACTTTAATTGGTTTCGGTAAGTAGACAGATGATGGATATGTGTTTGTGGGCGTTCGCGGCTTTTTGTTCCATGACCCCGTGTAAGTGTCACCATTATGCAGTATAGCTGAATTCCGCCACAGTCAATGGTTTTAACCTTGAAGACTTCCTCTCTCTGAGCTCAGACCACTCTGGTCTTCTAAGAGCTTATGAAGCCAGTTCATACTAGTGGTATCCCCGCCTCGTTTCGCTGCTCTAGTGCAGCGAAACGAGAGATGCAACCAGTGTGAGCTGGCTTCAGAAGTTCAAAGGAGACCACAGTGGGATCAGCGGCGAATCGAGTTAGGCATCTATTGTGGGCTTGCTTTAGAGGCTCTTAGGAGGCCAGAGTGGGATCAGCGCAGCGTTCGACGGAGGCAACCAGTGTGTGCTGGCGAACCGAGTGGGACAAACAGTGTGAAGGAAGCTATGTTTCCTTCAGAAGCTTTTAGGTGACCAAAAGTGAGGACTGGGAAGTGAGGTGAGTGTACTGAACGGCCGACTTCTTCCATCGACAGGAACATATCCTGTAAGCGTCCGCGAGTGCATGAGCTCATGAGAATCCTTGCATCCTGCCGACGTAAGAGACCGGATACGACTAGTAACTGATTAACCCTTGGCTGTCGGTAGCGCGTTTTGTCACAAAACGCGCTACCGACAGCCAAAAGGTTATTACGCAGTATCACTCTATTTAGAATCTCCGCTACCAAGAGAACTTCAACCTAAATCAGAATCCAGGGGTCAGTTGCATAAGTGAGCTTTAGTCCTGCGTCACTCAGCAAGGTGCTCCGCTAGTGAGCTTAGTCCTGCGCCAGACACTAAGCAAGGTGCTTCGCTATAGCGCAGCATTTTTCTTAGCGTCTGGCGCAGGACCAAGCTCACTTACGCAACTAGCACTTGGTCAAAGACAGTTGAGTTAATGCTTCAGGACCATGACCTAGCGGTTTTCGCTCGCTAGATGCTGTTGTCACACTCCACAAAACCACATGCATGAACATAATAATTATTGCTTTCCTCCCTACGTCACACGACCAGTCACTTTAGCGCAAACCGTACCATGTGACCGTGATATGAAAACCCTTGTAGCGAAAAATGGCGGACGTTTTGTAGCCCTCTCGATGACGCATCTTGGATGCCAGTTTTGTTCTATAAAAGATCGCAAACGTTCTAAAGTACAAAGTTACTTAGTGTTGTTCGAAACAACAAGCACACTCAGTACTAGAGACGGCAAAGTCATGACATATTTTAAATTACGTCATAAGTCTATTATGTATAAATGTATATTCCTTTGACGTCAGTCATGTCTGGCGTGATCCAGGTCGCAAGATGTCTTCTTGATTTCTTTTACGAAAATAGTGGAGGAATGAAAACAAATACGTTTTTGGTCGGAGGGGTTCGCTGTACGGACCCTTGTAGGCCTTCGGGAGGTCAAATGAATCATTGTACCCCTCAGGCCTTCTGCCTTCGGGGTTCAATGATTCCTTTGACCTCCCTCAGGCCTACAAAGGTCCGTGTAGCGAACCCCTACGACCAATAACTTGTAATATTCCTTTGACGTCAGTCATGTCTGGTGTGATCCAGATCGCAAGATGTCTTCTTGATTTCTTTTACGAAAATAGTGGAGGAATGAAAACAAATACGTTATTGGTCGGAGGGGTTCGCTGCACGGACCCTTGTAGGCCTTCGGGAGGTCAAAGGAACCATTGTACCCCTCAGGCCTTCGGGGTACAATGTTTTCTTTGATCTCTCTCTGGCCTACAAGGGTCCGTGTAGCAAACCCCTCCGACCAATAACTAATAATATTGACAGAGTTGGCATCTCGATCACAGAAAGAAAAGTAACTTGTTTGTAGCACTTTGTATGTCAATTTTGAAAATAAAAAGGGAGTTTTAAACCAAAATATTAATACACTGTGTTGTAATTACCTTTTCTACGCTTATGTAGGTCTTCGTTGGTATTCCTTTGCATTTTACACTCTTGTCCGTCACCTTTTTGGTCTGGATTTCATAATCTCGATGAAACTGCAACGCTCCCTTTTTTTCGCTGGTAGATCTCGTATTATCACCCCCCCCCCCCCCACCCCCACCCTTGTTAAAGTTCGCAATCTGTTTACTCACAACATTCAAATGTCCAGATATGAATCTTGTATAACTAGAGTCCAGGGTTTGCTATGTTCTCTCTCTTACGGCTTAGTTCATTGCTGTTGACGAACCTTGCCGGACATTCCCTAATCCGCATTCCCGAATCCGACTCACGTCTCCATGAAGCTTGAAGTTGCGCTCTCTCTCTCTCTCTCTCTCTCTCTCTCTCTCTCTCTCTCTCTCTCTCTCTCTCTCTCTCTCTCTCTCTCTCTCTCTCTCTCTCTCTCTCTCTCTCTCTCTCTCTCTCTCTCTCTCTCTCTCTCTCTCTCTCTCCACAGATCGTGGCTATTGCCGGACATTCCAGAACCTGACCCGTGTCTCTCTGGAACTTGAGTGCCTGCTTGTCGCACGATCCCCATTTTACATCATCGGCGGAACCCCTACTCCCAGCCCTAATCAAGCAAGCAATGGACGTAGATCCTAATGAGCCACATGAGGCATTGATCCTCAAGCCAGAAAGAGGTATAGATCCGCATGAGCCTCTATGCCTCATTGTGCAGATGGTTCGCCGTCGATAAGAATACTCTCAATATGACAGGTGCCATTGGTCAAGAGGACATGCTCGGCGGGTGGACACTGATGGTAGTACACAGAAACCCAGATGACCTCCTCCGTAGACGAAACACTGATACACAGTATGTCAAGATTTACAAGCCATATAACCACAAGGTAAAAGTAGACTGAAAGGAATTACGCGAACCTTTCAGTTCTAGTCAGAATCTGTACCTCTTGAACTTTTAAAGGTTTCGCCCAGATTACAGGGTTTGGCAAACAACAAACAGGTGGGGTCTTCGTGCCGGATGTGCCATAATGTTCGCTGTTATGTTAGTTATGTCAGATTCATGTACTTCAGGGTAGATTCAGATTAGGCCAGGATACACTCATATCAAAATGATGAAATTTTAATATTGGTCTCCAGGACGCAAAATGGGACTTTGGGTATGCATGGAGTTGGATGGGGGTACTTTTAGTATGATCATCCGGTGGGCACTGGTAATGACTATAGGGCGTCTCTCCAGCCATTATCACAATAAGCTATTCAGCACGATACAACACAATGTGGATTGACCATGTCGTAATGTCGCGATAGCCTGGCGCCTGACTGCGCCAAGCCGCTATTGTGACACCACCCTTGAACTTTCATAGTCGATCTATCTTCAACTTGAAGAGTTAGGTATACCTCAGAGGATATCATCTTTAAAGTTTGATGTCGTCTCCAGGGCTTGGTGAGTTAGGCCCACCACTGCCTGAAATACAAACACCACCCAACTCCAAGAGGCGAAGAACTTTGTTAGTCCCCTCAGATACGGGGGCTCATGGTCTCCTTAGCTTCTTGCTGGTCCTTTACATCTGTATTTCCTGGAAGGTTGGGGATATGTGGTGTTGGATTTCCTATCATGTGGTTTCAAAGGCATACCTTTGTTACAGGAAGCGAACTGTACAGGGAATACTGTATCATCCAACATTTATCTATTAACCCCAATGCTACTGAGTCCAAATTTTGGAGGTGTCACCTAACGCACTTGTACCAGTTGCAGGAAACGGCGCCTGATAGCGCCAAGCTAAACTGGCACTCTCCTTGAATTATCATAGTCGATCCATCTCCTGCTGTAGTGCGTCGGGGTTAAATGGGTGGTTAACTGTGGATGACAGGTCGCTATTTGCACGACGTTAACCTCCAGTAATTAATTCAGGCTTCCTTCTTCTTCTTTTACTTCTGCTTTCCAGCAACAACTAACTCATCAGAAAATGCCTAAGGTCTTCCTCGAACAAGACCATTGTGCTCCACGACCGAAATTCTCAAATTTTGAAGTCGCCCTCTGAAGCCTGTATTACACTTCTGGAAACAGATCAAGCGTGATAGTTCAAAGGTTGTGCCAGAATAACTTGGCGCCTACGGGCGCCAAGCTATTCTGGCACAACCCTTGAACTATCACGCTCGATCCATGTCTTGTCGTGGCGTGTAGGAGATGAATGAGTTAAGCATGGTCGGCGGACATGCTCACCAGACGTGAAGTGACCCTGCCTGACCACTTTTGCTTATTTTCTTCTTCATATTTTCCTGATGCTGTGGACGCGGGCCGTGTCTCGAGATGTCAGCTTCAGGCGTGACGGATTCGAATACGTGACGCGATGTCAGTTGGTCACGCTCCCTGTCGCTCTGGTCACTGGGTGACCGTACAAAAACCGCCCACTCAAAAACACAGACCTTGCAAGACGCATAGATTCTCATGAGCCCCTGCATCTGCAGGAGCGCATGAGAATCTATGCCTCTTGCTATTGGCCATTGAAACCCATTCTCGGACGAAAGAAGTTGCTGAAAAACTGTGCTCATGGCTTGAAACGTACAAGCATACTCGGTACCACTCGGTAAGCATACCACTCGGTATGCAATCTGCTACGCAGCAGCAAAAGAACATCGGGCCGACGACGGCCGCAGCGGCCCGAGGAGCTTTGTTTACTGGGCTATGCATCGTCATGGATTATGCGTTAAACAGACAGGCTAAATTGTCAGGCGCCGTGCCTATAGCAATGGAATGTCAAGTGTCGTACATTGTATACCCATGGTATGTCCAGTGAGGTTTGATCAACCAAAAGGCGGATGTCCAACGCCATCCAATATACAGGCACAAAATGCAGACGAGGTGAATTGATTATGGCTCTTACAATCAGTGGCAAACATTTTTCATAAGAAGAGGGCAAAATCCTTACAAACCCCTGGTACATGAAAGTTTTGAAACATCTTTTAATTTTAAAAGGGCTACCACTGAGAAACTGCTGCCTAACTTACGATTGCACTTAGTTAATTTGTCATAAAACAAAGCCAAGGGCACCAATCAGTGGGGTTCCCTTTGGCGCAGAAGTGCTGAAGAACGGAAGCAGACGACGAGAGATATCCTTAGTACATCAGACCCATGTTGGTATCGAATGTTAGTTCGTCTACGACATCGAAGGAACTACGGACAGACTGCTCCGGGGATGGGGTATAAGAGTGCGTTGGGTCTTTTCGAGCGCAGAGATCCCATCCTGAACACACTAAACCGAACTGAGTTTGTCATGAACATCAACACGGCTTGATGCTCACCTCGGACAGGCGAACATGATGTGTTATGAGGGATATTTGTGAGAATCACCACGATTAGAGAGAAAATAGCGAGAGAGGAAGCGAGTCAGAGTGGGAGAGCAGACCCAACCAACACAGGACTATGCCTAACTAAACTGTTGACTGCTAAAACAGCCAACGAACAAATCACTTCTTGTCCCTCCTCAGACAAGAGTACATGCATGTACAAACCCACCAATCCCAATCAGCAAGAGGCATGGATTCTCATGAGCCCCTGCGAATGCAGGGGCTCATGAGAATTCATGCCTCTTGCAGACGGCGAGAAACTCACTACACTGAGAGGCAAAAAGAACAGTCAACACACAAAATACCGACGGGCCTCCTGACAAAAATTCTGACAATGTCACACAGAATCAATATTAGTTTGACCTGGATTTCATCGGCTGTTGGCATCACAGACCACCTCTGGTGAGAACTAGTTGCAAGTTTTCCATTGATCCGCGCCGCTCTTCATTGAAGTGCATGTTCCGTGATTTTGAACCTTACGGCCAAACTAGACGTCTGCTGCTGGGTCCGTCTGCTGCCAAGACCGTAAGGTCCAAAATCACGGACTCAGCAGCAGACGTCTAGTTGTCACTACCTTTTGACTTCCGGGATTTAAAAAAAAAATGTTTTGGCGCAAATTTTAGACAACTTGATAAGCACAACGCTGACAATGTGGGAGACGGATCGGTCGTGACAAGCCAAACTGAGCTGAACAAGAAGGCTGATTCAATTGGATAGTTCAATGGTATTGGCCGGCGCCGGACTTTCTTTTCACAGAAACATTGTCACTTTTTTTTTTTTTTTTTTTTTTTTTTTGGGGGGGGGGGGAGGGGGGGGGGGGGGGAGGGGGGGGGGCGGGTCACGTTAACGAGTCTCACTTTTTATTATTGTCACGTTAACGAGTTTCTATACTTGCGATACTTGCTGCTACTGTCTGTTGATACAATTGTTGTTGCTGGTGTTTTCTTAGGGGTTTGGACGGTTGTTCTTGTTATCTGTTGTTCGGTGTAGCTGTTGTTATAAATGTTGCCGTTGTCGTCGTTGGTGTTGTTGTCGTTGTACTAGGGGCAAGGAACCGAACGTTTCCTCCTATAGTCAAACTTTATCGACAGTTAGGTTGAGATACAGAAACAAGCCAAAGAACTTCGCTGTCTCAGATTCCCTCCACAAAATCTAAAGGAAGATCACACGAGTCTGTATGTAATGCAAAGCTAAGCTAAGCTGAGTGAAAATCTTGCTTTTCACAAAAAATGGAATTACTGTCTTGTGCCTTCACAAGGCAGAGCTACGGTAGAGTGTTTTCGTGCACTTCAGCAAGCGATGTTCAGTTGTGCGCGTTTTAGTGGCATCATTAACGTCTATATTCTTCCGGGCAAGAAGGTTTCCGTACTTTCAGTCTCAGGTCAGGTGGACATCCGCACAAATAGGTCACGAGACATTTGACATGACAGGTTAATTAATTGCGGGGTCACTTCCAAAGGGTTCTTAACCAGATATGCCACTCAAAGCAGGTGGATCTCAGCCATCGCCTCATACCTTCAAGAAACACAGATTATCATGAGCACCTGCGACTACACGTACTCATGACTATCTATGTCTCTTGCTGGTAATACAGGCTGCCAGTACGACTACTTTATTAAACATCCCGAACAGTTTGATGATTGATACACATGAAAGGACAATTGTTAAACAACATATTCACAACACGTATTGTATTTATAAGCGGCTGCTGCAGCGATTTCAACGTATATACCTATTGCTCGTAATATTTAACATTTTAGCTGTCGGTTGCGCTGTTTGTAGCGATGATTCCTACAGGAATCATCGCGACAAAAAGCGCTACCGACAGCCAAAGGGTTAATATATGTCATGGGTTTATTATATCAATGTCGCATCAGTAACAACAATACCAATACTAGCGGGGAGGGGGGGGGGGGCGGAATCCAGAAGATAAACGTGACTGCCCGGGGTGTAAAATGCAGAAAATAACCCGACGTCAAGGGAAACACGCTTAGAAAAGACAGTTACAACACAATAGTAACAATGCAATTATGATAATGATAGTAATAACAACGACGACAACAGTAACATCATCATCGACGACGATAACTACAGCAGCAACAATAGTAACACTAGTAAAAACTAGTGGAGTAATACTTCACACGCTGTAGGTTCTTAAACACACCCCTCTCGCTGATACTGCTTAAATACTATCATCTCTGCTGCTCTGATGGAGGAGTCAAAGATGGTTTAAGCTTGTGATCAGAAAAGTGGACGTACAGGGCTAACTGGACGAAGCGTGTTTACACATTCACCACGAGAAACAAAGTCCTGGAATTTGCTGACATTCGGAAACGACCAGGGACCGAATGACCGGCTTACCTTGGAAGTTAGTGGACGATCAACAACAACTTGTTTGTCAAATGTGTGTGCTAGTCTGTGATTTTGGCCCAAAATCACAGGCCAGCACACACTTATATATAGATACTTACTTACTTACGGCTGTCACCCCTACCCGGGTATAGGCCGTCGACGAGAGACCTCCAGCAACTCCTGTCCTGTGCTTCTCCTTCGATTCTACTCCAGGTGGTTCCCAGTCTCTTGATGTCTGCTTGGAGGTCTCGACGCCAGGAGTTTCTCGGCCTACCTCTTTTCCTCTTTCCCTGGGGGTTCCATGACAATGCCTGCCTAGTGATACTGGAAGCTGGCTTTCTCAGACTGTGACCGATCCATCCCCATCTTCTTCGCCCAATTTCATTCTCTGCTGTTATCTGCTCTGTTCTCTCCCAGAGTCTGACGTTGCTGATCTTCTCTGGCCAGTGGATTTTCAAAATTCTTCTAAGGCAACTGTTCATGAAGGTCTGTACTCTGTTGACTGTGGTTTTTGTCAATCTCCATGTCTCTGCTCCATATAGGAGAACTGCTTTTACATTGGAGTTGAAAATCCGGACTTTGGTGTGTTGTGACAGCTCTCTGGAACTCCACACTTTTTTCAACTGGAGAAAGGCTGCTCTGGCTTTACCGATTCGTGCTCTGACATCTGCATCAGTGCCGCCTTTTTGTCTATGATGCTCCCGAGATAGGTGAAGGACTCCACCTCCTCTAACGGGGTGCCAGCAAGCAAGACTGGTTCTTCCCTGGTTGCGTTCAGCCTCATTGTCTTTGTTTTCTGTTTGTGAATGGTGAGGCCCACTTGGGACGAGATGTCAGCAAGCCTCGTGGTCTTGTCCTGCATTTGTTGATGAGTGTGGGACAGTAATGCTAAGTCGTCTGCAAAATCGAGGTCGTCAAGCTGTGTCCACAGTGTCCACTGTATTCCACTTCGTCTGTGCTCTGTGATCATCTTCATGACCCAGTCTATGGCCAGTAGGAAGAGGAACGGAGACAGCAGACACCCCTGCCTGACACCAGTTCTGACCTGGAGCTCTCTGGTGAACTGCCCTTCGTGGATCACGCGACATGTCATGCCATCATAGCTGCTCTTGATCAGGCGGACGAGCTTTGTGGGTACACCGTAGTGTCGTAGGAGTTTCCACAGAGTCTCTCGGTCCACGCTGTCAAATGCTTTCTCATAATCCACAAAGTTGACGTACAGCGGGGAGCTCCACTCCAGAGACTGTTCCACGATGATGCGGAGAGTGGCGATCTGGTCTGTACATGATCGGTTCTTCCTGAATCCTGCTTGCTGGTCTCTCAGCTGGGGGTCAACGGAGCTCTTCATTCTCTCTAGGATGATCCTGTTGAAGACCTTTCCTGGTACTGACAGCAAGGTGATTCCTCTGTGGTTGGAACACATGCTGAGGTCGCCTTTCTTGGGAAGCTTGATTAGGTACCCCTCCTTCCAGTCAGCTGGCATCACCTCCTCTTCCCAGATCTTTCCAAACAGTGGGTACAGCATCTCAACTGTTGTCTCTAGGTCTGCTTTCAGAGACTCCGCTGGGATGCCATCTGGCCCTGCTGCTTTGCCATTCTTCAAAAATGCCACTGCTTTTCTGATCTCTTCCCGGCTGGGTCTGTCACAGCTGATGGGTAGGTCGGTCTCTGCCGGCTGGATGTCGGGGGGGGGGGGGGGGGGGGGGGGTCGGGTGGGCTAGGTCTGTTCAGTAACTCTTCAAAATACTCGGCCCATCTGTCGAGTTGGTCTGCTCTGTCTGCAATAGGCTTGCCTTCTTTGTCTTTTACTGGTCTTTCTGTATGGCCATACTTACCCGACAATCTTCTGGTAATGTCGTAGAGCTGTTTCATGTTGCCGCTGCTTGCTGCCTTTTCTGCCTCTGCTGCCAGGCTGTCTGTGTAGGCCCTCTTGTCTGCCCTGATACTCCTCTTCACCTCGCGGTTGGCTTCCGAGTATTCCCCCTGTGCCCTTACTTTGGCTGCTCTCGTGCGACTGTTGTTAACCGCTGCTTTCTTCTGCTTCCTCGCTTCTATCTTCTTCAAGGTCTGTGCCGACAGCCAGTCCTTGTGGTGGTGTTTCCTGAACCCTACAGTGTCTTTGCAGGTTGAGTTCAGCGCCTCTCTAACTGCCTTCCACTGCTGCTCTGTGGTGACCGCCTCCTCTTCATTTACTAGCTCCTGTAGTGCTTGAAACCGGTTGGACAGCACCAGTTTGAACTCTTCTCTAACTCCAGTTTCTCTCAGGAGGCCTACATTATAGCGCTGTCTTCTTGTTGTCTCTGTGCGGCTTTTCTTTAGCTTGAGCTTCATTCTTAAGGTAAGCAGATGGTGGTCTGAGGCGACATCTGCTCCCCTCCTCACTCGAACATCTTGAAGGGATCTTCTAAATTTCTTGCTAATGCAGATATGGTCTATTTGGTTCTCTGTTGTATGGTCAGGTGAGACCCAAGTTGCTTTGTGTATTCTTCTGTGTGGGAAGATGCTGCCTCCAATGACAAGTCGGTTTAGAGCACAAAAGTCTACAAACCTCTCCCCGTTCTCACTCATCTCCGAGCCTAGTCCCTGTCTCCCCATCACCTCTTCGTATCCGGTGTTGTCCTCCCCTATTTTGGCATTAAAATCGCCCATGACGAT
>BTPG01000002.1:255405182-255432682 GCA_036245525.1 Semisulcospira habei | reverse complement strand
ATGTTCACAGACACGAACAAAATATAGCTTTTTGATGTTAACCCATATCATACTGAGGCTAAAAGCTTCAAATTTGGACACTGCCATATGCAAGCTACATTATAGTACTTACAGATAAGGCTATAGACCAATGGCTTTAGTTCAAGGGTGGTGCCAGAATAGCTTGGGTATTTTGGCACTACCCTTGAACTATTTTAGTCAAGCTTATTTTACACACTGGTGTATTCCGAATGATAAGGGTTAACTGAGCTTGTTGTGCTTTCCTCAGTGTTCCAGGCTGTGTTATCAGTTTGCTTGTCAAGTTCTGAAGGGAAGTCCTGGTTTACTTGTCAAAATACTATGGTCAGTTTTTATGGATGTCTATCAAAGTTGCGACGGTCATTACAGTCTGCTAGGCGTAAACGAGTTAACACATTCGAGTGGTGCCGCATCCGGATACGCAGCATTAACCCCTTCCCTGCCAACGGTACATGACACATATTTTGTTTCTGATACTGAAGGTCCAAAAGACACAACTGTCCAAAAAACATGGACACAAAGTGGTCTCAGCAATGTGCACAGATCCTCATGACCCCCGCGATGACGGGGGATCATGAGGATCTATGCCTCTTGCAGTTAGCCCGCCGTGAAACGGCCTTAGTCGCCTGCTCGGCATTAAACCCAAATAACTAACAAACTCTTGCAGTTAGATCGCGTTCACGTTTTCTCGGCATTGAAGGGGTTAAGCCGCGTATCAGAATGCAGCGCTTCTCAAAAGTCACGTAGTCAGGTATCCGACGGAATGTGCACCGTGCTAATTTGACACGTCGTTGAATCGTTGGCGATACGTATTCTCGTTTCTATTATGTTTCAGTGTCAGGGGTTTACTATTAGGTTCCGGGCTATTCTGGCACTACGGATACCGGACTATCACTGTCGCTCCACCCCCTACTATATTTGTCAGGACAGAACGCCCTATTTCTGTGGCCTGCGCCTAATTCTGTCCCCGGTCCATGCGTGTCGTAGGGCCTCATGCCGCTAGGACCCTGTTGGTCTCCGTTTGCGTAGAGATAAGTGCGGCGAGAAAGTTCAAACAGCCAAAACAAACCGACTTAAAACGGCCGCCAAACGGGTTGCCGCGTGGTCACCCGTCACCGACACCCTGTCGTCTGTAAGAGGTACAGATCCTCACGAACCCTAGCAGGCTGGATAAAGTCAGAGGACTGGAACTTGGTCCGGTTCAGCGCCTGCTGTTTGGGTCTAGTCGTTTTATCTGGGTTGCTGCGACACCGGAAGGGGATCATCTGGGTTTTGGTCTGCAAATAAACTGGGGCTCCACCAAAAACACGTGGCAAGCAGACATGACACTTTCCTTTCCAACGCCAACCACATGTCAGCGACGGATCGACCATGACCATCCCAGGACTGCAGGAACAGAAGCCCATCCAGACCTACCTCAAGGGTAGTGCCTAATTTGCTTGAGGCGCCAAGCAAATTAAGCACTACCCTTGAACTATCTTTATCGAGGTAACGCTTAGAGGACGTTAATAAGAAATACGTGATAAGCCACCATTTGCCTCGGGAAGCAAGAAGGCCAGTGGTCCACACGTGGCTTGAAAGTTTAGCCAGGAGAGTTTGTGACGGCCAAAGAGGACAGACGAGACAACAATGGCGACCTTACGTATAGTTGTACTAAAAGAAGAAGAAGGGAAACAAAATCACTATTATTGTGCTGGTCTGGGCTTTTGGTCTGACTTTACGCCTCTAAGCAGTAACGTGCAAAAGCATAGACCAGGACACGCTTATGTAGAGTTAACCCTTTGACTGCTGCTGACGATACGACGCGGATTTACGCGTCTTTTCCGGCCTCTCGAACGGTACACGTATTGTCGGTAGCAGTCAAAGGGTTAAGTCATCTGTAAAGTTTGACCTAGAGATGGTTGGACTGATCAGGCAGTTTCAACTCTTTCGAGCGAGCTAAACGGCGCAGATGTTGGTTTCCCGTTCACGGGCTTTGCGGTGACGGATGGACCTCGCTGATGCAGCGATTTTTGCTGGCCTGACTGCTAGATACCACCCCCTCCCCTCCATCACCCTCCCCCTTTCCCTCCCCCTTTCCCTCCCCCTAAAAAAGTGGAACAATTGCGTAACATGAAGTATTTAAAATGTGTCAAGTTCGCAGTCTGACGTTATCTTCAAGTCCCATAAGCCCTAGTTTTTGCCAACACCACTATCAACCGCACCCCCCACTCCCTGCGCTCCCCCTCCCCCCTCCCCCAACCCCCGCCCCAGCACATGCGCAGACGCAAATATGCATCCCTTGACCTAGATGCTTCCTCCCCCGCCCGATTTTAAGTCTTGGTGACTCTCCATCACTCTTACAGTGACAAATGTGGACATTTACGTTAATAAAATAGCTCGCTATCAACACTGACTATCACAGAAAGCCAAACCCAGTAGGCAAAGTCTTTTCCAGCCGACATCGGCCGCAAGTGGGCCTGCGCACGGCTGTGCGCGGGCCCACTGCGGTCGACGACGGCCCGAGGGTCTTTTGTCAATGGAGAAGGGCCTGAGGTACACATACAAGTCGTCCTCGAAATCTCCGGACAAGATCAATGTAGATCATCATAACCAACCCCCCCCCCCCCATCCCCCCCCCCGCAGTCATCTGGGGCCTTTGAGGATCTATGCCTCTTGCAGACGCCCAGAGTTGTCCGCAGGAGTGTACAGCGGCGACGGAAGTTGGACCGATAGTCTATCTGATGGCGACACATCAAAGAATATGCACGCACGAGCCGTTTTCTGTTTGTCTCCCAGGCAAAGAATAACACAGCGTAACAGCGAAGACGTAACGAGGTTTGAAAAATAAACGGGTGCAAAGGACGCAACTTGTCTAAGTGTGTGGTGGTCTGTGACTTTGGACCTTACGGCTGTAGACCATAAGCTCCGCAATCACAGATCAGCACACATTCGTTATATTCACTTGTATTCTTAAAGCCAAATGTCTAACCCAAACTGAGGGTGTTCGTAGAGCCGATCTGCACCAACTAGGCATACATCTATAGAGTACGCTAAATCCATCTCACTTCTTAACCCATTAGATCCTGAGGTTTGCTTTTTTCAGATTTGTGTGCTAGTCTACGAAGGCTACATTAAGATAAAGATAGATCAATCATTTTAGTTCAAGGGTGGTGCCAGAATAGCTTAGCGCCTCAGGGCGCCAAGCTATTCTGGCACTACCCTTGAACTATCATAGTCAAATCGATTTCACACAGGTGAATTAGGATGGAAATGGTTAGATATCCGATGTAAATGGGACCAAGCTCTTCCAGCATGCGGAGCACATTTTTATAAAACCCTAGCACCAGCAGGACCGCATGAGGATCTGTGCCACTTACGGATGAAGGGACCTACGAAGGTGCTGCATGGTGTCTGTTTATACGTCTGTGTTGTCAGATAAAGAAGTTTCTTGTTAGCGGCGAGGGTTATTCCATAACATAACCTCTGATGCTCCGAGTTTCATGTAACGTTTCTGGTATACAAGGACCGTTCTCTGATTTCAAAGTAGATGCTCCAAATGTCTCATTATACAGTTCAAGGCCGGACTGTGGTTTTCATGGGATCCGGGCACGCGAAAGGCCATCGAGCCGAGATCGGCCGTAGTAGGCCCGCGCACGGTTGTGCGCAGGCCCACTACGTCCGAATTCGGCCGGGCAGCCCTTGCGTACTGAGATCTGATGTTTAATACGTTGACCGAGTTTCGTTACATGATTCTTTATAGCGTGCTTCTTGTCATACCCGAATAAGACAGAGTAACAGTCACACTGGTTTTCTCCCTGATCAGCGGTCGCAAATCGAGGCAAGCAACCATTAATCATTAACGAACCCTGTAGTCGTTTTCTGCAAACAGACGAGATCCTCATGTTTTTTTGACATGAACAAAGTACAGTAAACTTCGTTTATAACATAACAAACCGTCAAGGGACCCAACTTTTCTTGTTTTATCCGAAATTTGTTATGAGCGAAGTAATTTA
Organism: Semisulcospira habei; assembly: GCA_036245525.1. Classification (NCBI taxonomy): domain Eukaryota; kingdom Metazoa; phylum Mollusca; class Gastropoda; family Semisulcospiridae; genus Semisulcospira; species Semisulcospira habei. Next base: position 255,428,669 of record BTPG01000002.1, on the reverse strand, counting down.
CATAGAAAAGATGTTGTCAAGATCACTAAAAAAAAGTTGTTATGTATATCTGACTTTCGTTATGTAGCGAAGTAGACTGTACCAGGTTTTTAAACCCACAGCTCTGGCAGACACCATTGATTGTTATCAAGCCACTACCGCCGAACTATCAAGGTCCACCATGTCCTGCAGATGGTAAACTAGCTACGTAATCGTTAGAGGACCCTTCCCAAACCGGGAAAACTAGGACTTCGGCTTGTAAGTGTTAAGCCAGGTGTTACATAGTGAGGATGCCTGGGGAACCATAGCAGAGGTTCATTAGCGCGGGGACAGCCACTAACCTGCGCGAGACATATTGGTGATGCAGGCAGCTGGCCTACAGGATCCCCGTGTTGGGGGTCTGTGCTGAACGTGAGCAAAGGTCCTCGGGCCCACGACGGCCGCAGTGGGTCCCGCGCACGGCTGTGCGCGGGCCCACTGCGGCCGTCGTGGGCCCGAAGACCTTTTGCTGCTGGGGTGTATTTGAACTCAAGTTTTCTTTCCAGGCAAAACCATGGGCTTGTTCAGATAGCGTGTCCGTTAAAATTTCCTTTTAAATCAAAGTAGCACAGTTGCAGTGCGTCTGAATTGATTAGTGTTCAGGTCGTACTGTACAGTCAATAGCTGTCCCTGTCCCTCATAATTCGTCCGTTAGTCACGTCCATAATCACTCCAGTAACGTGGACCTTAGTTAAGTCCCGAACTAACCAACCAACTCAAGTTTCTTCATAATGGCGATGTCGGAGTTTTCTTCTGTCTGTGCTTCGTACCAGTTGCAGGAGACAGATCGATTGGCTTGCAGGATCGATCCGCCAAGACCGTTTAAGTGATGTGCGGCCTACGGATACGCGGCAAGTAGCCGCGTATCCGTTGCTGCATATCTCGAATGGGTTGAGCCATTTTACTATGGCACCCTGAGGTTCTGCGTCTCCTGCAAATGGGAAGAATTTTGCTGAAGCAGTGACTGACTAGTGCGGGTTAGGTCCATCCCTCGGGCCGACGTCGGCCACAGTGGGCCCGCGCACGGATATGAGCGGTCCCACTGCGTCTGACGTCGGCCCAAGGGTCTTTTTGCTCCCTGAGCTGTCAAATATCCCGGTGTTCATGACAGGTTCCGTAGGATACGCATGCACAGTTGTACGCTTAAAATCCACGAGGTTCAACAAAATCCGATCCAGGAACAACAAAATCTGACACCGCAAGAGGCATGGATTCTCATGAGCCCCTGCGGCCGCAGGGGCTCATGAGAATCTAAGCCTCTTGCAAATAGACCTGGTAAAAGACTATCAGTGCAGTGCCTTGTGACTTAGCAGTTGACCCTTGGCCCAATATTGTTTCAGTGTCATCGGAGATCTGGTATGGTACGAGCTATAAGCCGCCTGTTTTGGTAGGTCAAGAGGGGATTATCAAGATACGATGTTAAATATTGCACATCTAGACAGGGTGTCACTAGGAGTCTATGTGCAAGTTTTCTTTATTCCGTAATCATTAATCTCCTTTATTTAACACAAATAAATGAACAAGTGAAAAGAAATGCAGCATCGAGAGAGTTTGAAACAATAACTAAATAAGTAAATAAACTCACTAAAAGACCATGACTGAAAATTACTCTATTTCGTTAGTTATTTTACTAGCCAATTAAATGCTGCAGACAACACAAAGATCTCACAGAGACTGAGAATCAGAAAACATGAAACGTTTAGCGCTTAACGCCTTTTGACCACCAATGAAGTTACTTCAAAGAATAGGTTCTGAACATATCTTGACCCCAGCTGGGTTCGAACCCACGAACATTTGGACGAGAGTCGAACGCTCTACCACTTGAAGTACCAGCTCCCTTGAGAGAGAGAGAGAGAGAGAGAGAGAGAGAGAGAGAGAGAGAGAGAGAGAGAGAGAGAGAGAGAGAGAGAGAGAGAGAGAGAGAGAGAGAGAGAGAGAGAATTGATTAGTGTTCAGGTCGTACTGTACAGTCAATAGCTGTCCCTGTCCCCCATAATTCGTCCGTTAGTCACGTCCATAATTACTCCAGTAACGTGGACCTTAGTTAAGCCCCGAACTAACCAACCAACTCAAGTTTCTTCATAATGGCGATGTCGGAGTTTTCTTCTGTCTGTGCTTCGTACCAGTTGCAGGAGACAGATCGATTGGCTTGCAGGATCGATCCGCCAAGACCGTTTAAGTGATGTGCGGCCTACGGATGTAGCCGCGTATCCGTTGCTGCACATCTCGAATGGGTTGAGCCATTTTACTATGGCACCCTGAGGTTCTGCGTCTCCTGCAAATGGGAAGAATTTTGCTGAAGCAGTGACTGACTAGTGCGGGTTAGGTCCATCCCTCGGGCCGACGTCGGCCACAGTGGGCCCGCGCACGGATGTGAGCGGTCCCACTGCGTCTGACGTCGGCCCAAGGGTCTTTTTGCTCCCTGAGCTGTCAAATATCCCGGTGTTCATGACAGGTTCCGTAGGATACGCATGCACAGTTGTACGATTAAAATCCACGAGGTACAACAAAATCCGATCCAGGAACAACAAAATCTGACACCGCAAGAGGCATGGATTCTCATGAGCCCCTGCGGCCGCAGGGGCTCATGAGAATCTAAGCCTCTTGCAGATAGACCTGGTAACAGACTATCAGTGCAGTGCCTTGTGGCTTAGCAGTTGACCCTTGGCCGATATTGTTTCAGCGTCATCGGAGATCTGGTATGGTACGAGCTATAAGCCGCCTGTTTTGGTAGGTCAAGAGGGGATTATCAAGATACGATGTTAAATATTGCACATCTAGACAGGGTGTCACTAGGAGTGTATGTGCAAGTTTTCTTTATTCCGTAATCATTAATCTCCTTTATTTAACACAAATAAATGAACCAGTGAAAAGAAGTGCAGCATCGAGAGAGTTTGAAACAATAACTAATTAAGTAAATAAACTCACTAAAAGACCACGACTGAAAATTACTCTATTTCGTTAGTTATTTTACTAGCCAATTAAATGCTGCAGACAACACAAAGATCTCACAGAGACTGAGAATCAGAAAACATGAAACGTTTAGCGCTTAACGCCTTTTGACCACCAATGAAGTTACTTCAAAGAATAGGTTCTGAACATATCTTGACCCCAGCTGGACGAGAGTCGAACGCTCTACCACTTGAAGTACCAGCTCCCTTGAGAGAGAGAGAGAGAGAGAGAGAGAGAGAGAGAGAGAGAGAGAGAGAGAGAGAGAGAGAGAGAGAGAGAGAGAGAGAGAGAGAGAGAGAGAGAGAGAGAGAGAGAGAGAGAGAGAGAGAGAGAGAGAGAGAGAGAGAGAGAGAGAGAGATATGAAATGGAATGGAATGGAATGGAATGGAATGAAATGAAACTTTATTTCTCAAGGATAAATGAATAGGTACACATACATTTTTAAGTCCCTTCTAGTTATAAAAGGGACTTTTTAGGATGGGTCGCGGTGGGGCGAATTTCAGTAATAACATTTCCATGATGTCAAAGGCGGGCAGGCCTAAACCTCTCACAATAAAATGAAGTAACAGGATAATAAATTACGTCATGTCTTGTTACGCTAACCTCGCTGCTGAACGTACACTTTGGCGCGAAAAAAGCTATATCAGGTCACCTGCATGCTCTTCTGAAAGCGCGACGATGTGTGTGTGCGTGTGTATGTATACATGTGTCGGTGTGCGTATGTAGGTAAACAAGAGAATCTCCGATATTTCTGTACACACAAGCTTGACACTTGGCGAAATACTTTTTTAAAGGGGTGGCTAAGAGAGCCTCCGAGCATATTGTAATTGAATGTCTTATTGAAGAATATAAACAACCGTTTATAGGAAGTCGGTTGATCCAGATTAGATTCCGTACTTGTTGTCATTATTTACTTGAAATTTTGAATATAGCTAGTTTGGATAAAGACATTGGATGAGTTCATTAGCCAGCTTTGTATCCTTTCAACTTCTTTAGTAAAATTAATTCGTTTCAGAAAAAAATTAAAACAGTGAAAAACCTTGACATCTAGAGAAAGTCAGCCAGTGGCGGTGACGTAAAAGAGGTAAGTCCGTCACCACGCAGACATTGACATATTACTCTAAATATGATGTAATTCTCTCTAGCGCGCCGCTCTCTCTCTCTCTCTCTCTCTCTCTCTCTCTCTCTCTCTCTCTCTCTCTCTCTCTCTCTCTCTCTCTCTCTCTCTCTTACACAGACATGCGCGCATCTCCAAGACGCATAGATCCTCATGCGCCCGGAGAGTGTATGAGGATCTATGTCTCTTGGAGATGTTTGGAGCGCGCGCGCAAGCACGCACTAACACGCACACACGCACACACACACACACACACACACACACACACACACACACACACACACACACACACACACACACATCGTCGCGCTTTCAGAAGAGCATGCAGCTGACCCGATATAGCTTTTTTTGGAGAAATACATTGGATGAGTTCGTTAGCCAGCTTTGTACCCTTTCTACTTCTTCAGTAAAAAAATAATTAATTCTTTTCAGAAATAAAAATTAAAACAGTAAAAACACTTGACATCTAGAGAAAGTCAGACAGTGGCGGTGACGTAAAAGAAGCAACTCCATTACTACGCAGACATATTCTAAATATGTCGTAGGGCCTAATTCTCTGACTCATTCGCTTGCTCTCTCTCACATATGCGTGCATCTCCAATAGGCCCAGAGGGCGCATGAACATCTATGCCTCTTGAGGATGTTTGGAGCGCGCGCATGCAAGCACGCATATGCACACGCATACACACACATCAACGTGCTTTCAGAAGAGCATGCAGATGTACTTAGTGTAGCATGTAGCTAGGTAAAGTCAACCTGAAAGTATACCGTGAAATTCTAGTTCTGTCACCATTTTCCCAAGTCTTGAAGCAAAAGCGAAACTCATATCACGTAAAATATAAAATTACGTAAAAAAAAAAAACCCAAACAAACTTCATGACAAATGACGTTTGACAAACCAATGACGCGTATGTACTGTGCGCGCCCCTTATAGAGTTCACTATGACGCACAGGCACATCTGCGAGTTTTTTTTCTTCAAAAGGATATATCTCAACATCAGAATCAAGTCAAAGACAAAAGGTAAAGACCCTTGACAGCGAAGAAAGCTCTCATATAGAAGAGACTTTGTGGGTTATAGTTCATCCCATCTTGCAATCATGTCCTTGCACACTCTCACACAACACAGACACGCACGTAATATATAAGAACTAATTAGAGAGAGAGAGAGAGAGAGAGAGAGAGAGAGAGAGAGAGAGAGAGAGAGTTAGTTATTTGGGTTTAACGCCGAGCAGGCAACTAAGGCCATCTCACGGCGGAGAGAGAGAGAGAGAGAGAGAGAGAGAGAGAGAGAGAGAGAGAGAGAGAGAGAGAGAGAGAGAGAGAGAGAGAGAGAGAGAGAGAGAGAGAGAGAGAATGAATGAATGAATGAATGAATGAATGAATGAATGATGCTTTATTTCTTAAGGATGGGAAACAATAGGCGCACAGGCCTCTTTTCGTGTTTGTCCTTGCTAAACAACAATAAAACAACAGAGAGAGAGAGAGAGAGAGAGAGAGAGAGAGAGAGAGAGAGAGAGAGAGAGAGAGAATCAATCAATCAATCAATCAATCAATCAATCAATCAATCAATCAATCAATCTTTATTTTACAAGGGTAACGATATTAACAATGCCAGAGGCAATGTCATTTTTCAAATCTGCCGTTGCTACATCTACCGACAAACACAACAATTACATTATATTAATACATGTATATGACCAAAGCCTACGGGTGTGTTGGAGGCGGGGGAGCAATGGTAAGGAAAAAAACAAAAAACAAAACAAAACAAACAAACAACAACAAACAAACAAAAAACCCAACACAGCAGTACTATACATACACAGCAGTAGAATGGGTAATTACTAACAATGATAAAATCTTCAACTCCTATAAAATCTTCGTTCGCGAAGTCAAGCCAAGAGATCTACGTATAGAAGCAAAGCTTGCAGATAGTTATGGCCGCTGCGAAGATAATTGTTTAAAAAGACTTTTCTTGAAACATGATACCGTTGGAGTGGTCTTCATGTCGTATGGAAGCGAATTCCACAAAGTCGCCCCCGAGAATGCTACACTGGTTTTAAATAAGTCTATTCTGGGTTTGGGTACTACATACAGGCCGGACTAACAGCTGGTTTAGATATTTTGGTGTGTTGTCATTCCGAATCTTGAACAGGAGAACACCTTTGTTGAATGCAAACTGATTCTTGAGAGAAAGAAGTCCCGCTTTGTGAATCTTATCATCCGTTGTCAATGTAGGATCGGGTAAAATTAATTTCGCTGCTCGTCTGTGTAAGGAGTTCAGTCTTTTTAAATGTACATCTCTGTAGCCATCCCACGCCGTCGAAGCATAATTAATGTAGGACTGTATATGTTTATAATACAATAATTTTCTGGTTTCAAAGTCAGTGAAGTGCTTCAGTTTGGACAGCATGAAAATGTTTCTTGAAACAGTTTTACACGCTTTATCCGTGTGTGCCTGCCACTTGAGCTGATCATCAATGATAATTCCAAGGAGGTGGTGTTCAGACAATTGCTCAATAGAATTGCCTTCGAATGACAGATCAAGGGAAAGGGAACTTTGTTGGTGTTTTTGGCGTGTCGCAACTACCACTGACTTAGTTTTTGCTGGATGGATACTCATTGAGTTACGTTCACACCAGGCGGACACCTCATCAAGGCTCTGTTGTAGGTTTTCTGCAACCGCATTAAGGTTTTTATTTGCCCTGTGGATTGAAGTATCGTCAGCAAACAAGTCGCATTCGACAGATACGGACGTTAGGTGAAGAGGTAGATCATTAATGTATAAACAAAATAGCAGAGGTCCTAACACCGACCCTTGAGGTACTCCAAACTTAACCTTCTTCAGTTCAGAGTGTGATCCATTAACTACAACCTCAGTTTTGCTTTCCCTTTATGTATGAACTAAAGAAGGAAACTGCTGAGGCGTTGTTTTTTTTATATAAAAATAACGACTAAGTGTGCTTATCAGAGTGTCGTGGTTAACCAGACCAAACGTCTTCTTAAAGTCAAGGTAAATAACACCCGTCAGTTGAGAATTGTTTACGTTAGATAACCACATCTGCAAGTCTGGTTAGCGGTGTATGACAGGAATACTTCGGACGAAATCCAGACTGGAAGGGATGAAGTATATTATTTGTCTCTAAATACTGAGACAAATATTTGTGTACATGTCGCTCCATAGCTAGAGGTTTGCTTAACACGGACAGTAACGAAATCGGTCAAAAGAGAGAGAGAGAGAGAGAGAGAGAGAGAGAGAGAGAGAGAGAGAGAGAGAGAGAGAGAGAGAGAGAGAGAGAGAGAGAGAGAGAGAGAGAGAGAGAGAGGAGAGAGAGAGAGAGAGGAGAGAGAGAGAGAGAGAGAGAGAGAGAGAGAGAGAGAGAGAGAGAGAGAGAGAGAGAGAGAGAGAGAGTGAATACAAAATGTGAAGGTTGCCTCACCCAACACAAAGAACACCACAGTTTTTGTGCATTGCACGACGTTAGACTCCAAGCCACGGCATTAGACTCCACCCTACCCCACTCCACTCACTGGTATCAAACAAAATCTTACCTGTCTGTTTTCCAGCTGACTTGTTGGTGTGATCCGTCCTGGTAATGTATGTATTCAAGACACCGTTACGCGTCAGGTGATGTAATAAGCCAGTCAAGAAATGCCCGTTCCTTCAGATCTTATCCACAACGTCAGATGCACACACCTTCAATACAGACCAGATGAGTCAAACTGATATCAGACTGGCCACGCACGAAAGTCAGAAACCGTGACCATCACTCATTCCACCTGCAAGAGGCATAGATTCTCATGAGCCCCTGCCTCTTGCTAAACCATGACGAGCCTTATTAATGTCCTCAGACTGAGGCATTGAAGTGAGTCACGTATGCAACTGACTAGAAACTGTCCACTGTTGATGTGGAAAATTGATCGTTACGTTTTCAGAAGTAAGTCCCTACCTAGTAAGCAAAAGTAAATCGTGCAGACATCCGCCGCATGCTGGGGCCAGCTGCATGAGTGAGCCCATGCCCGCGCACAGCTAGCGGCTGATATCATCCCGAAAACCTTATGCTCACTTCTTATCAACATTATTACGTCACACGCGGTCGGTCATTCTGTTTCACCTGAAATGTGACGTCATATGCAGCCGTAGCTTCCCTCTAACGGTAATGTTTACGTCACCCGCTGACAGCGCTCTCTTTGATCCCGGAAGCTGCGTCGTGAACTTAATGGCGCCCTATTGCGATGCGCAAGGGACTTAATTACGGCGACTGGGCGATAGTCACGTTCTAACAGCGCGAGACAGGCGAGAGACATAGAGCTAAATGCTGAAAGTCACAATCTATTCCACTATTAGAGAAACAGCGTGCTTTTGAACTGAGTTATGCGAATAAAGGACATAGCTTTTCATGGGACGCACTGCTTACGCTTCATGCAAACGGAAGGCGATGTATAATCGAACGGCAAAGCCCTACAAAAGTCTTATGTCTGGCAGCAAAAATGGACGTACGTAGCAGATGCCAGTACGACTGGTCCCTGCTAAATAGACACATATCATGTTTAAGCAGAATTATAGTTCAACCGGATTTGCGGTGCCAGTTATCACAAACTGCGCGTCTGACACGACTGCACATTTGCCGGCGCGAGGAGCAAAGAGTTGAATGAGACCAATGTGAATTAGGCACAAAGAACAAAGGACCAACAAGAGACATAAATCCGCCTCATGAGCCCCCGAGGATTTATGTCTCTTGCAGCTGTGTAGCGCTCAATGACCTTGTCCCGGCTATTAAAATCTAGTGCATTCGATCCTACTGGCTCTTGAAAATCTAATCTATTTGAAATTCAGTTGGATGGGGTACACGCCGGCTGCTGGTAGCCGATGAGAATCTTTGACGCTCGCAGAGATGATTGAGCTGGCTGTGGTACCCGACACAGGCCAGCTGGGTCCGGCGTAAGGTGATAGTCCCTGAACACGGCACGTGCAGATCGGGTCTACTTTCGGCATTGGAAATCACAGACCTAATCCTCACCGATTGCCTCCTATGCGAAGCAGAGATGTAAATGAACCAGTCATGCCGGCAAGAGGCGTAAATTCTCATAAATCCAAGCGACCGCAGTGGCATATGAGAATTTATGCCACTTGCAAAGGTCGAAAGTTATTGAGGGACTATTAGCTGTAGAAACCACCCCTCCGTCTGAACAGCAGAGATGCAAGTAGATGGGGCCAGTATTTGCCAGCAAGAGACCGCGACTGCAGACCTAGGGGATCATCTATATTTCTTGCAGACGACAATGAGTGCCGAAGGAGACTGCAGTAGTTACATCAGACGGGATCCAGCACAGCCGTGAGTGGGTTTAACCCGTTCAATGCCGAGAAAATGTGAACGCCACCCAGCTGCAAGAGGTATAGATCCTCATGAGCCCCCGCAGTTGCTGACGCCATTTTGAATCCATGTTCCTGGGACAGCTAGACTTTGTTGTTGTTGTTGTCATGAATTAATGAAGATTGAAGAAACACAGCCTGCGTCAGCTGGCGCTGAAGGCGTTAAACACAGTGGAATTTCTTCAGTCTTCCATCAGTGTCTCTCTGGACCGTGTCACTGTTTGTTCAAACTCTTTGTGTTTTCCTTTCCCCCTGAATCAGCGTTATCTTTTTGTCTTTTCTACTTTGTATTTGCTTTATTTATGCCATAAGTGTGTTTTGCACTCTTTTATCAATTTCACTCTGGGTTACGCTTTACGTTATCTTTTCAAGAAAGAGATCAGAAGCAAGACTCGTTGTAGTCCTTTTGTTGTTTGTCATTTTTTTAAAAAAATGTCAATAGTATATGTACACCGGTTTCTCCTTGTCATTGCGAAATTTCTTTCTTTGGTTATTTCCTTACATTCCAAGCATTTTTTTTAAATTTTGTATTTTGTCATTTATTTTTCGTTTTTATATGTATACTGGGCATTTTAGTTTTGTTCTATATCTACCCCAGGACCGAAATCCACAAAGTTTGAAGTTGCCCTCTGAAGGGCTGTATTAAAATTCCAGAGACAGATCAAGCATGATAGCTCAAGGGTGGTGCCAGAATAGCTTGGCGCCTATAGGCGCCAAGCTATTCTGGCACCACCCTTGAACTGTCATGCTCGATCCATGTCTTGCTGTGGTGTGTCGGGCTGAATGAGTTAACACTTCTGTTGCCCATAGCGCTTTTTGTCGAAAGGAACGAAAGCACCGATCTGTACACGAGTAATCTGAGACTTAAGACGCCAAATGTTTAAGCCTTTGGCTACCTACAGCCGAAATGTTATGATCCCTTGACTGCCGAGAAAATATGAACACAATCCCCACCAGCAAGAGGTATAGATCGTCCTGAGCCCCCGCCGGGCAGTTGCGGGGGGCCCACGGCACAGTGGATCTCTGCCTCTTGCTGAAACCACAATAGCACAATTATTTTCTTTTGACAGTTAGGGATCATTGACGTTGATTCAAGGATTTCAGAAACAGAATCTACGTCCAATGGCAGCGTCCACTATAACCATTCTGCTTCTAGTCGCAATGTTCAAAAATCACATACCCCGCGCACACAAAAGTAATCTTCGTAAAAGAACGCGTATTCAGAACTTCACGTATCTGGTCTCCTCAGCAGATGTTCGAGTTTAATTTAGCGTTAGTAACTTTTCTGTTGTCACATCGTGACGCCACAGGCTGACTCCTAAATTGACTCATTACAACCAATAGTGCATCCTTCAGGGCGTGGGTCCTTCAGCTGTCATACTCACGTCAACATCGAAAAACATCCCTAAGAAAACCCGGAACGCCATTGACGAAAAATAAAATTCTTGTGGTGGGACTTGAGAGAGCCCTCCCGACTGCGTAGCCGAGCTAGCACACGGTCCGCGGGCCGACATCAGCTGCAGTTGTCCCGCACAAGGCCGGGGCCGTACGCGGGGCAACTGCGGCTGACATCAGCCCGAGGACCACTGTGGTGAGTATCAGCGAAGAGACGGTATCGGGAGGTTTAGACTGAAATGGAGAGAATCGTTTGCCTTCAGACTGTGAGAGATGTAAAGATGGCTTATCCTTCACAAAGAAGCAGATCGTCATGAGACCCTGCAGACTGTATGATTATAGGAGTTTATGAAGATGTGTGTCACTTGCAGAGGTAAAGTAACTGAGGGGTCGAGCTGTGTAATTAGCAGTGGTATCTACGAAAGATAGTTCTTTCCCCGTCCCGCCGTTATGAACGCTTAGCCCAAGACAAACTCACTCTGCACAAGCAACACACAGGTGTAAAACAAGACAGTAGGTGACATGGATGGAAGTAGTACAGGACCAGCCGAAATAGTCATCGGCTAAAATAGCATAGATTCTCATGAGCCCACATAGTGTCTGTGTGTTGCTCTGTGACTTTGGACCTATGGCCTTTGGGCATAAGGTCCAAAATCACAGACCTACACACAATTGTACGCTTCTCGCATGTCGTCGGCTTTATGGCTGCCGTGGCCAAAGAGGGTATTTCACCACATCCTGCAAGAAGGCCGGTTTCCTCGTGTTGCCGTTCGTCCACAAATAGCTGCGCTGGCTCATGAGGATCTACGCCTAATGCAGATGGGCGCTTTTGGCGGGGTTATTGTCGGGTTGACTCAATGCTGCTGTCCCCATGTCCACCGGTAGCTGCTCGGGGCAAGTTTGCCAGTTTGGCCGCCTTCACGTGGATGTGAACAGCGGAATTCGTCCTCTCCCACTCCTAGGGATATCCTACTGACATTGAGAAGTGCCCGTGGCGTGCGCAATGCGCAAAAGGACGTCGGGCCGACGCCGGGTGTCGTTGGCCCGCGCACGATCGTGCGCGGGCCAACGGCGGCCTATGTCGGCCCGATGGCCTTTGCGCACTGGCTTGGTGGCCTAGGCAAGACCTTTACACACTCAGGTATTTTGTCGGTCGCGACGTCAGTATTTCAAAGTCACTCTTGAGACTCGTCGATACAACCAGCAGCGACATGCCGCATCACGTGTCCAGTACAGTTCAGTTCGTTTAAAATGGGATCTCTGCGCTCAGAAAGGCCCATACGCGCTGCACCACCCCACCTATCTATCCCAGAGTTCCGTTTGATGTCGTGCCAAAATTGGTCTGGTTTACTGTGGATCTGTCAGTGCCTTTCTAGTCTACCGAGCTTCCGCCGCCTTTCTCCACACTTCTCAGCACTACCGGAGGAGATCGATAGCGTGGGTGTCCTTGGCTCTGCTCCTGGATATGCATTCTCAGGTTTCTCACCACGTCTAATCTGCCCATTTGTATCAGGCCCTGTGTCATGTCTGTCTTCACAGCACATCACAGCTGCAGAGATGGTAGATCAAACTGGAGGATGCATACAATAACGAGATGCAAGTACTACACTAACAGTAAGCAAAAGTCCTCGAGTCGAGGTCGGCCGCAGTGGGCCCGCGCACAGCCGTGCTAGGGCCCATTGCGTCTGACGTCGGCGTGGGGATCTTTGCTCACAGGGAACGTCTTTTGCAGGATTATATCGCAGGGTAGATTTTTTTTTCTCCATTGTAAGGTTGTTTGTTGTTGTTTGTTTTTAAGTCTCTTCTTTCTTTCTTTCTTTTTTTTTTTTTCTTTCTTTCTTTCTTTCTTTCTTTCTTTCTTTCTTTCTTTCTTTCTTTTCTTTCTTTTCTTTCTTTCTTTCTTTCTTTCTCTTTTTCTTTCTTTCTCTCTTTCTTTCTTTCTTCTGATAATACGCTATAGCCATCGCAAAGGTAATCCTTTCACTGCCAGCGGAAAAATGCGAATACCACTCAGCTGCAATAGGCAAAGGGCCGCATGACCCCTTTCATCGGTTTCTTTGATTCATATCTGTGTTTATTGGATCGATGGGATTACTGTCAATGTAGGTAGGCCTACCCCGCCTTCAAAGACACATCAAGTTTGCGTCCACTGGCAGTCAAAGGGGCCAAATCTCACAGAACTCACAGGTGTCACACCACTAGCGGGGTAAGCGAGGCCGGTGACCTCCGTGTGTCCCCTGTGTGTCCACCCAAACACCCATCACACTTCCATCAAGCCCCATTAGGCGACACAGTTTTACACACCCTCCCGCACCAAACACCATCTGCAGGATTCCGCAGCAACAAATAAACCCCTTTACTCGGAAGAAAAATTGAGCACAACCCGACTGCAAGAGACATAGATCCTCATGAGCCCCCGCAGTCGCGGGGGCTCATGAAGATCTATGTCCCTTGCTAAGACCAGTTGGTATCCATATTCCTTGGATTGTTGAATAATCAAAGATTTCAGAACAAACTACATCCACAGCGGCAGGGAAGGGGTTTACGCGGTCGACGGAAAACAGGTATCGATTCTCCACAGATTGCGGGGGGGGGGGGGGGGGGGGGGGGGGGGGGGGGCTCGAGGAGACCTGTTATGGAATCCAGACAAGAAAGGTGACTGCCAAATGTGTAAAATGCAAAGCAAAAAAGAGTGAAAACAAGTTTGGAAAGGACAAGTAAAACATGATTTACAATTTGCGTAGTACTTGTCCTTTCTACTGGCGGATGTCGTTGGGCGTTTAATCGACAATGTCACAGTGAATAAAACCGCACTAAAATAGAAGACACACATATAATATCTGCTGTCAGCCAAAATGCCTCACGGTTCAAAGGGCCAATCATTTAACCCCCCCTCCCCCTTTCACTGCTAGTGATCGCAGATTGTGTTTCAGAAATCTCTGATAATTTTATGCTACAGAGCCTCAGTCGTCAAAGGGACATGGATACAGAGCGGTTTCACCAAGAGACATAGATACTCATGAGCCCCCCCCCCCCCCCCCCCCCCCCCCCCCCCCCCCCCACCCCCCCCGCAGGATGTATACCTCTTGCAGTTGGACGGTGTTCAGTTTTCTCGGCAGTGAAGGGGTTAACACAGAGAACATTACGGACAGCTTTCCGTGCTCGTGTCTGTACTTATGTAAATCATTTGTAAAGTGACCAAACGCTGCTGGCTTCGCACAATCTAACAATGTTAACAACACATTGTACCCCAGGACCGAAATTCACACTTTTTGAAGTTGCGCTCTGAAGGATTGTATTACATTTCTAGGAACATATTGATCATGATAGTTCAAGGGTGGTGCCAGAATAGTTTGGCGCATATGGGCGCCAAGCTATTCTGGCACCACCCTTGAACTACCGTGCTCGATCGAAGGCTTGATGTGTGTCGGGGCTGAATGAGTTAACCCCCTTGACTGCCAGTATTCGCAGTCTTTGTTTCTCAAATCTGGGTTAACACGACGCCAACCAGACCCATTCTTTCAAGGCACGTGTAGTATATGACTGTAAAGAAACTATGTTTAAACTGCTCAATAATATTATGTCCACTGGTTCCCAGTAAGGAAAAGACTCGCGGGCCGAATTCGGCCGCAGTGGACCCGCTCACTGCGGCCGATGTCGACCCGAGGAACTTAGCTGAATGGGTCAGAATTGACATCAAAGACACGAGTTGTGATGTTTTCCTCATCTTACCTCATCACATTCATAAGGATGTGGTGTCCACAGTTTGTCGTATCGCACCCAAGACGGTCTGACGAGAAACATGCTTTCACTTGCCAGCTAACTGCACGCGGACGGACATAAAGCCTACATCCTCATCAGCACACTGTTGTGACATGGACTTGCCAGTTCTACATGTTCTGCTGGACATAAAGCTAAAGCTGGAACGTCTGGGTCTCTGCAAGCCCCCAGGCCGGGTATGCTGAGATGAATAAGAGGAGTTTGTTTGTCGAGCTGTTGTAGTTTAATTTTGGTGTTTGTGTTCATGAGCTAAACACTTTCAGGAATAACTGGATCAGACCCCAACAGAATCGAGAGAGAGAGAGAGAGAGAGAGAGAGAGAGAGAGAGAGAGAGAGAGAGAGAGAGAGAGAGAGAGAGAGAGAGAGAGAGAGAGAGAGAGAGAGAGAGAGAGAGAGAGAGAGAGAGAGGTGAGTTTGACTTCCTTAGCTACCGCGTACCGCGGTCACCAGAATTTGAACCCGCGGCCAGCCGGACGACAGTCCAATACTCTACCACCTGAGCTACCCAGTTCTCTTACCATCTCCGAGACACAGATTCACATGAGCCCCTGCAATCCCCTACATGTGCAGAGACTCACGAGAACCTATGCGTCTTTCTTTCTTTTTGCTGACTCAGCTTCAGATGTTCCTGACGACCTGACGACTAACAAGGAAAGATAGGCTAACCATTATAGTTCAAGGGTAGTGCCTGATTAACTTGGCGCCTGAAGGCTCCACGTTAATCAGGCACTACCCTTGAACTATCATTGTCGACGCATATTTCACAAATTAACTGTTTTTGTGTAGGATGCATCTCAAATCCAGAAGAAAAAAAAAATTTCAGAGCTGAACGCGAGAAGGGTTGGAGTGACTAAACACGCCGGCTTTGCATCAGACAGCCGTGTCAGAGGCTGAACTGTGCGCCGTCGAGGAGCTGGGGAATTCATTGGTCACGCCTGACTTAGCTGCACGTGCCGCTAAGCCCCGAGATACGTAAACAGGTAGATCTATATCAGATCACGTCACGCATCCTGCCACGTCATAGCTGCAGCAAAATTCCTCATAGCATCAAAAAGTCTAGTACCAAAATAGTGGACGGGGAGGACTGGAGCCGGAGTGCCCAGATACAGAACCGACGATGGTCGCCCGACTAAAAGATAAACATAAACAATTGAAAAACTAGATCCAGCGAATTGAAAATGAAGTGAGTGTGTCTTATTCCGGACTATACTAGCTACCATTGTTGTGATTACTGTTTTGTTTGATTGGATAGACCTAAATGTCTGTCTCCGTGGCGGTCTGCAGAAGTTCTTGATAAACTACGTCTGCTGCAGTTGAGCGACTCTCACTGCTGAATAACTTGTTATTAAAAAACAGAAAAAGGCGTGGATTTTAATTGAGTCTATATTGACAGGAAAGGTGCGCGCATATATCAACTGTGAAAAATATGCCTGGAAATAACCTTCACTGTAACCCCGTGAAATGAACACACCCCACAAGTTTTAACACCCCACCCCCCAAAAAAACCCCAAACCATTCTGAACAGGAAGAAATACGCTCACAATCGCGGATTTACTTTCATCTGCAAGAGGCATAGATCCTCATGAGCCCCGCAACTGCGGAGCTCATGAGGATCTATGCCTCTTGCAGAAATCATTTAAGTCATTGATCTTTATCAGGCGAAGGTTTCAAGGCATCGAGTCTGCTGCGAGTGGGCTGGGTCACATTTTTTTTTCAAATTCCCCCTCATCTGCATGAGTCATAGATCCTCATGAGCACCCCGCAACTGTGCAGTGATCTTGAGGCTCATGAGGATGTATGCCTCTTGAAATAACTATTTAAGTCTGTGTATTCTTTAGAAGGTGAACGTGAGGGTCTATGCGATGGAGAGGCCGTGGTTCCGTCAGAACTACACTCAGAAACGTGTGTAAACAGAAAATAAGACCCGCATCTCGCAGATTACCATAGCGCTGGAATCCCCAATCCCGAAGATTCCCGAAAGCTGAGTTACGTAACGACACTTTTCTTTCCAGTGCCAGCTGGTTCACACTTCATCGCTGTCTGCTAAGCACTGCTTGTGTATTTTGTATCAACCACCACTACAAGCGCCATAAAGTCAGATCGCGTCAGTTATTCGCTGTCCGTCGCCAAATTTACGTAGTGCTGTCAATACAAGCACCACTTGGTAAGCATGAGATCCTCGGGCCGATCGTCAGCCGTAGCTGAACCTGCGCACGACAGTGCGCGGGGCCAGCTACGGCTGATGGTCGGCACCGAGGACCTTTTGCTCACTGGGCATTCCCAGTGGGAGCTTCCGAAGTCCAGCCGTGCAATACCGCGGTATACTAAGCGCGATGCTGACTTGTACGACTGTTTTTATTTCCTTGTGATTTCGAAGCGTGTTACTATTTTTGTTTCTTTGGACATGCTGCAACAAATCGACGCTGGAATGGGAAGCCCAGACTGGCACTGTGCAATGGGCAAATAACAACTCTGAAGCCGGACATTAATTGTAGGTGTACTGCCCAGGATATGCTGGAATCCAGAGCAATGATCGAGCGGACACCACTGATCGATGGCAAGGCAGAGGTCACACAGTGGCTACGAATGGCCAGTTAGACATGGTGAGGAACCTGATAAAGCATTTCCAGGAACAAAGGCGAGGACACCACACAGTCGATTGCCTCCAGAGACAAGGTGAGAAAGACAGGAAAGGACATGAGAGATCGATATTAAACCAGAACAATGTTGGTGCGATATTGAAAGGAACTCTGGGATGTCTTCTGATGGACGGGGTGGGGCGCGTATGGACTTCAGTTTCAGAGCGCAGAAATCCAATCTTGACTGAACGGAACTGAACTGTTGTTTCTGTCCTTGCATATTACACACTTGGCAGTCACTCTACTGGTCTGGAGACTGAACTCAGGCCGAGCACCGGTTGAATCTGAAATTCTGACAATGTTTTGATTTCGCTTATCTTACGCCTAGATCAACGCACCTAGCTCGAGGGAACCTGGGGCCAGTTGCATAAACGAGCTTAGTCCTGCACCAGCCACAAAGCAAGGTGCGCCGTTATAGAGGCGCACCTTGCTTAGTGGCTGGTGCAGGACTAAGCTCGCTCATGCAACTGGCCCCTGAGGCAGGTCGTAACCCGGGCCTTCAACGCCGGCAGCAAAACATTAAGTTCAGTTTCCGAAGCCAGCAGACGGTAGGCGACAAACATTTCTGGTAGCACCCTTGAACTATCGTGGTCGATCTGTATCTATAACAATAATAAGGACCAAAAGAAATGCGACATGTTTTAAAACATGGGAAACAGGTTAATAAGTGTTTCCGATTATTCCAAATATGTCGCATTTCTTTTGCTCCTCATTATATGATGAAGTCTGTAGACAACAGCTCCCAATTTTGAATATTCTACCTCAGGGCTCGATGTGTAATGTGCCCGGTACCGTCTACAGTACACTTTGGTTTTCAAGTAAGCAAAGTGCCTGCGGTCTCAAACTTTTTGTTGTTGTTCTATCCGAAGTTTGTAATAAGCGTAGTAAAATACGTAAAAACTGTGATGAAAACCTCGGAAAAAAAGGGAGGGGTGGGGGAACGTTTTTTTTAGCTGAGTCTTGTTATAAACAAAATTGTCTGCAGTTCTCAAATGTAGATACAAGCTCAAAACCAACCCGTTTCCTTTTTTTTTTTTTTTTTTTTTTTCAAGAAACAAACATTCAAATAAGCAGGTGCGATCAATGCAAATACAAGCAAAAGACACAGATTCTCGTGAACCCATGCATTTGCATGGGCTCATGAATCTCTATGCCTTTTTGCAAATGAAAGAAGCAGGCTGAGGAACTGACTGTGTGCATTCGGATTTTACATACACCTTGCATTGTGTCCGTCTGGAATCGATCCGTTTGCGTAGAAGGCAGGGTGTCCGCCGTGTGTTGATGCACAAGATCTCTGATACTTTTGTCAACATTTAGCATCACATCAGCCGCACACACTATCAAAGGAAACACGAAGCCCCCGGGCAGACGCCGGCCGCAGTTGGCCCAAAGGGCCAACTGCGGCCGATGTCAGTCCGTGGGCCTTGTCCTCACTGGAAGATCGTTTTTAAAATGTAAGTGTCCGCGGTCATCTCCTACAGAGAAACACAGATGTCAAGTGTAGTCGGCTGGGTCAGCAAAGTGCCATAAACTCGCAATTCCCCCAGAGATCATGAGGGTCTGTGCCCAAAGGTGGGAGAGACCTATGGTATTCTCCTACAAGGACACATAGAGTCACAAAATCTGAGTGAAGAAGAAGTGCCAATGACCTATGTATACAACTCCAAGAAGCCAGCAAGAGATCATGCAGATCTATACCATTTTAAAAGGAGTGACTGTTGTGAGAGACGTACACTATTTCGTGAATACAATACAAACGACTGGATGATATCATGCGGTTTGGAAACATATTTAACCACTTGACTGCTAGGGGTCGCCGACCGTGGATTTCAAAGCCAAAGAGTCCAGCTGTCCAAGAAACGAGGATACACAATGGTTGTCAGCAAGAGGCATACATCCTCATAAACCCCGGTTACTGCGGGGGCTCATGAAGATCTATACCTCTTGAAGTTGGATGGCATTCACTTTTCCCTGCAGAGAAGGCGTTAAAACAGTCGTAGCGATCGGTATGAGTCCCAGAAGCCCGCAAGGGTTTCGAAAAAAACAACAACATCTCTATACTATTGGCTAGTAGTAGTCTGCGCCTTCGGACAGAAGTTGATGACATGGAATAATGTCTATACTAATATATAACTGAATTGTACACGCCACACACTGCATAGCGCAGCCGTATTCCTGTGATCCAGGAAAAACGAAAACAAAAATATGAGCTACATGAGTGTGTTGGTCTGTGATTGTGGACTCTGCTGGCTGTGATTTTGGACCTCAGCACAGTCCAATATCACAAGCCAGTTCATCGCTATTTGTATGGCATGTTCCTCATATAGGCGGCTCCATGACAGCATTTTAGATCACAAACCAGTACTTCGGTTATTTTCCAAAAGGCAGCATGTTCATTTTCGAGAAAAACGAGATTTTCATTGTTATAAAATACAAATCTCACTTTTATCAGAAAATGGACATGTTGGCTTTTGCCACATAACGGGAGAGCACAACATTTTCTTGTATAACTTTCCTATCAGCATTCATTGTAAAAGCTGAACCTGTTTTCAGTAACCACCTTCTTTTTTTGCAAGAAGAAATGGTCTTAACCCCTTAACTGCCGAAAAAAAGAACGCCACTCACCTGCAAGAGGTATAGATCGTCATGAGCCCCCGCAGTTGCGGGGGCTCATGAGGATCTATGCCTCTTGCCAAATCTACTTTTTATCCATCTTCCTATGACGCCTGGGAATCTTTAACGTTTGATTTACAATGATTTCAAAAACGCAATCTGCGCCCACTGGCAGTGAAGGGGTTAAAAGTATCACATGTCATTTAAGACTGTAACGCACGCAGACTTGCCCCCAGTCGTACGCAGACTCTCGCACAACAGACGCATACACCGCCACTGACTCAGACGGGCGCATTCATGCGGTAAAACAAAACTCACGGGCTTCCTTTCTAACGGAACTTTTATACAAAAATAAACAATAAAACGCTCAAAAGATTATCAAACTATATACACTTCCCCACTACCAGCATCTCAACACCACATGCACATCACACAATATCAAAGCCAGGCTAGGTAGTAGTCTCTCACACTCCAAGCTGTTTGGTGTTCCCGCCTGGTTACGTTCAGTCCTTTCACGGCTATGCGTGCAAGTCCTTACTCGTACGCTCCCGAATCGTCCCGTCTCTCGTACCGTAGACGTCCTCGTAGCTCGTACCGTATCTTCGCTGTGACCCAAGTGTCTCGGCACCGGTTGCTCACTCTCCGAGTGAAGAGATGGAGAGATGGCCTCGCATTTGGTCCCTGGTGACTTGACGTCTCGGCGTCCGTCGCTCCAACCTCCGACAAGCACTCTGAATAAATAAAGTCCTAAAACGTAACACTTGCTAAACACACACACATATTGAATAATATGAGATACATTACGTAACCTGGCTGATACGAATAACTCACACGTTCACACACACACACACACACACACACACACACACACACACACACACACACACACACACACACACACACACACACACACACACACACACACACACACGTGAGCCATACATAACCCGACTACTTTCGTAACACCCCCATATCTCTGTCACTACCTTGAAACAGACTATAACCTAACACTCTCGCTATACGTTATCCCATACGCTGGAAAAGACTATACTTAACCACGTACTACCTTTACAACGACTTAGACATACACCCCCCACATTCCTTTAGTTATCCCTCTCGGTAAATAACTGTATACGAAAAACACCGGTTAACTCACTGAATTCCAAACCAACATAACTAAACCAAACCTCCAATACCTCCAAGCAGACATCAAGAGACTGGGAACCACCTGGAGTAGAATCGAAGGAGAAGCACAGGACAGGAGTTGCTGGAGGTCTCTCGTCGACGGCCTATACCCGGGTAGGGGTGACAGGCGTAAGTAAGTAATAACTAAACCAAACCAGAAAACCCTATACAACCAAATTACGCTTACCAACGCATACTGCCTTTAACTAAGCAACTATCAAAACATACCAAAACATACCAAAACATGCCTGAATTCTAGGTTTCAGAGTATTGGAATACGGGCTAAGGTATCTCACACACATCTGTACCCACTGACAACATAGCCCGCACTAACTTATTTAGACCTCTGACAGACTGAGCTCTTGCCTAGAACTCACTAAAACTCCCCGTGTTAACCGTTTCTTAAAGATTCCAAGTGGACGACGGGCCTCACGGACTATCGGCACAAAACAAACCGCTAATAAAACTGTACCGTAATAAACCGACTGTGTGAACCCTATGCGTGAGCACAGAGTTTCATCACAAAGACCATCAGAGCGAGAGAGAGAGAGAGAGAGAGAGAGAGAGAGAGAGAGAGAGAGAGAGAGAGAGAGAGAGAGAGAGAGAGAGAGAGAGAGAGAGAGACAAAGACCATCACCTTATACCATAGTGCTTATACCATACAAATGACGATCTTTATTGACAGGTGGCTCGGGGGTAGAGCGTCCGACTCTCGCCCCCAAAAAGGTCGCTTGATCTAATTCAGCTGGGGTTAAAATTTATTCGCGCAAACCCTATTAAGTGCGGCGTCTTTGAAATCACCTTCGTGGGGCCGGGGAGCAGAAGACGCGAAGCCCTAAACGTTTAATGCTTAACTCATTCAACCCCACGCACGTATTTCCCAAATTTTGAATGCGTCATCTAACGACTATGCACCTGTTGCAGGAGATGGATCAACCATGATAATTCAAGGGTAGTGCCAGATTAGCTTGGCGCCTGTCGGCGCCAAGCTAATCTGGCACTACCCTTGAATTATCATGGTCGACCCATCTCCTGCTGTAGTGCGTCAGGGCTGAATGGGTTAAAGTTTCTTTATTGACAGGTCATCTCTCTCATCAAGAGTGGTCGCTCTGCACTGGATCTGCGCTATACTCTTCGCAGACTCTCAGACAAGCTGTCGAATTTGCAAGTCATATGCGACACAGATGTCATCTGCCGGCAAAATGCAAATGTACAGTACAAGGCGTAGCATCTGCAGAAAGATCAACAAAACCCAATAGGATCGCGTGTTTGTGTATGCATGCCTCATATGTCTCTGAGCTAGACAGGAAACGCATTAAAATCTGATCCACATTCTCCCGAAAATACAACATTACTACAGTATGATGGAAACGGTGTGCAAAGTGTGGGAGGTGGTTCTGACCTGTGAAAGCAAAAGGCATTAAATCCGTTTGTGTGAAAAGCGAGATTTTCTTCGTATTACAATGAAAATCTCGCTTTTCACAAAAATGGACATAATGTCTTTTGCCCTCACAGTGCAGTGCAGTATCTTCACAAAAATAGCGTGCTGGGCTTTGATTTTGAACCTTACGGCTTCCAGCCGTAAGGTTCAAAATCACAGACCAGCATTGGTTCATGATTTGCACGTATATGTCCTATGATTCACGGCTAGAACTGACACAAATAAAATAAATTTGACCCATGTGTATTGAACAAACAGTCACACGTGGGCTGTATGCCGGGTGTACGGGATATTATACCAAATATTATTTCATCGCATATTTCTATATGCATACAACCTATATCCTCGACTGACTCATTCACCCGTGACACACTGTAGCTATATATCGATCGACCATGATAGTTCAAGGGTGATGCAGAATAGCTCGGCGCCTATCGGCGCCAAGCTATTCTGGCACCACCCTTGAATTATCACGGTCGATCTGTCTCCTAGATTGTAATGCAGTCTTCAGAGGCCAACTGCAAAATTGGGAGATTTCGGTCGTAAGGTACAGGGGTTAAGGGCTGGACCCAAAACAAAATAAAACATGAAACATTGATTCTGTGGAGAAAAAAAAAACAGTGACATGCACTATATGCAAGGCCTCTCAATGTGCAAGAAAAATAAAACGGGAAAAACATAAATATGTAACGTGACCGCTTATTTCTGTAAGTATACATCCCATGTCTACGATTTTGGGCTGGAAAGAAAATAAAATAAAATAGGATCCGATTATTGTGAGGAGAAACAGGGTTTTGTAAGCGGCGTGCAGCACGTGCGAGGCGTCGCATCTGCCTAAACAAGATCGCGTATTATGGGAGTAGACATCCTGTGAATCGGGTCAGGACAAAAAAACAAAGTAAAATATGATCCATGTTTTGAATATAAGAATGGCATTATTATGACATGGTCGACATTCACTGTTGTGTGGGCA
>BTPG01000002.1:255357682-255402682 GCA_036245525.1 Semisulcospira habei | reverse complement strand
GAGCCTCTGCCGCTCATATAGCTCATGAGCCTCTTACAGATGTGTAGAGTTCACTGTTGATAGATAGTCTAACACCTGCCTGCTGCTTCGGAGGTCTACCCGTCTCATCACCATCACAACCCCTACCTGCAATCCCCACCCACACATCTCATAAGATACTGTTTATTGCCATTTGCCTTAAGAACATAAAGCATAGGAATGTGTGTTGGTGTCGTTACAATTACAAACATCACAGTAAAAAAAAAAAAAAAAAAAAAAAAAAAAAAAAAAAAAAAAATCAATACTCTGTCACACAGATCCAATGCCCTACACACCCTGTAAAAACTTTAAAGCTAAACAACTGATATCACAAACCAATACATACCATACACACCCACGCTCATCTTCCACACACACACACACACACACACACACACACACACACACACACACACACACACACACACACACACACACACACACACACACACACAAACACACACACACGCCTATTAATCCTAGGCAATCGAAATGAATTAAAGGTATATCGTTTAAGAAGAAACCAGAATATCTTAGAGTAAATGTCACTAATTTAGTGATCACAGTTGGAAGTAAGACTGGTTAATATATATCATAAGACTAAGCTAATACTGAAGGGTTGGGCGAAGTGCTCTGTAGGTCGGTCACATGACTCCATGCACATACGCACTCTCACTCAGTCATTCACGCAAACATCAGTCGGCCTCGGCAATGAATCTCTATGATCGGCCCACAGAGCACACCATGGCACGCTTATGACACAGAAAGGGCATTTTAAATGTAGAAAATTCTTTTAAATCTTTGATGATTGCATGAAATAACACTTGCGTCCGTCTGATCTGGTTGCAAACTGGCGAAAAAAGACACGGAATGCTAACATGAAGGTACCGCCTGTATGCGTTTACGGATGACAAGATTTCAGACGAGTTATGACAAGTTTCAGTATATCAGCATGCTCGCTGCGTGGAGCTGCAGAGCATGGATCTAAAATTTCGATTTCACTATCAAGATAAAATCACCGCACATACATTAGATTACAATCAGTGGATTTCAAGAACTAC
Source organism: Semisulcospira habei (assembly GCA_036245525.1). NCBI lineage: Eukaryota > Metazoa > Mollusca > Gastropoda > Semisulcospiridae > Semisulcospira > Semisulcospira habei. The sequence continues at coordinate 255,401,603 of BTPG01000002.1, read as the reverse complement.
AAATGTGAGCAATCAATCTGAATGACCAAGTAGACATTGAGAACATGGAACATAATTACGTGTGTGTCTCGGCGAAAGGAAATCTATAAAAGGAATTGTTGGGACGGACATTTTCTTAAAAATGCACTCCAGACATAGTTATGTTTGATTGTGCTTTCTTGTGTCATAACTCCACTCATAATTAGTTTAACTCATTCGCGGCCAGCCGCATCCGGATGCGCGGCGTATGCCGCGCATCAGGATGCGGCTGGCCGCGAATGAATTAATTTGAAATGTTCTCCCACACTTCAAAACGTTACGGACCTCTCACCTGCCATTGTGCAGCCGGAACTGTGATGAGATGAAGCATAATATGTACAGTAAAACCTGTTTTTAGTAACCACCTTTTTGCAAGGAAGAAGTGGTCTTTAGACACAGGTGCTCTCTCAAGAGAAAAGAAGTTTTGAATAGCAAAAATGTCGCTGCAGTGATCATAAACATAAGAACATAAAGGCCACCACTGTGAAGGTCTTAAATGACGGGTGATCTCTCATTAGGGTGGTCGCTCAAACCGGTTCTGCAGCATTACCCACCACTACCAATAGTACGTACAGTGCCCACAATTCACACGCATATACACACAGGACACCAAAGTTTCATTCGATGAAGTGCCAACTAGGGTCCCTACACAATAGCCATTCATCGATCAACAAAGACCTACAAACCATAGCGCACCCAAGGTCCTCTCCTTATATCGTATGCTCTTCTGTCTGTGAGAGGCAAAGATCCTGATGACTTCTGCACCCTCAGGGGCTCACGAGAAGTTACGTTTCTTGTTGTTAACTCATTCGAGACAAACTGCCGCGTATCCGGATGCAATTTGTCTCGAATGAGTCAATGATCGGTTGCAGTGAACGCTAATGTCAAAATTTCCAAATTTGGGAGCTATCCGCTCAGTTAAATCAAATGAAATGAAATCAAATCAAATGAAATCAAATCTTTAAAATAAAATAAAATAAACCTTAGCTCAACTGAATACTTTTTTTTTTTCACACTCTGTATCATGTATTTCAGACGGAGGAAATGCGCTGGGTTTCATGCAGTTACTAATCCCACTGTTGGTCTCCGGTAGTCTTTTGTCTGGGGCGGTCTGTCTGGGGCTTTTCAGTTGTATTGAAAGTTTCGACCGTCGGTTTAGTCTGTAGGAGGTACAGACCTTCATTAGTATCCGCATGTGTGGGGGAATCATCGGAGTCTAGACTTCTAGCTGACCTAAGAATACCTCTGCGATTCTCTAACATCGGAGTTTATTATCTACACTGTGGTGCCGCCAGTACAATGTTTCGAATGAATCAAATAAAAGCTCATACTGTACAGGCAATACGTAGGTTCCAAAACATTTTAGAGGAGGGATATATGCTAAAATCGATAAATGGGATTGCCACGTTTTAAGTTTTCGTGACCCGTCAAACACCCTGGTCGTGATATATGAGTCGTGACAAATGCTTTCACAAACTCGTGATGGTTAAGAGCTTAAATTTCGTGATTTGTGATTAATAACAAATGATGATGTTTTCCGAGACGCCGTGACAGCATACACGCCCGCCCCCCCCCCCTCGCCCCCACCCCACACCTTCGCCTCCAAAATCCCCACATTTTGTGTCTGAAAGAGATGCGTTTCAGGTCGGTTCCAGTGTTGTTAACTCCTTCAATGCCGAGAAAAAAAAATAACACCACCCAACTGCAAGAGGCATAGATCCTCATGTGCCCCTGCGTATGCGGGGGCGCATGAGGATCTATGCCTCTTGCTGTGACCAATTTAGGACTCCCCCATCCCCTCCCCCCAAAACCCCTGCCGACACCTATACAGGACCCATGTCCCAGTACCCTCCCCTCTTTCATGCCCTCGCCATCTATGGCGTGTATGGCATTCTAACCACACTGGTATGTAATTCCCGTAACACGTGCAACGCGGACAATACACGGTCGCCTGTTGATTCGAAATTGGCGGGGCGGTGCATAATGGCATACATGAATCCCCATTCCGCCCCGGCATTATTAACTACATCAAAAGTGGGAGTGCCGACTCACTCGGGGGGGGGGGGGGGGGGGGGGGGGGGGGGGGAATAAAAAAAAAAAAAAAGAAAGAAAGAAAAGGCGAACACAGCCTATCTCCTTGAGGCATATAAGCCCCAGGAGACAAAAAAAAAAAAAGGTTGCAAGACTCATTATGTAGGTTAACACACTCAGAATTTTACATCTGCCAAAGGCATAGATTCTCATGAGCCCCCGCAGACTGCGGGGGCTCATGAGGATCTATGTTTCTTGTTGGTCTACATTTGTGAATCTAAAATGATCAGATCTAAAGTTAATAAATTGTTTGTACATTGCTTAACTGACGTCCCAACAACAACACTTTCTCAGGACGTGCCTGCGCTGCTTGTGAAAAAAACTAAACAAAATATTGAATGTAAGTCGCCAGTCGGTCTAATATGTAACGTCTTGCCCATGTACCCCTGTGTTCCTAATGCCAAGAGAACCATTGCGTGTTCTATAAACAACGACGGGACCACTCTTCTTTTGAGGCGCTCAACTTTCTTGGGGTTATGCACCCACATTCATCAACTCGGGGTTACTTTTTCGAAAAGAAAAAAAAAAAAAAAAAAAAAGAAAGAAGAAAGAAGTCCTGATTTTAAATTAAGACGCGTTTGAAATGAGTTCTTATTCGTTCTTTTGTGAAAGGAAAAGTTATGATTAGGTTATAATGCCGCCGGCACGCAAACCAATATTAACCCTCTTTTGCGTGTATCCACCGTTACTGTAAATAGCCACGGTGGCTGCATGCAAATGGGGTTAATTTTTCTCCCCAAAATGAAAAATCATGTTCTGAATGTAAGGAGTTCATCAACAACAGGTGTCATTTCTTCTTGTCGTTCGCAGTGGGCTATACGGTCAATCCAGCACCGGCGATGAATGACGTCGTTGGGCAAGCGCCATTATCATCAATGCTAGTTGGCCGTATAGTCATGATTGCGGGTTTGCGTGGATCCGTGGTTTATCAGAACGCGCCGTGCGGCTCAGGTCCTCCGTCCTCAGCATTCGAGGTTTCTGTCGGGGTTACCTCACCCTTAGCTCCTGGTATGCGACCTTTGGCTAGAGCTTTATGCGGCTCTTGATCGCATGATAAACCCGTCATTGGACACATGGAGAATTTCAGTGGAGGTAGCAGTGCCAACTGCTACCCCGCCCCGTCCTGCTAAGCTCATCGCCATTTGGTCCGCGGCGACTGCTTGCGCAGCTAGCCTCCATATCTGAAGGCCGTTCCCCTATCCGCCACCCGGGGACGCGCTAGGTTGGGGATGGTCGCCCCACTGAAAATCCCACACTGGGTTAAGGAAGTTCAGCATGTCCTAGACAGGTGTCAGGCATTACCTGCATCGGTTCTTTTGAGGTGTGAAGGCGAAAATCCTGTGTAAGAAGTCACCGGAGTGTGACCGCATTGCTAAATAACATGGTAAACTTTCAGTCCAGTGATTCGAAAAGTTATGTGTACCACAAAGGGAGGGAATCGAAGATCTGGCAAGTTTCGGGCCAGGGATTCAGAGCGTCTATCGACGCTCTAAGTCAGGGGCTTGAAACTCTTGCCAGATTTTTGATTCACCTTGCCTGTCTGTGCTAGGCCAATTTTTTTTTTTTTTTTTTTTTTTTTTTTTTTTTTTTTTTTTTTTTGGGGGGGGGGGGGTGGGGGGGTGGGGTGGGGAGTCTTTTTTGTGTCGTAAGTTCCGATTTCTCACAGGCAAAATAATGTCACAACGTGTTTTTGCTGCGTTTCTGAGCTGATCTCTCCTAGGATCACCCAGCAGGGCTAGGGATGTGCGTGTGTGGCTGCTTTGATTTAAATGCCCCGCTCTGCTGGTTGCCACGCTCCAACTTCAGAGAATTTTTGATAGCGCGTGTAGCTGTTTAAATTACTTAACCACTTAAATGGTCACACTCCGACTTCAGAGTATTTTACTTCTATTTCCAGAGAATGAAAGGGAGCATACCACGGCTGAACATAATCACCTCAAAACAACATGGTATATAAAAAGAAAAACAGAAGATAGTGGTAGAAAACCCTTTAAAATAGAAACAAATAACGACGTTTCGGATCAAAGATCCTTCCTCAGGTGACATGGAAACAAACGTAGAACAGAAAAGAACACGACAGAAAGAATAGACGTCATCCTGTATAGAGAGAATTTAGAATGACGTAAAAAAAAAAAAAAAAAAAAAAAAAAAAAAAAAACACGTACAAATAATGACGCAAATACACATGCACAAAACACGTAGCACAAAACTTACGTCTATATACATACACGTCACTGCATACATTCGCATTCACTCGTGCCTGCTGCAGCTCGCGCACATGCACACACACACACACACACACACACACACACACACACACACACACACACACACACACACACACACACACACACACACATACACACACACTCAAAGGTAGCATCCAGTATCAACAGTGAGGTCAAGTCTGGCACCAACTACCCATCAGGCCGAGCATACATCCCTAGGGGCGAATGTTCAACCCGCGCGGATGGTAAGTGCCAAGCCTGTCCGCGAAAAAGGATTCTGTCATTTTGCGGCGGATGAAGTGGGATGTATTTTGCCAAAGGATGCGTATGCTGAAATGTGTGAGGCTATGAGGAGGTTCGTTGAAATGACGTCCAACCTGGTTGTTGTATCCGAGGCGGATCGAACGAACATGCTCCTCGCAGCGTTCAGGGAGTGTACGGTATGTCTCCCCCACATACAACATCTTTGGGCAGTGAGAACATGAGATGACATAGACAATATCCGATGACTGGCATGTGAATGATCGGTGGACATGAAAAGATGACAGGGGTCCGGTGATGACGGGGGATGTGTTGATGTACGGACATGCTTTGCAGTGTGGTTGCTGACAAGGGTGTGTGCCAGGTGGTAAGGTGTTAGATGCGCGAAGTGAACTGTGAACAAGATGATCGCGTAGGTTAGTGTCACGTTTGTAAGCGACCAGCGGAGGCTCAGGAAATATGTCTTTCAATACTGTGTCATTCTGAATGATGTGGAAGTTCCTGAGGAGAATGTTTTTGATGGGGATGTTGTGAGGATGATACGTGATACACAGGACCGGCCGGTCCTCTGCAGCACTGTGAGTTTTCTCCCTCAAAGCCTCACTTCTGCTTGTGGCCTCAGCCTTAGAACGAGCGGTGTTGACGATGTCTTGGGGGTATCCCTGGTGTGAGAAGAAAGTGGCCATGGTTTGGGTCTGGTTGGTGAAGTCGTCGTCGCTGCTGCAGATCCGACGGAGTCGCAGAAATTGGGAGAATGGGATACCGTTTTTGGTTTTTAGAAGTTTTCATCAAGCCATCCTGCCGCCACCAAAAACGGTATCCCATTCTCCCAATTTTTTTTTTTTTTACGTCATTCTAAATTCTCTCTATACAGGATGACGTCTATTCTTTCTGTCGTGTTCTTTTCTGTTCTACGTTTGTTTCCATGTCACCTGAGGAAGGATCTTTGATCCGAAACGTCGTTATTTGTTTCTATTTTAAAGGGTTTTCTACCACTATCTTCTGTTTTTCTTTCACGTGAAACCCTAGCGGCAACAGTTTTACTACAACATGGTATATATATTGACGAGCAAAAGAAAAGCGACATTTTTGGAATCATCGGAAACACGATGGTTCCAAAAATGTCGCATTTCTTGTGCCCGTCAGTATATTAAAAAAAAAACAAAAAAACAGTTGACCGAAATCAGCTGATGATGGTAAGCATTTGCCAGAGGCAAATACAGGCTATGAGTAAATTCCAATTCTCTACAGACTATATGCATTCCAGATTTTCTTCTTTTTTAAAAATCAATGACTGACAAGCGTGTAAACGGCAAGCAAACAGCCGAACTGTCTGAAAGAAACAGACTTCAGCACAACAATTACGAAACAGCTTACATTCGGTAAACTGTTGTTAGGAAGCTAGGTTTTTTCCCCCCACAAACGCCAGATCTGAAAATCGAACAATACCAATGACGGATGGGACTCCTAGGAGGAAAAACAAAAACAAACAAAAAGAAGAAATGTTATTTGCGAGTACTTTACTGCAGTCCATTTCTTGTTCGTATAAATCTGTTGGTTAAATCTGCCCTGTTCCTGCAAAGTAAAACTGAAGACTATCCAACTGCAAGAGACATAGATCTTCATGCGCCCACGCAGTCGCGGGGGCACATGAAGATCTATGCCTCTTGCTGTCTCCAATTTACATCCATGCTCGTTAGATGGCTGGGAGACTTTGGCATTGAATTAACAATTTGAAAAACACAATTTGCGTCCACAGGCAGTGGAAGGGTCAGAGGGACAGTGTTTTTAGTTCAGGCCACTTCATGTATTTCAGTGCAAAGAACAGACAAAAAAGCACATATACAAACGCACACTGGTTGTTTCCCTCCATTCGCTACTGCTGATCAAGCGACAGCGGATCGAGGGGAAGAACCAGTGTGACACAACCGAACCAACAAACAACAAGCAAACTCATGAAAACGACCTCTCGTAGATGTCATTTAATTTAATTTTACAAACTACATTTCTCCTGTCAGAGCCCAAAGACTAATGTTTATTCAATGTGACGTTACATGGACAATGAATACGTACAGCGATAAACACATTCCCGCGTGCAGATGACGCACCACACAAATAATTAAATGCCTACGTTGCTTTGAAAACAAACGCATTCCGATGACATTCGAACAAATAATCTTTTCTAACTAGAATAAAATCAAGATTCTAAACCTATAGTGAAATCCTTTCGTGATGTCTGCCTCAAAAGAAATAGAACAGGAAATTGCAGTGTCTGATAAAAACGAACATTTTTCAAATTATTCAATATCAAACCAATGGAAGTAAGAGATCTGCGTAGCAGACGACAGTGAAATGCATTCTGGGATACGTGACGCAGGCGCCGTAATGCCGGAAGAACGCACAGAAACACAGAGTGGGGTCGCATCTTATCAAAAGTTTGTCTTTTTACCCCTTTCACATTTTGTAGTGTGGCTAAAGCCAGTTGCATGAGCAAGCATAAATCCTGCGCCAATCACTAAGCAAGGTGCTCCGCTCATTGGTCATTGGTCATTGGTCATTGTGTGTTCTGGTCTGTCGGCCGACGATTAAAAATCACATGCATGTTGACGACGCCAACAAGTGAAACAAAATGCCGCTGGGGGTTCTTAAATAAATAAAAAACTCGGTAGTTGTATATTTTTTAAAAAATGGAGGTGACAAGACACAACAAAGCGTATAGGAACATAGAAAAGTGGTGATAACAGTGAGTTTTGTTGTTGTTGTTGTTTTGTTTTGTTTTGTGTGTGTAAAGAACTACTCCCAACAACGAACGAACGAGGGCTTTAAACTATATGCGTACACAACACTCCAAACATCTCCAAGAAGCATAGCTCCTTATGAGCCGGGACGACTCTGTAAAGAATATCTTAAATGATACACTAATTATACTCAGTTATTAAAATACACACACACACACACACACACACACACACACACACACACACACACACACACACACACACACACACACACACACACACACACAAACAAACAAACAAAACAAAACAAATCACGAGAAAAATCATTAATTCACATTTACCTGCAACAAATCGAGTTCAATGAATTGAATTAAACGATGTAAAGCAAACAAATGAATGCACATAATTTCATAACATTTAGATACATCAAGTAAAATTGCCACTCTCCGTTTTTCACAAATTTATTTCTTGGAGAAGAACCTAACAGTATTCGAAATCAAAAGGAAAAAGCAAATGTATTTGAAGGGATTTGTTATCGTCGACCCGTGGACCTTTTGCTCACTCGGTATCTCTCAAGCCGATTCATCGACGGGACATGTCCAATCAAATGAAGGCAAAGAAGGGGGGGGGGGGGGGGGGGGACGTCAACCTGGTCTGTTTGGTTAACCTCTTCCCTGTCACTGGACGCACATTTTGTTTCTGAAATCTTTGTTCATTTAAACTCATTGAACCCCAAGACCGAAATCCCATAATTCTGCCGTTGTCTTCTGAAGACTGCACTGCGGCACCATGATAGTTCAAGGGTGATGCCAGAAGGCGCCAAGCTATTCTGGCATCACCCTTGAACTATCATGGTCGATCCATATCTTGCTGTGGTGTGTCAGGGGTAGAATGAGTTAACGACCAAAAGCCTCAGCCGCCCAAAGGACATGGATGCAAATTGGTCTCAGCAAGAGACATAGATCCTCATGAGCCCCCGCATTCGGGGGGGGGGGGGTGGGGGGGGCTCTTGAGGAACTATGTCTCTTGCATTTGGATCGTGTTTACGTTTTCTCAGCAGTGAAGGGGTTGATACCAAACAGACCTATAACTCCTGCAGAATCACCCCCACAAAGAACGCTACAGACATGCAAAGAGCTTTAAGACCTGCCAGATTGAAAAAAAGATAATAGATAATGCATGTTTCTGACAATGAATTTCAGGTACGTCACGTCCTTCAAATTAAGCAAAATCACTGTATTCAATCACTTATTGACAGGGCGAGGGGGAGACAGTGAGGGGAAAAGGTGGATAGGAGGAGAGAAACAGACTGTAGTTCTGTCTGTACGACAGACGAACGAACGGACATACACGCAATCAAACAAATACGGAAAGTGATTGAAAGGTGTTAATGATTAAACACTTTGTGCTCTGTTAACCTTTTTGCTGTCGGTAGCAGTTTATTTCGCGATGATTCCTGTAGGAATCATCGAGAAAAAACTCCTACTAAAAGCCAAAGGGTTGAGAGAAAAACCTACAAACGGTCCATTTGTGTGAAAATCGATATTTTCATTGTAATATGCTCTGTGACCGCAAAAGACAAAGGCAGCAATACATTTTTGTTTTTAGTGAATTTTCTTTGCAAAAAAATTAAACTTTCGATTATTACACAAATCGACTTACTCCACAATGAAAGCATTTTGCGCCACCTCTACATCCACACCACCTAATATAACAGAAAAAAAATCCACCTCACTTATCTATCGTTTTGGGGCTTTAAACACAGGAAGCTGAGGATAAGGGCTTGTCCTGCGGGGGTTATTCTTCACTTATGACTATTTTTTTTGTCAGTTCCATACCCGCCAGCACTCAGACTCGGCCTAAACCACCATCAGTGCGTGATGAATGTCCGCCAAACAATCTAACAGCGAACACATTTCCCCGCATGAAGCACAAGGGTCATCACAAGCTCTTCCACCCCTGCAGGAGCTCATGATGATCTGTGCTTCATGCTAACACATACCTAGGCCTGGTTACATCTGTGGCTGCCGTGGGAGGAGAGTTTTGGGCTTTCTGCGAGACTTATCAGTCCCATGTCGGCCATCTTGCCTCCTTTATCAAACCCCGAGAGAAAGTGAAAGCAAGGTAATAAGTTGGCCAGGATTAAGTGATTTTCAGTTGAACTCACAGAGGCCTCCTGCCTGTGAGGAAAACACGTACAATTCCTCCTGCAAGAGGCGTAGATCCTCATGAGCCCACGCGGTCGCGGGGGATAATGAGGATCTGCGCATCTTGCAGTCGATTGAAATTGGTATGTGGATTTTGGGGCGTGTTGGGCTGTGCATCCCAGGGAATATGCTTTGCTTGTCAGAGATTTTGAACTTAATCCTCCGCGCCTGCGACTATTACGTTTTCATTGTTATTAGAGTGGCGGTATGCGTCATGTTAACTCCTCATTTCACCATTTTATCTTATCGCGACCCCATCACCATCACCCCTCCACCTCTGGCAAACGCCACACTCCCCCATTTCTCTCACTCTCTCCCCCCATTTCTCTCTCCCTCTCTCTCTCTCTCTCTCTCTCTCTCTCTCTCTCTCTCTCTCTCTCTCTCTTTCTCTCTCACACACACACACACACACACACACACACACACACACACACACACATATACACACACACACACACCATCTCACACACACACACACATACACACACACTCACACATACACACACACTCACACACACAAAACATCACCATAACCATCACCATCCCCACCCCAGCCCCCGCACACGCGCACACACACACACACACACACACACACACACACACACACACACACACACACACACACACATGCACGCTCGCACGCACGCACACTCACGCACATACATATCCAACACAAATACCCTCTTCTAAGATGCCCTTTTTTGACCACAATGGACTAAAGTTCACATGAGACCTTTCTTAACGAATACTTGTGTATTTACAGTGCAGTGCAGTTTGACTGGAGATATCAGGGCTGTATGACACATGCTCATACAAGAGGTACCAACAGGTAACAAGAGGACCATGTGAAGAGCAACTGACTGGTGACCACTTCACCTCTGGCTGTCGCCGGAAGCGATTTTTGTGGAGGTGATTCCTGCAGGAATCATCTCCACAAAAATCGCTACCGACAGCCAAAGGTGAGGTGGTCACCAGTCACTGAGTTTTTTTTGCAGGAATCAACTCCACAAAAATCGCTACCAACAACCAAAGATTTTCCTGGAAGAATCACCTCTACAAAAAGCGCTACCGACAGCCAAAAAGTTAAAAATTTAGACAATTTTGAAAGAACGAGGCACAACTGAATCCTAAAAAATTCGCATTCTGAACTTGGAAGGTTCTTGCTTGAAATTATGCGGCTTTATGTCTGTTCCAGAAAAAAAGTGCAAGGGGTTTCTCTGCTAAGTCCACAGGGCAAGGAAACAACGAGTTATGTGCCCCTGACCTGCATTCGGAGGCGGTCAGGGGATATAACTCGTGCATTCCTCGCCCTGTGCTACGTCTACGAATTTCCACTTTCTATTTTCTCGCTCTCTAAGTGTTCCGCGATGTCAAGTTGAACTGATAAGCAGGCGGCAATTTATCAGGTGCCGAACGAGATTAGGTATTATTACTGGGACCTGTGAATGAATTTCTCCATTCACTCAAGCTCGTGACAGTACGACAACTTGGAGACATTTCTCCCGCGCATGCGCATACCACGACCGCTAGCGCCGTCTAGCAAGTGACGCAGACAGGATCAACTTCGTCAGATGTCACTATTACACTGCCCTGTATAGGCAAAAGATAGTAAGTCCATTTTAGTAAAAAGCGAAATTTTCATTGTATTGAAAATTTCGCTGTTCACAACAGTGCGCAAAGACCATCGGTCCGACATCGGCCGCCGTTGGTCCGCACACGGCCGTGCGCGGGCCAACGGCGGCCCACGTCGGTTTGGTGGCCTTTTGCGCATTAGGAAGCTACTGACGAAACTGCGCGGCGGAAAAGACGCGCAACTACGATTCTTTGTCCCGACCGGCATCGTCAGTAGCAGGCAAGTGCTTAATGTTATTCAGTGTTGAACACAGTGCACGGCAGCCGGGATTTACCGAGGAGACATGTACGCACCAAAAATAGAACCCAACGAAGAAAAAAACAGGCTTAGAAAAGACAGTTACAACGCAATTTATTAATATTTCGGGTAAATACCTTTCCTTCGTAACAGGCAAACAAATAAGTATATAGATCAGTCACTACTCATTTTATCGCAGAAGGAATGTGGCAACTGAAGGATGTGACGTAAAACAAAAGAAGAACAAAAGTGCGTAAATAAAGAGAAGAAGAAATATAAAAATGACGTCAACTAAAAACTTTAACTGTCATTTACAAACATGCTTGGCAGTCATTTTCTTTTCTTTCTTGTTTTTTTGTCTGGACTTTGCACCAGAAATACTTTGTCAGTTATGGCTCTGGGGGACTATCGAATATTGCCTCTCGCAGACTTGCTGATTTAAGGATGTTAATTCTTAGTATATCAACTTTAATAGAGAACGGCATAACACTTAGAAGCAATAACAATGATGAAAATGCCGGTAAATCTGTTGGTTGGACAACAGAAGCACAACGAAGAAAGAAACACGCTTAGAAAAGACAGTTACAACACAATTGTGTTGTAAAAACTGTCTTTCCACGCGTGTTTCTTTCTGCGTTAGATTATTTTCTGCATTTTATACGCTTGGCAGTCAAATTTTTGGTCTGCGACACCAAAAACACAACTGGAAAACGATCAGAGGTTAGCTTATCCCTGATCGTTTCCAAATTTGAGAGAAAAATAACGCGGTTAACCCTTCCGGCAGATACTGTGTTTTCTTCTTTCGGCCGAAGTGCGGGTGTCTGCTCCCATTGTGTTCCCTTCTGACAGAAGAAAAGCCTACTTCAGCCTTCGTTTTCAACCCATGCATCTACAAACGGTACAGATTTTCAAGAGGAATAAGCAGCTTGCGGGGCTCCATGAAGACCTGTGTGCCTTTGCTGGAACGTACAATTTGTGTATGTTCCCCACTTTGAGCTGGTTGTAGTTGGCTTAGTTTCTGACGGCGTTGCCCGAGACCCACCTAAGGGATCAGTGCCAGTCGCCCAATATACCTGCAGTGTGAGTCCACCGATTTGCAAGAGTCTCATGGGCTCATTTTTTATTATTTTTTTTTTAAATTATTATTATTCACGGCCAGTGATCGTAGACTGCGTCTCTGAAATCTGAATTAATTTAACGCCGAAGAGCCCACTCGACCACGGAACATGTATATAAAAGGTGTCACTGAGCAAGAGGCATAGATCCTCATAAGCCCCCGCTCATGAGGATCTCTGTCTTTTGTAGCTTGATCGTGTTCAACAGTAAAGGGGTTAATACACTATGAATACGCCTCCGTAAATCAGGAAGTATGCGACAGAGAGCCCCCCCCCCCCGGCCCCCCAAAGTAACATGTATATAAAGTGGTGTCAGCAAGACACATAGATCCTCATGAGCCCCCCCCCCAGCTGCGGGCACTCATGAGGATCTGTCTCTCTTGCAGCTGGATCGTGTTCAGTTTTCCTCGGTATTGAAGGGGTTAAAGCGTGGGACTTTGCAGAGGAGAACTGCACGCGTGAGGTTGACAGTCCGTTTTCTGGACGTGCGCTCTCAAAAGCAGAGCGATCCTATATGAGAGGTACAGCTGGACTCGATCTTGGGTCGGCAAGAGGCATTGATCCTCATGCGACTGCAGGGGCCCATCTTGATCTGTGCCTCTTGCAGAGGGTGGTCTTATTGTGAGACTTGCTGCTCACAGCGCTGTTTTCTTGAGCCGATCCTGTTTGTCTATGTTGACAAAGAATTATCCATCAGCTTCATTATGGCAGTCGTGTCAGCCGTTATCAATCCCGTTTCACTTTCATAAACCCTTCGGCTGTCCGTAGCGGTTTTTGTCGCGATGATTCCTGCAGGAATCATCGCGATAGAAACCGCTACCGACAGTCAAAGGGTTAATGATACTTGCGCACAGTTGTGAATCGTCCGCTGATAAGCACTAAGTGAGGTGGGCCTACCGGCGTAACTTTTTGGGGTAGTGCCGGATGAGCTTGCCGTCTGATCCGCCTGTGCTCACTTGATTTGCTTCCTTCATGTAGGATATTATTTTTTCATGGTTCGTTAAAGCGATCTGCTCCATGGCTGGATTTGACTGCTAATAATCGGCAATACAGCGGGTTATCAATGTTGTCTTGCCTCAAGAAACTGTTCCACTCTTCTTTTCACAATGCATGTGAGCAGGCACAGGTACCAGAAGTTTTCCACTGCCTTTTGACCGTAACAACTATGGAACTCTCCCGCGCACAAAAGAGAAGAAGAGCGGAAACGTCTTTTATTTTACGACATCCGAACTTCATAAGTTAACTTTCTTGTCCTGCATTATTTTGAGACAGACTGAGAACATTAATAAAGGAGATATTGCGATCTCTTAACTCTTTACTGCGTGGAGTAGATCGCTTTCATTCAACGTCGAAGACCCCCAGCCTTCCATAAAACTTAGGAATGAAGTGGTGTCAGCAAGAGTCATAGATCAACTGCGGGGGCTCATGACGATTTATATTTCTTGCAGCTGGATCGTGTTCACTTTTTCTCGGCAATGAAGGGGTTAGAGCTGTCAGGACGTCAAGTATTAACCCCTTCACTGCCCGAGAAAGTGAACCAATCTGACTGCAAGAGGCACAGATCCTCAAGAGCCCGCGCGAATGTGGGGGCTCATGAGGATCTATGCCTCTTGCTCAGAAAAGTTTATGTGCATGTTCTTTGGACAGCTGTGGCTTTTGGTCGTTGCGCGAACACAGACTTCATAAACAAAATGTACGCACGTTGACAGGTAAGGGGTTACATGTCTAGTGACCACGGTAGTTTTTAATGGAACTAAACTGAAAGAGAAACACATAACGACCACAAAACATTACTCCCCGTTGCAGTCAATCACCTCTCCGATATTAACATATTAGATCCCTGGACCGAAATCCCCAAATTTTGACGTTGCCCTCTGAAGGACTGTATTACAATTTTAGAGACAGATCACGCATGATAGTTCACGGGGGATGTCAGAATAGCTTGGCGCCTACGCGCCAAGCTATTCTGGCACCACCCGTGAACTATCATGCTCGATCCAGGTCTTGCTGTGGTGTGTCGGGGCTGAGTGAGTTAAAGGATTTCCATTCAAGTTCCCTGCGCCGTGACATGGGAATGTTATCGTGAAGAATACTTCTGGTCAAAAGGGAAACTGCGTACAGCTTGTTCCTTTTCTTCTCTGCCTTTTTGTTCCCCGTGCCAGATTTTACGCGACGCGGGAAGTTGGATGCAAAATTGAACCGGACCTAATTAGGGGAAAGAAGGGGATAATAAGAATAAAAAGGTAAAGGGCGGGCAGAAGGGCATTTTATATCTAAGACCAGTCGTCATGATAGCTCAAGTGTAGTGGCATACCGGTTACCTCCCTCGATTCGCTCCCGCATGCGGAGGGGATCGAGGGAGGTAACCAGTGTGATTTAGTGACTACTTTTTCGTGCAGTCCAGACCAAAAAGGCGACTGCCAAGCGTGTAAAATGGAGCGAAGAACCCAACGGAGAAAGAAACACGCTTAGAAAAGACAGTTAATAAATTGTGTTGTAACTGCCTTTTCTAAGCGTGTTTCTTTCTCTGCTGGGTTCTTCTCTACTTTTTAGTGACACGTGTGGTTTGTTAACTATTCAGTTTAGTAACCATGCAGTATCATTCAGCCACTACATTATAGTACTCAGTGAATGTGGTTTAGTAACTACCTTTTTTGCTGTCATGGTCGAAACATTTCCTGCCACTTATTTGTAGTGTTTGGGGACGATTGCGAAAAATCAAAACTTTTTGAGTGTAGAGTTGTAATGAATACCGTACGACTATGAGCTGCCAAACAAAGATTAATATGTTACGAATAACGTAATCAGGAATCATGACTTCAGTGCTTGCATTGTGAATATCAGAGCAGCACTGCCTCATGAAAGCAAAAGGCAGCAAGTCTGTTTTTGTGAAAAGCGATATTTTCATTGTGTTACAATGAAATCTCGCTTTTCTCCCAAAAATGACGTACCTTTCGTTTTGCCTCACAGGGCAGACCTGCAAGAAAAACCCAATGGTTAAACGTCATTTAATAGGAGCCATCAGTGAGCTCTGCCACCACAGTCCCAACCCCCAACGCCCCAATAAGTACGGGCCAACGCGGCCAACATGCGCCCGAGGACCTTTTGTTTGCTCGAACAATCTTTAGCGTCTAAAACCGGTCATCTTGACACTCGTCAACCGTCAAACGGGTAAATCTTGAGACGATAAATCAGACGATAAGTTTTATTTACTATTTTTTAGGGTCGGGGTGGGGTGGGGGTGGGGGGTATCTTTTATTTTCTTAACCCTTTAAGCCCTGATACACTACACAAGGAGATGAATTGACCATGATAGTTCAAGGGTGTTGCCAGGACAGCTGGGCGCCTACAGGCACCCAGCTGTCCTGGCAACACCCTTGAACTATCATGGTAAATCCATCTTCTGAACGGGTTTGCAGTCCTCAGAAGACAAGTGATAGATTTGGTAATTAGTAGCGCAGGGCTTATTGGACAAATGAACGTAATTTTAAAAAGTTATATTTCCTGTAGTGCATTTACCTACCCCTTCCTCTCCCATAACACTCGCATCAAGGAAAAGAAAGCAAAGATGAGTGCCATTGACAAATACACACGGTGAAAACAACAGCTGACTGACTTGATATAATGCAAATAATGATGGCATGCATATTATGGCTTTCACTCTACGGACAGGATTCCTCAAAGTTCATATTCAGATGCAGCCACAGGAACTCACAAGAATGGGTCTTTCTTGCCGGTAGAACCTTGTCGCTGCAGGGAAAAATTGAACACCACTGCATCTACAAGAGGTATAGATCCTCAAGGGCCCCCCACATTTGCTGGGGCACATGAGGATCTGTGCGTCTTGCTGAAACCACTGTGTTCCCGTGTTCCTGTAACGGATCTTTGACGTTAAATTTACAATGATTTCAAAAACACAGCCTGCGTCCACTTAGAAGTAATGCAACATTTTTGGTAGCTAGTGTTTCCGATAATTCCACAAATGTCGCATTTCTCTAGCTCGTCTGTATACGATGCAAATCTTGCATATACTGTACGAAAACGGACTTAACTCATTCAGCACCGCCACACCACACCAAGACATGGATCGAGCATGACAGTTCAAGGGTGGTGCCAGAATAGCTTGGCGCCCATATCGACCAATGAACATAGATCTGCTTCGGTCAAAGCACAGAAGAAAGAAGAAAAAAAAAAGGATAGGAAAGAGGGGTGTGCCGAATTCAGCTCCGACACTGACACCACAGCAACACATGTTTCGAGTATGATAGTTCAAGGGTGGTGCCAGAACAGCTTGGCGCCCATAGGCGCCAAGCTATTCTGGCACCACCCTTTGTCTAACATGCTCGATCTGTCTCTAAATTTGTAATACAGTCCCCTCCAAAGGGCAACTTCAAAATTGGGGGCTTTCGGTCCTGGGGCAGAATGTGTTGAACCATATAGCACATTTATTTTGATTGTGTGCCTCTCGCCCACGCACGCCGCTGCATACCCGGAGGGCGTTCCCATGAGTCTGTGCCGCGGCCGGAATTCGCCGATACTCCTGAACTGCCTTTGATACCAGCAGAAAGACATGGTGCATAAGGTGCATGCATATTCCAAGGGGATGTTCCACGCTCGCAGACCTCCTTGCATTCGAATAGCACACATGTACTGGAATGCACACTGGTTGTCTCCTTCGATTCGCTACCGCTGACAGCGGTAGCGAATCGAGGGAAACAACCAGTGTGACTACGAACTGAGGTAAAACACCGAGATAGAACGCTGAAAATAATACCAGCAAGAACTGAGCCCAAAATCATCAAGTGTGAGAGTCACTAGACAACGAAATGTAAACGATGGCGATTGTAAAGACACTGAACGAATCAGAAGGCTTATCTATCACCATTTGTCGAATATCCAAGCCGACAGTGCGATCGCATTTAGGCCATGCCCGAGGACCTCTTGCACACACAGGCGTTTCACCAATCTGGTCAGTTCCGGTCCATCCCTTCTAATCTGACCCTGACACTGCCCTTCTCGGTCGGCACATTGTGATGTCAAACGAAGACTCGCTTCGCTCACTCAGACTGGAGAATGTCATCCCTTGAGCTTCCCGCGGCGCCAACCGCACGGGACGGATATAATGGACCACTGTTAGGAGAGACTGTGTAGTGGCTGATTAAAACTGATCATTAACTACAGCTGAGCTGTCACTGCTACAACCACATCATCCTGTGACTTGCACCTGTACGTCCTGCGTCTAGCAGGCGATTCTTTATATACTGACGAGCTAAAGAAATGCGACATCATTGGAATCAGTGGAGTGTTTCCGATGATTCCCAATGCCGGATGTCGCATTTCTTTTGCTCGTCAGTATATATCATACCGTACATACCGGCTAAGAGCCTTTGTTTCCAGAAATAAAAGCAGCCGGCGTACGCCGCGTAACGCATCTAACGCCTACTACTTATTTGAGAAACAGGTGGGTGCGATCTTGGTCGCCGATAGAGAGGATTACATTTTCAGTAGCTCCCGCACCTGCCGGGGCTGATGTGAATCTATGTCTATTGCAGATGGAATGATAAGGATGCGAGACTATGGCTCGCCTCAAATGGTCATTGGCCTCTCATTCACACTGGTTCTATCCCTCCATTCGCCGCAGGTTCAGCGCAGCGAATCAAGGGGGACAAGCAGCGTGCATTTGACTGTAGCAATATGTACAACGGGTGCGCCTCAGTGTCTGGACATGAGATAGATTATTGTCTGCGAGCGAAAAAATCTGTTATTGGTGTGTCAGTCCTAACGAATCAAGATGTGGCGTAGGAACAATGGAGGACGTGTTTGCTGCTTCCTTCTTGAACTTTCACCTGTCTGTCAGACGCCATTAACCCATTTAGCCCCATGGGTGCCTTCCCCATCTTTTTTTACATAACGACTGTGTACCTGTTGTAGGAGATGGCTTGACCATGATAATTCAAGGGTAGTGCCAGATTAGCTTGGCGCCTGAAGGCGCCAAGCTAATCATCTGGCACTACCCTTGAATTATCATGGAAAATCCATCTCCTGCTGTACGGCGTTGGAGCTAAATGGGTTAAACCTTCACTGCCTGTGGACGCAGATTATGTTCTGAAATCTTTGTTAATTCAACGCCAAGGAGCCCCAATCGTCCCGAGGCACATCCATGCAAAGTGATGTCAGCAAGAGGCATAGATCCTCATGAGCCCTCTCAGCTGCGGGGGCACATGAGGATCTATACCTCTTGCAGCTAGATTGTGTTCATTTTTTTTCTCGGCCGGCAGTGAAGCATCTGCATCTTCGAAGGGTCTAGATTCTCTGCCGCCCGGCTTGCACGTCCTGAGAAAGTATTGTTGCTGTCGGGACGTTAAGCAATGTACAACCAGTCTGCTGCCTCAGATCCCATGCCATTTGCAAATATAGGTCAATACAGTTCTCAACATACTCGAACCCGAAGAAAGTCATTTCAACTGGTCAGTCAAACAACAAACGGATCCGCCTGTCAGTTTGCACGGAAGATACTGTACAGTCTAAAAAACTAGACCGAAAGGGTTTTTTCCTATCTTTCCTATCTTTTTTGTGTGTGTGTGTGTGTGTGCTTGGACCAAAGTAGATCTATGATCATTGGTCTATCATGCACACTTCTCTCCCTTGACAGTGCTTTTTCCTACTCACTTGGTAGTTTCTTGTACAGCCTAAGTTTTATCGTGCATATTGTAAATAAGGAGGCCAGCAACTTATCATCAAACACGTTTCCTTCATTCGTGGTCTGTACTTATGTTCAGAAGCCGCCGCGGCATTCCCAGGAACCACTGCACTGCAGTGTGACATGCCGGCAGACGGTGTGAAATTGATTGCTCACTCCTGCTGCCGCCAACCGCTTGTCAAGATTAGGAGATTGTTTTCGGGATCTGATGGTCCAACTCTAGATTCGAACTGACATCAGGAACGCAAGGTTTCCACTTTCACCTTACATCCTGTTCCGAAGCCAAGACATTGCGTCGCCGGGCGAAAGCGGCCGGCGTTAGCAACAGGCAAAAGGTCCTCGGGGGATGAGGTGGTGGTCTTGCGCCGGTGTCTCAAACACAGCCGTGAGAACACCTACATTTTTGTTCTGTTCTCGTCTGGAAAAAAAAAAAGTTCAAATGGTTTAGTTAGAGCAGGACGTTCATATTGTAAAAGAAAATCCCATGCATCACCTGCAATAACTGACGAGGCTCTATTCCTCTTGAAGTTTAAAGGGGTTGTGCGCTGGACTGAGAACTGAATCTGCAAAGGGGACACCGTGAGACAGGTCTGTTATCCCACTGTGGTTATGATAAATATTGGTGTTGAAAACCCGGAACTCAACACATGGTTATCAGTCACACAGCAAGTTGCTGAAATGAACGAAAGGAGACCTTCAACCATTTCGTCGCATAGTTGCACGAAAACCTGCAGCCTACAGGAGGCACAGATTTTCATAAACCCCTGTGGCTGCAGGGGTTCATGAAAATCTGTGCCTCCTGCTGATTCCCAGTAGTTATACCTAAGCATCTCTTACTCTCTCATCCGGCCTTGCTAGACATACCATCCCTTTTGTCGTAGACGTAACAGAGGTCGTGGAGGTTAAAAACTCTTTGACAAGAGGAAAGAGAACGTGGTCTGATGCGTATCTGTCGCCTCCTACACCCGCGGTGTCGACGTCGTCCTGCAGCCATCATCACAAGACTATCCTGGAGGAGGCTAGCGTATATTTTGAGAGTGTCGCAAAGAGAAGCAAATCAAAAACAGAAACAGAACAAGCTACGTAACCCTAACCACAAACACTTAACGAAGAACAGCGGCGAAAAGTCAACATCGAACACCGGGTCAGGAATCCGACACGCCGGCAGCGCCTCTACTGACAGTGGGAAATGCTTCTATTTCTGAGGAAAATAGTAACTGTTTCTCACCGAAAGCCGCAATCAAGGCACTTAATTCGTGTAGGATGATTGGGTTCCTGCATCAGGTTGCAAGGGAAGGTCGGTTTAAATTAGACCATAAAGCCCTGATATGCTGACAGGATGTGGGTCGACCATGATAGTTCAAGTGTGGTGTCAGAATAGCTTGGCGCCTGTAGGCGCCATGCTATTCGGACACCACACTTGAACTATCATGATCGGTCTGTCTCCGTAAAAAAGAATATCCAGTGTAACAAAAATTGATAATTTGATCCTCAGCCCGGGATAAAATGAGCAGCTCCCACCGAATATTTCTTCCGATGACTCAGTTCCTCCTCATGAAACATGGTGCCAGCAAGAGGTGTAGCTCCTCATGACCCCTCGCATCCTGCAGGGGTTTATGAGGATGTGTGCCTCATGCAAACGGGCTACCTTTGTTACGGAATACGTAGAGGTAAACTATTTCTGTGAGTACGAATCGGTTGGGGAGATTCCAAGTGAATCAGGAAATGCAGAGTCAGAAACTGAGGAAAGAACGTCACCCGAACCTCTCGTACGCCAAATTGTACTGACGTAATCCTGGTTTAACCCCTTTACTGTTACCAACGATACCGCTCGGCGGTATCGTCAGTCACAGTACAGGGGTTAAGTCACAACCTTAAACCCAGACGACTTCCTTTGTCTGAGGAACTTCTGAGGACCAGTCTGGACCATTACGAGACATAGATCCTCAAGAGGCCGCTCCACCCCTTCTCCTCAAATCACACACCAGTAGTTATCTTGACTTCCGACTTTGTCAAAGGAGGTTGTGGAGACTTGAGCTCACATTTTGGCTAGGAATGCTTTCTGAGCAGCAGCTTGTCATACAACACCGGCCGCCATCTTTACTCATTACGTCCACACAGAGCCGCTCACTGATTGGCGGAGACAGCCGTCTGATTGTGCTACGATCGCCTTACGTAGTGAGAAGAATTGTGGAAATATGTGACTTCTTTGGCTGAACAACTGATCATGCCCAAGCCAAATTCCATCAGAACGAGCATAAATTCTTATGAGACGCTGTAATGAGAATCAATCCTCTCGCCGTCAGAGTATGGAACAACAGCAATCGTTGTGTTGTTTTTTTGTGGGATTTGTGCGAACTTATCATGGATTGGCCATCTCCCACCATGATTTCCCGCCGCAACGTTAATCAGGCCCTACCCTTGAGCAATATAATGTAGTGCTTTAATCCCTTCACCGCCAGTGGTCGCCAAATTGTGAGAAAAAAAACCGCGTACCCGTCTTTACTGTTTGCGAAAGCTCAGACCATTTAATGTAAGCACTCCAGCTTTTACAGATGTTTTACTGCTCCAATAATGTTAGCGTTCTAACTTTTGGACTGACCTGCTGGGATAGAAATTTATGTAAAAGAGATCAAGATCGTCTTAACAAAGTAATCCGGAAAGGGTGCGGGGTGATTGGTAGGGCACAGGATACTTTGGACGCACTGTACAACAGACGGATTTCGAACAAACTGGCTGACAGATGACAAAACACATCTACTTAGATATGAATTTGGCAGCAGACGTATCGAACGAAGTGGCAGACTTCGAGTACCCAAAAGTAGTACATCACGTTATGCTAACTCTTTTGTCCCTCAGGCTGTTACCCTCTTCAACAGTAATATCAGTAGATAGTGTCTGTCAACATTCTTTATTTCTAGCCTTTGAAGCAGTTCACTGCAACATTGCTGACACCAGAAGCACAGGGGGAATCCACCATAAGTGTTTCTGATACCAAGAGTGTTACACGGGTAACAATACGTCTGTTACAGTTCATCTCTTTAATTGAGAGTTATGGGTTATTTAATGATGATGCCATGTGTTGCATGGGCAGGCAGCAAATTTCCCCATGAGGGATTAATAAAGTATTGTATTGCGTTGTATTGTATTGTATTGTATTGTATTGTATTGTATTGTATTGTATTGTATTGTATTATGACATTATCGTAAATTCAACGTCAAGGCCCGCAGCCGTCAAAGAAACATGGATACAGAGTGGCTTCAGCAAGAGGTCTAGATCCTCAGGAGCCCCCGCGACTGCGGGGGATCTATGCCTCTTGCAGCTGAAATTTGTCTCGGCAGTGAAGGGGTGAAAGCCCGAACCGATTAAAGACTTTTAAGAAGAGTTACTGTTGTAACGCCGGGAGGATGTTCCTAGGACTGAAAGAAATCGTTGCTGTTTTTTTAACTCACAATTATTTCCTCATTCATTAGATGTAATCTCGGGGTCACAATCAGAGATGCTGGCCTGAATACTTGTGTGTTTAGCTGTAAGTGTATTTGACTTTGCAGTGCCCTCACTGGTCGTGTTTTACTGTCATAGAAAAGGGAAGTTTCCTGATGAGTTCATCTTTTTTAACCAGCTTGACCAGACATAGAGAACAATGAATGAACACTGAGCAATGAACTTTATTTTCCGAAAGGATGAAGTAATCATTGTTTTATTGTCATAGAAAAGCGAAGTTTCCTGGTGACTTTACCTTTTTCACCAACTTGACTAGACCTGGAGAACAAGGAATAAACAATGAGCAATGAACTTTATTTGCGAACGGATGAAGTAATTGGCATTTCTAAGCCACTTTTCGTACTTGCCGTTAACACATTCTGCCCCAGGACCGAAATCCCCAAATTTTGAAGTTGCAATCTTAACTCATTCTACCCCATCACCGAAATCCTTAAATTTTGCCGTTGTCCTCTGAAGACTGCATTACAGTGCAGGACACAGATCGACCATGATAGTTCAAGGGTGATGCCAGAATAGCTTGGCGCCTAAAGGCGCCAAGCTATTCTGGCATCACCCTTGAACTATCATGGTCGATCCTTATCTTCCTTTGGTGTGTCTGGGGTAGAATGAGTTAAAGACAGATCGAGCATGATAGTTCAAGTGTGGTGCCAGAATATTTTGGTGCCTATCATGCTCGATCCATGTCTTGATGTGGTCTGTCGGGGCTGAATGCGTTAATCGACTTAATAAGATAATGATTTTTTTTTTCGCTTTGCTCTACTGTACAGTCTGACGCATTATGATACCGCGAGGTTCCTGAAAGTTATGTAAAAAGTATACTGTAATAGTAACGGGAGGTGGTTCGACCATGACGTGCGCCGTCTACTACTGAATGCCTTCAATGCTAGTGGACGCATATTATGTTTCTGAAATTTGTTAACCCATTTAACCCCATGGCCGCATTACCAAAAGAGTCAAAGCTGCCACGGAAATTTGACGAGTTTCATAGTTTTGTTGTCAGTGTATGCCCAGACTCGGACATGCAACCATAATACCATCTATTGTAATCGGCAGTTTTATGACTCCCCACAGAGCAGATCATACTTCCTAATATGTCCAGCACAGAGGAAACTCGACCTTTCCCTACTGGTCAACTTTGGCTTATCGCAGGAAATTGTTCTAGACCCCCCCCCCCCCCCCCCCCAAAAAAAAAAAAAAAAAAAAAAAAAAAAAAAAAATTGCAAATGTGACAGCATAGTTTACGTTAGTGTCATTACGTTAGTGTCATGTCGTTAGTGTCATGTCGTTAGTGTCATTTCGTGGTTTGCCGGTTCTTTACACGTTATCGGCGTCAGTAATCTTTGATCCAAAAGCCAATAACTGTTACCCCGCGCACGCTGCGGAAAGGATCGACCTTGAATACTGACAGCTCAGGGTTAGTGCGTGGAGCGTCGCAGACTTCATAAGAGCTAATCTTGAGCAACCGTGCTGTATTTAGGCCTACCTCTCCTAATTTGTTCAAAATGGCTAGGCAAGAAACATAGCACTGCGGTCGGTAAATGCCAGTTATGACACTTCAGTGTGCAATTTTGTGTCTTTTTTTTCCTTCAACCCCTTGACTGCCGAGAAAAGGTAAACACCACTCAACTGCATGAGGTATAGATCCTCATGAGCCCCCGCAGTCGCGGGGGGGGGGGGGCTCATGAGGATCTATGCCTCTTGCTGTCAAACTTTGTGTCCGTGTTCCTGGGACGGCTAGGGCTCTGTGGCGTGAAACTAACACTGAAGATTTCGGAAACAGCCTGCGTCCACTGGCAGAACTAACACTGAAGATTTCGGAAACAGCCTGCGTCCACTGGCAGAACTTGAAGTGGTTAAGACCATTCAGTCCTGACTACCGAATGAGGCACCGGATCGACCATGGTAGTTTGAGGGTGGTGCCAGAACGGCTGATTTCACTCCTCTGCTCACCAATCTATTCCGGCATAACGCCTTGGCACATACAAGGTAGAGAATATAGCGCTTCAACAGCTTGCATGGTGCTCTCCGTCCCAGGCTCTCTCCCAGGCGCCAGGCTTATTTCTGTGTGGGCATTTTCCCCGGCTTCAACTACATGGGTTATGTCATGGCCGACGCGTAACGTGTCAGCGCTGAATGCATTAAACCCCTTGACTGCCGAGAAAGGTCAACACGATCCAACTGCAAGAGACACAGATCCTCATGAGCCCCCGCAGACGCGGGGGCTCATGAGGATCTATGTCTCTTGCTGAGGCCAATTTGCGTCCGCGTTCCTTGGACGCCTGTGGCATTTGGTCCTTGAATGAGCAAAGATTTCAGAAACCGAATGTGCGTCCAGTATCAGGGAAGGGGTTACCCTGTTCAGTGCCGAGAAAATCTGAACACCACCCAACTGCAAGAGGTATAGATCCTCATGAGCCCCCGCAGTCGCGGGGGCTCATGAGGATCTATGCCTCTTGCTGACACCACTTTGAATCCATGCTCCTTGGACAGCTAGGGTGTTGTGTTTTTGTTGTTGTTTTTCTTGAATTATTAAAGATTGTAGAAAGACAGTCAGCTGGCACTGAGCGGGTTAAATTTTCTGTAGTAAGCCTGATATCTCTGTGGTATCTCGTCTTTTCTTCTTCTAACGTCGAAATTGGCACAATCTCCAAATTAGTCCACACGCAGTATCGGACGATAATCCTTAATTCAAGTTCCCGTAGTGCAGTTACGCTTTCGGTGAATGATGCCTTACTTTAATTTGATGCCTCGACGTAAGTCAGGCTGCTTACACGCCCAAAGATTGTGCGCTGCCTGAGACTCCCTTCACAGCGAGCACGTTTAAACACCAAGTGGCCTAGATTCTCATGTGCCCCTGCAGACGCAGGGAGTCATGAGAATCTACGCCTCTTGCTGGTATAGTGCCCACATCTGTGTCCCTCTGACCGGTTAACACAACGGGGTGTAGTTGAAGTCTGTCAGTGTGTACAACTTTGTCCTACGTTATCTCATTGAAAATTGTCCCAGGGTAGTCGAGACTTAACTCTGTAGTGACTGGCTCTGTCTCAGGATGTACAGGGGGACAGGTTTCTATAGACAAGAGATATAAATTCTCATGAGCCCCTACGTATGCAGAGGCGCATGGGAATCTATACCTCTTGCACATGTGCGGGGCTAGCTGACAGACTGTACGTCCTATTTTAGCCTGTGTTGTGAGGCCAGTCTCATTTTGTGTGACCAGTCTTATTTCGAACCCAAGCTAGGTATATCCCTTGTCCAAGCGGGACAGGGGTACAGGGGTAAACCTTGGTAACCTCCTCTGTCAGAGAAAGCTAGATGTTGGTAAAACAGATAACTTAACACAGCTATTCTGTCATCACTCTTGACTGAACTAACAGGTCAGTCTGTCTCCTAAATTTATGACTCCTAACTCGTTCGCTGCCGCGAAAAAATAAACCCCCACCAAACTATGAGGCCCCGTAATTGCAGGGGCTAAACTATGCCTTTAATGGAACCATTTTCTGTCCATGTTTATTAGACCGCGGCTGGCGATCTTTGCCGTTGCATTTACAATGATTCCGAAAATACGTTATGCATCCACTGCTAGCTAATGGATTAAGGGGATAACTACATTTAGCTACACACTCCTCATTACAACGTCAAAATAGCGATGAAATATCAAGTCATGTATGTCGGTAATCCACTCACTCACTACAAGAAGACATGTGGATCGACCATGATAGTTCAAGGGTGGTGCCAAGATAGCTTGGCGCCAAAGGCGCCAAGCTATCCTGGCACCACCCTTGAACTAACATGGTCGAACTCATCTCTTGAACCGAAATAAACAACTTTAAATTTTGGAAATTGCGATCCTAGAGCCACATGTGTTGTATGCAAAGGCGTGGATTCTCCTGCAAAGGGCCCGTGTGAATCTGTGCCCCTTAACGATGGCTTGGAGGGGCTGAGTGAGGGATAAACTGTCAGATAAACAGTAAAATCAAACTGCTGGTGATGAGACGTAGGCCTCCGTTGGCACTTTGCGGGGTTTAGCCAAGCAATAAGCCCGATAAGACCTCTCTCACCTGCCGGCACAGGTAACACGCAGACAAACTCTCACCCCGGGTAGGACAGAGAAACTGTGGGCCTCTTTTGCAGGCCTACCCATTCAAAGCCCTCGCCCTGTGCGTTGGTCAGTGTACACAAGACTTTGTTCTTTCACGTAGTGAACCTGCTCCATGAGCGTCCGTTATAAGCTCACTTGTTGCACTCGTAAACAGGCTGGGCGAGGCCGGTTCGTGCGAAGAAACCGAAGTGATTGGTTTACATCGACGTGTAGTGACGGGCGCCTGATATACCACTTAATGTTTGCCTATTTAGCCCTTATTCACTACTACAAAATAATTATTTATACATCGACCACATAATTACAGTTCAAGAGTGACGCCAGAATTTCTTGGCGCCTACAGAACGACCATGGTAGTTTAAGGGTGGCGCCTATAGGTCGACATGTCACTCGAAATGTAATGTATCCTCACCAATTAAGCTATTCGTCAACACCACTTAACTGTTAGGGTAAATCTGTTTCCGTCACTGTAACGTACTGTTCAAATGTAAATTTTAAAATCTGGGAATTGCGAGGTGCCAAGATAATTGTGGAACCACCCTTGAGCTATCATGATTGATCTGCTTCTCTGTAGGAAGACGACTTATACATGTATTTGCAACAGCTAATTTGAGCGATGATTCTTGCAGAAATCACCGCGTCAATAAACTCTACCGACAGCAAAAGGCTTCGGGGTGTGTATTGTTGAGTTGAGTTGAGGAGTTGAGTTCTTGGGTTGGGTTAAGGGTTTGGTTAAGGGTTGAGGATTGGGTTAAGGGTTAAGGGTTGGGTTGGGCCAAGTCGAGTCGTGTCGTGTCGTGTTGTGTTGAGTTTTGTTGCTTTGTTGTTGCTGTTCCTGTCGGTCGTCATTGTTGTTGTTGTTGTTGTTGTCGTCGTCGTCGACGATATTCTCAGAATTTATTATATGCAACAACGGCCAGACTTGCAGTCCACCGAGGGGCTCGTTCACAATGTGTATCAATACCGCAAAGAATCTATTTCTTCTAGACACTGCAAAACAATATTTACTTTATAGTGACTACTAGACGAAATTAATACTGCATTTCTGTACCCTAGCCTGTGGCTTGCACCACCCATTTCCCCATCTGGACTTTCTCATCTGCACACATACCACAGGGAGAACGGTGGTTCTGTGGCGGAGGCCCGGGCCTTTGACACGAAGGACAAATTATGGAGAAAACAAATAGGATTATGAAAGTGTAACTTATGGAATGCGGACCTACCTCGCGGCCTATCGCCCCCTACGCCAGCTCCTTCCGTCTGTTAGAGGCATAGATTCTAATAAGCTCCGGCAGGCGTAGGGACTAGTGAGAATGTATATCTCATTTTCTTGCTGCCAAGGAGAAATTTCACCTGCCTGCTCAGACTAAAATCTACTACTGTACTGTCCCAGTAAACACAGGTCCTCGGGCCGACGTCGGCCACAGTGGGCCCGCGCACAGCTGTGCGCGGGCCCATTGTGGCCGACGTCGGCCCGAGTACCTTTGCTTACTGGGAAAGGTGAAGGTGAGAGTGGGGTGCACTGTGATAATAAATAACATAAACAAAAGGTGCTCATGTTTTGAAACTGACCCAGCCGTGCAGTAATTTAAATTATAAGAATGCGAAGAGGAACCTCTCTTTTTTCACATTCTTGCACTACACACAGTCTGTTTACAAAAGATGATGGTGAAGTGTTGGGAGTGTGTCAGTGAATCTCTTGTATGCTGTAGCTTACATTTGTTTAACTCATTCCAGACGCAATGCATCCGGATGCGAGACATTTAAGCTGTGAGTATCCGAATGTACTGGTACTCTTCGAAAGTGTTCCTGTTTAACCCTTTGGCTGCCCCGTAGCGGTTTTTGTCGGGATGATTCCTGCAGGAAAGGTTTTTTTTTTTTTTTTTTTTTAATTGGAACTGGAACCTGATATCGATTACAGTCGTCCGAAAATTGTCATTCAATAATGATTATCGTGTCACACATATTGTATTGATTGGGACGTGTACTCAATGGTTCTTTATGTGGTAACCATTCGACACACTCAGACAAAGAAGCCATTTTAACTCATTCAGTCCCGACACAACACAGCAAGATATAGATTGACCATGATAGTTCAAGGGTGGTGCCAGGATAGCTTGGCGCCCATAGGCGCCAAGCCGCTATTCTGGCACTACCACACTTGAACTATCATGGTCAATCTGTCTCCTTAATTGTAATGCAGTCCTCAGAGGACAACTCCAAAATGTGGGTATTTTGCACCTGAAGCGAACTTCTCCAGGGTTAAATAATTTAAAAAAATTATAATACTGAGTTTCCGTGTAATTGTTCTATGTACTATAATGACGAGCAAAAGAAATGCAGTGGGTTTTTTGGGTTTTTTTAAACACATTCTACCCCAGCACCGAAATCCCCAAATTTTGATGTTGCCATCATAAGGACTGCATTACAATTCTAGAGACAAATCGAGCATGATAGTTCAAGAGTGGTGCCAGAATAGCTTGGCGCCTATGGGCGCCAAGCTATTCTGTCACCACCCTTGAACAATCATGTTCGATCCATGTCTTGCTGTGGTGTGTCGGGGCTGAATGAGTTAATCATCGGAAACACTTTACTGACGAGCAAAAGAAATGCGACATTTTTTTTTTTTTTATTTATTTCTTTTAGTGTTTCCGATGATTCCAGATATACAGTGTCTACACCTCGCATATGGTGTGATCTGCACAGATGGTAGTACTAGGAGCATGATCTCGCATTGAACTGACAGTGACGTCCTCTGCAGAACCATTAAGGTAAAGAAAACTGGCAAGAATCCGCTACGACAAAACATGGACCGACCGTGATAGTTCAAGAATAGCTTGTCCAGAGCTAATTGTGGACGATCATGGCCGATCTGTCTCAGTTCCGTAATGAAATCTTCAAAATGACAATTTTGGAATTACAATCTCAGGCTCATGCGTCGATGTGTAACTAAAGGGTGATTGTGCAAAACAGGACCAACACCGTGTAGTAGCGAAAGACGGTAACTACATCAATGCCGAGCGAAACCGAACACCATCCAACTGGAAGAGACCACTTTGTCTCCACGTTCCTTGGGCTGCTGGGGCCAGGGTTTCTTTGGCTTAGGATTTTAGACGGTTTCAGAAACATTGTCTGTATCCACTGGCATTAGGGGGGTTAAAGGAGGAAAACTGAAGCAGGTTTAACGTTTTCAGGACTAACATGAAGCTTAGATTAGTATGAGCCTCAGCGATCTGCGGAGGCTTATGAGGATCTACGACTTTTGCAGACAGGGTTTACTGTCTCCGTTTCAGCACGGCCGTGTCAGAAAAGTATGATTTGTTTCCACAATCAGGCGTCACTGGGCAATGAGTGAACAGCGCGGATTTATGCTAATACAGGCCGCTGTCGGCTACTAATCTACGAAGTTTGTAGTGCGAACCTCTCCATGCGCAAAAGGCATAGATTATCATGAGCCCCTGCAGCCGTGCCGGCTCATGAGAATCTGTGCCTCTTGCTGAAAAACCCCAGTCTCGTGTGTTTCATAATACACTGTATGGAACTTCGGAAATTATCAGATTTTTTTGTCTACTAAACTATGTGTCAACAAGCTATTTAAGCTCCTTAACCCTTTTCATCCTGATACACCCACT
Source organism: Semisulcospira habei (assembly GCA_036245525.1). Lineage (NCBI taxonomy): Eukaryota > Metazoa > Mollusca > Gastropoda > Semisulcospiridae > Semisulcospira > Semisulcospira habei. The sequence continues at coordinate 255,371,136 of BTPG01000002.1, read as the reverse complement.
GGTTGAAACAAATTTGACTATGGTAGTTCAAGGGTGGTGCCAGGATAGCTTGGCGCCTGAGGCGCCAAGCTATTCTGGCACCAGCCTTGAACGACAATGGTTGATCCATCTCCTATATGTAATGTAGCCTTCATAGGACAACAAGCAATGTTTTTTTTTATAAAAAAAAATCAGCCTCAGGATGTAATGGGTTAATGCAAGAAAAGCCTTCTCCTTCCTAACCCTCCCCCCCTCCCCCCCCCCACACCCTCCCCTTTCCTCTATGCATCAAAACATAATTATCTTCACTTCCGTCTTTTCTTCTGCAAAGACAGATTCTCATGACTCCACACGGTGTGACTACTCATGACGGGGTATGCCTTGTGCTTGCTTGGTGTGCAGTTTTTCTTTTCTTTTCTCTCTTTTACGGATGACCCGCCGTGAGACGGCCTCAGCCGCCTGCTCGACGTTAACCCGTTCACTGCCTAGGAAAAAGTGAACCACACCTGGCAAGGGCAAGCGGTACAGATCCTCATGAGCCCCCGCAGTAGCGGGGGCTCATCAGGATCTGAACCTCTTGCTGACGCCAGTTTCTTTGGCGTTCAGTTAATAAAGATTTCAGACACACATTCTGCGTCCATTGACGGTGACGGGGTTAAACCCAAATAGCTCACCTTTTATGGCGTACTCGGGGGTTCAAAACCTGTTTTGACACTACCCTTGAACTATCATGGTCGATACTGACAAGAATTATTATTGTCACAGGCGGTAACTGTTTAAAGGTTTTGAAACATACCTTCTAAATCTAGACCGCGCACAGCGGCAAAACAGGCAAGAAGGATAAGTCTACCCAGCGTCCACAGGAGCATTAACGTCCTCTGCTGAAACGGTGTCGCAACTTGCGAGCACGCAATTTTAACTCATTCGAGACGTGCCGCCTCCGGATGCGCGGCATAACCCGCGTATCCGAAGGCGGCACGTCTCGAACGAGTTAATGCCTGATGGTCTCCCTGTCTAGGCGAGTATGTTCTGTTCTCCGATAACTACGTTTAGTTTTCAAACCCTTCACTGCCAGTTGGCGCAGATTGTGCTTCTGATATTATAAATTCAACGTCAAAGATCCTTAGCCGCCAAAGGAACATGGACACAAAGTGGTTTCAGCAAGAGGCGGGGGCTCATGAGGATCTATGTCTCTTGCGGATGAGTTGTGTGCACTCTTCCTTAGAGCAGTGGAACACGTTAAACAGCGTCAATAGATAAATATCGTTAAATATGCCAGTCACTTTACAGAATTTTCCAGCTGCCTGCACACGCGTCTTTGATGATTTGCTGATCGGGTAATTCAACAAGCAAAGAAGAGTTTTCCCCTCCTGCTTCTCAGCCAAACAAAAGAAACACTCAGGCTCTGCTGTACATCACATTATCCCGGGCTGATCTGCTGTGCGCAGAGGCTCTTTATCACTGAATAACATCAGTGCATCTTGTCTGACCTACGTGCAGTTCTGTTTGCGAGAGACATAGATGATCACGTGCATGTCTTTGTGGAAGAGATAGAGACATTTTATCTCCGTTCTATTCTATGACAAAAGAAGTTATCGGGGTTTATGCTGGCGACTTAACTCATTGTGTCCAGGTACGGAATACCCACATTTTGGAGTTGTCCTCTGAGGACTGCATTACAATTTAGGAGACAGATCGACCATGATAGTTCAAGGGTGGTGCCAGAATAGCTTGGCGCCTATAGGCCATATTTTGCTGTGCTGTGGTGTGCCTCTGGACTGAATGAGTTAACCCTCATGTGCATGCAGCCACTGGTACCGCTGTGAACAGTACCGGAAGGCTGCACGCACATCGGGGGTTAAAGCCATTCTTCGGCGCTCCAAGATCAATCATAATCAATCAGCCTCGGAAACGCGTGCGATGCGCGTGAGTGTTAAGTTAATGAAGCGTAAAACAAGCAGGCTAGCTACCGACAGGTAAGAACCACAGGCGCCCGTCACGAGGGTAAGCGTCAAGTTGGAATGCTGAATAATATAATATTATACGGCTTCTGCGAGTGAGCCCTCGCGTGCACGGTACAAATTTGTACCCGTGCGCGCGAGGGCACAATCGCAGAAACCGGGTGCCTTTGGGTAGAACACCGGGAGATTGGGGGAAAGCAGGCAAGCGTGACAGAGAGATAATTGCGCGCGGGTGGTGCTTTGAGATGGGAGTTTTACTTGCGACAATGCCCGTCCATCACGGAGAGAGATCTGGAGTAGCTATCTCCTACGCAGATCTAGCAGAGCTCTCTGTCGCTGAGCCGTAAGTAAATTGCAATTAGCCAGTGAGATAATGCATTTCCGAGGCGAAGGAATGCCGCTTTATGACCGGTTATATGAGTATACAGTATACTGTACGAGTATACAGTGTATGATAAAAAAATTTACTCACTCAAGCGTAGGCGTTTACCTGGGTGTGCGCGCTAGGTACTCTCTTCTCAGCACGCAAAGGCCACGGGGCCGAAGTCTACCGCAGTGGGCGAACGAATGTGCGCGGGCCCACTGAGGCCGACCTCGGTCCAATAGCCTTCTCTCTCTCTCTGGCCCCTACCCGGGTCTGCCCTGGGGAACTTGGGTGGGGTTGACTACTTTTTAGTTCCCGGGGTCACCCTGGTCAGCCCCACAGAGTGGGGTTTCCCCTTTATTCTGGGGCATGCGTTTCTGTCTACCCTAGGTCCATTCACCTGCATTTGCCTTTATTAAACTCTCTCTACTGTCTGCGCTGCCTGTAGCTCTTGATATTGGATGTGTGTTGCTAAATGGTCTTGTGTTTATTTAGCGTATTGGACCGGCTGGCGACATACATTCAATATTCTGTTTAGTTTTTTTTTCCCCCAAGCAGTGCAGGCACGTCCTGAGAAAGTCTTGATGCTGTCGGGACGTTAAGCAATGTACAACCAACCAAAAAAAAAAATGCTCTCTTTCTCAATGCTTTACTGAAAACACATTGTCAACAGTTACGTATTCTCCATTTCTCAAAGTTAGGATTTCATGATAGACTGCGAGTCACTGAAACCGCAGATAGTAACATCTCTGGATTGACCGGCAGCTCAAAATCGGTCTATCTCTTCCAGCAAGAGGCATGGATTCTCATGAGCCCATGCGACTGCATGGGCTCATGAGAATCTATGCCTCTTGCAGCTACATAGGGTTGAGTGCCAGACTGAGACAACAAAACAGGAAGAAGCGTCGCAGGCTCTCAGGAAAGACTACTTGCGTACTATTGTGTGCATTCTTGTCTCAGAATTCTTCAGTCCTCACTTGAGGGAATCAGTGCCGCAGACATATTGGCTTGAGTGACAGCCACTCGTAGAAAAAGTCCACGGGCGAACTTCCATCGACCGTGAGACACAGATCCTCATGAGCTCATACTTAACTCATTCAGCATGACGACCGTATTTCCCGAATTTTGGAGGCGTCATCTAATGACTATGCACCAGTTGCAGGAGATCGATCGACCATGATAATTCAAGGGCAGTGCCAGATTAGCTTGGCGCCGACAGGTCGCATAATCTGGCACTACCCTTGAATTATCATGGTCGACCCATCTCCTGCTGTAATGCGTCAGGGTTGAATGAGTTAAGGTCGCAGTGACTTACTATATTCCTTGCGCAGAATCACTCCCCCTTACAAGTCTATGTTCCTCACAGGGAAGTCGCAAGGGAGTTTCAGGCTGCCGTGTGGCCTGTTTTTTAGCAAAACCAAACGACGACTGTTTCAGAATAGTCCAGTAGTCGCTGCATGCACATACGAGTCGCAGGAGGCAAGTAGACGGTGGTAGCTAAAGGGTGGTAACTGATTGACTTGGCTTGTCACAGTCTCTATACGCCAAGCTAGTCATGCACTGCCCGTCTACTATCACGGACAACCCGGCGTGGCTTTAGCGGCTGGCGGTGGAACTGAAAGTCGTCTGCAACAAGAAGTGCCCAGAGCGAGAGTTTTGTAGATAGGCCCTGACAAAGCAACCAAATAAACACAGCCGGCAAAACAGATCTCCCGCGAACACGGTGCTAACAGGGGAAAAAAAAGAAAAAGAAATCCCCAAAGACCTTTGTTGCGGAGGAGCAGAGATGCGAATAGATAGGACAGCTTCTTTTACATTTGCAAGAGGCATACATTCTCATGAGCCCCTGCGAATGCAGGGGCTCATGAGAATGTGTGCATCTTGCAAACGGTTGGGTGTTTCAGTGAGACTGCGCAAGCGCTAACAGGCAGAAAACTCCAATCGACAGTAGACAGCCCCATTATCAGCTACAACTGTGGAAGGAACTTGAGGAGACAAGTCTCACGCTGAAATACATTTGCCCTCCTCAGACATAAAGGCAAGAAGACGTAGTGTTTGTGTATCAACGATTTTGCCATTTTGTGCTGATGAGCATCTTTGTCCTTTCTTCTTCCTTTTTCTCTCCTTGTGTAGAATGTAGATGGAGAAAGGACTTCTGAAAGAAGAAATGAATACAAAGAGACATGACTTTTTTCGGGGGTGGCGGGCGAGGGTGAAGGTGGGGGGTGGGGGGGGGGGTGGGTGGGCGTCGTATAAGGAGGGGGGGGGGGGAGAAGGAGGTAGGGTGGAGTAATGCCTACATCAGGCACCAAGTCAAAGACGATGGTTCGAATTCCAGAGACGCAGATGGTCGCCAAGATGCTGTACGAAAAAGTTGCGTCGTATCGTCTATGCTTGGGTGCTCTGCTGAGTGCCAGGGTCGCATTTTTTTTTGTTTGTGTGTGTGTGTGTGTGCGTTTTTTGTTTCCGCCCGTTTCATTTTGGGGGGGGCGTTTTTTCTTTCGCCACATTCTTTTAGTAGGTGCCAAATTTTCGTTTTTTGCTCATTAGTGGCAGGACAGGTATGCTCGCGCGCGCGCTCGCGCGCGCGTGTGCATGTGTGTTTGTGTCACAATACGTTCGTGCGATTGTACGACGTGCAATCTTATGTGCAATCTATACATATGTGTGCGTCTGTGTGCACTCGTGAGCGTGCGTCTGTGTGTGCGCGCGTGAGTGTGTGCGCGCGGTGTGTGGGTGCCTATTGACGGATTAATGTTTTGTTAATTCAGTCAGTTCTTAATTAGCGGTCAGCTCTTTTTATTTGCAGGTGGAATAGATTTTCATAAGCCCCAGGGGCAGCAGGCGCTTATGAAAATCTATGACTCTTGCAGACATAGACCGGCTTCATTTGCTTCCTCAAAATCAATAAAATCATCCGGATTAACCCCTTCACTGCCAGTGAACGTAGATGTTTGTAACCTTTGTTAATTCAAAGAGACGTAGTAATTTAATGAACATGGATACAAAGTGGTGTCAGCAAGAGGCATAGATCCTCATGAGCCCTGCAGCTGCGGGGGCTCATGAGGATCTATGCCTCTTGCAGCTGGGTTGTGCTCAGTTTTCGCGGCAGTGAAGGGGTTAAGACCACTAGCGATTTGAGAGTTTGATATTTTGATCGCGAGTTCATTTTGTTTGCCGCCCACTTGGCCGTGTCAGGAGAGTTTGGCACGATAATAAATCCCAGTATGTTGACACTAAGACTCGGGTCGTTACAGGATCATTACTTTCAACCGGATGTCACAAAAACCAGCTGCACTGGTAATGTTGCACAAACACACTGACCTCTCTCCCTCTCCCTCTCCCCCTCTCTATCAGTATTACGGTAGTGCACACAAGGACTTAAATCAAGTGTTTTTTTTTTTTTTTTCAATTTCGGATCAGCCAGAATAAAAGATTGTTTTCATCCGTACGTCACACGACCAATCTCTTTAGCGCAAACCGTACCATGTGACCGGGATACAAAAACCCTTGTAGCATGTCTAATGGCCGATTTTTTGTAGTCCTCTTTTTGACGTGTCTTGGATGCCAGTTTTGTTCTATAAAATTTCATCAAAAGACGTTCCAAAGTACAGTTACTTAGTGTTGTTCGAAACAGGCACACTACTGGAGACGGCAACGTCATGAAAGAATTTAAATTACGTCATAAGTCTATTATGTATAAATGTATATTCCTTTGTCGTCTGTCATGTCTGGCGTGATTCAGGCCGGAAGATGTCTCATCGATTTTTACGAAAACATTGGAGGAATGAAAACAAATACGTTATTGGTAGCAGGGGCTTGCTGCACGGACCCTTGTAGGCCTTCGGGAGGTCAAAGGAACGACTGTACCCCTTAGGCCTTCGGGGTACAATGGTTCCTTTGACCTCCGTCAGGCCTACACGGGTCCGTGTATCAAACCCCTGCTACTGTAACGTATGCAGACTTTCAACCGGTCGCACGCACAGACTCACAAACGCAACGGGCACACATGCAAACAACGCTAACTCACACTAGCACGTCACACTCACATCCACACACAATAAAAGCCAGATTAGGTAAACTGTACTCAATATCCAACCTGCTCAAATGGTGTTATCGTTCTGTATCGTTAGCACGTTCCTCACGTCCAGGCGTGTAGTTTTTTTTTCGTCACGCGTTCCTGAAGCTGTCCAACGTTCCCCGAGCTGTGGACGTCCTCTCGACACTCTCCTCTAGCGCAGCCTCTGTTGACTTTGATGGCTCGGCACCAAGTCTCTCGCTCCCCGAGCTGTGAATGTCCTCACGACACGTTACTCCAGCGGCAGCTTCTGTTGACTTCGACGTCTCGGCATCAAGTCCCTCGCTCTGCACAAGAACTCTGTACAATAAAGTTCTAATGTCATAACACTTGCTTAACACACATTTTGGATGATATGAGGTACATTACGTAACCAGGCTGATACAAATAAATCTGCAAGTTCACACCCTCGTGCTTCATAACACAGACTAGATTCGCAACACGCCATAACTCAGTCACTACACTGAAAAAGACTATAACATGACGCACGCACCATACACTGGTTCGTACATAGGAAAAGGTTATACTTAACACACCCACGTACTACCTTCGTAAACAACCTAGGATACACACATCACATTCCTTGGTTATCCATCCCGGTAAATAACTATACTTATGGTCAAAACTTAAGGGTCACTTTTTATCGCAGACGCACCAACAACACTACACAGATAATGTAACAATACTTGAAGTCAGTGCTTTGCTAACTTATTCAGTAACAATTTCATATAAGTCTTGAGTAAATCAAGCAATTGTAACAACAGCAGTACGTTAAATGTTCACCCACCCCTCATTTGAAAAGTCACACACAAGACTGGTCCAGTCAGTAGCGAGTGTACCCACCGTTTGCAGCCAAGCATTCAATGCAGCGTTAACGCATGTAGTTCACCAGGGCTCGGAGAACATGTTGTGGGGTCACTTTTTACTCTTGATGCAGGAACAGGTCAGCTGGGGGACGCCTTGAGGTGGGGGGAGGTTGAGGACTACACGTTGCCCTAGCACGTCCCAGAGGTGCTCGATGGGAGCCAGATCAGGTGAACGTGCTAGGCACTCCATCCGCATGATGCCCCGTTGCTCAAGGTACTCATCCACCACACGGGCGCGATGAGGTCGAGCGTTGTCGTCCTGCAGAACAGCATTGTCGCCATTGGCTTGGAGAGCTGGCTGGATGAGGGACTGCTCAATCTCGTCCCGATAGCGCAGTCCAGTCAGGGTGCCTCGGATGACGTGGAGGGGCGAGGGGGAGGGGGTGGTCCTGCCTTTCCTGCTGAAGCCTGCCCAGACCATGACTGAGCCTACTCCGTAGCGATCTACCTCTTGGACGCATCCATCCGTGAATCGATCGCCCTGGCGTCTCCAGACCCTCACCCTGCCGTCGTTGAAGGACACAGTGAGCCGTGACTCATGAGTAAACAGAACCTGAGTCCACTGGAGTCTGTTCCACCTCACATGTTGACGACACCAGGCAACCCGGGCTCTGCGATGAGCTGGAGTGAGGGTATTCTCTGCATGATACCAGGCCAATTTCGCGCAGACGTCGGCAGAATGCTTCTGCTGACGTTAACGTTTGCAGCTTGCATCAGTTGACGTCGCAGAGTGGTTGACGCGACAGTTCGGTCGCACAGAGCCGCCACACAGAGGTATCTGTCCTGCTGGTGCAGCGCGGGCGTCCTAAACAGGGTCGTCGTTCTGCCCTTCTAGTTTCTTGAAATTGTGCCAGCAGCCTCTGGATCACTGAATGGGACACCCCAAGACGTCTCCCAACTTCTCGTCCGGAAATTCCATCCTGCAGCCATGGTAGCGTCCGGCCTTGATCTACTGGCGTTAGGCTTCGTCGTGGTGGCATGATTAGGAAAGTGACAATTATGCCCCTACTGTACCGGTATTTGTAGCAAAACAGAAGTGCTCAGTGTTCACGACTGACCCCTTTAGCACGTGCATCACGACTTTACCGATTTTTTTTCCACCTGCCTGCCTTTGGTACGCTTGCCAATATCGCACAGCTTTTCACAAAAACTGACGATGTTTCACGTGCATTTAACACGTTCGTGGAAATTGATGAATTGTTGTCTAATGTTCTCTGTACAGTGGACTATCTAAGGTCAACTTTTAACCCATTTGGATCGAAAGGACATTGTATTTTATTAGCGTACTTGCGACGATAAACAATGACACAAAAAGTGGGGTCAGTGGCCCTTAAGTTTTGACCATTAGTATATATAGAAAAATCCCCGGTTATCCCAACAAATTCTATACAGCCATAACTATACCAAATCAACGCTACACAACCGAACTAAATCTTACTAACGAATAGCACGTACTGACTACTCTTGAGCTCTGTTAGACTGAGTGCCGCCACTACAACTTCGTGCAAATCGGCTAACCTCGCGACCGCATGAACCTCATGAATACACGAAATATTAGACACCCCCAAAACCGCTGACACGACAGCACAATGCAGAGACCCTGTGTGAACTTTATGTGTGGGCACAGAGCCTCATTGCAGCTACCAATAACTTAAAGTATCTACCACAGTATTTTCACCGGAGCATCACGTGCAACGCCGATGTTACCCACGCTTGAATCAGTCAAAAAGCACATTTCGTTTTTGAAATTGTTGTTCATTTTGATCAAAAACCACAACCGTTAACTCATTCTACCCCAACACCGAAATCCTTAACTTTTGCCGTTGTCCTCTGAAGACTACATTTCAGTGCAGGACACAGATCGACCATGATAGTTCAAGGGTGATGCCAGAATAGCTTGGCGCCCATATTTAATGGTCGATCCTTATCTTGCTGTGGTGCGTCTGGGGTAGAATGAGTTAAAGAAGCATGAATGCAAATTGGTCTCAACAAGAGGCAGATGCGGGGGCTCATGAGGATCTATATCTCTTGCAGCTAGACCGTGTTCACTTTTTCTCGGCAGTGAAGGGATTAAACACCTGCGACAAAATTCTTTTCTTTGTTTTAATTAGTGAAGTGGTTTTTATTTATATCATATTTAGTGTTGATATTATGAAATCTTTTTCGCTTGCACAATGTTAATTTGCCTGGACCTATAAGGGCAGGTTTTGATTACTAAATTCTCATTGTTGTCTTATCTCAGCTAAAACCTTTCTCCTGCCTTCTTGTCAAAAACCTTGAGATTAGGCACGCGTAACGGAAGTTTGCTACTGTCGATTGTGCGTATCGTAGGAACTCTTCTGATGGGTGGGGTAGGGTGCGTATGGGCCTTTCCGAGATCCCGTCTTGACCGAACTGAACTGAACTGAACTGAACTGAACTGGACTCGCTTTGGTACAAAGGAGAAAAAGACTAAAAAGTCTTGCATCATAGTTTTACGACATGCTAATTTCAATATTAACCCATTCAGCCCTGGCGCACTACAGCAGGAGATGGGTCGACCATGATAATTCAAGGGTAGTGCCAGATTAGCTTGGCGCCGACACAGCAGGAGATGGGTCGACCATGATAATTCAAGGGTAGTGCCAGATTAGCTTGGCGCCTGTCGGCGCCAAGCTAATCTGGCACAACCCTTGAATTATCATGGTCGATCCATCTCCTGCAACAGGTGCATACTCGTTAGACGACTCCAAAATTTGGGAAATACGTGCGTCGGGCTGAATGAGGTAAGTAACCCTTTGGCTGTTGGTGTGGCGTGTCTGGTCCAGGTGATTCCTGCAGGAACCACTACCTCGACCGAACACGCTACCGACAGCCAAAGGGTTAAACAAGCCCTTTATGGGCAGCATTATTGGAAGACACACCAAGAATATATTTGTAACGGAGATATAGTGTACTATTAACCCTTTGTCGTCTGGAGCAGGTCACTTCATGTGGGTTTTCTTGTTTGCACACCTTAGTAGACTGTCGAGGAAAAAAACACACCAAAAAAACATGCTGCACTGCAAGAGACGTAGTCGCGGGGTGGGGGGGGGGGAACTCATGAGGATCTATGCATCTTGCTGACATCACTTTGAGTCTATGTTCTTGTGATGGCTGGGGTTCTTCGGCGCTGAACTAACGAAGGTTGCAGTCGGAAACGCACTGACCTGCGTCAGCTGGCAGTAAAGGGATTAACTCATTCAGCCCGACGCACGTATTTCCCAAATTTTGGAGGCGTCATCTAACGACTAAGCACCTGTTGCAGGAGATGGATCGATCATGATAATTCAAGGGTAGTGCCAGATTAGCTTGGCGCCAACTGGCGCCAAGCTAATCTGGCACTACCCTTGAATTATCATGGTCGACCCGTCTCCTGCGGTAGTGCGTCAGGGCTGAATGGGTAAAGGCTGCTATAACAGGAAGTGAATATATTGACTTCTTTTTCGTTGACATTACTTCCCACGCCACTTCGTTAAATTGTTTCAGATAAAAAGAACTGGTGCTAGAAATTTAATCTGCAGAACCTCCCGCTCCTCCACCCTTCCATTTTCAGCTGCGTCACATTTCAGTCGTAAATGGTTTTCAGTCAGTTCTTCACGACTACCCAGCTGAATCTGCATGAGGCACAGATTCACATGAGTCCCTGCAATCGCAGGGACTCATGTAAATCTATGCCTCTTGCTGGAGGGCGGCAGCCTTAACATCCTCAGATTGGGGGTGATTAATTGAGAGTCTCATGTTGGAAGAATGTGAGTCAGTCAGTGCAAGGTTTGGATTGAGAATGAATGAACTGACTGATTGCGCGATAAAATCGAAATTCCCAACAAACAAAGAAACACGCTTAACAAGGACAAGTACAACACAATTTATTAAATTTTCGTGTTAAGGCCATTTTTGTTTTCAAAACTGACACGCAGACAGAAATGGACTGCATGTATTTATCTTTGAATTTCTTTGCATTCAAGACACTCTTGGCGGCAGGGTCACCTGTTTGGACTGGGTTCTGATTGCACTTTGTTCATTTAAGTTAAGCTCATTCAAGGAGCCCCGCATCAATAGCTGCGAAAGTGTCGTATGTGTTGTCTGTTTGTTTGTTTGTTTGTTTGTTTGCAAATGACAAGCAAATCTCATGGTGAAGGGAGGATTAGAGGGAGGTGACGAAAGAATTCAGGCAAGTAACCGACTGGAGGAAAAAAGACCTGGCACCATCTCAAAAATGCATCATGTCCTTCTCATTACACAACTCCCTCATTTTCAGTGAAAACACAGGCCGGGAAGCCAGTTTCCAGCAAGTTCCAGCAAGAGGCATAGATTCTCATGAGCCCCTGCTGTCGCAGGGGCTCATGCGAATCTATGCCTTTTGCAGATGGACTGAGATCACGCGTGGCCTTGCACACGGGCATACTAGGGCTTCTAGGGTCTGTTGCGTTTATGAAGATTGACAGTTGGGAATGGAGGGGCCGTAACTGGATCCGCCGCTGCCGAGAACGCTGATCCCACATCAAGGCGCCGGGATTCAGTCTCTGGTTCGAGCTGAACCCCCTTGTGGCTTCCTCTATTTCATGAGAACAGATATAAACGTGATTTAGCCTGAGGTAGTAGAGTAAAACTGAAACATTGAAAGATGCAATCAGAAATGATGCGGCCCTCTTCCACAGTAATGTATTAAATACTGAAAAGCGTAACGTGACACCATCGTGTCGGAGGCGAGATTGATTTTTGTTTTTTCTCAGCAAAAGGCTTTGATCTTCATGAGCCCCCGCGACTGCTGGGGCCCATGAAGATCAATGCCTCTGGCAGTAGACTCTAATTCAGTCTTGGGATTGACTTCGCTGGCAGTGGATTGTGCCGGAAAATCTACGGATCTTGCTTCATTTTTTTTAAGTCTCCTGCGGCTGCAGAGGCTTATCAAGATCTATGTCTCTTGCAGGTGGAAGGATTTTTCTGCAGTAGTGGGTAGTTTGGATAATTGTCGACTGATGCTATCTAGCGTCCTGCCCCCCCCCCCCCCCCCCCCCGAATCTCTTTGGGAGCGAGTGAAGTGGAAAATGACCGTACTGCGGCTCCCGTCGTGTCGTGATACCTGATCCAACGTGCGACATGGCGGCTTGTTGCAATTAGAAAATCCTTCACGGTATGACGGGTGCCGCCTGGCTTAGGTTTGTGAACGCGTATATGTGCGTGTTATTTACCTTTATCGACACCCAAAGCCCATGCCTATCGCTACACTAACTCCCAACTTCAATCCCGACCCCCCCCCCCCCCTCCCCTCCACCCCCTCAGACCCCTACCCTCTGATCCCTCACCTCTCCCTATTTTTCACAGTTGCCAGTTTCAGTTTTCAATATTCACGGCATCTCGTAGTCAAACTTTTTTCAGTTCGGTTCTACAGACGATTTTCGTCGCTGTCAGAGTGCTAAGCTAATCACAGACGATCAGTTAATCTCTTGTTCGCATTTCTGAGTAGGTCCGACAGCCAGTTAGAGCGACGTTATTGCATCATGTGACCAAAAACAGATGCGGCACTTCGGAGATCCGTAGTCGCTTGTATTATTTCCTGATACACAATCAAAATAGCTTGCCGGGACACATTTGCGTACTTACATCACAAAAAAATAGTCGGCACTGAAACTCGGGTATTTCCTGGCCTCGGGGCTCCTTACCCAGACAGTTTCTATACCGAGCGGGACAAACTGAAATTGTATACAGGACCAAAATCTGTTCAATCTTCCTCTCTCTTTAGCCTCGCCTGACAGAGCAATTTCACCACGCCTATCAGTTTCACTCGGTCGAACTCACACGACTACCCATTAAGCAAAAGGGCATCGGGCCGACGTCGGTCCGATGGATTTTTGCTGACGGGGCAATTTCTTTAGTTTTCTGATGTTATCTTTCCTATGTCTCTAGATCCCTCGCCGTAGATCGTATTCGTCCGTCTGTCCGGCTGCTTCTAGACGACAAGTCCGACAAGGAATTCATTTTCTCGGTTACATGTAATCCTCCAATAAACTAATCTGGACATCCTAGGCTCAAACCTCCTCACCATCACTCAGTGACATCCCCCCCCCCCCTTCACGTCCCCCCCCCCCCACCACGTCCCCACCCCTGCCACCCCACCCACGTCCTTCTGTCTCGTACCCCCTGAGACAGGTATTGCGTGCTCTGTATGGTATCTCCAAAATACT